>JAWWES010000168.1:51946094-52055363 GCA_035583135.1 Lophotriccus pileatus
CCTGACCGGGAATCGAACCCGCGGTCTCAAGGGTACCAGCCCTGCGTCTTAACCACTAGACCACCGGGGGCTCCCTAAGCTGACTTTAGGTCATCACTAAAACATTAAGACAATTCAGCCTTTTCAATTTTTTTAATGTGAAAACATCACTAAAACATTAAGACAATTCAGCCTTTTCAATTTTTTTAATGTGAAAAGCTTAATAGTTTTGATATACTTTGGATGCTTTTGATTTTTAAAGAACACTGAATCAAATGTGGCGATAACAGAGCTTTTATTTGAATGCATTCTAAAGACACTTGTGTGTAAATCAAGAATTGATTGGTAAATTAAATTGCCTAAGCCATGCCAGCAGCAGTGGAGCTGGAAATTGCAAAAGCCTGTAATAAAATGTTGCAGACAAGGTATCTCCTTCCTTCAACAGTATGTGAGCTGTAGCAGCAGCAAGCATTCAAATTCAATTTGATTTCACCACAGAACACACCCAAGTGTGGTTCACAAACTGTACTGCCCTTGAACCATCTGGGGTTTGTAGCGTGGCACTTATGCTCTTCAGTTTATAAGATTGTTTTGTTACTGCTGCAGTCCCTGCCACTGTTTACTTTGTAAGTTGCTGCTTTCAATGTTTGGCACATATCTCCCAATAGCTTTGGTCAAAGTGCTTACATAAACTGAAGCCTACTCACTGTTAGCAATAAAGGGGAAGCATCTAATTTTCCAACCTTTGAATTTTCTTAGCATCATGGATCACTGTGCCTTTGGGGGTGGGAGGGGGAGAACCCACGAACAAAAAAAGAAACTGTCCTGTAAGCTCTACTGCCTATGGCACAAAGTTTTGAACTACCCCAGACACTATAAGAAATGAACTTTTTGACTTTTTTTTTTCCTTAATTATTTGTCCAAAATGCCTCTTTTTTCTCCTTCTCTTTTCTTCTTTTTCCCTCATTGTTTGTTTTTCATGATGAGCTCATGGTATTGCTCAGTGATGCATTTTGCCTAGCAAGAAAGGGGTAGGCAGAACATTATTTGTAAGCTTGGTATTGCTTAGGTCCGGCCTCTTCCCCATGACTCACTGCAGCTCCTGGTTGGTGGCATGGCTCATCTCCTCCTACCTACTTCCTTGGTCTCTTCAGCTGTTTGCTCATCTCCCACTTTTCCCTGCAGGCCACTTTACACAGCTATACTTGGTTTCATTCAACCTGAATCTGTTCTGCCCTCTGTTCCTGTCATGCCTCTTGTTTGCTGGGTGCTTTTGGTCCTTTCAATATCTACCCAGAACTAAAAGGTAACACAACACTTGTTACACCAGGTGACTGGGGATGGTTCCTTCCATCCTGACATCACCACCTTTTAGATCATTCTTCCAAGCAGCAGACAGCACCTCAGGACACAACATTGTAGGTCAATAGAGCAGTAACCCTCTTGCCTCAGCTGCGGTAGTGCTGGATTGACTGACCAGCACAGGTAATAGTAATAGTGGAAATTAAGTGTGATGGGCTGCAGAAGCATACTGTGCCCCTGAGAGCCTTAACAAAATTCCCAGAGGTCCTAGTATAGGTAGATCAGCATGGCTCTGTGCCTCAACTGATCCTACTTCCAGGGATATAGCTCCCCTGGGGGCTGTGAATATATCCATTGCTCCCATTGCCATGTTTGACAATCACCAAACTTAAAGCTGCCTGTAGACTCGGGGGTAGAGAGAGATGTGTGATTTAGCTGCAGTCACACTTTGGATGGCAGCATGAACAAACCAGATGTGCTGAAAACAGCACTGCAGGGCTGTCACTGCTGCTGGGACCGCCTGGCAGATGAAAACAGCTTGCAAAACAGAGAAAAAATGAAAACCTGTTTTACCTGTTTGAGTATATGTTAGGCAGCTCTCTTATATTTTTCCTTTTCTTCTCCCTCTTTCAAAATGGCCCCCAAATTTACCGCAACCTCCAATGACCCCAGGCTCATGGCCCTTTTACACTAGCATTTCCCTATGCTCCGTTTCCTCTGAGCTTGCCCTGTTCCACCTCCTTGCTTGTGTCCTCAGCTGGGGTTTCACATCCCAGCATCAACTAGAGCCTGAAGACACTGCTGAGCAGATGGTGGAGCTGCTTCTTGCGCAGCCCTGCTGCTGTCCTGTGGCATTTTGCTTCTGTACAAGGCAGTGGCTCCCAGCGTGTCAGCTGTGGATGTGAAGACCAGACCTAGGGTAAAGTAAACCATGTTTGTTGGTTAACTTTCTGGGGAAAAAAAATCCTCCCCTTTTGTTCAAGTATATGGTAAAATTAGTGTAGATACAGGCTGAGAGAGGAATAAGGACAAGGTGAGGATGGCAGGAAATTGCAGTGTGTTCATTAGCATATGAAGAGGGCTATATTTATACCAAGTACAAGGAAGGCAGCATGATCAGGTGGGCATTTAGGAAGGTATTCAAATTATCAGTAAACTATGGCTAGAACTGCACGTGCCTCGGATGTTCCTTTTGAAGAAACCGGTAATCTTTTCTTACCACAGATGAACTCAAACATGCTTGAGAAAAGTCCAAGTCTGAGAATTCAAGAGACTTGGATCAAGCTGCTGACTTACTACCAGCTGTGTGTGCAAAACAAATCACTTCGCTTTCATATGTTCTGAGACAAGGACTACAGTGAAATGAAGATGTTGCCTTGCAGCTTCCTTGAGATGTAGGCCACTTTTATCGGAGATCCCTGGATGATTAGCAAAGTGCCCCTACTGATGCTACCAAAATAAAGTAATCTTCAGTTGGGAAATACCATGATTGCATTGCAAAGTAGAAAGCCAGTGTCCTTACAGGCACTATGACCCTGGCAATTGATGGTGATGATGTGTCCTGTTTTGAGTACAGTATTGTGGATCTTGAAAGCTTAGAACTAAGAATATTGATTTATAGAGTTTCTGAATTGTCACTGAAATTTTAGAAGTGTCTTTAAAAAAAGAAAAAGCTTTTATTGAACAATATCTGTCTCCTTAAGTGGTATTTCCTGTGGAGTGAGCTACTCTCCAGTGTAAGAAACCCTGAAAATCTGGTCCATATTTGTGTACAAAACACATGTAGAGGTCTCTTCTGCCAAACCTAACATCATCTTCACTTGAAAGGTTGAATATCATAACCTGTATTTCAAGCAGGATTAAATGGAAATAAAGAAAAAGCTGCCAGGAGTTTGTAGTGGAGTTGCAGTGGAACTGGTCTTTCATTTGCACATCTACCCATGCTATGGATTCAATCTGACTTAACGGAGCAGTTTCCAGAGGACTCACAATTTTGTATGCCAGCCTCACAGATCTACAAAGCCTCAGACTTGGAAGGCATGTGCTTCTCTTGCATATATGCACCAAAGATAGCACATTACTGAGTCAAAATAAGATAGTATAGGTATATTTGAAATTCACTTTAATTAACCAAGATTTTCAGTCCTTATTTATAGGCATGAAAAAAGAACCAGATCCAAAAAACCCTGTATTTAAAAGGTTGGAGTCAGAAGTAATTAATGTTTAAAGTGACTGTATAACCATATACAGCCAACCTACATAAGTGCAGATCCTCAAGAGGTTTGTGATTAGTAGTTAGTCTTACTTCTGCCTAATGTATTGGTGCCTTGAGATGTAATAAACACTATGTACTGCTAAGAATCATCCACAGTGAGAAGAATTCATTGCAGTAACTGATTCTTCTAGTCAAAGTTTTAGCACAAAGTAGACTGTTTCTACTACTAGAGGAAGTTGTCCCTCAGTTGGGCTAAGTACTGGTAAACTCCCACCTCTGTTGCCTACTGCTCCTTCCACACATAACACTGTCACAGCAAGCCCCTGCTGAAAAGGACAGCATGTGACATTGCAGGTCACAGCAGCTCCTTGGTCTGCAAGGGGAATTATTACTGCGTTACGTGAGACAAATTGCATCTTTCTGGCTGATTCTCGGTGAAGGAATGTCACACTAAGGGGTGTATTAGTTTGCTGCACTATTGCTTGTGCTGCCCTGGCTCAGTGAATTTTATGGCTGAATAAAGGATGGGTCACCACTGGATCAATTTTTCAGGCTCCTGCATTTGCCCCTCTCTCTGAACGGGCCTGGCCACCCGTCCTTGGGTATGTCTCAGATACATCCCCATTCTCCTGGGCTGGAGAATGTGTTAAGCACCCAAACTCTTCCAGAGCCGCCTTCTTAAAATATTTGGCTCTGTGGCCTCCGAAGGACAGTCAGCAGCATCTCTGAAAAGTGTGATTCTTATGTACCTATTCTTCATATTTAAAAGACTTTTCTCTCTTGAACTGCACTGTGAAATGTAAACCAGTATTTGTCTAACCCTGAGGTTTTTCAACCTGGCTTCATTGTCCTGTGGTTATCCACCTTGCTCCTCTTCTCCTGTTTCTGTAACAAGGCTTTGGTTTGTTTCCTTTTTGCTCATTCCAGACCCCCTTTCTCCTCCCTCTTTCACACGAGCCTTGTAACCTCTGTGCACCCCAGCTCCACAGCTGATGTGGGCTCACCCTCTAGTCCTTGGGCCAACACCATCCCAGGTGATATGGGATGGCATATCTTCAGCTGTTAGCAAAAACAGAGTGGAGAAAGAGCTGAGCACAGGAGATAGGGCAGAACAAACTCAAGTATCACGTAGAAATGGCTTTTCAAATGATGTTACACTGGTTTCTACATTTAGCAAAAATACACTTCTTTCCTCACAGGCTGCCATTTTTATCTTTTTTTTCTTTCTTTCTTTCTTTTCCTAGCTTTAGGTTACCTCTCTTCATGACCTGTGGTTAAAACACAGGGTAATTTCGTTTTTACCTGGATGCCAGACTTGGACAAATTTAGAAAAAAATCCAATTATCTCATGGCTGTGGGTTCACCAGCTATTGAAAATAATGACTCCAGACAGTTTCCGTAAACTGCTGAGAATTCTTTCAGTTTGCATCCAAGAGAGTGGCTATAGACAGGGAACCTGGAAAAGTTTGGGACAGAGCAGAGCAGCTTCTACCCTGGGTCCTGCCTGATCTCTCCCAGCCCAACTGGCTGTTCTGCCCAGGAGCACAGGAAACCCTTGCACTGGGCTTGCACCTGCTTGGGTGATGGGGACAAACATCTGTCAGAATCAACTTCTGCACACAAGAACTGTTAACAGAAAATTTCTTTAACAAACTCCTGAGAGAGCCTGACCCTTCTCTTTTTGGAGTTACAAGCTAAACTCCTACTTCCTTCAGTGGGGCAGTATAGGCTTTTCCATCTATGCAGTACTCAGGGAGTACTGAACTAAGGACTGCTGTGTGGCTGACAGCTGCAAAACTATAGCACTAGGAAAATGGAATTTTATGGATATTTATTCTTGTCATAGCAAATTCTTTCTTTTTTTTTTTTTTTTCTTTTTTTCTTTTTTTCTTTTTTCCCAATACATTCCACTTGTACTCTTGGGCTTTGCAGCCCATTATTGCAAATGTGGCAAGAGCCTGTCTATTAGAAGCAGAGGCCAAGGTATGTTCAGGAAAGTATTACAAGTATCATATTGCATTTGTGCACACGTGCTTATCAAGCTAACATGTAAATATGTATTTGTTTGCATCTTCTAAGAGAGTTATTCATGACATGAGTGTGCATATACCATAGGTGATCTTGTTTGGAGTTTTTACTAAACATAGTTCCATGCACTGAGGCACTTTTTCAGGCATTACTCAGGAAAAACTCACAGCTTTAACATTATAGTGCTTATATACATGCAAAAATCCATAATACACTGGACAGTGGTTTTCCTTCAGCCCAAAAGTTATAGTACTTTCATTGTCACAAGACACTACAAAAAATGTTCAACTGAAGTGCTTTAAAATATATATTCTTTTAGAAACTTTTGGACATCTTCAAGTCCACTGTAAGAGACTTTACTACCTTTTTCTCAAAAGAAAGAGAGGATTCTGTTTCCAGCCCGGAATTCATTGAACACTTGGTCAAATTTCTGTCCTTTTGCAATTGCCACTTCTTCCCCAGGTATTTCTAGAATTCTAGAACTTTTCTGCATTTCTAATAGCTCAGGATAATCATTCCAAACTGAAGGAATCTAAAAAGTTGTTCTTGGACAACAGTTGACACTAACCAGACTTACCAGGTTCAGAGAAGGAATTTGTGTTTGCTTAATAAAATCAAATAAGATCATAGCCAGTGGTTTTGGTTAAGAAAATGAGTTCCATAAAGTATTGAAAGGGTAGTAAAAAGTTCAGCTCTTACCTAGCAGTTTGATAATGTGTTAATAGACAAAATTTTAGTAATTTTAATTTTATTTATTAAAAAGGACTAGAATGCTTTCTTTTTTCTTTTTCTTTCTCAACAACAAACACAAAAGCAATATCCCCCAAAGCAGACTTGCACTAGGACATGAGATGGAAAACTTATGTTATAAAACCCATCTCCTTTTGCTTAAAGCAGAGAGATGTGCTGAGAAACTGGTACAGTATGACAACATTTTAAACACAGAGGAGACAAGATTTATCTGGCTGGTATACAATATAAAACAAAAATCGAACACCAGTGTTACAGTGCTATACTGAAACAAACCACAGTAATTAGATGCTTTGAAGTCAAGCCTATATTTTCTTCAGCTTTTTCATGAATTATTGATCCACTTTCCTCATTAAATAGAATGGCAAGCTCTTGCAGTAAATGGACAAGTGGCTACAACATTTATATAATCAAATAGGCTCTGCATCTGGCAATAAAACATGTTGGTAAGTAAAACATCCTTTCTGAATTGACATCCCTGTGAAACAGATTTACTAGAACAACCACATTCCTTTTCTTTTGTCTCTAAAGCACAGCTTGCCTTGCATCATCATGCAATCCAGTATTTTACTCTGATCATATTAAGCAAAATATTTTCCAAGAGCCTGTATCGTGCATTGTGCAACAGAACATTTCTTCTCTATAATGAGATGTAAATAAACTGTCTCACTTACCTTATTTTCTCCATTTCTGCTGCAGAGGCCTACAAGAAATCAAATAATAGGAGCAAGTGAATGAAAGAAAACATTCACTCTGCAGATTTATGCATAGTTAAGGCTTCCCGAATGGTTCTCGACAAGTGGCTACAAAGCGCCGGCAAGCGAACCCCACGTCTGCATTAGCCGAAAATAACACTGACAGCTGAAGTGGGGAATAAAGCCGCGCGCGGTGGGAGCCCTGTATACCCACGAGCCATGGGCACCGGAATGACTCAGTTGTAGCGCTGAGGCAGAAAATGGGGAGGGAAAGAAAGAAGAAAAAAAAAAAAAAGCGAGCAGCAGCAAGTAACAGGTTACTGTGCCTCCTGGGTTTCCGAGGGAAAGTTGAAATGCGGTGCTACCCTCTGCGCGGTGGGCATGGCAGCGGGCTGGGCTGGCGGGGAATGACAGTGACTTCATCACACGTGAATTTGGAGCTCAATTCATCATCTCTCACAGAGCCCGACAGATGGAAGGACACAAGCTTGCCTCCTTAGGGGCAGTTTCGAGTAATCAAATTACTTTCCCCAAGTAATACGCTATCTTGACAATTAGCATCTCAATGCATGGAAGCGTTTCGTTAACCCTTTCGCTGCTGCTGACCCGGGCTGGAGATCCCAGCCCCGGTACCTCCTCCGGCACCTGCCCCTCCGCGCCAGGCTCCCGTTAACACTTTGCCCGCGGCTCGGCTCTCCCATAGAGAGAGAGAGGCTCTCCTTGCACCTTCACAGACCCGGCACAGCCGTGGGTGGTCATTTCATTAATCCGCCTGGTTTCTTTTTACCGTACAGATGCTGTAAATCCCTACTTATCTATAGCACGGGGACTCATTAATCTCTCTGACATTACTTATATCAAAAGCATAGTCTTGTTAACCCTTTGGCTTCTTTTTAATCATTATCTTGCACAGATCCTTAATAGCTGCTCCCATTTCATTTTAGCATAGTACTGGCACAGAATCTCATCAATCCTCCCAGTCCCGCTCCATTGTAACTAAGGAATGAGCACTCGGAGCAATCCTGCAATCTCTAGAGTCAGATAAATCCCAGCATCACAGAATCTCTTATTTATACTGAAAGCATTAGCTATTAATCATGAACACTTTAAGCCTTATTGATTAATGGCTAACAATCATATCGAAGTATGAAATAAATTAAAGATTAAAAATAGAGAAATGTAAATTTAATCAGTTAACCAGCAGGAAATTTGTCAAACTGCCTAATAAAACATCCCAAGTGACAAATTGTTGGTACTTCATTGGGTCACTCATCTTCCCTTTTCCTCATTTACTTTTGATTTGCTCACTAGATAAGTTGTCAGTCAGACTGGTGTTTGCATGGTAATTTCTGAGGACAAACATTAAGGATTTTAGGCGTTCATCATAACTTGATACATAGGAAGCCAGCTGCAAGAATACCTGTCCTCAGTTTCTAGTGACATATGCAATACCTGTTTACAGGGTCCTTGCAATGTCTGTTGGGATCACAAGGTTGCCTGTCATAACTCTCAGATTTGAGATTAAAAATCTAACCTAGGCACCCATAATTTTCTTCTCTAATTTATATTCTATCCATTGAATCCATGCATATTCTGTAGTAGGCAGGAAATAGTTTCAACATTACTGATCAGAAAATGAACCACTGGGGCTTTCTCCGCAAGTATGAGGAGCTATTGGCAGACCCCATGAACTTGCCAGTTTGAGTCTCCAGAAGTGGACTTTCATAAACCGTCCCAATCATCCTGTTGCTGTCATTTTGAGGAGATTGGACATAATTTTCTTCCAGGGCTACTCACTATTGTTTTGCCTTGAACTCCGGGAGTCACCCAAGAAGACTGGATACTTTGAGTATCTGATTTCAGAACTTCTGTTATGGCTGCAGACATAAGGGGAAGCTACCTGGCCTTGCTTTTGTTGAATGCCTTGAATATTGCTGCACTCATGGGGTCACTGTGGGGGTTGCTTTGTGTGATTCAAGCAAAAGATGGAGGAGAGGAGTTATAGACTGATGTTCTGGTGATACTCATCTGTGAGTCATTGGCTGCCAATCCTGACAGGAAATTAGTGGGGGAAAAAAGCACAGCAAACGTCTAACACCAAAACAAACAAGAAACCTAAACCAAACTGCAATGAGTTGTTTGTTGTTTTTTTTTTTTTTCCTGGTAGGGCTGTTTTTCTTTTCCTGGTAGGGCTGGTTATTTACCTCCTCACAGTAAAAGCTGCTTGTTTCATGTAACAAGGTCAATTTTCCTTCGGACCAGCAAGGATGTTCTCCTCAGCCTTTGCCTGGCAGTCTGTGCAGTAAAGAGATGGCTTCTCTCTGATGTGGGAGCAATGGGTTCATATCAATCTTTCTCAAGAAGAATGCTCCGACTCAGGTCAGAGGCCTTTCTGGGCTGCAGCACTGCAATGCTCTATTACATCTTTTGATGGGGATCCACTTCTAGTAAATAAATAAGAGCACATGAGGACTAGAGTCTGTGTTCT
Source organism: Lophotriccus pileatus (assembly GCA_035583135.1). Classification (NCBI taxonomy): domain Eukaryota; kingdom Metazoa; phylum Chordata; class Aves; order Passeriformes; family Tyrannidae; genus Lophotriccus; species Lophotriccus pileatus. Next base: position 51,955,552 of record JAWWES010000168.1, read on the forward strand.
TCAGGGGAATGCCCTAGCTCTCAGACTCGAGAGCCAAATGAGCATAGAGAAACAGTGAAACAAAGATAGCAGCATCTGTAGAAATATAGCTTTAATACCAAGCGGTTTATTTTCTCAGAGAGTTGTGTTCATTAGGAAGGTCCTTTTTTTCATCCTTTTTTTTTTGTCTTTTCTTTTTTTCCTTCTTCTTCCTTTTCTTCTTCTTCTGCCTTTTTTATTTTTTTTTGTTTCTTCACCCCCCCCCCAAAAAAAAAAAAGCCTTAGCAACTCACAACTATTTTAACAGTCTGTGGTTTTCTAGAACAGCTCTGTTGCCACAAGGTGACATTTTTACTAAGGCAAAATTGCTTTTCCTAGCCAGATCCCTGCCATTGATTTAGCCTGTGGAAGTTTAGAGGTTGCAACATCCTCCCACTGCTCTCTATGAAGTCTGAAATATCCTACTAAATTGATTTTAAAATATATTCTAAACAGCTCTGAAATGGCCCCTTTTAGGACCAATCTTTTTCTGAAAGTCTCGTGAGACATATTTCAGGCAGAGTGAAGTAAAGGTTCATGTAAGAATGTTCTTAGTCTTATGTCATTCACAAATTGCTGCTTGATAGTGTGTTGATTCATTTCAAGTAATTCTTGATGCCTAAACTGAGCAGTGATTATAGCTGTGTGATTTTTTATTGAAATATTTAAAATTAAATCAGTAATTACTCTTAATTACAAAAATATCAGATGTGACTTATTTACCTGTGTTTTTTTTGTTGTTTGTTTTTTATTTTATTTTATTTTTAATAATATAATATTATTCAACAAATATTAAACAAAATAAATAAAATAACAATTTTTGCTTTTAATAAAAAGTTTAGCCTCAGTATTTCAATAACCTACATTTTCATGTACAGTCTCTTACTTAAAATACTGAGGTTGGTTTGAAGATTTTACTTTTTACAGAAATACTTGGTGTAGCAACTTTGCCTGGAAGGGCTTTCGGGCAATACTTAAAAGTACTTGTAGAGACCTGATTTTTTTCCAAGTATTTGAAGGACGCAAGCGTAAAACAACTGAACTGCCAAGACTCTCCTTTTCTGGTGCTGCTGAACATTTAAAAGTCCATTTTGGAGCAGATTTAAAAAGAAAAAACAAATCATCTATCTACTCTTTTCTGTTAATATAATCCCCCACCCCTCACTTATTCTAGATTTCAAGTTGATATTTTTTTATATTCTTTGAGAACAAAGTAGTTTTCTGGCTTGGATGAAAGCATGGGTGCTGTTAATGGAAACCTCAGGAAATCTAACTGTGGCTTTTTCCCCCTTTAGAATATGGTTATTTCTTTTCAGACAGCATGACAACATCTGAGTTGTTTTCAAGCCATCAGAGTGAGTGAAGAATACTGTGATCCCCTAATTTTTTCTTTCTATGTTTCATTAATGAGTCAAGCAACCTCAAGATGGTGGCAGAATGTTCTTAGTCACTGACATACATAAAATTTTATATAGCAATCCAATTATTTGATATTTTTGTTATATGACCAATGCCTATAGTATTGATTATTGAACAAAAACTTTTTAAAATAAAATAAAAAGCCATGCTGATGGTCCATCTATTATTCTATTCAGTTCAAATTGTGTTTATATTTTACTTCTTCTCCTTTACAGTCACTTTCTGAGGGACAAGCAATCATGAGATTTCAGATCTTCCAGGTGTCTAATGAAATTTCCTTCCCCTAAGATCTTGAGGTTAATTTTCATCCTTCTACATCTTCCTAATGTATGTGTGAAAAAAGAGGGGTACCCTGGAGGTGAATTTTTTTATTTTAATTATTACTTTTTAGAAAGACCTACTTAATTTTAGAGGGAAGGACAGGACCCAGAGCCTGGCTCAGTACTTGCCATAACGTTCAGTGGACTTTGGATTGAGATGTTGGCTTGTTGCTACCAGATGTACAAGAAAAGAAAGTGTAGCAGAAAGTTACTCATTTAGTCTGACTGTTATACTCAGACTTGTTTATTATTGTGGAAGTTACTTTTATTTCTGTGGTGGGGAAAGCTGTAAATTAGAGTTCACTCACAACTAAAGTCATTGGGACTTCTGGAATATTTATAAACTGTCACATGTTTTCAATACAACTGTATTACTTCAACATTTCTTTTGTGCTCGCAGTTGTACTAAAGTTTTATTGATAGGAACTGCTGTGATCCTTTTCCTTATTTTTCCTAGAGAGTACAAGAGTTAAAGATTTGATTTAATAAAAATTACAGACTACAAAACTTGATGGGATCAATCTTTAATTAGACTCTTAATCAATTTTTAGAGATTTCTTTATAGGCTTTAAAGTACCACAAGCCCTGACTGAAGAAAGACTAAAAATTTATCTATAGAAACTTTAACAGAGCTAGAGGAAATGTCCTCCTGCATTTGATTTGGCTTCATGTATTGAGTATATCTGATAGATGTTTACAAAAAAAGAAGAATCTTTCTGTAAAACTCTTGCCTGAAATTGCCATGGAGACACATAGAAAATTGAGCCCAACTCTCCGTGGTTGCCACTCTAATAGATATTTACTGTAATAATATTTTTTTCAGAAAGCATGTTCTCCAAGCATATCTCCACACCATGGGCCATAACTATTCTCAGACTGTCTAAAGATAGTCAATATATTAAAGGTGAAGAGGCTTAACACTGAGGGAAGAAGGTAGAAGATGCCAAGATTAAAAACCTATACCCCTGCAGTACTAAGGAGCTTGTTGGGACCACTGGACATTTTCCCTTGGGAAGAGGAACATCACACAAATCAAAAAGAATGGGAGCATTCCATTCAGCTGTGTGGGTTTTGCATGTCTAACACGAGGAAAAGCATTAGTCAACCAGTTTAGGCATAAGTAATGACAAGTAGGTCATCCCAAATGTCTCAACACCACCAAGAGTAGCATTGCACCTTCCCAGCATTCCCTCCCTACCCGGGACCAACTTCTGATGTCTCTTAGGGAGAAAGACTAAATCCTCCACAGCAAAATTAAATTAAAAAACTCAGAATTTAATTAAATTATTTATTATTATTTTATTTAATTAAAAAATTAAATAAAAACTCAGATGTTTGGGACTAACTGCATACAGCAAAAATGTGGCATAAAGGGACCTAACTCAGAAAAGAAATATATAAATTGTCTTTTTAATTCTTAGAGCAGACGCCTAAGTTCAACACCCAAAATTTCCCCACTGTACCGGAGCATCGCTACTTTGCCATGCAATGTTCATAAAGCTGCTGGGATCCATCCTGAAACAGTTGGATTTGTTTTCCCCCTATGTTTTTCTGAACACTACTAAACTGATTGAAATCAGAGGGTGATTTTAACCATGTTAAATTTTGCATGACGAACTGTCTGTTTGACGTTGTACTGATTTTATGTTTAAAGCTTATCACTCCCACCTTATTTTTACATTCCCAGATGTATTTATGAAGAGATGTTTTATTTGAGAAGGAAAATAAGCTGTGATTCTTTGACTGCTCTCAGAAGATCATTCTCAGTCATTTCAGTATCCTTTCTCTGGATCTGTTCCAAATTACCTTAAATCTGATTTGAAAGTGGGTGATCAGAATCTATATCATGTACAAACCACCTTGGCAGTACCTTGTATAATAATGTGAATGCTTCAGTGACTCTAAGGAAAATAATCTGCAGTACCTCCTCTCAAATTCCTTGTGGTTCTCTCACACTAGAGGCTCATAACTGTTTTACAGTCTAACAGTACAACTAGATCTCTGTTTCTCTGCTGCTGCCAAGTGATGAGTTCCACAACATGAAATCTTTATGTGGATGGCTTTGTTTTAAATTAAAAATCAGTTTCCATTATTCTGCTTATAAATACAGCAGTTCTTACATAAGCTTCCAAGTTGTTGACAATACCACGGAATACCTTTATTATTTATGCAAACCTCTTTATCAGCTCAAAGCTACTAGTAGGAATTTGCAATAGCGTGTGTCTAAAACCTGCTTGCTAAGTTCCAATAACCCCTTCCCAAACTGACAGGCTTCCTTTTTAACATACTATATTTTTGTTTTACAAACAGTTTTCATTCAGGTTAATAATCTTGAATTACTCTCCATTTTATAAATTTTAGACAGTAATTCTCAACTGAGCATTTTATGAAATGTTTCATGCAAATCTAGATGTATCAGAACTCATTCCTTGAGTATGAAATTGCTTCTCTTAATAAAAAGTTACTTGTGGTAAAACTTTTGTGTTTTATGCCATTTCTCTTCAGCCTTGATTGCTCAGCTTGCTTGACCATAAAGCCTTCTCTCCACTTCATGTTACATTTTCTCCTTACCACTTAGAATATATTTGTACCATCTCACACAGTGAAAAGCTTTGCTTCTGAGATTGCTGTTCCTTGTGTCAATTGATCAGGATTTGTGGCTGGGGATTACCACAGGATTCTTGATATCACCAGAGTGAACACTCTTAGTTTGAATCTGCCTTAATTATGGTTTCTGTTAGTAGAAGATTTCTGTTAAACCCTCCTCATCCTTCCTCAGATATCCTCCAATTATTCCCTGTTCACTATCATTCTTACTGAAGGATGAGGCAGGGAATCCCTTTAATAACTGGACAACGTCTAAGTTATCCTGAACTTCTGTCTGACCTTCACCATACACTAAGTTTTCCATCTTTTTTATTTTTCTGTCTGTATGGTGGAAGACCTTTTCAGAACTAGTGTATTAAAAATCATTTGTAAGTTCCAATTTTGGCTGAAAGAGACTGGGGAATAATCACAACAGAAATAAGATAAAAAGAAATATTGGAAATTTTTCTCAGAATAGACATTTAAGTCCTCCGTGACACATACTGCATGTGTGAACATATGTCAAATAACCACAAATTAAATTGAAAGTGTAACCTACTTCCCTTTTGCATGACTGGGAAAACACAGCATTCTCAAACTGTTTTATTTCCTAATATTTTAGAATCTTTGTTTTTGTTTCTTAGCTTCAGTTTCACTCTGTAAAGTGTCAGAGCCAGAATTCCAACAGGAGTGAATTAGCAGAGCTCCAGTGTAATCAAGTCTTGCTGATTTATACCACTAGATGTTGTCCTTTTAAGGGGCTGTTTCTGTGAGTCAAGCTGATTTCTGTCATACCCAGTATCCTCAAGTAGCATGAAGTGCCACAGTCCCCAAAAAATCTACACCTCTTCTCCATGTCACTTGCACATCATCCAGTGAAACCTGAACAAAGACTATTGAAAACAGGAGGCTTCCTGCCTTAAAATGACAGCTCAGACTTCACTTGGATTGTTCAGTATACTTCTTCTCAATCAGATTATTTGAACCTATGCATGTAATTACAATGGTTAAAAGTCTGGCTTTTATTACAATAACCATTGTAGTCATCAGCAAAGATGAGGATCCACAGTGCTAGGAGCTGTGCAAACTTCTCATATGAAGAGGAAAGCTCTTCATTTAGTCAGGCAGTTGGTCAGGCAGTCTGACCAACTAAAATAGAGACAGATATGTACAGTATTTTTGTTTCCTTTATGATGCAGAGACATAGTAGTGCTTGTGAGAATGGATCGATGAACTGTTTTCTTTACAGTTGTTCAGCATCATATGATGCCGCAACACTACCAAAGGGTAAAATAGTGAGGTGAAGCCACACTGCTTGCCCAGCTGACCCTCTGTAAACTTCAATTCCAGCTAGCATGACTCCAGTGTGACCCCACCAGCTACAGTACAATTGTAAATATTGTGAGTGGAGACTGAGGAGCCAGAGGAAAATGCAATCTCACTGACTAAACAGACTGTATGTCTCTTAAACTAATACATAAGACTAGTGACTGGACATTGCCAGTAAACATATGGGGGTGACTATAATACAGACTTTGGTAACTACAATTACAGACATGATATTAATGCATTTAGCTGCAGGACTTGTCATTAAAAAAGCTCCTGTTTGCCAATAGACAGTATAAAGTGATATCTGAGACAGTCAGGAGTAACTGCAATATCCTGGTGCACTGACTTCTGCCTGGTTAAGGACGACTTCCTACTGAGTGGGACCAAAGCTTGGGTTGTTATGACCCAGGATGGCATATGAATTCCAACGTAGCTGCTCCTATGAATTTCTGTGGTTGCATCTTTATACCTCTACATACGTCCCTACATAATGAAGATGTTTTGTTCATGAATGTTGACAACGGAAGGTGGGAGAGAGAGATGAGAGAGGGATTCATACATCCTACACTTGTAGAACTCTGTTTGTTACAAAACATGCATTTTATGTTCTAGCTACATCTATATCTATCTAGGTGATAAATCATATGGGGTCCTGTTAAATAAAACTTCCTTTTTCATTCTTCTTATCATGATGCCCTCTGTTTAGCACCATCCCTAAAGGAAAGGTTCAGAGGAAGGCAAGGAATGCTAAGACAGCTAAAAAACTTTCTAGCAAAACTAAGAATGCAATGAGTAAAGATTTTTTTTTTCAAACGGTAAGAATGCCTGTAAAGAGAAAGGAAACTAATTGTTTTTCATGTTCAAGGTGGATTGAATAAGAAATAATGGATTCAAAGTGAAGACAAAAGTATGAAGAAAATGTTGGGGGATTATTTTAATCTAATAGATAGTTTTGTATTGAAGGGATTTCCCATAATAGCTGTGAGATGCCCCCTAAAGACTGGAAGAATTTACATACAACTTCCCTTTCTTGGGGCAGGAGGACAGCCTAGACACCTTTCATGGTCCCTCCTGAGTCTTCTGAATCCACAAAGAAAGGACAACATAAATCAGTGTAAATATTTCTTCCACAAACAGAATTTTCCCTATGCTTTACTGCCTTCAACATGAGTCAGTTCCTAAGGCACCACTGATTCCCTGGTACCCATACACTGGGGAGTTGAGTAAGTCTCACAAAAGTAGGACATTTTTGTTCATGACTTTTGTCACTTATGAACTTGTCTGTGGACAGGGAAGAGTAAAATAAACAAGGTGCAGCTATAAACCCAGACAATATCACAGATATTTCCTTCAAAAGAAAGGCAAACTTCAAAGCTCTCACTTCTCCTGTCACAGCACTGGTGGAAAACAGTATCTGTTTATTGATTCCCCTTATTTTTTATCCTGCTTCCAACCAACGTGTGTGGGGCTTCAAAGTCATACCAGTGGTGCTACATCTATTTCTGGAACAACAGTTATTCCAGTGAATAAAAAAGCCATGGTCTATGATAGATCACTTGGATTTTTGCCTGTAATTGTTTAAGAGAACTTTACTTAAGCAATAAAAGAATGAGGCCAGAGAATAATATTAAGGAAATCTTTGATCTTCGTCCTTCATTATGGATGAGCTAAAAAAATCTCCCCAAACCCACAGCAGACTAGAAAAGAATTAGGATGTTACTTGAACCAAATGAACTTATTCTAGTCACCACTTTGGCTTATGTGCCAGGAAAGTATAAATATGGGAGACCCTATTCCTAGAAGTGCTGTTGGTTGATGCTGGGTTTCCTTTTACACCAGTGGAAAACCTGCTTGGTACATTTTTTCCCTCAGTTGTCTTAGGGTACAGGCAAATTATGCATCTGTAAAACAAGCTTGTCTCAGTCCTTCTCTGTTAAATTATAGTGCCTTCTGCTATCCACCTAGAGTTGAAGAGATGATGAGGTATCATTATATATTCATAATATATATCTACATAATATGTAGATGTATTTATATGGATAACTCATGGAGAGCCTTAAGATGGTGAATATTTATTGCCATAAAATTAATCTGCTAGATAAGATAGAAGTATCTATTTTACAGAAAGCTCGAGTTCCTTAAGGCAGTCCTAAGGCCAGACAGTGATATTAAGAGGTAGAACAGACTGGAACTTTACTCTCCCAAGCCTCCAGCTAATTTGCTAACTACTTAATCTGTCTCTTTCTTCACTACTTTTTAGACAGGGTATGAAAGTAAGAAAAGCTCCTTTTGCCAGCTCCTCTCTGCGCTCCTGCCTAAGAGCCAGCCAGATACTCACTCTGGTATTGTCTAGCAAGTAAGGTAAGGTATTTCCTAAGGTGTAGTGACGTTTGTTTCTGCAAAGCCACAATATTACTGGTGTGTGTCAGCATTGCTGAGTCCACTGGTGTAATTGTAATAATTTTAAGTATAAGGTGACTTCTGTGCTGTACTTGGATGGTGTCTTAATTGCTACAGGGTCATAAGAGGTCTTTTTATTTTCACTGCACTGTGCATTAGCATTCTTCTCAGGGGTTCTTTTCTGCGAGTTTAAAGAAGTCTGTTCTTACTCCTACACAAAACGTGGAATTGTTAGGCTTTACTGTGGAGACATTAAATCAGACTCTGGAGATTCCTTTGTCAAAAGGGAAGCTGTATTGCTAAAATTACATCTGGCTTTTGCACGTGTCACATTTCACGGGAGCATTGAGCCTGTATTATCTAGTGGCTTTGCTTGCAGTCTTTCTTCACACAGTGCTATTTTTAGATTTTCATACTGTTGGAATTCAATAGTCTAGTTGTCAAGGCAAGCAAGAGAAGATAGTTAAGGTTGAATTTGTCAATGATTCAGCCATGTTCATTGCTACTATTACTATATAATCTTACCGTAGTGGGGGACAAATACCACATTCAGGACATTTAATTGCATGGAACTGTCAGGTTTTAGATTGAAATTATAAAGTGCTTAAATATAATTACAGACTGGGTTTGAATCATTACAGAATAAGTAGAAGGTGGGGGAAGTTGTAGTTTTTCTCAAAGGAATGACAGTCACCTACACTGTGACTTCAGCTAGAATTTTGCCCTTTTTTCCTCTCTCATGACCATTTTGTCCCCACAAGAACTTTTTTTTTTTTTTTTTTTTCAAATAACCTTACAGTTACGAGAAGGAGAAAAGAGTTTGGCTGTAGTGTAAGATGAGGACAGTCAAGGATCAAATTAGAACTCTATTCTGACCTGGTGTATGTTAAGAAATGAAGGCGTTTGCATTTAAACAGAATGAGGATCGAGATCTATGAAAACCCTGGCTCCAGTGGGCTACAAATTGGGGTTTAATATTCTGATGTCACACTGAATAACTGAAAAGTCATGAATGAGAAAATAGACATTATTCTTTGTAGGTGAATACCTTTGTATTGTATACCTATTTAAACAGTACTAAAGGCAATGATCCAGTAGAGCATAAACCCCATATACAGTTCTCATCACAAGTGTTATTTCATTGAAAATAATGTGCTCTTGTGCTTAGATGAGCTCCTGGGTCATAAAGAATACAGAGTTTCAAAGATCACCAAATTATAAAGCTCAGTGATTTCCAAGATTCTTACTATGCTCTCTCAGTCACTGTAATAAAATCATTCTGATTTAGCAGATATGGGATATTTCCTTTAATTAAGTTAAAATTAGGAGATGCAATAAATGTGGCAAAAACTCCACTATGGCACTCCTGTCACTGAGTGCATGTATCCTGAGATGTTTGGGTGCTGGGGAGACTAATGCACTTGCTGTTGCCACAGCTTGTAAGACAGGACGTCCCAGAGCTGCAGGTGGTAAAGGTGTTAGTTTGAGGTTGCTCTGGGTGCAGATTGTCTAAGGGAATGGAAATGGCAAGCGTGGGGATGGCAAAACTCTCCCTTGGAACTGTCTTAAATTAGCTCTCTCTGTGCTGGCAGAAACTTGTCAGCACAATGAAAACAAGTTTCTATGTATCAGGCACCCAAGCTATTATTGATTTAAAAAGGATTTAAGGGTGGTATATTATAGATACAAGATAAAATACCTACTTGGAGAAATCCAACAACTCTTAAATTTTCCTGTTCTACAAACTTAAGCTCAAATCACAGTTCTAAAAAAATAAGCCATAAACTTCGGTTGTTTGAGTGCTGTCTGGCAGGAAAACCTGATTATTGCCAGTTTGCTCTTTGCAGTGTGGAAGATTTGCAGGACGAAGTATCAGTCTCCTAGCAACCATCGATCCTCTAAGAATCTTCTCTTTGATAGTTCTTAAAATATGTTAATGCCACTATATATTGCAAAATAAAACACTGGAATCCACACTTAATGAAAAGAGGAATTTTGATTTATATCTTCAGTCCAGAATAACAACGCAGTAGTTGACACCCGTAGCACAGTTTTGACAGTGACTCCATCCAGTTTGGGTTGCTAACAATTTTTGTTTTGTTTTTGTTTAATTAGATTCTTATTACTAAATCCCAACAGTGCAAATGCTTATACACATAAATGTGTATACAAGTAGTCCCAGCGAACTTCGTGTGACTATTTATGTGTTTAATTATTTGCTGGACTGAAGATTTACAGTCTGGATTTCAGTGGGCAATATTTTAAAGGACTGCTCCTCTCTCTTCCCCTGGTTATCTACAGACATCTTATTAGGAGATTATTCTCTGACAATCTGTTATACATATGCTGAGAAATAGAGAATTTAATTCTTGAAAACAAAGTTCAAAGCTCACATTCTCATGGGAGGTTTTGATTCAGCAATTATGTTGTCCTCAGAGCATCTACAGAGTGCGTAACCCCTCCAAAGTGCAGTAAATCTTTAAGGGTAAAGCCCTGAGAGCAGGAGGGAAATAAAATAGGAGCAGGCATGTTAATCAATTCAAATGCCTCCTACAAGGGACAGCTGCAGTGGTGTGCCAAGAGACATCAAAAGGGCTACACAGATGTAAGCCAGCCCAGGATGCAAGACTCTGCATTTAATGTGGAACCCCAAAGGATTTATTCATGCTGCTGCATTGCTATTTTTAATGAATGAAGCACGGAGGACCATAGTGGCAGGCAGAACTTATTAGAAGGGAGTGAAATTCCAGATATCTGAAAAATAGGGAGGAGAGTTCACAAATGCTTTTTGAAAGGGATTGTCCCCCCTCACCTATGTCTTCCTGAAGAGATAGAAGAATTGAAAGAAGAACAAACTCTATTAAATAGGTTGTCAGGAATCTTGGAATTAGCAAAGTGGATCTTCCCATGTGGAGCTGTGCTATAATGAACACATGTATGCTAAGCCTCTGAAGGGCAGCTCAGATGGAAAAAGAGCAGCATTTCTCATCCATTTCTACTGATTATTGTCTAAGTGCTATAGAACCTCATTAGTTTGGTCTTTATTACATTTGTTATAGAGGCTTCACTTAGACAAAAAAGGCTTCTCCATATTCCTTCTATAGGCAAAGGACAACTGGCCATTTGTGGTCAGAATATCTGATTGGCTTATTTGAGAGTGAAAAAAGAATTGATAGAACAGAAATGAAGCACATGAGAGGCAGTGTCATGTCTGACTCCTCCAGCGAAGCCCTGCTTGAGCTCTTGAGTGGCAGAAGAAGGGAACTTTCCTTCTATTTAAAGCATTTCTATTTGTAGCATATTGAAAAGAGCTGCCACTAATTTCTATTCATGTAATCAGTAAGCAAAGCTACAGTAAAGTAAAGAGGGATTCTCCAGGTAACCAAGTCCTCTGTAACTGAGGACTATGGCCTTCTTTTGAGTTATTATAAACAGATATTTCTAGATCTTCTAGACTTCTGTAACTGCTAAAAAATATTGCAGACATCTGATTGTGTTCTGATAGAGAGCTCTGACATTCAGAATCTTTTTAAAAGTTACTGCAAAGGCAAGGAAATTTCTTTCAGTGAGTTCTCTGATGTGTGCTGTCTGTAGAAGCAGCCACTCAGATGATTATTGCAATGGTCTAAAAGGAAAGCTTTTTACAAACTTTATTTATTTATAAGTGATATTATAAGTGAACAATCAAGATCATAAACAGGCCTAAAATATTTCTCTATTTTTATCCTACCCCTCAACAAAAAAAACGTTGGTAGAATTTCATGACTGCAAAGGAATATCTTCTTTTCTCTATTCAACAAGACTTTTTTTCTTAATGCTTGCATCATTATTTAGCACAACAGTACAGCTTGCCCCCACATCAGGGAAGTTTGATTTCTTGTTATATGGCAGACATATTCTACAGACTGTCCTCTTTTGTGACCCCATATGATTTCTGAGTCACAGACCATATGTGAAGCAGTGCTATTGACCAAGGTCAATCAGTCTTCTATTCACATCCCAGGTGGCTGCTGTTGAGACAAGAAAAAAGGACTGAAACTTAAGAAGAGCCTATCAAAAGGCTGTAGACAGAAAAAGAATGGGGAGGTATCAAATAATGACAGCCTACACCTGCAAACATGTCATATTGTACTAAACAAATTTGTAAGAGCAGTATTATTGCCTTAAAAATGTGTCTGCCAGTGCTTTGCTAGGCTAATGGTTTTCTGATGAATACCTGACAAAGAGGTGTGGAACAGAGAGGTTCTGTCTTTTCCCAAACTGCAGAGACATTTCAGAATTGCTCTCTTTTGCTAGAGGTCAACAGAAAGTCACTGAATTCTGAATGCTTGTAGAAGAAATGCTTTTAATATGGGCCAGGGAAAGTTCTCCCTTGCCAAGTGGCAATGAAAGAGACTGAGCAGGCCACATCAGAGTGACTTCAGCCGTAGTGTCCTTATTAATTACTCCAAAAGAGCTTCTGGATAGATACAAATGGAAAGAAAATGGGGGTCAAGGAATTTTCTCCACTGCCACCAGAAGTAATGTTTTGAGGGTGGGTTTTCTTTAGTTGTTATTATTTCAAAGGGGGTGAGCATTCTCAGAACTGTGTTATGCCCATCACTGCTTTAGGAGAATGGCAGCTTTGGGCATCAGAAAGACAATTGCCTGGAAATGAACAAGGACAGTCACTTGCAGAGACTCAAGGATATTGCACAGGCTTGAAGAAACATCTAAGTGAGACCCTAATAAATTAATGAACAGTGCTTTATAAATAGTTTCCAGTCAAGGTTACATTAAGACATAGTGACTTCTTCTAAGAAGTCAATTAAAAGGAGAGCTAGTGTCTCGAACAGCGAAGGGAATGTTAGAAACCTTGTTCAATTCCTTACACTACTTCATATTTCCTTTTCAGCAAGCCTCTTGAACCCTACTATTGCAAGGATCATTAACTGCATTCACATGTGGAGGTTAAAGGTCTAAACCCCCATCTATCTTTCAACATACAGCGTATTAGCACTACCAAAGTCACTGTTTCTACTTGTATATTTATGTCACAATCATACAATGGCAATTGCAATCATAATTCTATTTCAGTTAGAAAAGCTGCATGATTACTGCACTGTTTTCATGAAAAAGATAAGGAAAATACAGCTAATAAAGATTCGACTTGTTAAGCTCTATAAAGTGAAATATATTTGGTATCTGCCATGGGTTTTGTTTTCCATTTAAATTGAATTTTTGTATCAAAGATGGAAGAGTTGCTGTGGTTCAAGATTTCATTTCATCTAGCTTCACAGATCTTGCTTTTCAACTCATTCTTTGAGTGACAATGACTAATCAGGAGATGGATTTGTGTCTTAGTCTCTCTATATTGATACCTGTAGATAAAGGTTGTAAACAGAGCTCCACAATATCACAAATATCCAGAGAGAAGAACAAACGACTGTGAAATCTGCAGAGGCAAAAGGAGATGGATTCAATAAAAAAAAAAACCATGGGCAGTGTCATATTTGTAAAACACTTATGCCCGACTATAGCAAGGAAATGGGGCATTAAATTAAGTATAAATTAAAGTGAAGGCAAATTTATATTGAGTGGTCTTTGGAGTGACAATACAGTTGTGAACATCGAGCTCTTGTGCAGAAATAAACAAAGGGAGGCTATGCATCTGTTAAATGCTTTGTAGCAAAGTAGAAGGGATTTAAGTGCTGAAAATCTTCCTGAGACATTAATCAGACTGATAAAGTGGAGACAGGTCCACTGAAAAACAGTAAAGCATATAAGCAATGACAAGGTATGTAGGGATAAACAGCTTTCTGCATGGCCAAAATAAAAAAAAAAATCACAGTGAGAACTTCAAGGTAGAGTACTGTCATTTCATACAGTCTTACACTTCTTCTTTGAACAGTGTAAACGTGGGGAACTGAGGGAAGAAAACCAAAGAAAGAAGAATTATCACCAGTGTGGCAGAGCAGAGAATCCATCAAAGCAAAAAAATTGTATGACACATAAAATAAAAGAGAGAGAAAACTAAAATGGGGAAGGGTTAAAAAGAACATATCTAGAAAATCTAGGAATAAAAGGAAAATATAAGGCTAAGCAGACAAAATAGAAACTTGTGTATACAATATAAATATAATGGAATTATTGCAGTCAACATACCAAGAGTCTTTTCCCACAAACACTGTAGGAAAATATCAGAGCCAGTCAGAGAAAGCCCATTCTATGATGTCCTTTTACAGCCGGGGAAGGATCTAAATTTATGGACTGAAATTCTGTCTCTATTGATCTCTGTGGGGTTTTTGCTATTTGATTCAACTGTTTTCAGAATTTCATCCAACATCCTCTGGGGTAGAGAATTTACTTTAACTTCCAGTTTGGTATTAGTATTTGTCAGTGAGAGGATGACATCACTCTTCTCTCTCTTAAACCAAAGGGAATAGCTAGGGTTTGCCTGTAAGCCTATAAGCCTGTACTGTTCAGACATCACTAGGAAAGGGCTGTTGGGATCACCTCCTCTTTAAGGCTCCAGTGAGCCAGTCTAGCAGCCTGGCTTTGACTACAGAGCCAAATGAACACTCAGAAAGAAATATTTCATGCTGCCAGGTCATTATTTCAAAAAGAAAAACTTCTTTTTTCTCTTTAGACCAGTAACTGACACATATTAAATGAGCTAGTCGAATTTTACAGGGAGAACTCATACATTTTGTTACACCAGTTGGTACATTTCTGAAAAGCAAACATAAAAGCCACGACATCCTTGAAACTTTATTGGGAAGAAACAAAGGTTTAAACACAAAGAGTTTTTTGTTGTTTTCTTTCCCCTACTATATCACTTCACCTAATATATTTTTTCTTTTCCTGCAAACATTGACTGTTTATATCCTTATATTTTCAAAGCTAGAATAGCCCAGCAGAAATGTATGGTACAGGTGTTGTGTATCCTTCGTTTTTTGGCTACCACTGTATCCAGTTGTCTTCAGATTGGTGATGACCTACACACTCTCCTCCTTGGTAATTTTCCACATCAATGGTCACCGGAGGTGAATTTTGAAATTCAATGCTCCTGGTGTTGTAGCATCTAAACTAAAAATATTATCCCTAAAGTTTCACAAGAAAATGTACAAAGTGACAGAGCGAGTGATTGTGGAATAACTCATAAGTAGGAACTAGCTTTCTAATTCCTGCCAGGTAGAATTTGGATTATACCTTGCTGCCTGGGGATTTATATACCTTCAGATAAATGTCTAACTTCACTCTGATTCCTACTGATCTTTTAGACCTTCAGATTGTTTTGTGACAATGAGCTCCATATGCAACTTACTCTATTTAAAAATCACTTTTGATCAGTTTTGATCTTATTGCCTTTCTGTGTCATTTAAGTCTTTCATTCTCACATTATGAAAGTAGAAACTGGAGCACCTGACAATCATTTTTCTACCCATAGTTTTGTATATGTTTCTCCTAAACATAATGCACTCTTTTTGCTGACTCTTCCTAAAGAAGTCTTTTAACTACTTTTAGTTCCTCTTTTTTAAAAGCTTTCTCTTTCTGATTGGTGTTGGCAAGATGAAGACGAGAATTCTTTTCCGTACTGTAAACCAGGGCTGTATGGTCAGAAAATTACATTCTCTTCTACCTACTTTTTTTTTTTTTTTTTTTTTTTTTGACTACAGCAGTGTTCAGAAACTCTTTCTACTGCATTTTCCATGAGGTTTGGTTTTGTTTTGTTTTGTTCCTGTCTTTTTCCCCCAGAATAAATTTAGACTTCTTGTCACCAAGCACACTTGGATTTGTCAGTACCGAACTTTACCTTCCCTTGTGCTGTATCTACATGCAACTCTGTTCTTCTTGAAATCTATTATCTACTGACTTTTCTGAATAAGTTTGTGCATCTTTAAGGTTTTTTACCTTCAGTTTTCATCTGTTTTTTGTTTTTTGGTTTGTTTTGTTTTTTGTTTTTTTTCACATTATTGCTGAAGCATGACTCGGTAGTCTCTGTGTTAACCTAACTTTAGCCTTTAACTTTTATTAGCCTTTTGGAATATTCAGTCTTACAATTTCTATTTCCTATCTTGTTTTGAATGACAATAAAATTTTATTTCTCCCTAACTCCTTTCTGACTTCTTGATTCAGCTAATAGAAGCACATATTCTATACAAAGCTCCTAAGGACCTACCAACTGTAGCACATCTAATCCTCTGGAATGACTTGGAGAACAGTAACTTTAAGAAGCCTTTGAGAAGGATGCATTGGAGAATTACACACCAGGCAACCTTGCCTCTGTTCTGGAATCGTCATGGAGCATAGGCTCTTTGAATCCATTTCCACATACATGAACTTTTTCTGTTACAGGATAATTCTTGTGTCTCTCTTCAGTGGCAGCCTCAAATTTTTTTCAGTCTTTCTAACACTAATCTTGCTTTACTCTGTGCAAAGAGGTGAATATACTTCTTTAACATTAACATCTCTTTAGTTTTCAATCCAGGTCGGATTAGGTACTTTTCAGCTAAATAGTCAGAACTCCTTGACCCTCAGCAGACTCTGTCTTACAGTCTCCTAGTCTGAATGTACGACCTTACCTTCCTACACCTGGATGTATACTTTTATCATTGACTGTTTAAATGTTCTTTCAGTAAATTAGAAGTGAGATCACTCTGTCCTGATCTCATTCTTATTTGTCACACTATGAATGTTTTCATTGCCCATGAATTAATCATAGAAGGTTTTCCTTGCAATCACTAGTGAAAAGACTTAATATTCTTGGACCTGATTTCTGAGATCCTTATAACGTGATTTACTTTGGAACAACTCTTTAGAGAGATGTTAGCTGTTCTGTATTCAATGCAAAAGTGTTTTATTGCTATTGTATAGCTCCATACATTTTTTCAAAGAAAAGCATCACATAATATTAAATAAAACATCCCTAACAGACTGCTAAAGCTGCTCTTTTAAATTTATTAGTCCTTTGAGGAACATTGGCCAGAGTGTGAAGCTGACATTGTCTGTAGGGTTAGAAAGATCACAGTACCTCTTATCAGAGTGATGACATTTTATAGAACTTTGAAAAAGACCCCAGTTTAATTATTTCCTTCCAACCTGCTGTGATTATTCAAGACTCAAACTGAGAAATCAGCTTTTACAATAATTTAGTGTCATAAACTGCGACTCAGGTTCTGTGAGGACTATCCAATCCTTCTTTTTGGGGGTGTCCTTTGATCATGCATCCTAGTTGTTAAGGTTGGGGACCTGACTGAAACAGGCTGTGTTTCTTTCTGCAATGGACGGCTGGGTTTTCCTTCCCATGAAAAACATGACAGGACAGTGGTAGGAGAGAGAGTGAAATCCAAAGTCTCAAGTGACAAAGATTCAGGGGACTTGTGAGTACAGAAGCATGGAAAGTTGCCTGAAATTAACACCAGACAAAAGACATAAAATTTTCTACTTAAAAATGTGGCTCATTCAGAAGGAAAAGGAGGTTGAGGAAGGAAATGTACAAATAAATTACATTATTATTATTGTTGTTTTTGTTGTTGTTGTTATTCTTTTATTTAGAATCTGTTGTCAGATAAACAACCTGAAGGTAAAGCACCATTAAGGAAGAACTACTGAAATTTCTACTTAGAAATCTTGATACAGTTATGTCAACTTAAATTAGAAAAGTATTTTAAAAGCATAAACAAGATAAAGAAAGACCTATTTATAAAAGAAAGAGACTCTTCCCCAGAAGAACCAAAAGGAATGGAAGCATAAGTTGTTTAAAAGAAAATTAAAAAGAAAAAAAAGGAAAATATAGTAGAAGCAGCAGGATTTTTTTTTTTTTTTTTTTTTAGGGCTTTTTTAAACTGACCATGGCAAAATATTACAAGTCTCTTCTAAATAATAACTTATAAATGTAGAGTTTTAAACAAGCTGTTGCTTGGAAGACATCCTTACCTCTATACTAAGCAGCTAAATGATCAAATATAAATATGCAAAGTTCTGAACATTTATCAATATATTTCAAATCAATACTGGGTAAACTATTAAGAACCAAAGTCATAGGATCAAGCTATATTTAACAAAAGGGAACTCAACATTCTTTATCATCAAAAATTAAAGCATCTAATTCTTGGTGAAATCATGCAAATCATGTTGTCTTTGAAGTTTTTAGCAGTGCCACATTATTTCCCTTGACTCCAGAATGGAAAAGCTACATCATCCTTTTCCATTAGGAAATTCAAGGCTCAGATAAATGTGGCCTCCACAGCATGTGTCCTGCTCCCTGGTTCCTGTATAAACTTTCTCCATGTCCCGACAGGAGCTGTAACCAGACAAGTTACAGCTGGGTGTTGACAATCAAGGCATTTCAGAACTAAGCAGCTCAGGTGCAGTGCTCATGTTGATGAGAGGAGGAGGAGGGTGTCTGGCAGCGGGGCTTTGAGGTGGTTTGAATCTGCCTCCATGGGAGTGACAAGCTTGTGAGGAATTCTGCAAGCTTACTTGGCTGCCAGGCTCACCACCTCACGTGTGATGAGATCCCAGGAAACCATCACCTCCAATGTCCTGGGAATCAATCCCAGAGATACTCTCTCTTACCTCCAAGCAGTACCTGTCACATGCGTATCCAGTTTTGGTATACAATCCAAAGAATGAGGATAAGTGGTGACTCCAAGCACAAGCAATTATTTTTCTGCCTGTTTTTGTTTCATTGCTGAACACATCAGGAAGCACAGTCCCTCACAGTGAGTGCTGGCAAGATTAAATTCTCAAGCCCTACTGCTTTGCCTTTGACTTCACTTCTCTGTAATGAGCAGTTCCCCAGTGGACATAATGTATTATATATTGATAATAACAGCACACATAGCATTAGACTTCCTACTTCCTGCATTTGTCATAATGCTTAAATCATATTTTTCTGCAAATAAATAAAACCCAGTGACAGATAATTTCAGGCTTTATATCAGAAGTGCAAAAAAAGCTATAGTCCTTTTACTGCTTTCCCCACCCAGTTCTCTTTTTAGTTTTCTGTTTTAATATTTTGAGAGATAAAGGATTAATATAAAAGAGTAGCATGACTGTCAGTTAAGTTTTAATGTGTTCTGTTAAGTGGGGAGAAGTAGGGATACATCACTGAATAAAGAGAATTTATTTGAAGTACTGTAGGCCCGAGCTGAACACACAATACCCCATTGCACCAGTGGCAAATAAAAAATGCAGAAGGAAAAAAGAGAAGCAGAGCTGTGCAAAGGTCTGCTAGATCAGGTATTTTGGGAAACACCAATGACAACTGGAAAAAATTTTAATGGAGCACCTATAGTCTATGAAAGTAATGTATGACAATGGAAAGCAAGATAATAAAAAGGTAGATACATTTCTCACAGTAACAAGTTCTCCTGCACTTTTACTGATGTTAATAGTTTACAGTTAATCCAGACACAGTGACTTAACTGCAAAACTGCGTTACAGGGGTTTGAGTGCTGCACTTGACATAGAAACTTAAGATATTTTTAACTTTGAGCTATAAAAGGAAAGTGCAAATATAGAAAGTCTGTGACTGAACTAAGTCTGAACACAACAGCTTTGCAGGCTGCAAGTCCTGGGCTGTGTCTGGCAAAAAATGCACTGACTGCTGGGAGACTCAGGACAAACCTCAGACAAGACAATTAAATCTGCCATGACACCCAGTCAGTCTACATAGATCAGAGTTTTCTGGGGTTGGCAATGCATGGATATTATAGACAGACTTAATTAAATGTATTTATAAGAATAACTTGCCCAGGGAAGTGGTGGAGTCAACATCCCTGGAGGCGTTTAGTAGGAGTCTGAATCTGGTGCTGGGTGATATGGCTTAGTGGTTTAGGGGTTACAGTGGTGGTGTTGGGTTGACAGTTGGACTGCATGATCCTAAAGGTCTCTTCCAACCTTGGTGATTCTATCATTCTGGGGTTTTTTTTGTTTTGTTTTGTTTTGTTTTGGGGTTTTTTTGTTGGGTTTTTTTTTGTTTTGTTTTGGTTTTTTTTGGTTGTTGTTTTATTTGTTTTTGTTTGTTTGGTTTTGAATTTTTTTTTGTTATATACAGCCCAACTGGAATTACATAAGTATATAAAAAAATTTATTCAGGGAGAGGAATTTAGATGGTACATATGGGGGTTAACATGCTAATAGACTTAGATGCCCTTAAATAGGCCAATGAAGACAGCATTGCAGATATGTTTTTGCACATCCAATACCTTTGTTGGAAAATGTTGTTGTACTCGATACCCAAGAAATCTCCCTAGAAAATACAACATTCATGCCATTACTAACCTTACAGAGATGCCCTGATCTGGAAGAAAAGTAATGAGTTAATGTGATAATGGAGTATAAGCAACTTTGGAAAGAACCAATCTCACTGGTCTGGAGACAAAAACAATTTACTGCCATACAGAAATTTTCCTTTCAATAGATTGAAGCAATCGAGAAGTTCCTAATCCCCCAGTTTTTACTTTCTGTTATCGTATAGGGTACATCCATGTTTTTGTAAAATTCTGTTATGACTAGGAGGTTCATAAGCTATATTAAGTGTGACATAATAAAAGGTATTAGTGACACAATTCAGTGGCAACCCGTCTGCTCTGTTAAAAACAGGAAGTTGTATAGATTTTTGTGAAAACAGGTGATTCTTTTGGTGAATGTGTGTCTAATTTAGTTGTTTAAAGGAGGACCTGGGAATGACACATGCAAAACTGCCCACTGAAAAAGAACTGCTCACTTTAAATAATTTTAGGAAACTGAGTAGTGAAATCAACAGATGTTCATGTCTTGAGGTATTACGACAGTAGACACAGGACTCAGTTTCCCCTTGGTGCCTTGGGAGGGATTCAAGCAGTGCTATACCTTTACTTTGCTGACCAGACTGCACACAATGGTCACAGAATAGGCTGAGTTGGAAGGTATCCACAAGGGTCATTGAGTCCAGCTCCTGGCCCTGCACAGAACAACTCCAAGGATCACACCATGTGCCTGAGGGCACTGTCCGAACGCTCGTTGAGCTCTGACAGAGGCTTCCTGACACTTTCCTGGGGAGTCTTTTTCAGTTCTAAAACTTATTTTTTTCTCATATATAAAGATTATATTATATTCTAACACTCCTGATAATTTAAACATCTATTTAATTATTTCAGGAAAAGATACCGTGTTTTCAGTAGCTGGCTACGTCTTAAAAGCTTTTAGCAAAAAACAAAGCAAGGCATAAACACTTCAGAATAGCAAAGACAGGAGTGCTCCTAAGTAGCAGAGATCTGGTAAGCACTGCAGGAGGATAGGAGAAATTTCCAGTATGGATTAGCATAAGGATTTCTTGAACTATGTAAATAAAGAAATTAAATGGATTATTCTATGAATTAATTCCTTCATCTTTTGTTTTTGCAACACATTCATTTTATGAGAGGATCTTGAAACACTAAACAAAACTTAGGAGTTTTTTTTAAGAGTTATTCTTATTTTGCAGCTGGAGGAACTGAGGAACTGCCAATTTCAACCCTTACCCAAAGTTACACAATAAACCAGTGGAGGCAACTGTAAGAAAAGCCCGTATTATTTCCTGTAACTCTATATCTAACTTTACCTTCATTTTGCAGCAATACTTATCTGGAAAATAACTGTCTGTACAAGAAACAACAATCACCACTGGAGCAGCTGTGGTGGTAACAATTGCTGTTTCACAGAAATTAATGATTTAAAAGACATTTGTAAGCCAGTTCTTCCTGCAATATTACATCAGTGCACATACACCTTCATAAAATTCCATTACAGCTTAGAGGACACATGCTAATATTTATTATAGCTATAAGGCTTCATAGTTTTGAGAAATGCAAAAATCAAGCTATTGATCTGTGGTATTAAAAAAACTGAGTTACGAGAAGAGTTACCTGTTGTTTTTCTTCTGATGATAGAAGTCCAATAAGAGAGAAAAATACTTAATCCCTGGTTGTCATGATGTTTAGCTAATTATTGTGTTATTAAATAGTGACTCAGTCAGAAGGGTTCATTTGTTTCTTCCCTCTCAACTGGAACTGGAAAGGTTATGCAATGAGAAAGTGAAAGCTGAAACTTTCTTCTCAGCACCCCATTCTTTGTCACTGACATTTCCCAACATGGGGGAGAGATGTATTTCCTTCAAGGAAGGAAGGAACACCTAGGATGGGAATGAATATAAGAAAGCAGGAAACCAACCACAGCTGTCAACACACAATTTATAGAGCTGTAACACTGCTGTGGTAATATCAGTCAGAGACACAATAACCTGTAAAAAAGGATTCCTGCAGACCTGAGCTCAGAAATGAAGCCATTAGCTATGTTAGTGCCCAGCATTTGTTCTGAAGGCCTGGTGGTTGAGGAACAAAGCCTCTTTCCTTCCCAGGTTGCTTCCTGCAACGTTAGTTTCTACACTCCAAAATGGTTATGAGCAAGGTACAAAAAAGCTGCCAGTAGCTTGTGAGTGGAACAGTCTTACTTCTTTCTGCCCTTGCCTATTTCCAACATAAATAAACAGATAAATAATAATTTGCCAAGAGCCTCCCTCCTGCTGTAGGGAAATGTTTCATGTTTTGTTGGAATAATTAACAGGCTTTTTGTTATTTTCTACCACCATATGCTGCTTTCCTGCTCTGCATTTGCAGCTTCTCAGACCAGCTCCCAGTTACGCGGCACTGGGAGTTGAATGGCAGATTGGCTGTGGAAAGTGGGTAGAGAAAGGGAAAGGTGGGAAAGGGGGGACTTATGTACTTACACCCTAACACTGAAAAAAGAACTTAGGGATGCTCTTGTAACTATCAGTGAAGTAAAAAGCCGTTTACTTGTAAGTGGGGAGTGACTGGCTCAACAAAAGGGCCAAACTAATTTTGTTTTAATTATTTATTGTGTTCCAATTCTCATTACTGATTCTGTTCTAATTGTATTTTTAATTAACAGCATTGATTGCAATGGACTGTACAGTTCAGTCATGCAAATCCTGATTGGTTTAGCTTCCATTTTGCTTTACTAAAAACCTGAAAAAAGGAAGCAAGAGGAAGCCTCAAAATACTGAAAGAAGACAGGTGTATCCAGGGCAAATGAAGGATCTTTCCTGAACTTTGATGGTGAATATGGGCACTTATGAAGACAATTTTAGCAGGTTTTTGTTAGCAATTCATTACTCCATGTAAATTCCTTATGATGAGTGAGTAACTCTGGTCTTTGCATGATCTGCAATACAGTGATTCTGTTTCCTCCTGGGAAATATTTTATCTTCTACTGCTATTTGGGGATCAGCTGAGCTGGAGTGGTGAGAGGTGAGTGCCTGGCACAGCACTGTCTCCATCACTGCTGTGTTTGTGTTCCCCACTGCGAGGCTGGGGACTCTGCTGGGGTCCGTCAGGGCAGTCGGAGGGCTCTAGGGGCAGACCCGGCCCCATGCCCTGGGCACCTCCCCAGATCATTACAGCCTGCTGGTGCTCTCTGGTCCCTGACTGCTCACTGTTGTTGCTCCACTGAATCCTGCTGGCTTACCAGCACTCCTGGTTTTCCTATTGCAAGACTATGATTCAGCTCTGGGTATCCAGAAATAGGACATGTCTGGTACTTTCCGTGAGCTCGCAGCACCGTGCAACGTTGCAAGTGGAGCAAAGGTCTGGCTGGCTGCTGGAGAAATAAGTGGTTGTGAACTAGTTTTTGAATCCTCAATAGCTGCTCATTTTAGCCCTGTTCACACAGCAGGTTTTTGTTACTACTGTTATCCAGGGAATAGCTGTTCTTTAGGGGAAACGTCTCTTGCTTCTTAAGAGAACAAGTGTAGCTGTATGAACAGGACTAGTATTTTTTCCTCTTTCTCTTTTGTTTAAAATGCTCTCACCGTTCAAACAGGGAGCAGAGGGAAGATATTGCCGTATCACTGATCGTTCTTGCCCAACTAGCATCAAATATTAATGCAAACAGCTCATAAGCTCAACAGATACAGATGTCCATTTGAATAATTTTAGTTTATCTTTGTAGGTATTGAATTTTCAGTCAGAAATTGAGAGCTGTTGGCCAACAGTGTCACAACAGAGGGCTTTGCAGACTACGGACTGGGAGATCGCTGTTCAGCAATAGGTACTCCAAGGCTGTTGTATCCAGCTTCCTTGAATTGTTTCATCATTAAGTTCCAAAACAGTTTTAGAATATCCTTTAGGTAGTGGAAAAGGACAGATGTAGATACAGGGCTGAGTTGAGGCATGGAGACAAGAGGGGATCTTTAAACAACCGTTCTAGGTAATGAGTAGGTAAAACACAGAATAAAAAGACTTGAAGGGTTTTAAACTGAGACTGATTTTCAGTATGAGAAAGGTTTCTTTAAATTTGATAAGTGCCTGCTTATTTTTGGGAGATCAGCATTAGGGAAATTTCAAAAGCATCCTCTCAAGAGTATTACACAGTGATATAAATGTACTACTGTAGTTTCCAACTACAGAATTGCATGTTTTATTTACTCTCTGTAGATAGAAAGCATTGGTGTCTCAAAACAAATGCATCTTCTTTACTAATAGCAAATAGTTTTGATCCCCCTGAGACCCTGGTCACAACTGAGTATTGTGAACTATCCTCTCAATAAGATTTCCCATTCAGTTTTGCCTCAACCATTAAATATTTCCCCCCTTATTTTCCTGGCTTGTTTATGAGAATATCATGGGAGACTTTTAAAGCCAAGATTTATGGCGTCTGATGCTGCTTCTTTATGTACAAGATGTCTTTTTCTGTCATCTAAAACTCCTGGCACTGAAGAGTTTAATTTGAGAAGGTCAAATTTAAGCCACTTTGCAAAAAGGAAGTCATTGAAACAAACAAATGTCTGAACTTGTCTGTGAAAATACAATTTTTTTAAGCTAAAAAATACATATATATATTTTTCATAAGTATAAAACAGCTTCCCAAACAGGGTTCTGTTTCTCCTTATCATACCTGAGGTCAAAACCAACAGTACCTGACATTCTGAGACATGAGTCATGCTATTTGGGCATGTAGGCTTCATTTCTGATGCCCACATTTAGTATAAAACCGTCTAAACCATCCCATAATTCATAAAAGTTTCTGCTCTTTAAATTTGGTGAGATCAAAGTTCTAATGCTACAGTTTCTGATGTGAGACTAAAACCCATGGATCACCAAACTTACAGAGAAAACAGATAATATAAATGCAGCTTTGATGGAGTAATGTAATACTTATTCCCTGTTATCTCTCCCCAAAATTCTTTCTGTTCTGGGTTCATATTAATAAGTGAACTTTTGTTTTACTCAAGTTAGATGTTAAAACAAAGTGGGAGGGGGAGCAAAGTTACATCTATCTTTCTATTAATTGCATGCAGTAAATCATGAGCAGAATTTTAACAGAGCTGAAAACCTTAGAATGAGTGGGGAAAAATTATCAGTCACTCAAAACTGAACAAGAAATCAGAGCAACCTCTGGCTCTGGGCAGTGTCTTGCACTTAAGCTTTCTCTTGGAAGATTTAAGAAATTTTCACTATGTTGACTGTGAGAGACAGTCACTGCATACTGAGGTCTTTGCTTTTCTGATATACTGCAGCTGTGCTATGGCAGGGCAAAACCCTCTCATTTTGTAACCATGACAAATGCAGGCTGCTGGCTGAAGGAAGAAATGAAAACTTAGTTGAAGCACCTTTAAAATCTTTGTCATAAATAACACTTTTAGACCAAACATGGACCATTGAAGAGAGATCTATTAGTCTTTTCTACCTCTTGCTCTTTTTCCTTCTCTTGCCTGGCTCTGCAGTTTTCAGGTATTTCTGCTGATGGTAATTGTTCTAAGCCTGTTGTAGCTTCCATTACTCTGAAAGTACCATTTCTTTCTAAAGGCACCCAAAGATAAAGAGTGCAATTGAGAAGTGATTTTCAAACTCAAAGGAAGGGAAAAAGTCATGTTAACAGAAATCACTGGGAAAGGAACACTAAACATTTCTGATTGCCAATTTTGCTTTCCTGTGGCAAGTGCCAAGAGATACTGAAATCAATGTGAACTGCATGTGCTCAAGATTTTTCTCTGGCTGAGTAGCTGCCCCTGTGAAGGTGAATAGTAAATTTGTCTGAAAAATGGTTTTGTGTTCTGGTTGGAACCCTGAATCCTGTGCAGAAATTCACCTTTTTAATAATGTTTTATTCTTTATCCAAACATCTCCCTTCTGACTCACTTGCTGCTCCCCTTCTCTAAAAAAAGGAGGGGTGAAGGGCAGAAAGGGAAGACAACTCAATGGCAAACCCTAACTTTAAAAATGCAGGCTTTATGGTGAAATACTTAATTTCATTGAAAACATGTTCTTTTTATTGGGAAGAAGCTGTGGTTGCCTATTTTAGCCTGTCTCAAACAAATAGCTTACTCTTTTGAGTACTGTCTTATAGATGCCTATGCTCTGTGAAGAAGATTTTGATCTAATTTGTATTTGATGAGCTGGGAAGCTGTAAATGACCATATGCATCATCTTGGGAACACTGTAGCTCTATGCAGTGTTCGACTAGATGAAGGATCCATTAGTGACCCAATGGAGGTGTTTTAGAGCAGGCAAGGAGCACTCTCTAAACACCATCTGCTCGTACTGTTGCTTGTAAAACGATGTCACATCTGCTGCTCTAAAAACATTATGCTGATCTCTCCTACAGTACACGGCTGCTGCTCTCCTCTTAGCAGAGGAAAAAGGAGTCAATGTCACAGTACTGGGACAAGAGGTGTTAACTATAGATGACATTGCACGTGGCCTGCTTGGCTTCCATATCTTGTCACTGTACCATAAATGTCACCAAAAAAAAAAAAAAAAAAAGAAAAGGAAAAAAAAAAAGGAGAGGATTCAGCATTATAGGTAACTGGTGAAGATGGGTAAATACTTGGACTGTTAGTCTTTGCTGAGCCACATCTTGCCCCAGCTTGGCTGCTGCTGGTACGTGCTTCAAACCGAACATGACTAAGTCCTCTCAGAGATTGAGAAGATTTTTGAGATAGCTTGATGGGTGGAAAATGAGATTTGTCTTTGGTTTCAGATGGAATGAGCTCAGAAAGTACTACCATTTCATTTGGCCATCAGATTTGATTGCTTAGAGTATTTGGTTTCCTAACACCTATGAGGTGTTATAAAGCTAATTTACCTTTTCTGGAAGCACGAAGTGTACACATTGGCATACATTTGCAATACTACTCATTATTACTACACCCAGAGTAATAATTTCACAATAGTGGTGTATAGAAAAACAGTCATTATTTGTATCAGAAGGAGAGAGGTTATAATGGCTCAATAGAAATCCTTCAAAGTACCAAGGAAATGCTTTCCACACCCAAATTCAGTTGCTGTGACCTGGGATTCTTATACAGTGTTACCACAGAGACCGTTTTCAGGAATCTGAAGATGAAGGAAAAATAACAGTGTGAATTTGCTATAGTTTATGTTGCTTATAGTTCAGTGGCTATGCTCACTTCACATGATAATGAGTTTAAAGCTAGTAAATCTTAAAATTGTTGTTTTCCTGATACCTCTGAATGGTAAAAAGAAGTAAACATTATCTTCTGTTAATCAAGTTTATTGGACAGCAGCCAAATCATCTATTTTAATGGTCACCTCCAATTTGCAAAGCAGAGGGGAACAAACTTCTAAGCAATGTCATGTGGAATAGCATGGCAAGAAAGAGGCCACAGTGACAGGAAAAGTGGCCGTGTGGCATTTTCCATTGCCATATGAGACTCATATAAGGCCCTAATGATATCATCTGTCATGTGGATGTCAAGTGCAAAGAACTGAAGCATCTGATGTAGTTCTCTTTTTTTACGTTCTTCTGGTCACCTTGAGGTGCCACAGCTGTGGGTCAGATCTTCATTATTTAGGCTATTAAGGGTAGTTCTACATTGCCCTGCCTGTCTGAAAGAGCAGGAACAGACCAGAAAAATAGGACACTGGAAGTCTTTTCAGACCTGTATTTGGCTGCTGGCTTGATCACTAACCTGGGCAAATCACTTCATTATCCTTCATTTCTGGTGCCACCTCTTACTATTTCTCTTTTAGCATATTGCGTGCATGAGTCAGTGAAATAATATATACTTTCCATTATAATGTACTTGAACCCAAATCTTACTTGTAAACATCACTGTACTGTAAATAGAAATTAAAGATTTGGTATTCATCCAAGAACAAAGCAAATGCCTATTTTTACATTGTGGTGGCAGGCTGGAAGGGCTGAAGGAGGATTGAAAACCTTCTTGTATGAAAGAGCTTTGACCTAGAGCAACAAAAATCTTGTCTGCTCTTTCAGTGAGATTCCGTTAGTATCCAGGTGCCCTAGAAACTGAGAACCTAGAAACTGCCCTAGAAACTTCCATTTAGAAATGGAAGACTGGTTGCACTTTCTACAGTGGTGTTCTACCAAAGCCATCACGGTCATTCTGTACTCTTACAGATTTCACAGGATATTCAGCATTGGAAGGGACCTACAAGGATAATTGAGTTCAATTCTTAAGTGAATGGCTCATATGGGATCAAATCCCTTCATGCCTGTGAAGTTCAGGTGTGTGAGGCTGTAATTTCTCAAGATGCTTCTGCGCCTTCAGAGAGCCATCCCCATGCTAAGGCATTTGTCTTGCAAGAGAACTTGTAGTGAACAGCAGAAATCCTCATAAATAAGAAGTAGGAGAAAGAACAGAAATTAGTATCACTTTCCTTGTTTGTGTTGATGTCTGTGACACTGTACTACCTATACCTTCAGTAGGCTACCTATAGGTTCCCCAAAGAATTAAACAGCCTATCTGGAATTAAACAGCCTACCTGGACTAGAGATATACAGGAATCTTTGAATCTTCTCAATATCCTATATAAAATTCTACTTTGGTCATATTTCTTCTTTACAATAGTTATTGTAATAATAATTTCTTGTGAGAGGAACGAAAAGAGGTGTTATTCTACCTTGTGCTTCACTCATCTACATTTTATAAGGACACAAGCCTTTGCAGCAGGCATTTGTCTCCTTCTGTTTCAAGGGCTATAGAAATTAAATCTTTTAAGAGCACTGATCAAAATCAGAGCGAGAATGAATACTTTGTTTTCAAATAGTTTTGCTAAAGGCTACAGGAGGGAATTGAATTGCTTACAAGGTTTTGGCCCTTGAGGAGCCTCCTTTGAGGAGGGAGTATGACTGCACAGTGACTCTCCAGGTACCTTGTCCTGACAGGGGGCTGAAGCATCAGCCTGAGCTGGGTGATAAGACTAGTGCAATTCTTTGGAGACACTGAGGGCAGATGGAGATGTGAGACAAGCAGGGATATGGCTAATGTGGTAATTTCAGCAGCTAAAATACAGAAGAAATCCTGGAGCTGGTGGTAAACCAAGCTGAGAAGCCCACCTAATGTGTTGTCACACAGACATATCACTCTAGGTTCAGAAAGAGTCTGCAATGATGCTGTCCAAGTAATAAGCAATCGCTCTTGGCTCTAACTTCACTGGTGCAGCTTTGGCTAAATTATTTTTGGACATGAAGTTCAACAAAGCAAAGTACAATTCAGGCTTAGTTTATAGTATCTGAAGTCTTAACTTCCAAAATATAGAAGTGATATTAAAACAACCCAAGCTTGTTTTTTAAGACAGACTCTGCACCAAATTGGAACATTGTATTTCTAGCAGCTCACAGGGGATATTGCAGCTTAGTAAGTTATTCGTATTGATCAAGCTTGACCATATTTATTTTCTCTGATAATGTCATGACCTTAGGTGACAAGTGCACAATTCCTTGCGATATCTATGCATATAGTTGCAATGATAAGGTCAATAATTGTTTCTAAGACCTCTTGCACACAGAATGTGTACTACTAATAGCTTCTTTGTAAGATGGAAAGATACAGCTCTTCTAAGACAGAAATTGATTTCCTGTGATCAAGAAAAGTCAATGTCTAGTGCTGTGTTATATGGTTCCTTGAGCAGGTAAAAGTAAGTAAGTAAAGATAGTTGGAAAGCTGATTCTCATTCATATATGACTAAAATTAACTGAAATGTAATATTCGGGTTGATTCAAACCTCAAGATGCTGCGGACTTACTCAGGTCTGAAGTCAGACTCCTATTATTTATCTAAGAACTAAATTTTTACACATATTTTCTTCCTGGATCAGTAGTAGTGGTATCCAAAACTCTTCTGGAGGCATTGGTTACTTGCAACACATGAACTTAAGATAAAATATGCATTTATGTGCATGGACCAATCTCCTTTCCTATTTGGCTTTCTGTGAAACATACGCTGAGTCTGAGAAAAATATGTATTTTTTGGACCCACCCACATTTCTCCCTGCAACGATCTGTTCTTTGACAGACTCTGGCAAGCATATCAGTTCCGAGAAACTTCTCATTGTGTACAACTCTTTTCAGACATTTCCTGTATTTTTCAGACTACTGAACTGCTCGTGTTATTTCAGACTAGAAGTATGATGTAGTCTCAAGTTGTATACTCTCCACTACTTTGGTGGGGATTTGGAGGCTTGCTTTCATTTGGTCAAATCATTCTGTTTTCCTGCTTGTTTGTTCAGTGCCTCCAAATTTAGATAATACATAGAAATGAAAAATAATTTCATCCTGCTGGCCCGGTTACTTAAATATTTACACCACAGCAAGGTCGTGCCCATCATATTTTGGAATTGCTTTCTACCTATCACAATTCCCTTTAACTTCAGTCATAAAATGGAGTATCCTTTTTGATCCTGCTAGCTCTCCAGAAATTCGTCTGCATAACCTTATGTGGTTTCTTTGTGGGACTTCATTTCAGTAGCAGCTGTTTGCAAAACAATAAATACTTGCTGCAGAAACATCCCTGAACATTTTGACCGCCTCTCAGAAGTCTAAAAGTTGAAAATCACTTTAGTGGGTTTGGATCTGGTATAGACACATCAACTGCAGTACAGAGGCAGTTGTGGACACCTCAAGGATCTTCAGAAAACATAACAGACAGGAGGCAATGTCACAGCATTCCTCTTCTGAGTCACATTTCTTTTATTAGGCAGCTTTCTTAACCTCAAACTTTCAAGTATGTTTTTTCATGCTCTTCAGGATATGTGTTGTTATACCTCTGCTATCTGATTTCAATATGTAACCAGATCTATTTGTTTCTCTTGAAGATTATCTCCCGTACATTAATAATAACAACTTTGCAACTAAAACATGAAACAGTTTTAGGCAATGCTCTATATGCGTATTCAAATGAATATTATATAACCAAGTTCTTTTAAAATATCTTTAGAATAATGTAACCCAAGAATGTACAGTTGTCCTTTTGCTTCTTTCTAGCATGCTTCAATTGAGGACAGGCACTAAATAAATTGCATTGGAGTAAAAATTTTTGCATGTAGGAGACATGAATCTGTGTTTTGCTCTTGTATTTTGCCCTGCTACTCCTTTCTTTTCTCATGTTGAGCTCTGCAGTCTGAGGCATTGTTTTTTGAGGTAAAATTTTTGGTAACTCCTGTGTTTAATTTAAATGACTACTTTCAGAATATGCTGATGCTTAAACTGAAGTAGACTGATGCCTCCATTAAAAGAGTGGACTTACAGAGCACTCGGTAGTGTTTAGCCAGTTAGTACTCGATCGCTTGGAAGTTTCAATCTGTGCAATTCAATCTTGCTTCATAAGCAAGTCCACTGGAAAAGGTGCTCTGACAGATGCCTAATTGAAATGTGAAAAAAGCTATGGGCTCAGACTGCAGCCTCCTGACCCTCTGCAGGACAGCTCTCCTTGTGGAGCTGTGACATGACACACTGTGCAAATTCCCTCTGTGTTCAATTACCTTGCACCTCTTCTTCTTTCAGACATCTGTGATAGGTGACAATTAAAAAATCCAGGGACATCCTATAAAATCCTAAGCTCGTGTTGCTGAAGTTTGAATGAAATGAACACTGGGATGTTCTCTTGCTTGCTACAGTCCTCAGTGAAATGAGACAATTTTTGCTTCTTTATTTTTAAATTTGAATAGACTTTTTAAATAATGCAGTTGTTACAGCTCCCATTTTAGCAGCATCTGTGTATATGTGTATAGTCTTAAGCAATAGTTTCTGGACCTTTATTGTTTTAGTGCAATTGTAACTGCTGCTCTGGAGACACAGTGACATAATGTATCGGTTCAGGGTTTGCCAGTTCAGGGTTTCAGACCATGCCGCGATCCCAAAGAACAACAATTTCCCTTTGCCCTCTTTCATAGGCATAAATACCTCTTCCTCAAGCAGACAAAGAATCTCATAAGAAAAAATTAAAAACATAAATATTTTTTACCTGACCAGTCTGGTAGAAAGCTTCAGTCTGTTTTCTCTTTCTTTTTCAGTTTTTAAGTTGTTTGGTTTGGATTTGTTTGTTTGTTTGGTTGGTTGGTTGGTGGTTTTTTTCCCAGTACATCAGTAAAAAAGTTATCAACTGATAAGTATTAATTCCAGATACACAAACATTAGCAACATTTTCAGGATGTCAGAGATCTCACTAATACTTAAACACACTAACAGAGCGTTCTTCTTAGTGTGAAGATACCAGAGCAAATTCTAAACTAGTGAGCCTGAATACCTGAGTAGTCTCTCTCAGTCTTCACCCTTTTCTGAGGGTGCCTTGACTGTTCATAACAAACTGACCTGGTTATATGTATGCTTCATTGCAGAAATACTTCACTTGTTTTATTTTGTAAAGTCATCTCCTAAGACACCAAACTAAAAGGACTGTGGAATTGTATCCTGTCTTCCCTTCCTCCCATACCTTCTAGAGTTTGTTTCTTGAGATACTAAAAATAAACACTCCCATGTTTGTTCCCACCCTGGAGAAAACTTTGTGTATGTGGTAAAAGCCCACCCAGGAAGACAGAAACACTTTTCAAACAGTCACACTAATGCAAAAGTACTTGTCACGTACCACCCAAAGAAATTATTTGAGAGAGAGCTCACCATGCTTGTACTTCTAGGAAGAGATGCAGATTTTGTGGCTGGCATTTCCTTGCTTTTAGAAATCATAATTTCAACAGGCAAGCCAGATCTTGTTCTGCAAGAGACACCATTATCAAATGACCTGAGAGAAGGAGTTGTATCCAGGGACAATGATTTCTCTAATCTGTGGGTTCGTGCTCCAGCCACGATGTCGTCACTTCTCAGAGTCTCAAAGTCTACTTCTTCATGGGTTTTTCCATCTAGAATGTTCTCTTTCCAGCTTTCAGGAGACTTTCTCTTAATATGAAAATCATCTAGACTTCTCACACCAGATGGAAAGGTATTTTTCTGTTTAGCAGCTCGGTATGCCCTCAGGCTCATGGGATCAAGCACTCTGAAAGTAACTTCATTAATAAATTGAGAGAATTTGAGTTTAGCTTCTATTTTTTCTTCCACAACAGACAGTGAACTTGATGATCCTTGACTCACTAAGCTCAAGTCAGATGCAGAGGAACTGCTTTTCTTGTGAGTCTTCTTCTGCCTCTGGAGCTTTTGGTTTGTGTTTCCCACTTCTGCTGGATATAGAGAAGAGTGTTGCAGTCCGTGAGTTTTTTCACCCCCTTTCTGACAGTGCTTTGATCGATGGGGTCGATAGCCTTCATCCTTATTTTTGCTTTTAACAAAGCTTTTAGCTTCTGACCTTGTGCTACCCTGTAACTCAAAGCTGTCCTCACTGGAGCTGCAGTGTTTTGAGTAACTGTTCATCATCAAATCTCCAGAGAGTTTCCTCTCTGCATCAGTTCCTACTTCTGGTACACATGCAGTGGATGATGCACTGCACGCTCGTTCTTCATTCACCCTGCCAGCCCTCTCTTGCTTGGCTGGTCCTCCAGGCACAGCACCCTCTGGCTTAACTGGAGAAATGGAGCCCTTTTTACAGTGACCCCATTTATTTTAGTGTCTATATGTCAGCTGGTGTCAGTGCAGGGGATTCCCATAAATCCTTCTCTATCTTGTAAGACAACAGGCATGTCTTTGGAAGGTGTAACAATACAGCTACCACATTTTGTCCCATATGCATCCTGAATTATGTATATGTTTCATAATTAGATCAATAGCACACTCTCATCATTTTAATTAGACATACTAATGAACAGAATCTATAGGACATGCAAATTTTCCAGGGTATTGAGTGCTTAGTGGATGAGCACTGGCTTTCATTGATCCAAAGCAACATATGATATATTACTGTCTGTTGAACTGGAAACCAAACTACCATGATGTGGATCAATTCTCACTAAGTAAAGTCTGTGGTGGTTCTGTTTCAGGGCTTTTTAAAATCCAATAGTAGAGAAGGTCATGCTATATTGTCCTAATGCTACTAATGTTTGCTATTCTATTAGAAAAGTTAGTGACAAATCTGCTAGACCTAGAAAAGCAAAGAAAACATGATTCTCATTTCTACCTGCTTGTTTTGCCATAATTTTTATTCTAAAGTAATTTTTAAAGGTTAGAATCCAAAGCAAGCTGCAATATTTCAGCACTGTAAATGAGTTTGGAATAGTAATGATAGGTTCTTTCAGTACCTTGTATGTGAAGTTCTTCTCATTATTGACTATTTTCATAGACAGGCAAGGCTGAAATCTGGAGTGCAGAATTTCTATTTTTGGTTTGTATATACAGGAATCTAAGGACTTGTTTAAGTAAGGTTAAATCCATAATCTGACTTTATAATCAGTGTGCATATTTGTAGTGTCCCAATGATGTGCTGCCACTGGAACTGACCAGAGAATGAACTGACTGATAAATTCAAAAGAGTCTTTTTGGCTGTTTTTGTATGTCCTTACTTTAGCACAAGGGTGAAAGCAAGCGATGTAACCCTTTATGTCTGGTGGGATTCAGACTCTGCTTACATCACTGTCGTTACCAGCACCATGGCTTTCTGACTGATGACAGGCAGCAAGTGGAGAAAGAAAAAAGAGAAGCAAAAGCAGAAAATTGAGTGACCTCCCTTAAACACTGGGAGAGGGGGACATGGGGAGGATCCCTGGAAGGGATTGAGGATTAGAAAAAGGTGGCAAAGAAGGGGGCAAAATGTCAGTAAAGAGCACATTTAAAAGTATCATGTATAGATCACAGGTCAACAGCAGCTTGAGCTGAAATATAGTTCCATGAACTTTTAAAGCAGACATTTAGGTCCCTCATTACAAGGCACTTTACCCACTGCATAATAGAATTTATCGTCTCCATGTTGGTAATTCCAAGACTCATTTAAATCATAGTTCATAAAAGCTGCTGGAGTGTTGCAAATCTCTCAAATTAACATAGTAAGTGCATTAATTTTGCAAATAACAGGGGGAGATGAAGATCCTTTTAACACATCAGAAATCAGTTGCTTTTACTGGAATTACTTTCTGAAATGCTTCCATATTTTCTATGGGACTGTGCCATTCCATTGTACACTACAAACATTATCCTGATCACAGAGATAATGTGGATTAAAAAGCATAAATCCTGTTCACACTGTCTTGTTTTAGATGAATTTATTCCTCTCTCACTTGAATGTGAATGTTGACAGCTTAAAGGGCTGGAAAATGCCTTCAATTGTCAACATAAAGATTTTCGTGACCTTTTCAATGCAGTCAGGGAACAATACAGCACTACTCTACTCTTGCAAAGTCAGAATTTAGGGATTTTTCACCATGTACAGACTTTTACAAACTTAAGGTTACTCATTGAAGCAAACAGGATTTACAAATACATTGGGTCTATGCTAATGTATCTTAGGTCTTCTGCCTTCCAGATCCATTAGAGCTTGGCAAAGTGTGAGTTCTGTAGTTTTAATGGACTTTATTAATAATGCCTGTTTCAGAAACAGAGCAAGCCTCATTGTTGAGCCAGAACCTGTAATGACTTGTACATATTTGGAGAACAGCTTTTTTATTCATGAGAGATTGGGCTCATTTGTACATGAACAAAGCTATGTAAACCACCAACATAAATTCAACTATCCATTGCTTTTGTGCAAATTTTAAGCTATGAATCAGAAGACTGTGGTACACCCAACAAAAATGGATCATATCATTCTTTTCTATTGTCAGGAATGAGCCCACTTGTTCTGAAATGTTTCATTTGTATAGCAGTAATATATATGTGTATATATATATATATATATGTATATATGTGTATATATATATATGCATATCTAAAAATATATAAATAGGAAAAATGCCAGGCTGTGGGTTTTAGGTAACACAGGTAAGGTACATCATACTTGTGGATGTCATATACTGCTTATACTGCAACTTTTCTTTCTTCAAATGGTTTCTCTCTAAGGACTCTAGACATGCAACACAGACATATAAATTATTAAGAAAAAATTTATCAATGGCTTCAAAATTAAAAATGATTCTTCCTACTTAAATGATATAAATCTTTTCCTATCAGTTACTGTGACTCTTGGTTGGAATAGATGTTATCAAAGTTTATACTAATAGTAACTATTCAGTGTTCTCTTTTAAATACATATACCAGAATATTCTCTAGAGACTACCTGAATCACAGAAATTATTTCCACCAGTCACAGGTATAAATGGAGAAGCTGAATATTAAAACAAAATATGTTTAAAAATCTGAATGTTTGATATTTTAAACTTTTTTACAATGATTTGATGTTCATGATTTATTTTCCATACGTTAAGTGACTTGATTTTTGAAGAGTTCAAATTACTTTAGCTTATATATTTAAATACCTTGAAGACATTGCTGATATAGGGTATTTCTTGTTCCAGTGCAAACAGGTATGTCTGTGAATGGCAATACTTTGCTGGAGTAGTCTGGAAGGTACTCTTGGAATAAATACCTTCAGAGAGCTCAAATTCTTCTCTTATTTATTGCTACAATATGCCTCTGGTAGGTGGATGCTTGCCAGATTTCTAACTTCTTCTAAACCAGTCATATTAACATTAAAATAACCTTAAAAGAAAACCTTCTACATTAATTTTGCCCCACTTTAGAAATTGTGGGCACAGTTGTTTGAATAATATGTCTGTGCAAATCAACTGAAAACTGCCTGATCCAAGTCACAGACTTTACTGTAAATAAGTCATCAGCTCTGCCATTACCTAGTTCATTGACCTCTGATCAACACCTGAACTTTTGCCTGTAGCTACCATTAACTGAAGAAATTAGGAAAGGACTGACTTTTTCTATGCATTAATAGACAATCTTGCATAATGCAACCCCAATCAAGGTGACATTTCTAGATACCCTCAAGACTTGCTCATAAGTGAACCATTTCTAGGGACTCAAGTGGATACTGTTTGCAATTTTGTGTGGAGTAGTGGCTAAAATGCTCTATTCTGTTTTAGTGTTAATATAAGAATATAAACAGAGCAATACTGATCTATTCCTGACAAACTGAGTGTTGGATCTGGAAGGTTTATAACAGAATGCTTGATAAGATGACAGCTTAAATGGGACTTTCATAAGGGTTCAGTATTTCATTTCATAAGACTGAAGCATTCGGGGATTTGTCCAGCAAACTTGTTACATGGGAAAACACACAAAGATTTTCCTAAAGGTTAATTTAGTCCTATTTATATTCTGAGTGTCATTTTACAACGACATTATTAGAAACCTGGGTATTTTGTATAAAAATGGAGCATGATGGAGTTATCTGCAAATATGACTTGATGCCAGAGAATTTTTCTACAGGCTAAAGATTTTAAATTGAAAGTTGAATTTTGTGGTTTTGGTGTTTTTTTTTTTTTTTTTTTTTTTTAAAAAAAGTCTATATATTAATTCCACCCTCCCTTTTAAATAAAATCCCTGTCATTTAATCTTCAGGAGATTTTAACTTTTGCTAATTGTATTAAAAGTGAGTACAAGCTATCTTGTATTTGCAGCAGGATGTTGTTATGACAACTGGAAGTTTCTTTGTGTAGAGATCTGGAAGAGATGATCATTTTGGGGACAAAGCAGACAACACTTTTTAACAGTTTAGTACTAAAGACACATGCAAAAGTTCTGTATATCTAAACTTTTGCCTTTTGATACGTTAACAATAGTATCTTCAGCAGATTATCTACATTAGAAAAATCAAACAAATATAAAGGTTTTCCACATTTTGAGCTTCATAAGAAAGCTTTAAGTTATTACTGAAAAAAGTAAATCTGATTTTTAAACAATATTGAGGAATATTTTAATTGTAGTTAAGACTGGTTCCAGAACCTTTTATAGCCAGTGAGTAGAATCCAAGATTTGTGATTTTAGAATTTGTAGGAATGGTGATTCATTTCAAAGTTCTCAGTTTGCCCTACAGATGTATATGTCCCTCAGCAGATACTCCACTCTTAAAATAGTTATATCCCAACTCTCCCAATGCCCATTCTTGTTCAGATATACTCTTCTCTTCTGCCTTTAATGAAAATTTTATCGCATCTTATCCACTCCTCTTCACACTTAATACAGTTAATTTTGAAGTGTTTTATGGAACCTTTCAGTTTTTCATTTCAATTTATTCCTTTAAATAATACAAATGTTTCCCTCCGTGTTTTTTTTTTTTAGCAGATGGTTACACTTTTTTTTCTGTAATGGTTGCAAAATACAAATTTGCTTTTCATGCAAGGTTGTCTAGTCCAGTGTTATCAGCAAGACAGTGCTAGCTTAACTTCTTTTCAGCATTGTTCTATTTAGTTATTCTCTATCACATTTCCAAATTAATAGGAATAATGCCTATTTCTAGGATGCTAAATATTACTTTCACTCTTTTTGTTTCTTTTCAGAACAAACATTTTCTAATGGAGCAGAGATGTAGTCAGTGTTGTCCATATTCATTTTGCCTCACCAGATTCCACTTGAAAGGTTTCAGTCCTAAGGAAAATGTCAGCAGACATTTGCTCTAACTCTGTAGGATGCAGCTGTCTTCAGGACCAGTAGAATCAAAGTTCAGTTCTTTTATTTTAGTGTTACTGCTAATGGGAACAAGTTAAAATCTTCAAATGAGTTCTTCCTTTCTCAGTTGTTGGTAGTTCTGTATCATGTAATGACAAACCAAACATTGGACCTGTCCTGCCACCATTAAATCAATCTGGATTCTAAAAAAAATGGCAGGTTTTATTAGCATGAAAAGGAGTAGGAAAGGTACTGTGGTGTCTTACAGACCAAAGACATTAAAGAAACTCATGCTTCTGTGCAGGAATCTGATGGACAGTGTCTGCCCCCAAACTTGCACTTAAATTCCTCTAAATTCTCATTAGTCTTTTCCACAATGACGAGGAAAACATTTACCTGTTTTACAATTACAGAGTGACCAAACACAATGCAACAAACTGCTGTGCCATCTTTCTTGTCAACAGTCATAAGTCTAATTCATTTAATTTACAGCTGTATACTAGTCAGAGCTGTGATAGGCCTGTAAGAAGTGTTGAGCATCAGAGACATTTTCTAATATAAATCCTGCAGCATCCTGAAAACAGAGTAACTGTTCTCTGACAAATGTTACAGCTGCAGTAAAATTTGAGACAGTCACCCAATTAAAATGCAAGCTATATTTATAGCTTTAAAAATAAATTGAAAATTAAGGAAAAGAAAAATGTAAGAACAAAGTGTTTTTATATACCAATTTATTTTTTTTTAAACAGTACCACAGTCCATTTGACACAGGTCCTTACTGCATTCAGTATCATATTGTCAGAGGACCTTTCATAATTGTGTAAGCAGCCAAATCAGTATCAGTTGTAATCTGTTGGCTGTTGTGTTGTCTGCTCGCTACAAGTAGAAAATTGCACTCTGGACACATGTTGCTATCTACATTTTTAAAGTATTTCAAAGAAATATAAAAGCCATTTTTAGCATTATATAATGATATTTGGTTACTCTTAATTACCAAGGGACTTTTTCCCTTTCATTCTCCCATGAAGAGAAATGTTACTCTTGTTGAGAAAAGCCAGAGGAATGAAGCTGTAGAGTTAGACCAACCTTCAAAGGATATACCCCAAAGCTTTTTCTCCATGTTGGAAGTGCTTAGCACTAAAATCTTGTGATATCACCTGCCTGAGAAATTTTTGTCCCCATTCAAGAGCGATAGAGCTTCCTAGCTAACAGGTAATAGCATCTGCGAATGACAGTTTCTTTATCAGATTTGTGTTTAGTGACCAACCGCGGCTGCATACCTGGACTGTGAATGAGTCCTCAAAATGCTTCCTATCCTCTGCCAACATCATCTTTTTCTTGCTCAGTTTCTGCTTTAGCCAGCTGCTCCATGAGCTCTTCTTCACACGCTGTACCGTTTTTGTAGCCGTGCTGTAGGATGGGTAGAGCTGTAGGTCATCTGCATTACACTAGCATTTGATTCTGTGTCTCCAGCTCACTTTGTAGTTGTTTGGTGAAAAGACAGTAAAATAATTGATCCTTCTGAGAATACACAGATGAAGAGTCTTAGTTTCTTCCACTGCTCCTTGAAAATGTGTATTTTTAGGGAAGTGTCAAATCCTTTGAGTCTAGTCTTTAAACCTGTCCTTCTTTGAAGTAGGATGTGTTATGTGGCTTTCCAAATTTGTTATACCATTTTCCTCATTTTCCTCCCTCTTTTCTCTTCTTATTTACCAGCACTATTATTATTATTATTATTATTATTATTATTATTATTATTAAGAAGAGGATGAGCAAGTATAAGAAATTTAAAGATAGTAGAGAGGAAAAGTGAGTGGAAGAATGGAATTAGTTTCTCATGCAAAATCAAACTGGAACAAAAATACACTTCTTTTTTCTTCAGGGTGAATGAAAATGTCTCCCACCCATTAATCATGCTATACTTTAAAATTAATGACATTTTATATACCAGTTTATTTTACTTTAATCCATTGCTAAATTGATAGTGGATGCCGCAATCTGCAAGGCCTTGCTGTCTCTGGAACCATATAATTTCCCTTTCTGTTGTGATACTTGCTCACTGGTGAATTAAGGCTACCCAAAGACCTTGCAATTGATGATTCCAGGAGTATTGAAGAGATCTTTCAGTACAGCTGTGTTTTTCTTGTCGTCTTTTTTTTATATCTGCAGGAATATGTAATCCTGCTAATTAAATGTTAAACACAGGGGAAAGTGTAAGACTGGAAGGTAAGTCTTTGTTAAATGTATAAATCACAAAGGAATAAGATATTGCTATGATATTCTCTCTTTTTTTTTATTCCCTGTCCAGTGAGTTTATTCAAATTAGTGAATTATGACTTAGACTAAGTTGTTCAGGAGCATAATACAAAAATTCACAGTTCTTTGTAGCAGGTCAAATCCCTAGGTGCTTTGACTTTCATAAGAACAATTGACCTGTAGTAGGTTCGTGAGATTTCATTAGGATCATTCTTTTGCAAGAGTAGGAAATCACAAAGTGTAAGGAAGGAATGAGCCTTTTCACCCAGGCAATGCTGTCTCCTTAATCAGAAAGTCTCCATTTCCTCTTGAAGGCCTCCCAAATGCAGTTCCTCTTTCTCACCCTTGCAGTGTGCCTCAGAAATAGTTACCAATGATTGCTTCCTCGAATTGATAAATAGTAATAGCTGTGGAAATGTTCTAAGCTTGTTAGTGTGATTACTACTCACTGATGTCTCCTTTAGTCTTGTAGGGATGGTACCATAAATTTTACTGCTTACAGGTCTTGTTATAACTATGCTGTGTTTTCCTGACAATTTGGGAAGGGCTGTGGGATGTCAGTCTAAACCTCTCCCTTACTGGCTTCTAGTTTATTAGGCTCTTCAGAGCTGGCCCTTGGGAAGCTTAATGTTGCTTGCAAAAGGGTATATTATTGTTCACCATAACAGTAACATGGTAATTTTGTTATCTCTGTTTCCATTCTTTATCTTTCCACATGCATAGTCTGCCAAAAGCTTTCTATTTCTATTACACAGTAAATAAGGAAATGGTTGTTCCAGTTCCATGCTTCAATATGTCCTGGAAAAGTTTGTTCAAAAAGGGCTTGCCTGCATATAAATGAGTTGGGTTGGCAGTATGTTTTAAAATTTATTGTTATGGGTAATTTGAAAATAACTGAGAGGAATACATGGTAATTTCTTGACTGCTGTTGTCATGGGTTTCTGGGGGTTGAATAACTTGAGCAGGAGGGAAGTATTTATGTGGTTTTCTGTGGAAGTTAACTAAACAGTTTGATTTTTTTTCCCCAGCATATTTTTCTCCACATAAAAATAAGATAAATAATATTTTTGGAAGTATAGGATAGGTTTGTGCTAAGTGTTTCCAGGATATTAGTACTGGAGCTGTAATACTTAGACGCAGCTACAATATAGTTCTACTGAGTCCTGCAAACCTGCATGTTTGCACTGAGTTGCCATGTCACAGGAATTGATGCTAAGCAGCTACCACTAAATGAGTTAAAAAAAAAAAAAAAATGTTTGTTTGCATTTGGATATGTGTGTGCTTGCACATCAAATGTAAAGGTAGCCCTGTGGATTGCCTGTTTCTAACTCCTTTCTATTACAATTGCAGTTTCAGCATGAAGAAAAAATATTGTTATTTATTTTCCTTGCACACCCCTAATCCCACCTCATTTCATTATATTAAAGAGACATGTCCATCAGAGCTGTTTAAATGCTCTTGCAGAAGCATGCTACAGTATGTGGTGTTTGTTTTGGAAAATGTCATGCATTCATGTTGTTTTTCTTGCAAACAACTATTTCGTCTATGTTGTGTTTAGCAATGTTTGACTAATACTTTGTATAATTAGGCAAAGTCATCCACTATATATATTTTCCCTATCATTTAATGCAAACATGAGGTAGGCTTAAAGTGTGCATATTAGCTTTATTAGTATTAATGCCGCTATCTGAAATTTTCCTTTCTTGAAGATATAAATTATTTTGCTAATTTCATACGTAATGGAAAGTAGCATATTCAGAATACATATTCCAGTTCTGATGAGATCAAATAGACATGTTCCATGATGTGCATTATGCAAATAAAAGATACATAACTCATTAAAAAAAACCCCCTATAATGACAGTCAATTATAAATCATTTCGTTAGCTTTTCAGCACTGCAGCTTTGGGAAGCTTCTCCATATAATTTGCTGTCTTGTACCTTAATGTATTAACTCCTTTTAAAGCCAGTAATGTCTGCCAAATGAAACAACAGAGCATTTTAATTCATGTTTAAAGCAGGCATACAGTTGTCATATTGCAGCACCACTAATTCAATGCTGAAGACTTCTTTACTACCTGGTATGCATTTTAAATGAAAAAAACACAAACATGCTGTTAAGAGAAAGCAATACTTACTTGAGAAGGATTCTGCCAGCTCTGTTCTGCTAGTCCACAGACTGAAATGATGGAGCCAGATTTAGAAGTAGCTTATTAGGTGCATGCTGCTTCAACAGTTACAGCTTTTCTTTTTTTTTAACTGAAAGATGGAATCGTTTTCTTTTAATGAAGCCAGCATAGAATGATATGCTGTCCATGTTGCTATGAGAGACCAAACTTGCAGAGCAAAGTCAAGCAATTTCAGAATAACTTATCAAGGGTCATTCACTATCAACTTGCCACTGCTTTTTCATGTAGTCACAAACTTTAACAGCATCAAGGAAGATCATGGTATGTCACAAATGCAGAAAATTACTGGTTAGTCATGCTCACTTGAGTTTGAAAGTGATTGAGTCAGTATTGTTTGTGAATATAAACAGAAAGCTGTGTAAAGCCAAAATCTTTCAATATGGAACACCCACTGAATTCTCTTAAGAGGGGACAAGGCTCTGATTACAGTCAGTCTGCAGTACCTGCTGCTCTCCTATGCTCTGGTGTTTGCATGTTATGTCTAGAGCTCCAGCCCTGAGAAAAGAGCATGGGAACTGCACAAGGGATCACACAGATGTGAAAAATGGTGTATTTTGTTTTGCCTTTCATATTTTGTGAGAAAAAGTATTGGACATCACATTTTTTGTGTGTACACAAACCACTGCAAATATAAAGACATGTAATTATGGTTATAAAATCATCCACATATATCTATATATTTACTGTATAAAACCACACACAGTTTTGGAATGATGTTGAAACATTGTAATTATAAAGACATGTAATTATGGTTATAAAATGATCCACATGTATCTGTATATATAATATATAGAACCATACATAATCTTGGAGTTTTAGTCATGTCACCATTTTAAGTATTTAAATGGTTTTGTTAAAAGTGTGCCTATGGAAAGGCCCCTACAAATATGTTCATAATGGCCCAATAGCAAATGATATCTGCAGTATTGCACTGAATATATAAATTTAGCCCTGCATTTTCAAACATTCTATTTTGTCTTTTGCCCAAGGATGCTTTCAGGTAGAAAGAGACCTCTGATCTGTCTGTCAATCGGAAATTACTCTGAGTGGTCAGGTTGTGGCTTATCCTGATTTGGTTTGCCCAAAGGACTGGATCTTTCATCTCTAATGTGGAGACAGAGGTGAACTGTGCTATCACTCATGCTCTGCATCATTACCTTGCCAGGCTGAGATGGGGAATGGCCAGTGGTAGCCACACCCCCACATCTTGACTTGGGAAAAAAAGAGGTGTCAGGGGATAGGGAAGGAGAACTGGGTAAATTATTGCACTGCTGCTGTTCAGTTCCCATATGCATCCCAGTCCGAGTGGGCTTGCTGAGGAACTTGCCCTTACAGTTGCTTCTTGTCTATTGTCAGGATATTTGGGTTTATTCCCACTAATTTTTGATCATTGAACAATGTTCAAGAACTTGGCTGTTCAAGGACACAGATCTTCACAGCATCTGAGGGGCAAACTTAACAGAAGCACTTTCCTTTCACTAGAAAAAAACCAGACCTTGCTTCTTGAAAGACAACGATTACTGCTTCTGGACTGAAACTGAATTCAAAACTCAGCAGAAAGTTCTGGAACCCATCACTCATTGCTTCTAACAGCTGTAAGGTACAGACATAGAGCAGAGGTTTGTAGCTCATGACTCCTGGTGTCTTCATGAGTAGAATGACTCCTGTAACCATAGCATATTGT
This sequence comes from Lophotriccus pileatus, assembly GCA_035583135.1. Lineage (NCBI taxonomy): Eukaryota > Metazoa > Chordata > Aves > Passeriformes > Tyrannidae > Lophotriccus > Lophotriccus pileatus. The sequence continues at coordinate 52,000,533 of JAWWES010000168.1, forward strand.
GACTGCATCCCTACTTTTGTTCCCATTTGCTTTAACTAACAGTGATATGGAAAATATTTGGCTTCTCTTTATTCTGTTTGGCTTTCTGATTTTTTTGTGGGGAGCAGGGGAGGAAGGTGGTGGTGGGTCGCAGTTGTTTTGTTGGTTGGTTGGTTGGTTGGTTAGTTGGTTTTCTGGTTTAGGTTTTTTTTTTCAAAGCAGCAAGACTGCTGCATGGCCCTGTAACTAATTTTTCCATGATAAGATCTTTTGACTAGCAAATTCTTCTCCTCAAGCTCCGTTATATCCGAGAAGTGGACTGGTGTGTTCAAGCCAAATGCAAATGGGCAGTTATTATAAGCCAAGACCTCTATGTATGGGGAAGGGAGAAAGACCATTGCATTTTTTTTGAGAAATAGCATTTTTTCCCAGTGAGTTGACATGAGAGAAAACAACTTCATTTGCAGACTTTGCTTTAGCCAAGCCATACCTACAGCTGGGAGGTTAAAGAGCCAAAATATTGGTCAGCCCCTTGTGCATACCTTTTTTTCCTTTGAATCTTGCAGTTTTAAAGATGTTTTTTTCCAGATGTTAATGGCCAGCTCCAATTTAGCCCAATGGAATTCCAGTTCCAGTTTCCAACTGAAAGTAGTGCAAGGCAGAGGAATTCTTCGTTGAACAAAACTTCTGTCATGAACAACAAACAACTCTTTTTTTCCTTCCTCCTTTTCCATTTCTCTATCTTCTTCACTTGTTTTTCCTTTTGCATACTCTGCTGTGCTGTACTAAACAAGTCTTCTTTCAATTCCTGTCCATCTTTGAGCAGAGCTTTCTCCTGAATCCATAATCCTATTGTGAAGTCCTGTATAGGACACGTGAAGCTTCTCAGAACAAATGGCTGGCACAACCACTGAGCTCGGAGAAAGATACACAATTTTTGATCACTAGGCTGGCTGAGAAAACAGTAACATGATTGATTCTAAGTATATCTTGCAGAACACTGCTATTTAACCACACACTCTTTCCATTTTTTTTTTTTTTTTTTTTTTTATTCCACCTTCCTCTTTTCTCAGTAAAAGTATTGCTAACAATAACCCCAGCAGCAGTAGGAAAAGAAAGCACAGTCAAGGCTCAACTTAGCATTTCAGGAGTAATGTGACTGGAATCTTTGGTCTTGCCCTTTTATGAGATTGGAACTGAATATTTTAAAACTCATTCAGTGTGAGGGGCGCAGGTCTCAGAATGGTGAGAGAAAAAATGCAGTGAATCAGATGTTTGTAAAAATGGTGCTTTGATAGGTAAAAGCAAAAGTCTAGGGCAAGACTGATACCACTGTTCAGTTGGTCACTGATTGTATAACATAAAACTTTTTTATCTTGTTGGTAACTTTATATGGACAACATTTTTATTGCACCAAACAGAAAAAGGATTAAATCTTCCAATACATTCCAGCTCAACTTGAATGAATAACAGGGATTGCCACAGAAATACTGTTGGGTAACTTCAAGTCTTTTTTAAGTGTCTATGAAGAGTGCATCTATATTGATCTCGGGTAAAACATGTGAAAACAGTCATAACACTTTGACGGTAATAGAAGCTTTGGAAAGTTTAGTGTCTACTGTTGTTATCTTCTTTCAGTGCCACCTTCTTTCAGCATCATGTTTTAAATTCTTGTTATCAATACTCTCATCACCTCAAATCTACACATAGAAAAACCAAACTTAGAAGCTGGAAAACTGCCCAATACAAAATAAAACATAACCCTTAAACAAAGACAGTTTTTGCTGAAAAATATTTCTATAGAGTGTGATAAATTCTTGAAAATTTGGAATTTTTATTAAATTTCACAGAATCCCAGGATTCAACGATTTGGAAAGGACCTTAAAGATCAACTATTTCCAATGCCCCTGAGATGGGCAGGGACACTTTCTACTAGACCAAGTTGCTGAGAGCCCCATCCAACCTGGCCTTGGACACTTCCAGGGATGGGGCATCCACAGCCTCTCGGGGTAACCTATTCCAATTTCTCACTAATCTCATAGTAAAGAATTTTCTCCCAATATCTAAATCAAACCTGCCCTCTGCTATAAGGGTATAAACACACATATATAAATGCAGACACATATACATGTATTTTGATTTGGAAAGTAATTTATTCTTTAATGGGAAAAAATTAAAAACTCCCCTTTTTCATTTACTTTCTTCCAACCAAATCACTGCTAAGAGCAAGGCTGCAGTAAGAGTACGGATACTGTGTCTGAATGGTATCTTAGGGTTTTAAAAGGAGCCTGCTTTGTGCTGCCCAGGCACTTTATTTGCTTTCCATGTTCAGAGCTTGGAAATGTCTTTTAAAAATTTTTCACTGCTATGCCATGGGAAGAAATGTCATGAACACGGTAAAATGGAATGGCCATTTCTCTTTGAATATAGGGTTTTTCATTCAAGTGACCAACTATTATGGCTAATTCAAGGTCTTTAATTTGTCTTGCTTATACTCCCTTCATGGAATGATGTAAGCAGGGAATTTGGAGAAAAAAGCTTACTCAGTCCTTGCCTGTGGGTAGTATTTTCTGATGCTAAGATGCAAAGTAACAAAAGGGGCTTGGGAATGGCCACCAGAATCCTTTCCTGACAGTCCAATGGCAGTTGTGCAAAATTTCACAGCCTCCAGACCTTAACAGGAGGAGAGAGAGAAAGGGGGCATTGATATTCCTTTGCTGACTCAAAATCTACAGAGGAACTCTGTCACGGTGCAGCCAGAGCTGGGCCTCCCAGAGGCAAAGAGCCACAGGGGCTTCCCAGGTGCTGAGGAGGCAGGGTCCTTGACTGTTAGAGCCGTGTGTTTGTCCTGTAGTGCCTGTCTGTGGCCACCCCTGGGGAAAGTCATAAGCTGTTGGTGACTGGAGTGGCTCGTTAATAACAGAAGATTTAGGAAGGATTGGTCCTGCAAATGCTTTATATTGGTGCAGCAGGACTTCTGGATAAACATAAAGTCATCCCTTAAAATTGAAGATCTGGATATTTGCTGAGTTTGACCTCAGTCTACAAATAACCTCAACTGCTCTGAACCTTCATTTCTAAAGAAAAAATAAAAATGCCCAGCTTGTATCCTGAAGACCTAAGCTGTAGCTTGGCTGGGGGGTTATTCAGTCTTTCTAAGTCCTCTGGGATTGTTCACCAAAATAAATGTGTCTCATCTGGCTGCAGTACTTATCACTGTCTAATGTAATCAAATATGGGGAGAGAAGAGAGGGGATAACCTTGCAAAAGGGGTTTTGCTGCAAATTCAGGCAATATAAAGCATGTTTCCTGTGTGCACTAATCTTTTCTCCCACCATGTTTATCATTCTCCACACATAGCCTGTTATCTGCACATCAGTCATGCTCAACTTTCAGCAGCCTGGCTATTGCACACCTACGCACAGATTCCCACAGTCTTCATTCATTTCAGATTCGTGTCAGCATCTAAACACCTCTACGGAAACCATGGCACACACAGAAAATTAATGTTGTTAATGAGAGTATTTGTGAAGACTCCACTCTTTTGCTGGGAGACTGAAATTCTGGATACTTGTAGAATATACTTTTTGTTCCAATAAACCTCCCTCCCCTCTTCAATTATTAAAAAAAAAAAAAAAGTCATATATAATGACTATTGAGGAATACAAACTTTATTTTTTTCAGAAGAAAAGAGTAAGAATTTGATGGGGTCAAGCTGAGAACATTATTAAAAGTAGGGAATATAATACCACCCTGCTGAAGGTATTGACTTCGATACAGCTTGGAGCAGAAAATGCTTAACCTTGGGTCAGCACTGCTAAGAACATGACCTGTTACAGTCTCTACCTTTAAAATTCAAGTGCCTTTTTTTTAACTCTGGAAATAAAACTACTAAGCTAGAATGCTTTAGGAATTCATGAGGTATTTTTGTATCTCAATCTTTTTGTCTGTTGCTCTGAGTCTTTATATGTTTTCAACAGGATAGTATTCTTTATGCCATCTGTAATCATAGTTTTTCCAATATGTTGCCAGTGTTGCTTCTCTAATTATTTCTCCCAGAATTGCTTCAAGAAGATGTAGGGAAGGTAAAATAGAAAAATCAGACTCCAGATGCCAAAATGATTTGCGAAAACCCATATGTGTGTTAAGCTCTATTTAGAAAGCTTTTTACTAAGTATATTTGCTGTATATTGTTAAATTTGACTCACTTGAAAATTAATCTCTTTTTCAAACCCTTCAAGGTAGTAAAGAGTCAACTATGACCCTATATCATGCTAGCTAATGTGAGAAAACAGGTTTTCCAAACAATAAACATCTGTCTTGTTTCTGGAGAAGAGAATGTAAGCTACTTCTTAGAACTGCCATTGTACAGTTTTTCTAACTGGTCTTTCTTAATCTCTAGCAAAAGCAGGAATAGAAATGAAATAGTATAGAGTATTATAAGGCATTACAGGTAAGAAATGATTTAGATATAATTTTGTCAATTCTTGGTATGAAGGGGTTGTTTGACTAGTTCCAAAATAATTTTTCTTACTCGAATGACTGAGGAAATATTGATTGCTTCAGGGTGCATGTTTCATCCCATGACATAATATGGCTGGTTTTTTAGAGCCTCACTTTGAACAACTTGCTTTGTTTGAGAATATGAAGAGCAAATAGATATTTCTAACTTGCCAAGATCTCCATGTAACCCTAACCTCATCCAGAACCCAAACATATCCTTCAACTCTGAAAACTGAAAATTGTGTTTTAAGGTAGGTGTCATTAACATACTGCTGATGGGACATGACATCCCATTCTACCATGTAGTATGGCAGTTGCAGGGTGGTAATAATATGGGCTCTTTTCTTTGCTGAAATGTAGTGTCTCTCTTCCAGGGACTGATAAATAGTTTCTGCCAACAAAGAACACCATAATTCTTCACTGGCCAAATGGCAACAGCACAGGATCAACATTCTTAAGGTAATTCTTACAGGGAAAATACATTTTCAACTGTTTATGTCACCTATCATGTAAATCAGCCCATTTTGTTAATTTCTCAGTCTTATAAAATGTACTATAGTTTAAATACTCAACAATTTATTTAGATTACAGATAATGGAATCATGTGATTCCTGGATTTTATTTATAGGAAGAGGAAGCTGTGCAATACCAAAAATACCTGCTAATGTCTCAACTGCAAAGATACAGAAGTAAGAAATCCCAAATCAAAAATCCAACATTTATTTCAGACTGTAATTAATTTGTATCATGCCTCACTCATAAAATGTTTTCATTAGCTGGAAATGATGGTTTGTTCACATTGCAATTTGCAGTTTAAAGATGTTTCAGGACATGATATAAGCCAGCATGACTCCTCAAAAACATGATCCAACTCCAAACAGACCTAATGTGTTGGAAAGTGCTGATCCAGACTAAACTAAATCACTCTTGAATCTCTTTGATTCTACCGAGGAAAAATAATAGTACCTGCTGGAATAATGATTTAACTCAAAAATGTAAATTCTAGGTGATCCCCTCTAGGTGCATAGATATTAGAGCTACTTTAATAAGTTTGTAACAGATTTCTGGACATGAGTAGGCTCAAAATTTCATAATCCACATGGTAATGTTTGGATCAATTTTCCATTATTGATCATCCCAAAAATTCAAGGAGCTTCAGACATTAAGGTGAATTTGTCATTAAACTGACAGATTCCCATTTAGCTGACAGATACTCCATTTAGGATTGTTACATAAGAACACTGCTGGATAGCCCTGATGCCGTATCAGAAATCTACCAGATAATGTTGTGTTTCGACACAACATGGATTTTGGCAAAGTTATACTTTACACAACAGTCTGTATTTCATGTCTTAACTGCTGAAGAGTTACTCTTTTACTGCTCCTGTCCTGGATGAATTTCCCTGAAGAAATATATTGTTTAAAGAGGCTTTCTTCTGTTAAAATATCTTTTATTTCTGGCAGCTTACTCTGCCAAATCATCTCTGACTTCTGTGCTGTCAAGGGGATTATAATGAGATAGGCTGCATTAAAAGGCAGAATAGAAACTCACAATCAATCTGGCAAAAATATTCAGATAGTGATGATGGATTGCAGGAGTAGATAGTGGACCAACAAAACAGCAACTGTCATTATTGCATTATCTGTATCTTTTGCTGCATGTGTTGCTTTCTCTTACCTTCCCTCTTGTGAATCATAGGGATTGTATTTGAATATTCGTGTTTATTTTGCTCAATAGAATTGTGAATCAAAGTGTTTCTTGGAGGAGAGAGTTTGTTTATGGGGGAAGTTGGATTTGCACTTTGATACAGTATATTGCTCCAGGATTTTTAGAGCTAATACCCCCTGTCCACATTCCTACTGGGAAAAGTAAAATCAATCTTCTACTGTTATTGTTACAAGGTTAGATAAAATTATATTTTACATGGAATTTGTGGGATATACACATTTGGGGCCTTTTATTCCTGCAGAATATTTTGTGATTCTTGAGTTTTAAAGAGAGAGAAGGAGAAAGCTGAGAAATAGAAGCATGTCTACAAAGTTCAGAGCAGCCATTTTCAGAGCTCCCAGGAATTTCTAAGCATCTTATAGGAGATATAACACATATATATATATATATATATATATATATATATATATATATATATATACGGTAGCTAAGTATACTAGTATTGTATCAAATCCTAGAATGAAAAGAAATTTCTGTCTGTTATAAATTAACTACCTTCAGAATTGTAAAAATTGCCTTAATAATATAGTAGACCACAGGCTAAGAGGGACAATCTGGCAGGTAGAAGAAATTGCTTACGGTGACTATCATATGTAGGATGTAATTTTGTATTAAAGAAGGAAAGCAGGAAGGGTGAATTCATGAAGCTAATGAATTAAGAAAGTGGATAATTTCTCATCCAGTCTAGCATGCTTACCATACAGAAATACTGATGTTTTCAGGGCAATTTGGATGAAGTTGTTTTGCTGATCTGAATGCAAATTTAAGTATTTCAGGCAGTTTTATGACATTAGAGGATGATAATTTTTAGAAGTGCTCAATGTTACTGCCACTGAAAATTCAATCAAATCCCCAAGGGATAAATGTGGTAGTACTCAAGCATCCAGCACTATAACTTTTTGAGACCCACTAATACACAGAACAAGATGGTTGTTGACTTATGATTGTGTTTGCTGACCTGAGGCATCAGTGGTTTTCTCAGGGGACAGTTGCTTTCCTTGTTTTAGCAACGTCTTTGGGATTGGCCTTCTCAGCCTTCAAGGAGCAGTTGCTTATCAGAGAGATCCTGGGCCACAGGGACCACACCAGATCCCTTTATCTCACTCCTTTGCTTCTATATCTGATTTGGCTTGTAGTTTTCTGATAAACTCTATTACCATATTTTCCAGGTGTCAACAATACTCTGATTTGATGTGTTCAGAGAGAAGAAACAAGCAAAAATTTGCTGAGTGCCTGAAGTCTGCAGATCTGAGTTATGCTCCACAAGCCTCTGAGTGACACAGACTCAGCTCTAGCAGGTCTGTGAAGAGCTATTCAAAGACATAGCCCCCACAGGAAACTTTTTGGAAAATTATATACCCCACATGAAAGGAATATATATCTCACATAGAATCTTGTACCACATCATATTAGGCTGCTCTGGAGGAAGGCAAAGTACCTTCCTTCCTGTCTCATATTTCCTCCAACTGAAGATATTCAGATTCTATATCCTAGTAACCAATCATGCTAATAACTTTATAATAAAATACAAGGGCTGCATATGAGGTACTTTATCAAGTCAATTGCTGCAAACAAGGATATGAAATATTTTCCCAAATGCTCCATAATATTTGCTAGGATTGGATTGTGGTAATAATGTATTTACAGTTACCTGTCAAATGCAGGATAAATAAATGCAGAACCAGCAGAATTTGACAAGAATACAGGATATCTAGTTAATTAATTTTTATGTAGGTGAAAATACAGACAGAAATACACTAATTATAAAAGCTAAAGTACTATTTATCAGAGCAAAGCACTATATTTCATACATGTAATAGATGATGTCAGGAAGAGAGATTCCTGTTTTTCTCTGACCAAAAATTGTTAAGACTAGACCTACTGATAAACTGCAACTGTGGAAATTTAATTTTCTGTTCCTTAGGCTTTCTCTTTCATTCCAGGATAGGAGATTACCTTTGTCTGCTGCTTAGCTAGAACTTCCTATGTAGTGCTGTGCAGTGTAGCAGTTGCCACAAACTTTCCTGAGGTGCCTACTGCCAGTGATGGATGAAATGATCTCTGTGTAAAAGAGGTGTATTACAGTCTATAAAATGGCATGGATTCCCGTGCCATTTTATATCATCACAGTGTCATGTGACATTGAATGTCATCACAGTGCTCAGCCTGGTTTAAATAGGCACCTTGTTTCAAAGAAAGAAGAGGTGTAACTTTGTCTATGGAAGGCTTACATGAGTTAGCAACTGGCCACACATCGTGCCTTTTGCCACTTATGCCTGTCCCACTGCTCTGCCTAAGATGGTTTACCCAGTGGTTTCCCAGAAGAACATTTGGCTGGCAGCACAGTGCAATGTAGCCTCCACTTCTGTGCTCACCACGCCTCTTTATCAGGTAAAGTGTTCTATTCCTCAGGGAGCACTTTTGGGGCCAAGCTTTTTCTCTTCCATGTTAAATGTGGTTTAATAACTGCATTTTTGCTATCAACAGTTCTATTTTGAAATACCTAATTCACTGAACTAATCACAGAGTCATTCTTCCAGCACGCAGTAAAGGTGCATTATACATTAGTGTTATCATAAAATAACTTACACTCCTCTTCCATAACCAAAGCAAATTTTTGTTTTGAAATTTTTCTTGGACCACTGCAGCTCAACAGTTTTTGGGTCCAAGTGCCACTAAAGTGATGAGAAAAACTACTCCTGGCATCATGTCTGCAGACTCTACTTTTGCAAGTTGGACAGGCTATGTCTTTATACCAGTAAATTAGCATCTCTAGCACTGAGGCTGACTGGCACAAAACAACTTTGTCCCTACTGTTCATCTCAGTCTTCAAAATAGAAAAGTTATTTGTAAGTTATAACTTGGAATGTTCCCTTGTCCACATTGATTCTTAGACTGCCCAGTATTTAGGAGAGGGCTGGTTGTCTTGAGTCAAAGATGTGTCAGGCTATAATGTCATCACTATGATGTAGATAACTGTGTTTAATTGCCTAGGAATGTTTCTTCATACTAACCTGGGTCTGGTCTACCAGGGCAGTTACACTTCTTGCAACTGTTTATCAAAAACTGCAGGAGCTCAATTCTGTTACATTTCTATTTCTTTTCTGATTTTCAGCTGTTTAAACTCAGCTAAGATAGCAGCCCTGGTATTACTACTCTTTTAGTTCACTGGTCTATGCTGTTGCACCTGTTTCCATTATGTCTGCACCTTGAATAATCCAGTGAGCTTTTCATCCACTCCAAAATCACAATCAAATTGTGGCTTGGGGCTGTTTCTCTTTTATTTTTACCTATCTGGTTTTATTTAACTTCAATGCAATATAATGATTCAACTGATTTTTTTTCATGAGTTCAGTGCAGAAACTCTTCCTGAGTAGCTGCTTCTTTTACCTAACCAGGATTCATCTATTCTATGAGGCTGATTTCCCAGAAATAGAACTAAGTTCATTTTTTGTGATTTCTATTGCTCTTTTCCCCACCTCCCCACCTGTATTTTTACACTCATCTGTTCTGCTCGTTGCTTAGAACAAGTACAATCTAAAATCAGTATGCTGTTCTTTTATTCCTTAGTGCATAGATTTGGAATTCTAACTTTAGATATCTAAGCTGGAATATTGTGTCACCACATATAAATATAATCCATGCCTGGGAACAGGCTTGCACTAGGATTCACAAGTTTATCATTACTGGTGGTAAGCAAATCCCTCAAAACTTAGTCTGAGTACTTAATTTAAAAAAAAAAATGCCATGAAGTTTATCAAGTATTTTAATGGAAATTTCAGAATGCTTTCTTGACTTATTGAATGGGAAAATGTGTATATACAATGTAGTTTAAGAGTTAAGGCACTCTAGAATGTATGCTGTGAAATGTTCTGTACTCAGTGACTGTAACCTTTGCAAATCCTCACATATTAAAGTAAATAGCCCATAAAGAATACCTTTTCTTGCATGGCAACTTAGGAAGATTAGGGACCAAATTTGGTGTTCAGTGTGTATTTATAGTCATTGATCATTCAAGAATTTTGGCCATTTCAAAAACATGGCATCAACTATGCTAATTAAAACTGGTTTCAGCTGGAAGTCTTCCTTTGTTACAATCTTTTGGCACCAATGAACATTGTATTTTGAGTTCTTCTCAGATTCTCACTTTCACTTCAAAAATATTGTTTTGGGAGTTGAAATGGAAAGAATGTTTACTGGAGGAGCTTCTGCCTTCAAAAGGTGAAGGAGGAAGTGGTATCATAGAATCAAACAGCCCAAACTAGAAGGGAACTCAAAATATCGTCTGGTTCAACCTTTCATATCGAGGGAAACCTAGATGAGATTATCTAGCATCCTGTCCAATCACATCTTGAAAACCTCCAGTATCACTATGCCTAAAGTAATTTTTCAAAAGTAATCTGAAAATGGTTGGATTTTTTTTTTTAAGAATGCAGGGTTATTGCTCTAAGTTTTGTCTATTCCGCAATTTATTTTTACAGACTTTTTAAAGTGGAAAACAAACTTTAATTTGTAACAAGAAAGCAAATTTTTATGAGTCTTGCATAACACTGTCAGAAAAGACATAATCTGTCTAAAACTTGCAAAATAATCAATCAATCAATCATTGCACCAAGGGGTATAAGAAAAAATACAGCAGAAAATACTCTAATTTAGCTGGGTGTATTAGGCACAGCAGGATGAAACACTGACATCAATGAGTGAGTTATTCTAAGGGGAGGCCTCATATATCTTTAAAAATCCTCAAGTGCTTAAAGTGGTACAAAGCGTCTGTAGAGCTCAGTCTATGTCCTGACACCTTGTCAGGGACAAGTTTTTCCAGTGTTCAGCCACTCTCACAATAAGAAGATTTTTCTTTATGTTTAAAAGAACATTCCTTTTTTTTTCCAGTCTGTGCCCACAGCCTCTCATTCTGTCACTGTACCATTGAGAAAAGTCTGGCTCTATCTTCTTTACTCCTCTCCATCTGAGGAGTAACTCATGCACATGAATAAGTCCCCATCCTGAGCCTGTTCACCAGGGTAAATAACCCCAGCTGACCCAGACTGTCTTCACTTGGCAGGTTCTCCAAACCTTTGATCATCTAATTGATGCTTTCAACATCCATCAGGACCCCACGTGTGTCTCACCAGGGCTGAGTAGAGGGGACAAATCACTTCTGTTGATCTGCTGGTGATAGTCACCCTAAAGCAGCTGAGGATATTATTGACCTTCCTTGTCATCAAAGCACACTGCTGTCTCATGTTCAGCTTCTTCTCTACCAGGAATCTCAGGTCTTTCCCTGAAAATCTGCTTTACAGCTTGTTGGCATGCAGCCTCCGCCAGAGCATGGGTTACTCCTCCATAGGTTCAGGAATTTCTTTGCATTTCCTTGTGTTGAGCTTCATTCCTCTCTGTTCATTTCTTCAGCCTGTCAAGGTCTCCCTAAATGGCAGCACAACCAACTGGGGTATCAAATACCCCTCCCAGTTTTGTATTGTCTACAGACTTCCTGAGGGTGCACTCAGTAAAATCATCCAGGACATTAATAAATGTGTCAAATGTTATTCATGGTCTGTATCCCTGAGATATAGAATTAGTGACTTATCTTTTATTAAAGAAAGAGATGACCGAGGTACTTATGCATAATAAAATGAACAGAAAGGATAAAGCAAAGGGAAGGGAACAATGGAATTCTGCCTGTTGTGCTATTCTAAGGCTGCCTTTATTTAGCTCAGATACATTGGTATTTCCTGTTTTACCTTGTTTCCTAAAAGATCCAAATCCTGTAAGGGTCTCAAGAAGTTGATAGAGAGGGGAACACTGTAGAGTTTGCAAGTGTCTGCTACATGTGGAGGAGCAGTTTCACCTAGTGTGGAAACTCCTGTTTGTTTCAATCTCTTTTACTGCTAGTGACCAATAAACCAAGGTGCAGAGGGAAGTTGACAAGATTCAGATATAGAATTTTTTCATAATCAGATCCTGACATCAAAATATGGGCTTTGATTTTGGATCACTTTTGGACAACTGTTCTAATCAATTAATATAGGTAGTTCATGCATTATACTGAAACTGAGCGATAAGAACAGAGGTGCTGGCAACAACTCAAAGTTGAATGTACTTATTTGTTACTTGATAAATGAATGAATGGTTTTCCAGCACAGCTTCTGAACTTTCAAGAAAGGTCACTCACTCACTGCAAGGGAAATTGTCTTTCAATCAAGTCCTCTCCCAGCTTTGGCTTGATTTATGTCTTATCGTTGCAAGTACTATCTGAAAATAAAAAACAACATAATGCCATAAAAGTATTATTGGAAAATAGAAAATAACATCACTTCCATTATTGCTGACATGAAGCCAGACCGACCTGTGAATAAAAGCCCTACAGATGATCGAAAGCTCACATTATGTTGTTGCCACCAAAGACATGTCTCAAGATAGCATGTCTCTTTGTGGTTACTTACTTTATTTTCAGTGTTCTTGCAGAAAATCTTTTGTGATTCTGGGAAAAATTAAGGTTCATTATTGGCCTAAATGCAAGCTCACAGTTGTGGAGATGGTTTTGGCAATGAGATAAGCCCCAAAAGGATTTGAAAGAGGGAAAAGGTGTTTCCCATGTGGTTAAATGAGAAGCCCTTCCAAGGCTTAGAAGACAGAAGGAAGAGGTGGTGAGATGGAAATAAAGGATAGAACTGTGTAAATTAAGGTGCCTTGGTGAATAAGGTGGCCTTTTGAACTGGCATGCACTTTCCACTACTTAGTGTGTAAGCCTGGGAAGGCTAATCTGTCTTTGGTACCTTGGCTATCTGTTTCCAAATGTGTGGTTACCTTACAAGATAAAAAACATGCCCTGGATAGTAGAAAGCCCAGGAACTACAGAGGAGTTGTAAGACTCCATGAGGCATGAGCTGGAAGAGTTAACGACATTGAAAGTAGGCAGCCAGGAAGATGCTGAGAGATGTTGTTCAGTATAAGAACGAAATCCAAACACAGGTATCTGTTCTGCCGCAGTGTATAGACTTCTGCACTGCACAAATGATTAGTATGATGCACCCAAACGGACTCTATTTTACAATTAGAAAACAGGAATAGCAGGGGCTAAAAATGCTGTACCATCATCTGAAACGGCCAATTTTCAGAGCTTTTTGTTTTTTAATTTCTTTTTCTAAAGAGGTCAGATTGGAAAGAAACATTCCTACCAATTCAAAGAAAATGCACTGTTTTGAACCACTGGCCATTTATTCATCTTTGTACCTGGGCAGTATGGTACCTGACAATAATATATTCTGTAGAAGAGTGCAAATGCATTCTCAGAGCAAACTGCATCAGAGAAAAGTTCACTACATAATTACTAAAATATGCTAAGGCTTCATACCCCAAAGCACCTCTGTCAGTCAGCTGGTGTCATCCAGTGACTCCTAAGCATGTTGACTGAATATAATGAATAGTATAGTCACTGGAGATGTACACTCAGTCATTAATTCTTTATTATAGACACATTTATTTTATTGAATGCTATCATTCATAATCTAAGACATAGGTTTTGACTGAAGTTTACTACTCACAACTCAACATTTTTTTTCTTCCAAGATGTGGAATATTTTGATTGTTCATTCCTATTAAGCTAAGACAAAAGGCCTTACCTGTCAGCTTTCTGTCCATGTGATCATTACTAATTTTGTTTTACAGATGACACAAGATCCCTGGCTCATGTTTATACAGTGCATTGTAATTTGTTGCTCCAAAATACTATTCAGCAATAAACAGGATTATCAATGTCAGTTCTGTCAGCAAGCTGCTATAAGATGGTTTGAGTATCCCTAGAATTGCACAATCTTGTCTTTTTATTCTGAAACACCAAGACAGAATAAAGGTGAAGAATAAAAGGCCTACATATGGCTTCTTGTATGACAACCAAGTACCAGCAGTATAGTAAAACTCCTTTGTTTTGTGACTTTGGAAGAAAAGAAAGGAGCCTGCCATGTTTGAAATCACTTTCAAATACACAACTTGTCTTTCTTCCACTATTTATTTAGAATAAATTTTCACTGTGTTTGGGAATATGATTGAAATTGATGAGCAAGAGTGGCTGTATACTGGAAAACAGATTACTGACACTTAGCTTCAGACATGTATGATTCTTATACCCATTGAGCTGCTCGTACAAATGTCTATGCAGCGACCAGAGGAGATAAGAAACCGCAGTATAATGAATTTGACTTTTGAACTGAAATTCATTGGAATTAGTACAGCACTTAAAAATCTTACTTGACTGGATTGTTGCTTTACCAATCAAAAAATAGTCAAGACTAGTATTTTTACTACGTATCTTCCTTCTTAATATGACTAGCAATAGTATAGGAAGCACCTATGGAGATGGAAGGAAAAGAAAATTTTCTGCATCTTCTCTCCCTACAGTTCATGGGATTTTCTTGCTTGCTAGTACAGAAAGAATTTGAGACTAGGGTCTTGTTTGCTAAGGTATTAATTTTAAACATCACAGTAACCTAAACTGAAATGTTATGTTTGGATTGTATATATTAAATGATAACACAGGAGGAACTGGTGATAGATTATTTAGCCAGAGATTGGTTTCGTCAGTTCATTGCAAGCTTTTGCCAAAAGCCACTCTTCATGCTCTTCATTTGCATCTTGAAGTTGTTATGCTTTACTTTTGCAAATTAAATAAGTGCATGGGAATATGAGCTTTGACATAAGCCCTAAAATCAGAAGGTACAAGTAGCACTTTATGCAGAATAAAAATGGATCTACATGTTCAGATATCAAATTCGATGTTGAAACTAAGATACTTGCAGTGCTGTCTTGTGGGCAAATGTTGTTGACCAAGACATAAAATGGAAGCTGTGTTTTGTTTTGAGCATAAAAACTGAGTTTGTACATGCTAAGGTAGAACTATTTCTACTTTGCATGGATTTACACGGAATGGCATTTGTGGTCTCTCTTTGCTACAGTGCCTACTAGAAGCTGAGAGGCTTAGAAAGGAATTTTTCTATTAGAACCTCTTCTGACAATGGAAAAAAATCCTTAAATAAATAACAACAATATGCTGAAGAGACAGACTCTTTCTGTGTTGGGCTTTGTGTCACTACTGTGAAGGGCTTATATTTAATGCTTTCCTTAAAGGCATTCCTTTAACTTAACTGGGCCTTAGCTGTAATGGACAAAGGCAGTGTTGATTTATGACATTGGTCTACAGTTCTTCGACATGCTGTCATTGAAGATGATAAAATCACACTGTAGGGGTACGTTTTGATCCCTCATTCTTACTAAGAAAATTCAAAAAATACTGTCTGGAAACATTTTATGCAGTGATATAGCTGTATAAACACCAAGCTTTAATTTTCATGGGAAAGGCCTTCCATTGATAAAACCAGTAGCTATAGCCTACAGCAAAACCAGACTCTTTCTTTCCCTTACCCCCTCCAATCCTCTTCCTTCTAAAATTACAGACGGAAAAGGGGATATAAATGAAAAGGATAATTGTATAGGCCTGAATTCCAGTTTTGGGTTTTATTTTAGCAAGTTTTGAGAGGCCTTTCTTTTTAAAGAGAAAAGAAAGCATTTCAAGTGGCCAAAACTTGTCATTCTAATGAAGTTGACATTCTGGAGTAACTAATTAGTGCCTTACTGTGCCTGGGCTGAATGGTCAACTGCAAGTTAAGCAAAATATCAGAAGCTATTGAAATGCAAACATTTAGTCCTGCAGTAGGGAATGAGAAGGGTAGGAGACATTTACACAGCACAGGAGCCTTGCAAAGAGACATCTATTCGGAGCTCTGTGCTGGGGGATTGCATTAGTGATATGTTTGCTGTGCGTGGCTCAGAGCTGAAGCAGTGAGTGCCTGTTATTTTCTGAAGTGAGGAGGATCATCTCCTGGGAGTAGGTAGTGCAGGAAACAGAAGCACTCAAGAAGGGACCTGGCAGCCAGCAGCATGAAGGCAGATCACCACAAGGTCGGTGACAGCCTCAGTTAAGCTTTGTTGACAGGCAAGACCTGACAGCCCTCAGCCATGAAGTAGACCCAATCTTACCCAAGATTAAAAACAAGCAGCTGGCCTTCACAGAGGTAAAGACTGTAATTAGCATTGGTTACACTGCAGAACAGTGTTCCCCTACTGATCCACCTTGCAGGGCTGTCTTTTCTTCCTTTAATAAGATATTGTGAAGGCAATTGATTCATGTTTGTAAATGACGAAAATTGACTCATTAAACACCATGTTTAACTTCCTTTCACTGATTGAGAGGCTCGTGAAGAAGTTTTATTGCAGACCTTTAAATCTGAACTTGGCCTTTATTGATGCTACTTAAGACTTCTCCCTTGTTTGCCCTGATGAGGCACCAGTGGTTATGCAGCTTGCTGGTAGGTTGATGTAGGTACCAATTTAAAACACTAAGGCCTCTTAGGCTGGTTGGAAAAACTTACAAAATTAAAATTAAAATAGTGGGGTTTTATTTAATGCAAGTGTTTTATTGAAATGATTTGTTTACAGGCACATTGAAGTGGAAATGAAGGAATACAGGAATGCTAAAAGAGGAAGTGCTCTATCAAACCTTTTCCCCATTAGCTGCCCTAGGTTTTAAGACTTGAGGGAGCTTGAGGCAAATCTTTCGTCTTCCCTGAGCTGTCCAGGCTTCTCTCAGAGAGGTTCCCTAACAACCATACTAGCATCTTTCAGAATATGGTTGCCTTTGATCTTTCCTATTCTTCTCATGTCCTCCAGGTTGAGGATCAGTCCCACCTTTTGAGGTAGGTAGCCTGACGATTAACTGTATCACAGATCTGAGGTGTATTGACAGCTCTACTGTTGCAAAGTGTAGTGTGGAGGTTTTCTTAAGAAAGTGAAAATGAGCCTCTAGCCTAGTGATTTGAGCTTTCACTACGGGAACAAAAGATTTTAGTTTCTGTTTCTGATTACAAAAAGCAAGTAAATGTTTTTTAGAAGTGGAAAAAGACCAGAAAGAAGGATTACAGACATACCCTCAAATAACTGCTGATTTTAATTTTACTTAGAGAAATATGGTAGTCAGGAGATGTGGGTTCATTTCCTTATATCACCAAAGGGTACTGTGTGTCCCACACCCTACCAGAGCTGCAAAGGAAGTTTGCGGGGCACAGTTGTTCTTCCTTTCTCTAGGGATGCTGGCTCTCTTAGTAGAACTGATGTTTTTAATTTAAACTGAATTGGAATATATCCAGGGTAACTGTATTGTTAGTTGAGTCTTCTGTTTTCCCTAAACAAACATATTGAGTACCTCAGACTGAAAACAGTGCTATCCCTAGTGCAATCAACTTGTCCTCAAGAGTGCATGTTTGACAGGAAGAGTACTAATTTGTTCAGCTAGGCAACAGGAGAGCTGTACCATGAATTGGATGCTGGGAGAAGAATGCTTGCTCTTTATCCCATCCTCAGTAAAGAGGTAAAGAGGTGTGACAGAACAGAAGATGGAGATGCAGCATGTGAATCAGGCTGTAAGAAGAAGCTGTCCTGCAGGCATTCCTGATGAGCTAACTGTTCCAGCCAGGCATTCTTGGATGTGCAACCATTTTAGCTGGGTGGGAAGAGCTGTCAGCCCTTCTTGCAGACTGGATGAAGTGTCTGGATTTTACTGTTTGCAGCTGGTGTGCTCCATGATGTATGATCCACTGCTGCTTTCCCTTGGCTCAGAACTGAGGGGAGGTAGCTGGTGCTGTAACCTGACTGTATCTGTGGAATTTTCTGCAAATATGAATTGATACACAATTGTTTATAAACCCTATATGTGCAACATATTCTTTTCTACCTAGCAAAGTAACAGAGCCACTGCTCTGAATTCTTACATTTCCAACATAGTATCTCTTCAACTACTAAATTAAAACAATATCACTGGTATATGAGTGTTATTCTAATCAGCTGTTTAAAGGTTTCAGTTATTCACTGCTTCCCACTAGATGGGTCATTAAAACTTTGACACTCTAGTGTTTAATTAACTTAGGCTTCCTTATTCATTTAAGGCCATGTATTTCAACACTAGCAGCAAGTGATAGGTTTGCCTTAACACAGTATCATTAGAGAATAAATTGCACTATGTACTTTCCTCAGTCCTAATAGTCTGGAATCTTTCAGCTGAATTAACTTGACTGTAATTGCAGTGCTGTGGCAGAAACATTATGAAAACCAGAAGTTTTACATAGGCATTTATTTTGAAGAAAAATTCTGGTTATTTATATGTCATTTTAAGGTAGAAAAATGGTGGTGGAACAATATAGTTTTTAATCTAATGTACTGTAGCCTAAACAATATCTTCTTAAAAACTAGAATTCTTTGGCTGGAAATCTTTATGGGTAGAACTGGTTCACTGGCTTTTCTGAAAGTTAATCAAGCTTTCAACTGTTTGTAATTAGAAGATAAGATTAGACTTTGGCTGAATGTTAAATTCTAGTTATTAGAGTCAAACTCAGGAAACAAAACACTCATAAGAACAAACTTAAATTAAAAAAGAATTCTGGTAAACTGGTATTGCAAAATATTGATAGTGCCTCTAAGCTCTTGAGCAGTGGTTTTAAACTCGGTAGCAGTGCCCTTTTGGTCAGAATGTGTGTTTTTCAGTGCCTGAAGTATTGCAGAAATTTAGCCAAGGCACAATCTTAGAGTGATCGAAGTTTGTACACGCTCAAGAGAGACTTCAGTTTTACTGGTTGTGTCGAAGTATTCCATCATGATTGAACAGAGTCAGGCTCATGCTACAGGAATAATGTGAACTTGATCTGCAGTACCTGTTCTGAACCAGGATAAACATGGACATTAAAGCAGGGAAGCTGTCTATCTTTTTCTCATCTTCTATAACAGCTTTTCCCACATCTGGTGAAAGGGATGCAAAACCTGGCAAAGATGGGGACAAAGATTCTATTGAAAGTTATATGTTGAAGGAAGTGAAACAGAAGTTAATTGAAGTTGAAAAGATTAACTGAAAATAAAGAAGCAGATAGAAAGTGATTGCCTGGAGATAAAGAATTAAGGACACAGACAAGCTAAGGATAGCTAAGAAAGCGTAATTTACACATGGAGCTGATGGGACATGTTATAACTGCTGGTGAAAGAAGTCTGATGTAGGGAGAAGAATCATGAAGAAAGGATTTTGAATATTTTTGCAAATTGAAATAGAAGATAATAGTAAAATGTGTCTAGTTATTCTATCATGTCGCATACGAGATATCAGAGCTTTAAACGTTATTATAACTGTCTAGCTCTCTAGGTCTAGCTTTCATTGATTCCAACCACATCTGCAACATTCAAATACAGCTGTAAATCCAAATCTATGATACCCATCTGGATCCACGGAAAATGAGGCATGTAGAGGTTCTACATTTCATAGGACTGTGTTATGACACAGGCTTTAATGACACGATCACATATATTTATTTATACCAGGAAACAGTTCCACTAATATTTTTTTATGGACTTTGTGGTTTTGGTGTTCATGTAGTCATGCACAAATATGTTTATTCCTTGCATCAAAGCCTTTTAGCAGCCAGTGTGTGTAACTTAATCTGCCTTGTAGTATAGCTGCACTGTGAATATAAATTATTATCATGATGTCTGCTCCCAAGCAGTGCTGGAATTAACCTCCCCTATTTTTGTGGCCACTTTATGATCTTCACTACAGCATAAGTACCACTGTGCTCCCTGCTGAATTTGTAGAAAAGAACTATATCCACAGTGCATAGCCAAAGAAGTAAATTCTGTGTGTCATAAGTTGCCTCTTGGAGAAGCCTGCCTCTCCACCACAGCAATATCCACAGAAGGGGACAGGCTCTTCCTTTAAACACAGAATTTTTTCCTGGCATGAGCAGGAGTCACAGGATGACAGAGCTCAGCTCCCCAAAAAGTAGAGCCTCATTTTTGCTCTGTCTGAGCAAAAGTTAGGCGCACCTGACAGCCTCTCATGGCACAGAGGAGAAGATAAGAGACTTTTTCTAATCAAGCCTTGATGCTAGTGCTTCTATTTTTGAAACAGGCTTATTCCAGTTCTTGAGCTTAAATCAAAACAAAGCTGGGGTTCTGTGAAGCTAAATGGATTATATTGTCACAATCTCCTGTTCTAGCAGCATAACTCCTTGAATAGATTTTCATTATTTGATCTGAGATAATGACATCAGCTTATTACTCCTGTGTAACAGTTCTCCACGTCTCTGACTTCAATCTTTAACATTTCCAAAGGGCACTTGAACCACTTGGTTTGCAATAATTTTTTTTTTTTTTTAATCTAGACTCTTACAGATAAGATTTTTATTTTTCCCTGAGAACAGTACAGAGTCATAGCTCCAAAAGCTAACAATCACAGAAGGCTTTAACCACATTTATCCTTTGGAACATTAGTTGTTTCTTTCTCAGTATCTCAGATTTCTCATTGACACTTCTGGGTCATGTTAAACTGATTTTTTTAGCCTGCACCTTTTTCCCAAGCTTTCTCTTATCAGTTTGAAACTCCTATAATTAAAGGAAAGCCTGATTCCCTGCCCAGTATTTTCTCCAGCATAATCATTTGGATTTGTAAAATCCCAGTGAGCAAGTTAAACATTACAATTAGGGTAGCAGAGAAAATGGCTTGTTATATGTCAGTTCTTCTTCCCTACACTACCCCTCCAAAAAAAAAATGACGTGACTTTCGAAAGACTATACCATGGTCTGAATCATCTGCAGTCTTTTTTTGCTAGTTCCTAGGCCATTTCAATTCATTTAATTAACTTGGTTTTATCTGGGTTTTGTTTCTCTATTCTGGGCTCTGTTGATCAACATACCTCATGCTGAACAAGTTTGAAACGGTTCACACTTGCTCAAAGTGTTTTTTGGAAAATGTTAGATTATATTATTTTCAAAAAGAGAAAGAGAAGATTTTATTTAAATCTCTTCCTTTGCATTTTGATCTCTATAATTAATTTTAGTCTGTGATTTGGATTTTGTTATATCAGAGTTTATTTTTGTTGTGGTACTTGATTGCAGTGGCTGGAAAATCAGCCATGTTCCCTGTTTCCTCCTTTTCTGTGTAGTTCCTGAAGTTGAAGGGTTTAGAAATCTTTCCACATCCAGAATGAAATTTTCCCCTACATAATTTTTTCTCAGAAATTATTATCCATGATAAGAAGGAAATTAGAAGGAAATAAGAGTTTCTTGTTTTAATTTGGGTGGGTTTTTTTGCCAACTATCTCAATAAACTAGTACTTATGAGTTTTATTTTGCTTTCTCTACGTTAACAACAGGAACAGTGATTCCCACCAGCAAGATACAGAATGTATTTTTGTATTAAACCTGACTGACATGGGAAGAAACCTATATTTTGGTGTTACTAGGGAAGCATCCATAACTTTGTTTCCAACTCTACTCAGATCAAGTTTGACATTTTTAAAGACATTAAGTGTATAAACCATGTCTTAATCATCAGTCTGTTTTTGTCATATGTAACTGTGATGCTCTTGTATCCTGACTAGGGCATTTACTACCTCGGACCATTTCTCTGCAAGCTTTCCCTGCAGTTTTCTGGTGAGTGGTAGGAATAATTCCTGATCTTCAAATTACCTTTGCATGGTTTGTCCTGTTATATAGATCTCTTCAGCAACTATTGTTAGAGATAGCTGTAAATACAGAGAAACATGCTCTGCCCATCCTTAAAAAATATTTTGTATCTTTGTGAAGCTGAAAAATATATCATTATACTGTCTGTTGATGTTAGAAAACTGCAATACAAATTAAATGATACATTCTCTAGTGATATAAGAGACTGGGGTTTTACATTATGTTTGAGCTGTGCTGTAGGTAGCTGATGGACTATGTCATAAGCTGAAAGGTTCTGTCTTTATTCAAACAGTATCTGTTACATGCATGTGACTCAGATTTACCTACTGTTAAAAAAAGACACTTTAAATACAAATTGAGGTGTTCCTTCTACTCTTCCTTCCTCTTTCCCTCAAAAGAATTTTCGAAACCTTTAAAGTTCCTCGAAGCATTCATTGGCAGTGTGCTGCTATGAGCTCCAAAACTGTACACCTTTCTCACATAAGAGGAGTGAGTACAAACTGACTCAAATAGCTACCAGTTGGGCTTTATTTTTAAAACTGAGTGTGATATCTACCAGATTTATGGTGCAAATGTTCACACACAAATCTGTCTCAGATTAGGAGTGATTTTAGCTTTTCAAAATCTATATGCTGTTTTTACAAAACCTTTTGAAGGAGTAAACCCCATTAATCCCCCAAATGGACAAATTGCCTTTTTCTTGTATTAACATTCATTAGGCTTTCCAGAAAAAAAAACATGAAAGATGTTTTCTTTATGGTATTTAAAGGGAATATGATTATCTCAGGAATGATTCACAAACATATGAAGTTTTTTCTTTTGCCAAGCAAAGCTAATACGCCTCTGTCAAAATTTTAATCTTGCACTCTCTGTTTTTGGTAATAAGTGATGTTGCATATTGTACACATTTTACAAAATGACAGAACCACTGAATAGGAAAATTAACCCTACTGCCTAGCACTAAATGACATTTAAATGTTATATCTGAGGGATACTTAAGGACTTTCAAGCTAGCACTCCAAGGCAACATGTGAGGAACTCTGAATTAGTTTTGGTTCTGAAGAAATAGATGATGTCTCCACTTCTCTCTTCCTTGGAGATGCATGTTGTGGTGGTGCATCCCTGCCCCTATCCTACTTCTTGGGCTATATATCATCTCAGCTATATACCTTGTACATTCTTCTTTAGGCCTGTGTGCATGCAAGTGTGAATAAACTATAACAAATATGCTATGAATGTTGTTCTCTTAGATTCTTAAGTTAGATTCTTAAGTAAGTTAGGGCTTTAAGTGATTTACTGTTGTGTTTATTGTAAGTTCTATAGAATCCTTTGTTAAATTGTTTATTGATTAAGTGTTGTTAAGTGCTGTTAAAACCTTTGAGCCTAAACTATTCGTCAAATCTGGTGCTAAGTTTGGCACTCTGAACCTTGTAACTCAACAGTAAGGTCTTCCTCATTCCTTTTTATCATTACTCCTTCCTATCCTTACTCTTTTTTCCATGCTTAGCTTCCACATAGATAATGTTAGGCTGATTTTAGTTTTAGATTCACTGATTTTAGATTTTAATCTGATTTTGCTCTTTGTGCCGTAACTATTTGGTAAATAGAAGTGAACCTTGCCAACAAACTTTGTCATGGTTTCACTTTAATATTAAAGCTGCTTCTGTGAATACCTTTGTCAGTTATCCTTTGAGTGATATAAAACACTCATTTACAACACATGTAAACACTTTTTGTTAGACTTGTAGACTCTATGATGGAAATCAAATCATCCTGTCAAGGGGTTGCCAGAACAAGAGCCTTGCTAGTGGAACAGGATAGCTTGTGTCTCTCAGAGAGACAGATCCATCAGGATGGATCTGTTACCCCATGCTGTGTGCCAGAGCAGCTTCTCCAAGGTGAGCAGGGTGGGGTACTGGGGCCAAAGACCGTGGGGCTGTGAGGCCAGTTCTGCCACTTGTCTTGGTGCCATTGTAGAGGTGCTGCCCATGGGCACTGAGGAGCTGGGTACCTTCTGTGTCTCATTTGCTGGCCATGGCTGTCATTTCCATCTTGTTATACAAAGAAGGATGTTCTTTAGGGGCAGGAGAGTCTAACCCCTCATGTCAGATTGAATCCTTATTGCAGTGATACCTGTAAAGCCTCTGTTTTGATGAATGCCAGGAAGCAAATCTGGGTTACTTTGGACTGAGGAAATGCAGAACATTGCGAAAAAAGACAGTGTTGTGAGAACACTCTTGTAGCATCCTTTTCTTCTCATAGCAATCAGGGTAAATTTTCACTTGATTGGAGCTGTAGCAGAATGACACAAGCGAGGGACAAGCACAAACAGCTTAGATTTGGGTTTCATTATCCTGAGTTCCACACATGAGAGAGATACTAAGGATTTATTTGAGAGGGACCTTTAAGATCTCAGTGGGAATTTTGTCTGAATGAAAGCTAGGGAAATCTTCAATAGTGGCCCAGGATACAGGAATGTAAATAAGGAATGTAAATAAGTCCTCAGACTGAGAAGGAAGCCTGTGCCTGTCAGACACTAAAATAGCAGTTGCTTAGAGCCAACTGAACCTCTCTTTATGATATAAAGATTAATAATCTGAGTGGCAACCAAAGGTGAAGTGATTCAGAAATCTAGCTTTCAATTTTTAGAAATATGGAACAGGTTGGTTTTTATAGCAACAGATGTAAGAGGGGAGGTGGATGGGGCAGGGCTGCGAAGGAGCTGCAAGATGCTTTTTAGATTTATATGAAAAGCACTTGGCTGTGAACGAAAGAATGGCATTTAAATTATTTTTCCCCTTGAGAATAATCAAGGGTCTGTAGAACTAAAACTCAGGAAAGGACAGTTCATATAGCATGAGGCCAAAAACAGTTACATGACTGTGTTGGATAAGCATCCTTTGTAGCCCCCTTGTAAAGGTATATGGACAGTCACTCTGCAGTTTCCCAGGAGTACTGGCAAGTACTGGTGCAATGTGAAAGGAGGGAGTGAGGTGGCATGACAATGAAGTGACAGTGGTCAGCTGTGGGCCTTGTTACTTTAGTCCTAATTTAGGACTATTACAGCCAGTATGATGGAGTCAAATCACCGATGAAGATAAACATTATTCTGAGGGACAAAGGGTCTCTTGTGGTGCTTGGAGATCCTGCTGGATGTTGCAGTTGCTTAAGGTATCACTAACCTAAATGTGGTCATGACCAGTCAGGATCTCTTTTCTGCCATGGGCTTTCCTTTAATTCTTTCTTTCTCACCTGTAGAAAGGTGATTCCTCATCCCACAGGACAGCTTATTAAGGGAATTACTTCGGGCTTGATCCTAATGAGGTGGAAATGGCCATGCTGGATGCCTGAGCACTGCCAAAACAATTTGATCACATTGTGTTTGGAAACACATGCTTTAGCATCATGGTGACAGATGTGTGCCTTGCTAGACTAAAAACAGAGAAGCCTTTATAAATGTGTTTTAAAGAATTTTCAATTTTTCAGTCACAATCTTCAGGCTTTTGTACTCATGTTCACACAGACTTGTTTTCTGGGGTAAAGAATCCTTTCAACAGGCATTCAAAACTTCTCAGTTTGAGGCTTATTCTGAAAGAAATTGATAAAGCGATCAGATAGTGCTGGCTCAGTCTGGGTCTTGTCACTGGCATTGGAAAACTGTGTGATTTCTAACTCCAGTGGAAGGTGCACGTGCAGAATTCAGCCTTACATGAAATTTGAGTGCAAGCCATAATCAGAACTAAACTAAGTCTGCAAGATTGAAGCTGCAGCTGATAAATACTTTTCCTAAGACTGCCTTCATGATGGCTCTTACTAAATTTAAAGAAACCTTATTTTTAATCCCTGAATTGTTGTTTTCTAAGTAAACACTTTGTATGAGAACTGTTCTAGAATGGAATTTGAGAAATTCAGGGGGTTGACAACTTTTAGCACCTTATGGAAATACATCACTGCATGTTAAATTTTTTTTGTCAAAAGTAGAGTGGAGTTCCTCCTTTTTTTTTTTTTTTTTTTTTTTTTTTTTAAGCACCAGGGATCTGATAAAACATTTAGTTATCATTTGCACAGTTCTCAGTGCTGAAAACTCTGAGGTGGAGGCATCATGTGCAGAAAGTTTGTTTCAGTGCTCAGAACAAATGATGTATTGCACCTTGGTTTTCTGAAAAAGTGACAGAAAGCCAAAGAAATTGCAGGATGTACAGCATGTAAAAGGTTCTTCAATAGTTTTAGGTTCCCTTTACAGGATAAAATCTGTAGCCATCTGTTGAAGCTGACCGGTCACAAATTTCCTACCTACTCATTCAAACAGATTTTTCTATCTTTCCTCTATCTGCCAGATGCTTCAGATGTGGATGAGAGAGGGGAGAAGATGAACTACAAAGGTCATCCAATGTAGACTATTCCCAAGCAAGGTTCTAGGCTCCAGTCCAGTGAAGCCAGAGCTCCAAAATGGCACAGGTTCAGGTTTCCAGTGCTCAGCACTCAAAGCTGGGGCCAGATGTAACAAAACTAAGCATCCCTTGGCTTCCAGCTGCAACAATCGTGGCTGCATCTCTTAAAGACTTTTCTCACAGGTTTTTTTGCTCCTTCTTTCTTTTATTAAAATAATAACAATATCCTTAAAATCCAGGTTTTACTAAAAAGATATCTAAAAAAAACATGTTTACCAGCCAGATGATCTGGAAATGACCCAAGCAGAAAATTGTGGTTATCTAAATTGCAAAAAAACCCCCAACCAAACAAAAACCAACCAACCAAAGAAAAACAAAACAAACCACAAGACAAAACAAAAACAAACAAACAAACAGAAAACAAATAAAGCCCCAAACAAACAAAAAACCCCCCACCATGTCAAGAAGTTTCTGCTATGCAGGAGAAGTGAGAAGGATGGTTCTGTCTTTTTCAGCTGATTGATTGTTTGATTAATTGCCATTTTAAATATCATACCACTCTGATTTCTTGGAGACTCTTTTCCACTCTGGTCATTTTATTGCTTATTCAAACAAACAAATATATAATATTTTTTTCTAATATGTCAGGTCTGAGCCTGCTATTCGTACTGCCCTTGATCACTGTATTGCTATGCTGCTGTGAAACAGTCAATTAAAATCATTACAAAGAAACCAACTTGGAAGAACTTGCAAGACTTTTTTTTTCTGCTAATAAATGAGAAATTTAAGCGAATTAGTGCGATACATAGTCTCTGGTCCCAAGGGACATTCAAAGGGAGAATGAGTGCGTAAATTCTATTTAGAAGAAGGTTGCTCAGAATCAGATAACGTGCAGATTAGACATTTTAAATGGAAAACTTTACCAAGGGTGCTGCTCTGCAGTTCTGCCAATAAAAGCCCTGACTGGTCCTGGGTAAGCTCTACCTTGTTTGTGAAGAGATGTAGCATGGAGAATAGGTGCTTAGAAGGAAGAAGACAGGTTTTGTTAATTTCCTCAGTCTTTATTTTATTTATTCTCTCATAATAAATGTTTCAGACACAGGCAAAAATTTTGGGGGTGGGGCAGATTGTTCCCTTAGTTTTTGATTTGTCCCAATTTTGCTGAAAGTGTTTGGGGGTTGTTTTTTTTTTCTTGTTTCTATGTTTGAAGTTTGTTTATTTTGATTGGTAGTTTTTTTGGGGGGGGGTGGTATTTGATTGGTTTGGGGGATTTGTTTGGTTTTTTTATGTAAATAAGAAATCAGTTTTCTGTTTTATTGTTATTCAGAAAGCTTCCTAGATTAGTCATGTGGACACTGGAGTGGGATGTTACTCGAGGGAGTAATTCAAAGCAGGAGCTTTGTCTACAAGCTTAGAGGGCTGAATCCAGCACGCTTTTTTTTTCTATCTCTTTTGACCAGAGGGCAAAAATTGACCTCGGTACAGTAAAATATATCTGAGTATTGACAGACATGGAAATGGTACTGTAAGCTGAGTGCATTGTACCTGTCATCATTCAGAGGTGTCGACTTGCAGCTGCACCTTTTGAGAAACTGTTTTTCAAAATTTCAGGTAAATTACAAGAATACAAGAGGAAGAACAGAAGCACTAACCAGTGGCAATCCATGGCTACATTTGTGAGTCAGAAGCCAGTTGAAAAAAGCAGATCAGCTGTCTGGGTTTTTCTTTCCCTGTTCACCATGGGTGGCAAGACACGCTGTTGCTTCTGTTCACTTCAAGTTTTTCTTCAAGATTTTCTCCTTGAAACCACAAGAGCCAAATCTGCAATTTTTTATTATTTTTTTTTATTTAATGGAAGTTGAGATATCCAAGTTTTCAAAAAGAAAAGACCAAAGCTCTAGGACAAAACTGGGACACAGATCAATGAAGAAAGCTTGGGAGATCCAATATTTATTTAATTATATCCTAAGAATAAAAAAAAAGAAAATAAAATGTGAGATTGAAGATAAGAAATAGATTTAGAGACCTGGTCCTTTAAGATTTTACAGGAATATTCATTAATATCCACTGTGTTGAATTGACATTTGCCCCATCCATGTGCCTTTCTCCAGACAGTTCTTAGTTCACTGGTATAAAAGTGTTGGAGAGAAGAGAGACAGAAAGGGGACTTAACAGTAATGGAGGAGCAAGATGTTGGCTTACTTTTTGACCATGAAAAGAGAATACTTACTTGGGACACAGAGAGATCATATAAGTTTTTAAAAATCATTTTACCCAGCAGCTTAAACCACTTAAATCCATACTGATTCCACAACCAGCAAAATTATTGAGAGATAACTATTTCCCTGTTTTTTACTCCAAATTTAGACATTATCAAGTGATTATGAAGTTAGAATTTTTTATGAAGAGAAATGGGTCATTTCAAACCAAAAAGATGAATTCTGGATTTTTGCAAAGGCTGTATTTTTTATTTTTTTATTTTTGTCATGAGGGAGATGTAATCTGTCAGTGTGGCTAGATTTGGCACATCATCTTAATGATGCATCAAGGGACCTATAAGGTGCATTGGGCCAAAGATTTACATTCTCTGTGCCTGCTGTGAATTCTCTGCTGTCTGCCCTTCGGGCATGAGATAAACAGCATTGGCTTCAGACAGTTCTCTGTATCAGGATGCTCATGCGTTTCCCATAAAGAAACTGGAAAGTTTCCCAATATTTCTCTCTCTCTCTCTCTTTTGTTTTAATTGAAAATTGAAATTCATATTTTAAGCGTTCTGCCTTATACAGCCCTTAAAATCTTCATGGAGAGAAGGAGAGAAAAAATTATTAGTCCAGAGTATGCACAGTGCATTTAATTATCAATTTTGTTGTAGAATTGTCTGAAAATCTGCATTCTGGCACTAAAGCTGAAGGAATGACTTTTCAGCTAGAGTGTCTTCTAATTAAATTACTTATTGGGTGGTGTTTCAAATATGGCAAAGGTTTGCCATATGGTTAATTTAAATTTCTTTAAATTTGGGCTGTCTGAGTCCCATGGACTCTAGTATTAAAAACACAGTGCTGACCTGCTCTATCCCTAATAGCTATATGACAGCAAAATAATTGCCTAGAATTATTTGTACTAGACTCATAGAAATGAGAGATGCAGAAGTGCATAATGTGTCCAGGTTTTACTATGACCTGGCAGTACTACAGTAAATACAGTGCAAAGCAAGGAAAGAGCACGGCTGTGTTAAGAGAGGTCATACATGCAACAGAGAGATACTAGGCAGGCGACTTGCTGAAAGTGCTGCAGAACAGCAATGTAAATACTTTAGGAAGCCAATAGGGAAAAAGAAAAACAGGAAAAAGATAAGAAAGAAAGTGCCAGACTATTTTGTTTTATTTTGGGGTTTACAGTGAGTTCTTGAAACCTTCTGAATTCAGACAGGTATGTGAGATTTTGCATGATCAAGGATTTTTTACTGACATGAGTAAAGTGATTAACTAGTTCAGTTTTGTATCATTTTAAAGTTAGGAAGTTTAAAGACATACATGGCCTAGATAACACTGCATTCTTTCCTGTAGTACAAAATCTCTTTCTTTTGCTCTGTTAAAACTAAAAGGATGTTTAGGTTCGACGGATTTGCTCAAGCAGCAGATCTGACAGGTATTGACTTTCAACTCTCCCTTTCATTGTGACTTTCTGCAGTGTTATGCAATTTTTTCCTCTCTTTTAGCTGGGAAAATTGTGGGGAAGAGTTTGATGGGGCCCAAGAGCTTGTGCTTTTGTTTGTGTCCAAAGGTCAGTCTGTATCTTGCTGCAAAGGAAGTCCTGAGAGTAGAACTGGGAGCACTGCCAAGGGCAGGAGGCTCAGCTGAGCTGGTGTGGGGATCAGCTCACCCTCAGGCCAGAGGCATGTAATGTCTGTTGACATGTGTGGGGTTTTTTAACTACTCACATAGGCTAACGAATGAACTCTGCTTTAACCTGACATTTTTTCTAGGGCATGTTATCCCTCTGCACAAGTACAACAGCATTGTCAACAACACTTGACAAATGAGCACATCTGCTCGTGTGCGCACAAAGTGCAGGATCAGGTCAAAGAATGGAGAACATCTATTTTTAACTCTTTCTTTATATGATGTTTAGACTGTGATTCTGCTCCTGAAGACACAAGTTCCTCCTCTTAAAAGGGGCAACTTGTCCTATTTTGTCTCTAATTCAAAAGAATAGCAGATCTTCAGAAATAATAGCTAATATATTTGGATGCCTATGGTAAAATTTGGGGGAAAAGAAACAAAGACCCTCAAACAAAAT
Organism: Lophotriccus pileatus; assembly: GCA_035583135.1. NCBI lineage: Eukaryota > Metazoa > Chordata > Aves > Passeriformes > Tyrannidae > Lophotriccus > Lophotriccus pileatus. The sequence continues at coordinate 52,030,986 of JAWWES010000168.1, forward strand.
GCTTTAAACAAAAACTTAAGTTCTCTTTCCTAAAGAAAGAGAAATGGCTTACATAGTTGAAGACTTCTAGCCTTGATGACCACCTTGAGATTGATGGCTCTAACATAACTGACTTTTTATAAGCGGATCTTCAGCATTTCTGAATATGACTTTGAGATTCAAAGCCTCAAAATCAAACTACCCACACTCACATGGGTGATGTTCTTAGCCTTTAATTGAAGCTGCCTTCTCTTTGGGATTGTTGCAGCTGGTAGCATACCAGCTGATGTATTAGAAAATTGGTTATGTTTGCTGTGGCCTTCTTTGTGCAAGGACAGATTCAGGCTTCTGCATAGGTGGCTCGTGTTGGTGCTGATTTGTTATAATGTCTCAGGAGTCCTTTAGTTCCTCGGTAATATGAACTCAGACACCTGACTGACACAGCAGAACTCTGTCCTTCACTTACATGTACAATCTTTCCCTTGTGTTTTGCCATGACAGAATATCTGTATTAGGCATAATATAGATAAACATAAGGTTTTAACTATTAGGAATCTATAGCCCCTAATGGGCTGGAACTAGAGCTAGAAAAAAAAAAGTAAACTGCACAATTTCTGCCCAGACCAATTAAAAAACAAAAATCTAGAATTGACAAGGAATTCTGTCCTCTTGCCACTTCTAATTCGACTTAGAAAAGACAGATATTCACTTGTGCTTTGTTTTCACTCAGAGGTAATTGTAAAAAAAATTTGCTGTTTTTTCCACTTTTCCTTCTGTTTGTTTTGGTTTTTTTTTAACAACTGCCAGTCTGTTAGTCTCCTAATCACATCCAAAGGAAATCTCTGTGATAATATAAATCAGACAGTGAGCTCACTGAAGATAAATTGAAAATTTAAATTTTTTCATGTAAACCACAAAATGTGTGGTCAGCTGCAATATTATGGGTTGGAGCTAACAGTGGGTTTTAGTCTATAATCAAGGATAGCAAATCAGTAACTGGTGGGCATTGGTATTGCTCTAAGGAAATTACAGTGAAAAGAACAATGAGTGTTAGAAGAAAGTGAACATTTCCACTGATGGTACAAAGCCTAAATAACATTAAGGAATATCATTTTAATAACTTCAGTCTTCCAATAGACTCACAATAAGTCTGTGATACCATCTGCAAAATACGTTTTTGTGTTCATCCTTTGATTTTCTACTATCTTTTGATTTTTCTACTCCACTCTGGGGAGACCTTCTGCATCCATCTCTGGAGTCCTCAGCATAGGAAAGCCATAGACCTGTTGGAGCAAGTTCAGAGGAGGGCCACAAAAATGACCAGAGGGCTGGAGTACTTCTCTTATGAGGAAATGCTGAGATGGTTTGGTTTGTTCAGCCTAGAGAAGTCTCTAGAGAGGCCTTATTGTGGCCTATTGATGCTTAAAGAGGGTTTATAAGAAAGCTCATTGATCTAGCCTGTCCAGACTCCTCTGCAGATCCTTCCCGCCTTCCAGCAGATCAACACTTCCACCCACCATCTTTGGAGGTCCCTTCCAACTCAAACTACACTATGATCTTGGCAGATGTGCTGAAATACCTTAGCAAAGCATCTGATGCAAATTTAAAAAATTATCATTTTGTCAGTCACACATAATACTAACTTTTGAGTCTCTCAGAACAACTTTCGTAATTGCCTTCTCTGGATTCATGTGTTTCAACCTACCTGTACAGTAAAACACTGATGGTCTTCAAGGAGCAGCACACAGAGGGTGAGGTTACCTGGTGTTCTCCCCATGCCTGTACTTACTGTGGTGTGAAACAAACAGCTTGTCATGCCAGCCTACGTGTTGTATTTGCTTGAGCCTCAGGAATCCTAGGCTAGGATTCTTATGCTATTACTCTGTTATACTCAGATGCTAACATGAATTTAAATGAGGTGAGTCTAATTTAGTCATAGTGTAACGAGAGGGAAAAAATTATTTCAGCGAAGTTATGCCTACTTCATAGTTACCCTGCAGAGCACACAAAATGCAAAGTACATCTTTCTTAAATTGAATAAATTCCGGTAAGTGTAAACCTTTTCTGAAAGCCCAAACTGGCTAATTGTATTATTCATAAGTCAACTCCCATAAGTATAAAACAGCACATATTACATCAAGTAAAGTGAATCCCAAATAGAGAAGGGAATTTTAAAAAATAAGTTGCACCTAACTGTGCATGAACTGTGAAATGTATTTGTAAATTAATTTTTTATTTCCCCATGTCATTTCTGATCTTGAGTGCATTTGTAACCATCTCATGCCCATTGTTTCTGACACACACAGCAGGCCAGAGATGCAGACATCAACCTTGCAGAATTTACTTCTGCTCTTTCCTCTCTCATGCTTCCCATCCATATTAGTAAAAACCTTTTACTGAGCCAATAGCATTTCATTGGGAGAAAGCTGTCCATAGTTTTCATAATCATTTTTCTCTGGTAATGACACTTTTGTCTGCTTCTGAGCTCTCCTGCCCTTCCATTTTTGCACACTGTGGGAAATAATTACATCATTTCACCTTCTTTTGTGTATGGCCTTACAATACAACTGATGCCATCTTAGAGCTAGCTGCTCAAAGAGTTGTGATCTTGCCAGTGCCCACCTCTTTCTGATGGGATTATCAATACTATACTTTCTCCTGGCATAGGCATCTGATCCCTGAAGAAGTGTGTTGAGTAACCTGAATCAGAAGAAATGTAATCACTTTTTCTTCCTTTCTTTTTTTCTACTTTTTTTTTTCCTACCTTTTTTTTTTTCTTTAGGGTTGGTTCAGGCCTGGAGCTGCAGGAGACTGTCCCTGTGCACAGCAGCCAGGTACTAGGTTGGCTTTATTAAGTCACAAGCAGCACATTCAAGTGCCTGAATTATCTTGGTCTACTCTCAGTGCTAAAGTAGAATTAAAAAAACAGTGCTCTCAACTCCCATTAAACACCTTTAAATATTCAAATGTTTAAATATTTAGGTGACCTGAACTGCTTTTAAGAGGTTCCAATTGAGGGACAGTAGTCTGCTAATTCACATACCAATTCCTAATGTCCTGAGCATCCTCCCTGAGTAGACAGAAATATAATAGTTTTTTAAAATTTCAGAGTCCATAGTAGCATTTTGCTTTGGAGCACTTGTGTGATTTTAAAGCCCATTTCCTAACAGTTGCCACTTCCAATTGTTGGTTCAGTTCAGGATGCCTTTACATCCTAGGTTGATAATTTTTCCTTTATATAATTCAGGTTTGCTGTCTGAGGCAGATCTGTTATAACAGAGTTCATTAATCGCTTGAATGCTACATCAGAAATAAGTTTGGCCCACAGATATGAGATCCATTAGGAGATGTTAAAATGCAGAAATACTCCTCATGTTGGAATAAATTCAACTAAAAGACTATGACCTCACAGAATAAGAGGTAGAGGGAAGAATAGCACAAGTCTTTCTACACCCTTTGTATTCATCTTCAAATGACACAATTCCACTTTTAAATTTCAGTTATTACTGTGATAATGGCATTCAGATTGTCGGTGTAGTATGACAATTACATTAAAGAAAATAACTCTAAATTTTCAGAAGGAAATTACTCAGTCTAAAGTGTACAATAGCTCCTGCCAGCATAGAGACCATTGCTTTATTCAAGTGACCTGCCAAGTGCCATCTACCACATCAAGGAATAAAACATTGTCTCAGCAAATTATCTCTTCATAACCCTGTCAGAAACTTGCTGTTGTTATCAGTAGACCAGCTACTTTGATTTTAAATAATTTTTCGTGGAAGAGCCAAGATCTTAATGAATGCAAGGAAGTTTACCAGATTTACAGTGAACATCAGATGAAACCCATTCAGAGTCAGATTTACTGGGGAAGAATGGAAAAGAATATAAACTCTAGTTTCTGACTTGTGCTTCTCTGCCATGGGCCTAGGAGCTTGTAAACTTCCACTACCTGCTGCAATTTTATTTTGAGCTCCCCATATTTGATGTGAAGAGTGGAGAAGACAGAGACAGCCTATAGCACTGTGCGGAATCCTAAGCTTCTGCCTTGTTCCTGCCCCACACTGTTGCCCAGCCCCATCAGCTGACACGCCCTTGTTTTGTAAAAAGGCTTAATTTAAGTGAAGTCCACACTTTACCTCATATAGTGTGCATACAACTTCAGGCAACTGATGCTTTGCTTGAGATACTTCTAATTATAGCAATAGATTGTATGTTCTTTTTTCCCCTGTAGCTTGTGATGTAATTCATTGTATCCCTACTTTGCCTGCACAAAAACTGAGTAATCAATGCAAATGTTGAATACTGAGTGATTTTTTAAAAATCTGTGACTGGTTATAGGAACTTTATAGGAAAATCTGTTTCTATTGTTAAAGTATTCGTCATTAGGGCTTCCTCGGGTTTCCCTTCTTATCCTTGCCAATGTATACCCAAACTAACATCCTAGGTGACATTGGATAGACTGTGTAGAAAAAAGAGTGAAGCCAGAGCAGAATGAAGTGTTCAATACTCCGCATACCCTTCATGTCAAAAACTAGCTTCTTAAACAATTTCCTATATTTCTGAGGGCTTTGCCAAACTGGCAACTATCAATAAGACTGAAGTAATTTTAGTATAAATAAAAAAGAGTATTTAAAAAGTGGCCACCTTTAGAATCTCTCTTTGCTTAGACTGTTAATTTTAATACATACTCTGGGACTTGTTGTGGTGAGATAGTCTGTTAGTATGATGAAAATTCATGTTTGATATAGTATTTAGTGATTCCTAGTGTTTCAGTGCCATTTATTTCAATGCAGCACAGAATCAAAAGCTTGTCCCAGCCTCATGGTCTATGCTTCTGTCATTCCTGATAGACTTGTTCCTCTTACTCTTGATGACTCATGGTTGTGGAGATTTCAGAATTTCCCCTGACAGAATATTACATGTCTGCGCGATACTTACTGCTAAAAAGTTCTCCTAATAGCATACTTGAATATTCCTTGCAGCAATACATGCCCATTGCTTCTTGTTCTTCCCATCATGGGCATCTGAAATGGCTCGAGACATCTCTGAGTGGGTGTTTGAATAGAAGTCAGTATTTCAGCCAGGGTTTGGATGGGAGGATTGCATCACACGTCTGGAGAGCAATTCCTGTTAATAGAGCCTAATGCAGCATTCTCTTTTCATTGAAACAGCATGGTGTTGTTGACTCATGTTTGGTTGATGGCCCACAGCATCCGTGATACATTTTTTTCCAGAACTTCTTTGCAACCAATTGTTTTCTGGACTTTATTTGTGCTCTTGATTATTTCAGCCTAAATGTCACTTACACCAGAAAAAAAAATAAAAAAAATGACCCAGCCTGATTAAGATTCCCAAGCACACACTGCAGCACTACGGCAGATTAGCAATGCTAGGTAAGTGCATTTCTCCCTGATTCTGCACTCCAGTCCTTGGCTTCACATTTATTGCATCGGCAGGTGATGTCTACATCCTGACACTCAAATCTTTGGGAAGGTGGAATGTGTTTTGCCACTTACTGAAGGTATATATGCAAACTGCAAATCAAGTCAGTTGTATCCATGGAAACATCACTTAAACATATGGGTATGCAGTTTCTCCTTTAGCCCTCTGATTAGAATCTGGCTGTTCTGCAGACCAAGTCTTTCTAGTCCAAAAAGATAAATTAACACGAACATTCATTGTATCCAGAGCAGTCTGTCAACATAAAGGACACTTGTAGACTTTCTTAATGGATTCAGTGTAAGACACAACCATACTAAACAGTATTTTGTTAATTCACTATTTAATGCCTGGTTTAGAATTCCCAAGTGGGCTGATTTTTCATAATCTTTATTGAGCTCAACTGTCACAAGAATTGGGATAGGAAGCAGAAGTGTTTGGACAATTTCAGAGAGTATTTAGCCAATTATTATGGCACCTTCTTCGTGACAGTGCTTGAAGTGCAATACTGGAATCAATGTTCAGCTTATGAATTGATATAGATGCTGCTCTTGGTTTCTATTCTACTAATTAGCAAGCCATTTTGATATCATGAGCAGAGGTGTGAGAGAATACCTGACCATTTGGTCTGATTTATTCCCAGTCCAGATACTAATTTGTGACGTTATTCAAGAAGTCACTGCTACCCTGTTTTGTAATTAGACAATGGTTACTGGCTTCTTGTTCAGAAATTTAACATTGGGATGGAAATGAGAGTGGAGAATTATTGTAAGACTTCATTGCTGAATTCAGTGAAAAAAGGTTTTTTTTTTTTATTTTCATCTCCAAAGAGAGGATAATTACTTTAAAATTTAACTTTCCAATGTAATATTTCAAAGAAGCTTTCTATCCATAAAAAATTCCACAACATTCACTGTTTAACCAAATATTCCCATCAATGAAAATACTTAGAAAAGTAAATTCAGAAGGAATTTGAATGCTGCCAAAGATAATCCACTTTAAAATGTGAATGAAAATTTATATATGTATTATGTATTGTATGCTCAGCTATGAAACTGACCACATAATTTCAAATGTTTTTTATTATCCAGTAAAAAATTCTGGGAATGAATTTATCTGCAAATTGTTTGCACGATGCCCTTAATGCCGTTTCCTCTTTAAGAAGTAATAATTTTTAAGTTTATATGTCCGCCAAATCTGAATTGAATTCAGGTGACAAAGAAAAGGCACTGCTCAGTGTTAATCCTTCTGCTAAAAGTCAGATTATGGCAGATAGTAGCAGTATGAGAAATAGAAAATGTATGAGTCATAGAAAAGTTCAGAAAAATCCTTAATATGAGAAAATATTTGGGCGCACGATGAGCTCCACCTATACTGAAGACCCTTGATTTTAGTTTCCGTTGTCATGAAGCAATGTGAGAGGGTCAGCAACTTATTTGCAGATTTCAGATTTGCATTTTCATTGCTAAATATTCTCTTGGCAGGAGCATTTCTAACATTTTTTTTTCTAAGTACAATGTTTAAACAGTCTTGCTTACTATAAAAAGAACAAATTTAAATTTTAATAAGAAAAATCCACAGTGTGTATCAGCATAAAATTAAAGCTCCCTTGTGCTCCCTTTCGTCCTCTGGGTTTTTTCAAGGGACTGGTATCACTCTAATATTAATTGCCTTCTGTATTTCCTATGAATGTTGTGATTAGGATTTACAGTTACAATCCTTTTAAAAGACAACGGTTTGATATAGTTCAATAATTTGATTATATGTAAAGCTTATGCAAGGAAATGCATTCTGAAAAAATTACAGGCAGGTATTTCTGTTATTCAACTACAAAACCCAACACACCATAGATTATTTATTACAATGTTGGTCTCAATTTGATACAATTATGCTTAACTGAGTAAAAATGTTGGTGTTGGCACAACATTGTTTCCTTGTCTTTTATTATTGGGCAAAATCAAAAAATGACCATTACATTAAAATATTCTGCCATAATAAAAGTATGATTTTATTTTTATAATGAGGAAAAAATTGAGCAATTATGATTCCCATTAGCAGAAGATACAACTTTTGCGGCCTATTTATGAAATGAAATTAACAGACAGAAAGGCTGTTAAAGTTTATTATTATTGTTGCTGTTGGTGGTGGTGGTGGTGTTTTTGTTGTGGTAGTTCTTTGTAGATCTATGTGCACAGCTGTGTTACCTTATGAAACTCAAAGAAGAAAAGATTGCTTAGGAAAGAAATTACTTGATGTGGCAGAAAAGGTAAGATGCAAAGATATTTCTGGTTTTGCAGAAATCTCTACAAAAGTTAAACAAAAATTAAATATGCAGCACTGGTTAAAAGGGAATAGCTAAAGCTTTATTTCTAAATGATGCAGAAGTAATTCTAGAGATAGTTTTGCTAGAGTGTTCAAGCTTTTTTCTCTGGTTTTTTTTTTCCTCTCACAGAAGAGAAACTTGCCCTTCTCAGAACACACAAACCAGACTTCAACAATCTCAACCAGTGTGTTACTTCTTAATGGTTTCTAGCCAAATTTTCAGTACCACTTCTCATTGAATTCACATGACTTTTGAAAATCCAACTAAAGATGCATCTATGTGTTTAGGTGCTCAACTACCTCCTGGCTAGCAGGAATACAAAGTTGTACTATTTTATGCATTTTCCTTTTTTCCTTTTTTTTTTTTTTTTTGTTTGTTTTGTTGTTTGTTTTGATTGATTGGTTGGTTGGTTGGTTTTTTTGTTTGTTTGGGTTTTTGTTTGTTTGTTTGTGGTTTTTGTTTTGTTTGTTTGTTTTGTTTTGTGTTTGTTTTTGCGTTTTTTTTGTGGTTGTTGTTGTTGTATGCTGGGATCCTAAATTAAGCTTAGTTGTCCATGGGAGCATGGCATTCAGCTTGAATAATCAGAGAATCATAGAAACGTTTATATTGGAAAAGACCCTTGAGATCACTGAGTCCAACCATAATGAATACTAATGGAAATTCTGATTGAAAAATTGTGAAAATGTGGATTTGGTTTATAATTTCATTCTGTAATACTTATATTTATCATTTCATTTATAATTTCATCCTTGTGCAGATTTTGACTCCCTCAAAAAAGGTCACAATCCCCTTTTGTTATGACTAGCCCCTGAAGAAAAAGGTAACTGAAGTTCCTGTTAATAGATCTCTTGGGGCGCATTAGAGTGAAATGACACTGAATGACCAGAGGTTTTATATATATATATATATATATATATATATAATTGTATGTATGTATATGTGTATAAATGTACAGTTTCTTCTAGAACAATTTGGTTGCAATGGAAAGGAAGGATGTAGCTATTTTGCTTATTATCTATATAGAAATACATAAAAGTATAAAGATATCACTTAAGAAAATATATAAGGGGAAGGAAGGAAGGCAAGGAAGGCAGGAAAGGCAGGAAAGGCAGGAAAGGCAAGGAAGGCAAGGAAGGCAAGGAAGGCAAGGAAGGCAGGAAGGAAGGCAGGAAGGAAGGCAGGAAGGAAGGCAGGAAGGCTGGAAGGCAGGCAGGAAGGAAGGAAGGAAGGAAGGAAGGAAGGAAGGAAGGAGGTGGCATTTTGGACTGTCTGATGCAACCCTGGGGATCTGTTGCAACACTGTGGATCATGAAAAGTCCTCTGGTGGAAGGCCCCAGAAATGAGTCTGAGGGCACTTCAGGGGCTTTGATGGTTTATGACACCTAAGACATGACAGCTGCCTCCATCAGGATAGTTGAGCCAGTTATACCCCATCAGAAGGGATGCATACCTTCAGGACTACATGTGAATGTCGCAGTATCTCCCCTGGAGGGAAGGGAGGAGTTTTATGCCCGAGCCAGTTGTATAAGGGAGGAAATCGACATGGTAAAAAAGCGCTATCCTACCTCCAAAGGGTCTGCTTCTTATCGGCCTTCTCCCTTAATCTGATTCATAACTGAGTTTGTTGCTAAACAAAGATTGGTTTGTCATGGTCAGTCTCTGGTGGTTGGTGTGCTCCCACACTGTGTTGTTCGAATCAAAGGTTTCACCACCACACGCAAAACTCCTTCTCCCCTTCGGCTGTGGGGTGCAAACCTGGCCCCAGCACAGAACTTGCTGTTTTTGGAAAAGTCCAATTTTTTGAGCCATTAACCCTTAGCATATCAGGTTTGTTTCATCTTTGTTGATGTCTGCCAGTGACAGGAATATACTGTTTAAATGCTCTAAAAGTTGGATTTTATGCAGTAGTATTTTGGTTCAAGACTCAGCTTGTCACAATAGTCTTGCAGTTTTCTGTAGGAGAAAGTGGTTTGTATTTATTTATTTTTCTAATTCAACATTATGTTTGTTCTTGGTGGCTTGTCATTCGAACTGAAAACTTCAGATTTTGGTAGTATGTGACTAAGGAGAAAACATTAGAATCAGTTGGCAGTATTAGTAGACCTTTATTAAAAATGTACACTAGAAATGTCTATTTCTCAACTTTTTCAGTTACCCTAATTAATTCATAAATCTTATCATAAAGAGAGAGGCAGAGAGCTCTGAGCTAAAACTACTCTTACTTCTTGACTGACCTGCTAGCAAAATATGTTATGCCAGACTGTCTGTGAAGCCAGCGGGCATTAATCACTTGTTTAATTCCACCTCTCCTCTTGTTAAAAGGCTATCCAGCACTCTGATACAACAGATCAAGTTTCATCTGCATGAAAGGTTGACATTGTTCTCTTTCTAAAACTCTTTCATGTCAGCTGAACGGGTAAGAAGGCAATAAGCTACAAATTCTCATTAAAAGACTTTGATTGCCTCTTTGTTAGGACTTTATGATTTTCTGAGACCTCAAGGAGAGTCGGTGTCCAGCTGTCATCAGAAGTTGCAGTGAGTAGGACAGCTAGCTCCCTTAGGAAGCCCTTGCCTTAATATTTGAAGTGACTATGGTATCCATCTGATCTACAAAGCATGTACTCACTTCAAATATCTTCTGCAAGCTTCTAAAGAAGTCATACTGCCTTTAAACATATTCCTGAAGCTTATTTGAATTTGAGGAAAGTAAATCAATATAACCTCAAGTTGTCTTTATTTGCACAAGGATCTAAGAAATTTCTTGTGATGGAGAGAAAGCAATAACTTCTATTTTAAGAGACAGTGAGCACATTTATCAGCACTTGGCATTTGCATACTTTTACCGTGTCTGCAGTATGTTGGCAGCTTTTCCTGTGCTGGAAAGGTCACTGGACTTGAACAAGTGGGTGATAAGGACAGAAGAGCTGACTGTGAGCATCCCACATGTTTGACAGCAGCAGATTTGGGTACTCTTGAAAAGGGCGATATTGACTTGATGCTTCCAGGATGTGACTTTTACATGAAATAGCATAGTGGTGCCTTGAAGGCTGTCTCTATCCATTATGAAAGAGTAAGCATAAGAGATATTTTTAAAAAGTGTGGAAAAGGCTGTGAAGTCAAACAGAAAAGATCGATATATTGTAATATAAAGTGAGAAAGGGAGGGCCTGATGTAACTATGCTTATTAGAGCTATGAAAAAAGAATGAAGTTAATGAGCAGTTAATTTTTAAGTTCATACAATAACTCTGCAGAAAGCTTGCCTGTGCCTTGCAATTGCTTACCATAAATGACTAACAGTGATCTGCCACATTTCAATCACATTGGCTGCAGGAACAATGGTATTTGCCCACGGAATTTGCCCATGGAACAATGGTATTTGCCCATAGGACTGTGCCTGACCAGGTCTCTGTTGTAAAATAGTCTCCCTAGCGAGGCAGAGCTGTGGCTACAGGGCTGTTCCTGTTTGTAAGCAGCAAGATAACCATTCAGACTTGCCAGCTCAGCTGGCATTTTTTAGGCATCTAGTATTTGGCCTGAAGGGAGTATAGCTTGGCTTCATATTGATGGAGTTCTTTTGGACATTCTGCATGTAGAGAAGGTGCTTGATCTCATACTCCTTATTTCTCTTCTTGTTAACTCCATTAATGACATGTGTTTTCATGAGCTCTTAATCTACATTTACATGTGTAGTAAATGTGCACAGGTTCTGTGTTTTTAGTTCAACATGGCAGCATGTCCTTATTTATCTAAGAATTAATGTTAAAGGGAACAGGAAGACAGCTTTACTTGACAAACGTGGGATCCTTTCAGATGAAATATTCACAGCAAAGCATATAGAGATTTGTTTCCATTTGTTTAGACATCAAAAGTCTCACTGGATTTGAGATGCTTGTAAATTATCTGAGCTTAGCTTAGGAGCTTGCCAGGGCTGTCTGATTTGGGACAAGTTTCCAAATACTGTTTATTCCCATAAAAGAGCTGCAGATACTTGAATATTCTTGCTTAGGAGGAATAATGCACTAAATTTTTTTATAATTAGTATAAAGGCTTGTGTTCAGTTTGGTTTGTGGTTCAAGTGAGAGCATGAATAAGCCTCCCTTATTTCAAGCAGATGACTCATGATAGTTTGATACCATGCCTAATGGGGTGCTTTGCCTAGTTATAGGGGTAAACAATCACGTAAATAGGAGTTAGACCTGGACTGTACCTCTACCTATGAGTGAGAGAGATAAGGCCTGAATAAAGGAGGATTTGTTTGGAAGAAATATTTATGTAACAACGGCACAGGGCAAACAATAGCATTGATATTTTGTACTGACGTCTTAGTGTCAAAATAGTAGTGCATAATTGAATTCAAGCTTCAGAAATTAATGTGCCTCTCAGATGTTTGCATGTATTACCTCTTAGGCACTTGCTCATACCTGCCCCTCATATTAACTTGCAATGGGAGGATTTGTACTTATAAACTGTCATTTCTGAAAATGACCCTGGACAATGTGCAACATGCATTTCAGATATGCAGCTTAGTTGTTTCAGACTCTAATTTGCAAAAAAAAAATAAAAAAAAACATGGAAGAAAGTAAGGCTCTAAGCATTGGGTATCATAGATCACCAGTTCAGGCAGAGAAGGGGAGTTCTTGTCCTGGATCCAATAAAAGCAAAAATTCAAATGTATAGCATTTTGGTGAGGGGGCCTTTATTGTGCCTCAACCCCTTGCCCCCAACCAATCCTTCTGTGTGTAACCTCAGCTTTTTCCATTTCAATGGCTATCTTCTAGTTTGCAAGGTGCCTGTTGCTCGTCAGTGTACTGACGAGAAGGCAAAACAGCTTAATCACTTCTACTCACCACTACTTTTGATTTTGAAGTGGAATTCACAGTATAAACTATTTTTCACTGAAAACAAAGAATATATTTCTTGGGAAAACCTTCAAGATTTGCAAAAACATCACTGAGAAGAGCAATTGTGAGAGGAAGCCTTACCTTGCAAGGATGGATTGTAATTGAAAAGAATAGAAAACAGACTGATATGCCTCAAGTTTAGGGACCCAAGGCATCATTAGACCATATTGCATTAGTTTTCTTTTTAACACAAGTAAATACATTTCACTCTCCCTTCTTTGCCAAAAACTTTTCATTTGTTTTGTTTTGTTTTAATGGGTAGAACTTAGATGTAGGTAAAGTCACCCATAGTGCTCTCTACTTGCTATTATTTATGTTTTGCAAACATTTCTTTTATATAGGTTTTCTAAGCTCAAAAAATAAGGGGAGAAGATGTATAGGGATGGACCTTTTTAAAGGTATTTCCATTTCATTCTTCTTTGAGAGCTACTTTTTGCAGTTTGCCACTTCCATGGCCTTTGTTCACTGCAGTAATATAGTGGAGAACTTTTTTTTCCTGTCAAGAATGCAGTAATGTAGAAAAGCATCTTAAGTCAGACATATTTTGTAGTACACATATTTGTCATATTATGTACAGGAAAATTTCTTCTAAAAAATGAACAAATACTATTTTCTATTAAAAGATGTTGACTTGCACTAATTGTATTCCTGTCTGTTTTTAGCTACATGAATTTTCCATTATTTTGGCCCTGACTGACATTAGACTCACTAGCCTACAATTGCTTAGGTCATCTTGCTTATTCTTGTGAAGTACTCATCAGTATTAAGATTCTTCTTGTCTGTTCTATTTTCTACTTATTCCACAGTTTTTTTTTTCTAAGATGGGAATGTTAGTGCCCAGGACTTACCATGGAAAATTTGCAGTCTTCTTGGGTGCAAATTCTGCAGAACTACATGTTTTCAAAAAAAAAAGAAAAAAAAAAAAAAAAAAAAAAAAGGCACTGGTGTAGGGTATTTTACAGCCCTTTTATCTGCTAGTGAATCAAAAATTGTTCTCTCTGGGTTTGGGTATGCTTATCTTTTGCTTATAAATATTTTCAAGTAGTGTTGCCTTTTCAGTATCACTTAAAATTTTATCATGTCTATCAGGTAATGTGTGTGCTCTATTGCTACCAAATAATGTATCTTATACGTGTATATAAAAATTTGGAAGCTATATTTCCATAAATATTCATAATATTATTTTTTCTTGTCAGACATTGATTTTTCCCTTGTGCCTTTAGATTTTCTCATCAGTTCTCTATATTTTAGAAATTGTAATTTACGCTGATATCTCTTTCTCCTGATTCCCTTTCTGTCATTTTCCATCAATGGTAATTGCTGCCTTCATTCATCCACTGTAGCTATTTAACCATCCCTAATAAAATTTGTTCATTAAGAAACACAAAATTTTTTTAATATTTCTTTGACTAACTTTCATTAACTTTCTTGAACCTTGATGAACTGTGTGTGTGCAACAAACTATTGTGAGATTATTCTACCTACCTCAATCAACAACAGTGAATTATTAACATTGCTTCCAATATATCCTTCAACATTGATCCAGTGATTAAGTCATCAGATGTTCTCTTGTGAACTGAAATTATGCCTGAGTTAAAAAATGATAGAGTTTCCTACAGAGCTGAATAATATTTTACTGTTTGGTGGCAATACTTCCTGTGACTGCTTCAATAATTAAAGACCTTGCTAACACAATTTCATTTCTTTCCTGATATATAAACACAGATTTAAGACTGGATTACCCTCTTATGAGATTTGATTCAGCAATGATTTACATATACTCAAGTTTCTATAGAACAGGTTTATGAGTAACTCAAAACAATTTGGGAGACTTTTAATACAGAATTACAGGTATCATCCTTTCCTTTTCCATGTTCATTTTGTATTTGTTCTCTTCTTCTTAGCATAGCTATAAATGCACAGAATTGAACAGAAAAGTGCTTAGATATTTATGATAGTTTCCTGCTGCTGTTGCCAGCTCATATTGAGATTTTATCCCTGGTGTGCTGGCACAGAAGTTTTTTACACTTAATTCTCAAGAGACTAAAGCCAAAAGGTAGAAACAGGAAGCTGAGTTCAGCCACAAATTGCTCAAGGGGATAGACTCAAAATTTATGTTTTGGCACTCCCCACTCAAAACAAAAGAGCCACAGGAAATTACAGACCTGTCAGTCTCACTTCAGTGCCTGGTAAAGTTGCAGAGAAGGTTATTCTAGAAAACATTGAAAAACACCTGAAAGACAACACTGTAATCGGTCACAGCCAGCACAGCTTCATGAGAGTTAAGTCCTGCTTATCAAACCTGATTTCCTTTTATAACAAGGTAACCTACCTAGCTGATCAGGAGAAGCCAGTTGATGTAACCTTTATGGATTTCAGTAAAGCTTTCAATACTGTCTCTCACAGGACCCTTCTGGACAAAATGTCCAGCCCACGGCTGGGTAAACACATCATGTGGTGGGTGAGCAATTGGCTCATGGATGTTGGATAGAAGGTTACAGTGAATCAGATAACATCAGACTGTCACCTGTCACTAGTGGAGTTCCACAGGGCTCCATCTTAGGCCCCATGCCCCTCAACATCTTCATAAATTCCTTGAATGCAGAACTGGAAGGGATACTGAGCAAGTTCACAGATAACACAAAACTGGGAGGAGGTGTTGACTCAAAGGTTGGGATGCCCCGCAGAGAAATCTTGGCAAATGAGAGAACTGGGCAATCACCAACCATATGAAGTTTAACAAGGGGAAGTGCTGGATTCTGCACCTGGGATGGGGCGACCCTGGATGTTCATACAGATTGGGGAATGAGATGTTGGAAAAGCAGTGCTGCGGAGAGGGACTTGGGGGTTCTGATCAATGGCAAGTCGAAAATGAGTCAGCAGTGCCCTGGCAGCCAGGAGGGCCAACAGGGGAC
This sequence comes from Lophotriccus pileatus, assembly GCA_035583135.1. Lineage (NCBI taxonomy): Eukaryota > Metazoa > Chordata > Aves > Passeriformes > Tyrannidae > Lophotriccus > Lophotriccus pileatus. The sequence goes on from JAWWES010000168.1 coordinate 52,046,544, forward strand.
ACTGTCCTGGGGGGCATCAGGCAAAGGATCGCCAGGTGGTCAAGGGAGGGGATTGTCCCAGTCTGCTCTGCGCTGGTGTGACGCCACCTTGAATATTGTGTGCGGTTTTGGGCACCACAATTTAAGAAAGATATTGATCTCTTAGTGTCCAAAGGAGGGCAACAAAGATGGTGAAGGGCCTTGAGGGGAAGCCGTATGAAGAGTGGCTGAGGGCACTTGGTCTGTCCAGCCTGGAGAAGAAGATAATGAGGCAAGACCTCATTGCAGTCTGAAGAGGAGGAGCAGGCACTTATCTCTTCTCTGTGGTGACCAGTAACCTGAGGGAATGGCCTGAACTTGTGTCAGGGGAGATTTATATTGGATATTAAAAAAGGTTCTTCCCCTAGAGGGTGATTGGGAAGTGGAACAGGCTCCCCAGGGAAGTGGTCATAGCACCAAGCCTGACAGAGTTCAAGGAGTGTTTGGATGATAAACATAATGTGACTCTTGGGGATGGTCCCATGTGGGACCAAGGGTTGCACCCAATGATCCTTGTGAGTCCCTTCCAGTTTGGCAAATTTTATGATTCTGTGATATCTGTGAACAGAGCTAAAGAGGAAGCAACATAAACCGAAGTCAATTTCTGCAAGATAAACATTTGGTTCAATCTGACACATGGTGTTGCAGAAGGAAATATAACTAATATCCCAGGTCTATGAGGCCTCCTGCATGTTCGAATTTCCTTTCTAGTGTCTTTCAGTTGTTTTACTGCCACTGAAAATGCCAGTGAGGGGAGTCTCTCAATGTCTTCCAGAAATTTAACCTTGGCTATCTACTTTGAGAAGGTTGATGATACAAACATCCAGGTTTATGCAGAAAAATGGAGGTCTCTTTGCACCCTTTTCATATTTTTAGTGTTTTCTAATAAACCTATTTCTCATTATTTTAACAGCAGTGAAACAAAAAAGGCTCTATAATATTAATATTTGTAAAAATTAATAAATTATACCTTTTTTCATCTCCAGAGACTGTGAATACCTTCCAACTTTTTTGTTTGGATTATCAGACTCTTAGTTTTCAATAAGATAGGGACTTTTAGATGTATTTGGAAATTTCTTCTGGTTTGTGCTTCTGTTTGGTGTCTCTGTAACATGTCATAGACCATTTTCTGGATGAGTTAAAGGGCCCTTGCTGTGGGTTTTATTTTTGTTAGATTAGAAAACTTTTATGGCAAAAGCAGCTTTCACAGTACCTCTTTATAATGACAAAGGCTGTATTTCTGCCAGTACTCACTGAAGATTGAATTTTCATTTGTCAGTTTTCATGATACTTTCTGTATTAATTTTTTTATCACAGTTTGAGCCCCTTGGTGTGACTGTTGGTGAGACACACAAAAATCCCAGCAAATGTGGACTGAAAATTAATTTAGGAATTAAAAACCTGCTACCATTATTCAGTGGTAAATAGACTGAGTCCAAATCCTGGTGCTGAGAATGTAAAGAAGCACGTAGCAGACTGGGCAAAGCAATTCATGATGGACTCAAAGCATAGAAACACTGAAAATCTCAATAATGAAACTAATATTTTGGGCTTGATCACAACAGTATCAAATTTGCCCTGGAATCATAATGCACATGCATGTACAAATGCTGTTTGTTTTCATCTTCTTACTTCAGGAGTATCAGTCCAACACACTTCACCTTAGTTTAGTTACAGTGAGAATTTAATTTTGGTGTAACTCAATAGAACCATGTCTTTTTACTATATCATATATTGAATGCACAAATACTCATGATCTAGAAACTTCAGCTGAAAAGAGATCAATGTCCCATACTGTCTCTTGGCTGTGGTGCCTACTTTCAGCTATACAAGAAGGAATTAAATAATCTATCATTGCTCTACAGGACCAATTTGCTTTTAATTAAGTTTGTGTCTTCTGCAAGGCTCCGTGTCAGACTCTCACAGGCTTTAGAACTGCAAGAGAAAAGGAAGAAACCAAAGCAGCTGTGGAGTTCCCATACTGTGGCACCTGGCAGCCCTGCTAGGGCCACTGTGACAACTGTGTGTGGTCCTGGATGCAGGGATGGAATTTAAATCAATAACAACTTTGCTTATCAGGACATCTAGGGACTATCTGAGGTGCAACTCGCCTGGTACTGCTCTGTCTGCCTAATGTAACCACATCCATGTGTGGGACAATGGCTTCTGTCTTCAAACTTCAGAAATGTGTCTCTAGCAGAGTTACTGAGGAAAAAGCCTTCTCTGGCTTCAGAGAGGGAAGGGGGTCATAATTTTCAACAGGAGATCTAGTTTTTTTTTGCAACATCTTTATTGAAGACCAGTATAGTTTATTGTTAATTTACTTTCACAAACACCTACTGATTTCTACCTAAAATATAACCTACCAATGAGGTTTTCAGGCTGCTAAGAAGATTGTGAAAAGAGCATTGCTGAGAATAGTCTACCTGTGAAGGCTGACTAAGCTTCCTAGCCTTGAAACTAGCTTAGCACTCATATAGAAGTCCAAAACCCTACCCCATTCCTTGTAAAGCCCCTGCGGTTTGAGGAAGAGGTTAAAAAATCTTCTATGGGATTTCACTGGCATCATTATGCCAGTCTGCCCAGGGTTTCTCTTCTGAGGGATGCATGAGAGTGTATAGACTTTCCTTAACAGAATTGAGGGGGTTTTTTTTCATGCTTTAAATCCAGATCATTTTATTTCTGGGATAACACAAGGAGAGTAGATGCAGAAAAGTGGTATCTGTGGACCCATACACACCTGCTTGCCTTTTCTATGAAAATCAGTATGACTGCCAAAGAAGAGATCTGAGCAGGTTTGAATGTGCATTTGAACACCAGAGGAGGCTCAAAACAAGGAAGCAGTATAAAAATAGAACAAGGATTTTATTTCTCTTTGCTGTAAAGAGGCACCAGAAGCCACAAGGCAGGATCATGACAGTGGATTGCCTTCAAACTGATGCATACCAATGACAGCACAAAAGCCAACAGTCATCTTAAAATTAAAACCCGTTGCTGGAGTAATAATAGATTTTAAGAAACCATTGTCTTTTGCATGTTCATTTTGGCAGGTAGGCAGAGAAAAGGGAAATGACAATGCAAACTTCACTGAGATCCAAATAATGTTTTCAAAATGCCATTTGTGGTGTCACAGGAAGTCACTTGTCTCTGCCAGAGTCAGATATTCCTTAGAGATAACAGTGAAGGAGTTCATTTATGAAGCAATATATTATCTGTATTCAGACCTGCTCTGGAGCTGCTTTGATGGGACATTCTGCCTTGCCTGTTGAAAGCTGAGCCACTCAGAGCCATGAAAGCAGGCCAGTCAATTGACACCGGAACGATGGCTTTTCTCAACCATTCCTCAGAGACCCATCTGCAGGAAGGAAGTGTGGAACAGCTTTACAGAGCAGGCACTCAGCAACAATTTCTCCGAATACCCCATACAAGCTAATTATTTCTTTTAGCCTGGTTTCAATGTGAAGAGTATGGTTACATGTCTGGTCTTGGATACAGCAGTGGCAGTTCATCATACCATTCTTCAGAAGTGTCATTTATTCCTTTGAGGATCTTTTAGGCCTTTTCATGAGTTCAGAGAGAACATTGTCCTCCAAATGCAAAGTACAGTGTTTTATGATTTGTTTGTCTGAGCGTGAATAACAGTTTTGTTTGAAAAAAGGAGAGGGGAGAGAGGAAAACAGTGGATATAATGAGGAAAAATATCTGATAAAGTAGTAGAAATGTAAAGAGAGAGAATGTGCTGCCACTCAGTTAGCTGTTCTGGAAATCAGGCTAAGGAATAGTTCAAGGCCTAAAAAATTTTCAGGTAAGCAGAAAAAAAAGATGAGATGTTATATGTCTTCAGAAGACTGTCTCTTGACCTGAGACTACAAACCTAAAATTAAGCTGACCTTTTAATTTAATAGCTAATCGACATCCTAATGCTCCACTATGGATGGAAAACAGAAAGAATAGATGAAAGTTTTCCTGGAAAGGTATCAGCAGTGAGCTTTAAAGAAGAAAACACCTGTATTTCTGATATTTTAAAAATTTTCTTTCATGAAGGGAAAAGTTGCAGCTCTCCAGAGCTGATGAGTATTTTCCTCCTTTCATCTGTCACTTGCGAAGAGATATGAAACATTTATTTTCCCAATCTTCCCAGAACTGATAATAAATTGTCAGAGCCAACCATTCATATCTGGTGGCTTTTTAAATAAAGGATTAGCCCTTCAATATTTCATTTTTCTTCAGAATTGCTCTATAAGCCTGTCGAGAAGGAGGTAATAGGTAAAATACTGTGAAGGAAAAAGCTATTTGTCCACTGTCAAAGAGATATGGGCAAGAAATTCTAGGAGATATATTATTTTCTCTTCCTCCTGTTTTATGTGTCTATATAGATGTATACAGGTGTGTGGGAGAACTGAGGGAGACAGACTGGCTGTCAGAACTGCCAGCTTTTGTTGAAGCTGTTATTGTGGACTTTTGCAAGCCAGCTGATTTCTGACAGAATCAAACTTGATAGGAAACTATACAGGGGAATATATCTTGCTATTACTAATATGGGCACGCTTTTAGAAAAAAACCCTAAACACTCAATAACACACATGGACCTTCCTCACAGGCTGGTTTGGAGGGAATTTAAAAGAGCACTCTCTGCTCTTCTGCAGCTTTCCTCAACTTGGACACCATGGGGAGTTCAGTCTGGAAGTACTGAAGTGAACAAAATGATGATATAAAAATGGGGGAGGTGGAAGATTTTAGCTACCTGCTGGGTCAAACCATGACAAAGAACGTTTCTGAAAAACAGCGTGTTACTTTTGAAAGGTCACTGGAAAATCTATGTTTGGGGAAGATTCACAGTTTCTACTTCCCAGGCTGGTGTTTGTCCCCAGGCATGAATACGAGAAGTACATGTCACTTCTCCATGTCTTTGTGTTGAAACAGTTATTTGGGAGCTGCTGTCTTGTTCTCATTTGAATTTCAACTTTCATGGTCAAATCAGAAAGGAAGGAAGTTTACCTGTGTGTAACGTCCTCTATTCTCCCATGTTGGAGATGGGATCAAGACGGAGGCAGAGTTCGTGGAATGGTCCAAGGAACTCTGCGATTGTGAGACTGGAACTGGGACTCCTACTCCAACCCAGAGTCTAACAGACATCACTACTAATAAGCCTGCAAACAGCCTGATGGACTGACATTGAAGTGACCTTGGGGATAAGCCTAGAGGCCTAGGCTGAAGCCTCCATCTTTTGTTACATCTTCCTTATGTTCAAGGACTTGCATGGAGACAGTTTCTATTGGGCAGCACACCATGTGGGTAGCTGCCCCAACCAATCCCAGTTCTCCCCAGTTATGTAATAGTTGTGATCCTCCCCTTCAATGTATCTCCCTGATGCCTAGCCTATCACCTTTCCAAGTTTTGCATACTCCTCCCTAATTCCCGAACCTTCCCTGACGGACCCTTTAAAAACCCTCCATCTTGTTCAATAAAGTTGGATCAGCATTGACCCTCACAGAGTGCAGTTGTCTTTGTATTCTGTGTGTCACCCTAAGGCGAGTTACAACCTGCCTAAAGGACCCCGCTGGTCTCGTGCTCTACTCCTGTAGCAAGCTGTGTCACTCCCATGCCGTTCTCCAGTGGTGAATGAGATGCCATCAGTGTATTGTACATGGCAGAAGAAATGCAATGTGTCTGAAGACCATTTGTATCCCTGCTAAAGTGTATATTCCAGTTCTGTGATTTTGGATTGATGACAAACCTCCCAAGATGCAGAAAATGCTATTTGTAGAGATTCTCTGCTCTGTGTGCAGGTCTGATCAAAGAGAGCTCCTGCTTTTTAGCATCAAGGCTGAAATTCCTTCTGTCATCATGAAATGCATTACTGCAGTGAAGCCATCATTTGGAGTGGTAGGGGCTAAGTATAGAGATGAAGTTAGAAAGAGCAGGGATTATATAAATAACTGGTGCATGAGTTGCTCATATCTTACTGAGAGAAAATGCCAGATAATACTTTCGTCTTCCACATGCTGAATAGAACTCATTTGTACACCTGCTTAATTCCCTAGTAACAAGCACTGGACTTGTGTGTATTCAGCAGCAAGTCTTATGATGGATGTAATGACTTCTTGTGGTTTAACTGTGGAGGTAACTGAAGTGTGAACTTGCAGTAAAAAATGTGTAGTTATGCTCTGGTAAAGACTGCCTTCCACTTCTGTTTGGATACTGCAGCTTCCAGCCCTCTTTACCAAGTCCTTGCATTTTCCTAGCCATTTAACTGAATTTTAGATACCTGGAGACATCTAAAGAAATTCCAGTTAGTGAGAGAGAGAGAAGGTTATCACTGCAGAAGTTCAAAGAAGACAGGGGTCTAATATTGTTTCTATGGGGATATTAAGCTAAGTTGGGCAAAAAGAGATGCATTTCATTACAACCTATGTAGCAATGAGGTTATGTTGCAGCAGGCACTGCAAAAGTTGCCACTCTGGTCTAGTCAAATAAGATCAGAAGGTGATCAAGCAGAAAGAGACAGGAAGAGCGCTAGTGAAATATTTACCGTGACATGATGAAACCATCAGCAAATCCAGCCCGTTTGTCTGGAATGAGTAACAAGGTGCTGAAAGCTTCTCAGTTGTGCAGTAGGACTTTGGCTCCAGGCAGTGAAATTGCAGAATCTCCCTGAAATGCAGAGTAAGAACAAGGAAGAAGAATTTTTTCAACCTGAGGTGGGGAGGCTGCACTGACTGACTGTAATTACTGAGGTTCTGCTCACATTCACTACTCAGAAGACATAACCTTGAATAAAAGCTTGGCCATAGCATGAAATGTATACTAATGCAAAGTATCAATAGCAAAGAAATCTTCTCCTTCAGTCTCCCACCATACTTGTGTCTGCAACAGGATCTGCACATCTGCTTTTACTTCCTGGAGAAGCAAACAAAGCATTGATGGATTTCAGACCTGTAACAGCACCAAGTTAACTTTCATATCCATTCCCCTTTCCTCCTTCCAAGTCAGTAGTACAATGCACCTAGCAGCCAAATAGTTCTGACTTACTGCTAACACTTGAGGTGCAAGAAAGGAAAACTGGAATTGGGCAGTAAGAAATGCCTCTGAGTCACAGTACCTCCTGATGTACACTCACAATTGAAATTGTAGCAATTGAAATTGTAGCAATTGAGACAACCTCTGCAGGAAAAGATAGGGTTACTCATACCCTCAACTATTCTACAGAAGATGATCATTCAAACACAGCTGCTACAGTAGCAGTGTTTCTAATGTGTACAAATTATTTCAATATGATGTTCAACAGTGCATATTAGAGACCTTCCAACATCTAATGGAAAAGCCTATAAAGCCTTTCTATTAAGAACTGTACTGTACTTATTCTTCATCATTAGGGACACTTGCAATGTACCAAGAGCTTTATTGCTCAGAAGTGGTTTGTTCGCATTGCTGATTCCTCATCTAAACTAAGTCATCTTTCTGTAGCGTCAGGTTGCTGTAAAGGTGATTGCAAGGCTGCAGATGGTGTGCTACACCACCAGGAGAGAAGTAAGCGGGTCACATCTCCCTCAAATTCCTCCCTGAGCTCTAGCATTTCTGGCAGCTGGAGCACAGGCTCTGCTCTCCAGAAAAGACCCTTGCCTATGCTTTTAAACACATCTACCTGTTACAACACAGACCACATGGTATTGCCTCATACGGAAGGGGAAGACAGGTATTTCGGTCAAAGACATTCCTCCTCTAGATCAAACAAGGAGGTTTTGTGCAAGATAACAAGGGATGTGTATCTGTTGTTTGGCTGATGATCTGTTTGGAAGCGAACACCAGTGGCTTGGTTCTCTCTGCACTTTTAGAGAGGTGGCAAACAGTTTAAAAAATTTTAAAACCCCCAGACTTATAACAGGTTTCATAACAATTTAAAGCATATGTAAATGGAAATTCAATAGTTAAATCTGTGGGTATTTTTTAAAAAGTTCAAATATGACAAAACTTTCACCATAATTCTCTATTCAAAGTAATAAAAATTTTTTTTTCTTAAATAAGTATTTTTAGATGCTACCACTCAGTAAGATTTGTAATGTGGAGTTGCCATGTGATGCAGAACTTCGAAAATCAAGTAAAAAGTCTGTGATGTGTTTCCTGCCAAATAAAAAAAGTCTGATTTATCTGAAGTTGAAATGTCATCACACAATCCTATTTAAAGGAGTTGGAAATGAAGTATACTGACGATAATGCTTGCTTATCCTTGATGTAGATGCATCATGCCTGTGGCTGATAGATGTCTTTCTGAATAGCCTCAGTAAAAAAAAAAAAAAAAAAAGATATTTTGTAGAAATGTGATTATTTTAAGACTTACAAAAAACCCCAAACCACCCAACAAACACATATGACTGTACTATGAAACATCCCGAGGAATACAGACATGTACATGGAAAGAGGACATGTCTTTCCAGTTATCCAAATGAGAAACAAAGAGCTCTGCAAGCCAACTGACTCAAAACAATTCCCCTTAACTATTTTTTCCCATTTAAAAGGCAGCTCATATGCTATTTTTCTGGTTCAACTTTGAAAGGAATTTATGTAGTTTTTAATTTTAGACTGAAACACCAAGATGTGAAAGGATTATGTTATTGACTTCACTGGGAGCTCCCTCTTCCAGCTGTTTTGTTGTTTGTTTCATAAACATGACTTATCACTGTACTGTGGAAGGAGTATTGAATTTTAAACTTACCCTATTAGGTGACCGGGGAAGGTCCTTACCCGCATATGCAGATAAGGCCTTCGAGCCTGCGCAGTGGATTTTTTAGGTGACACACAGTG
>JAWWES010000168.1:52055463-52110321 GCA_035583135.1 Lophotriccus pileatus
GCAGGCTCGAAGGCCTTATCTGCATATGCGGGTAAGGACCTTCCCCGGCTCTTCGTTCGTGAAGACGGGCCATTATTTTTATTATTAGGTGACACACAGTTACTTCCAGTGATTAGCCGTTATTAACTCTATAATAAATTACTGACACTAACCTCCCCTCTGCTGCGGGATGAATTTCTCATGCTTGGGCTTGTATCAGATAATTTCCTGTAATTTGAGGACTGAAGAAAATATTAATAAGACTTGGGTGGGGGGTGGGGGTTGGGGGTGGGGAATCCTTTGAACATCAGACTGAGTAAATGGGCATGATATTTTTGTAAAAGCTTAATATTTACCTCAGTAGATTTTTAAAAATATTCCTACAAAGGAAGTATAAGAGTGATGACAAAACCTCACAGGTCTGTTGATCTATTTGCCACCCATTTAAACTATTTCTCATAAGTTTGAGCTCTGCAGCACCAGTGGTACTTGTTTTCTTTCCTGTGCATTCATAGTCAGCATTTGCTGGCAGCCCTGGTAGCAGATGTTTTACTGTATCATGCAAGCCCACAATGCCTTTGTCAGCCTGATTCCAGTTTCCTGGTACACTTTCCTTTTGTGGATTTGCTGAAGAAACATGAAGGAATGAAGAGCTCCCATTGACCATGTGGTTCTCTTCTGGGCCACATCTCTGACATTTATCAATAGCTGATGTTTATAAAAGCTCAGGATGTATAACTCTTAAATACTGGATTTCTTTCAAAATTAATATTAAAGTCATTCTGATGAAGTTGAGGATGGGGATATTCATTAGTGGCTCATGTTCTTCAGGAGCCCAAGAGATTGCAGGGATCGCAGAGCTGAGGAGATCTCAAGGGTCAGCACATGCAGTTTGCAGCACACAACTATTGTGCTCATTGATCTCATTCCTCCCATGCCCCAGGGATCCAGGTGGGCTCAGTGCTCTGGAGAAGCTAACCTAGCTAACAGACTCCAGCAACTCCTTTGAACTCCCATGGAGATACAAGGGAAGCCGTTTTCTCTTTCATCAGAGGAAACGGTGAGTTTTTTATCCCTCATTCATAGGGAGGTTTATCCCTCGAGCATAGGGAGGTTTTCTGGCCCCAGTGGGCATGCTCTGCTGCATCCTCATCTGCTCTGCTGAATTTGGCCCCTTGATTGCAAGTATAAAAAAAGCAAGACAGTACCATAGCAAAAAAAAAAGAAATGAAAACTCCCCCTCTCCCTGCCTTCAGTTTCTCTGGAATGACACTGCTGAGAACTGAATCAAATTTGTGGCAATTGATATGCAGATGTTACAGTCTTTCACTGCATCAGGACAATGATGACTGCATTTCCATGTTGGTTTTGCACATAAATATGTATATTATCCCAGTACCCCCGCTTCCACCAAAATGATAGCAATTGATGTTCAAATAGGACGGGCTACGTGAGACAAAGCCCACAAATAAATGTCGTTCATGAAATAGGCTCTTTCCTTTCCTTGTTTCTGATTTTATTTTCCCTCTGCTATACACAAAAGCCCAGGCCAAACAGGATCCCTCTGGCTATATGTGTGGGCGGCCAATCTGGTTTTCTCCCAAGGTGACAGCTGCTTGATTTTCATTAAGGAATATGACTGCCCTCACCTGGTGAGAACAGCACTTGGAAACTCGCCACCCCCGTGAGCTCCTTGCATGGGAGTGTCTCTGTCACTCTGTCACTTTTGAGAGCCGACCGATGCCTGCAAAAGGAAGGGTCACCCACTACACGGCAGCACAGCCACTAAAAGAAGTTCTTTAAAATAGCTCCTGCTGCCTGACTTAAAATAAAAGAGTGGTAGGTTTGATATTATTAGATAAAATGAAAGACTGTTCTGGCATTTATTCTATTGTTACAGATTTGAAAGCATTTAATATCCTTATTTTTAATCCTGTCATAAGTTTCTTTGGTTGTTCACAGAATCAGAGTGAGCTAGTATACCCAAATCTACTTGATATTCTGAGAAAAAATGTAGTTCAGGTAAGACAAAAAAAGATATTTGAAGACTGTAAGAAAAAAGTTTAAAGGTTTATTTTTCATTTTCCCTTGTTAAATAGTGTTGCTTTGTAAGTTGTACTTTTACAAAGTTAATAGTAAATTAAAAAAAAAAAGAAAACAACTTCATTGAAACATTTTTAATCCACTCAAAAAAAAACCCGCCTTCAATCATATCTTTTTTTGGAGAATTTTGGAATAACGAACTTTCATTTTTATTTCAAAACAGATTTCAGAAGTCTTCAGGCCCTCATTAAAACAAAAATTTTACTTTCTGTGTAGGGCTAAGTCATGAATCTGGAACGGGAACAGAGACTGAAAAGGCCAAGTGGGGTGGCAGTTCAATTTTTCACATCTAGTGCATTAACTCTATCACAGAAAGAGTAAGCGTTGACGTGCAAAATCCAAATTTTTAACTGCTCCTTTGGAATTTGTTTACAGCTAAAGAGCTTTCAAAGAAAGATGAAATACATAGCTCCTGGGGTCAAGTTGAGTCACAGACACAAAAGAGGAGCCAGCTAACTCAGCTGGATTCAGGAAATTACCTAGGACTGTGTTAGTGTATTCACAATTAATAAAATGCTTAAGGAACATGTCTAAAAGTTGATCTTAAATATTTATTCAGATGGGACCATTTGCTGAGTTTGAGTCTTTTCAGGTGTACACTCTGGGTGCTGAGAGGCAGAGCCTGTCACTCTTGCAACTAGCAAGGTTATGAAAACAACCTGAGTCCTCTCTCCCTTTGCACTTCTTGAGAACTCACCCATCAGTTTAATGGGTAATGCTGAACTGTCCACACTGAGGTTGTAATGGTTTTGGTTGTTTATACAAAGGGAAAAATGCAACTCAGTATCACATGAGTCTATTCTTTATGTCACTAGGAACTAGGGTTATTTATCCAGCAGAGAGAAACTAAATTTCTTGCAGTTATAGTAAATCCATATGTGATTTACCAGTCATCTTTAATTCAATTCAGTTTATGTATGCCTTTTTCCTAAATGGTGGAGATTTCTAACAGGAAAACCTCCCATAGCTGCCCCACCATTATCATTGCAAGGCTTTTCTAAGGACCATGTTCCGTGATGTTCCCTTGACAACTTGCTTTTCATTCCTCTTTTGGTGTTTCTTATTTAATTCCTAGCACATGCCCCTTAGGAAAATTCAATGTAGTCCTTCATCTTGCTTCTGAATGTGTATTTTCTGTGTTATTTGTGACAGCTTGTGATGTGAGTGTTCCAACAACAGTGTTATCATAACAGCATTCAAATTCTATAGATAATTCCTGTTAATTGTTAACTGTTTCATATCTTTGCCAACCTCAGGAGCAGCAATACCCACGCAGGTGGGTACTTTGCAGGAATTACTCAACTCACTGTATCACTTTATGGCTTAATATCCTGATAAAGGTTAAAATAATGTTTCTCTGAACAACAAATCCCAAATAAAATACTGTAATGAATACAACTGGTGAATTTCATCTAAGCAGCTATACAGACAGCATCAGTGTTAAAGGATTTTTACCCATTACCATCCCATATAACACTACTCTACTCAAGTAAAATCAAGCTACAGAAAGTTAATCACTGCCCATTTCGTAGTCTATCAATGTAACAATTCCTTCTGGGCAGAGGATTCTTTTTTTTTTTTTTTTTCTGAAGAACTAAGCTATTGCTGTCCAAAGCTATCACCACCCTCAGGCTTTCCATTCCCTCCAAACCACAAAGCATTAGCCCTGGTTCTTAATGTGAACAAGATGAGATTCAGATGCAGGACTTCAGGCTTCTTTTCAGCCTTTAAAGTATTCAGTTATTCTGTACTCCAGAGAGGCTGTGAGAGCTTTTGCCCTTCTTACCCCAACCAGTGACAGAGATTTCACACCTGTTTAGCAGTTGTTCCACAAGAGAGTCAAGACCTTGCCACTAGTTTAGTGTAGCCAGTTCTTATGGCTCAACTTCATCTGGGGAAAGGGAGATCACATAGGGGTCAGTGGTGGTTCTCCCCATCCCAAGTCACGTCCTCAAAGTAAAATTGTCTTTCTTCAGAAAAAAAAAATAAAATTCACATTTCTTTGGGTGAGGATTAAGAACTTCTCATGAGGACTGCATAGAAAACTGAATTATTGTTGAAAGGTTTCATGGTGTATTTGGGTCTGCCCTGGAGACATCCAGCCCTCTGACCGACATGCAAGACCCAGCAGAAACTCAGAAGTGCATTGTATCAACCAGAAAGCAGTGCTTCAGCTTGTCAGACGCCTTCTCATGCTGTAAGAGCAGCTTTTTCCTTGTCCTCTGGGTCATTCTGTTCTGTCAGATCTCATCGGAAAGATCCAGCATGGGAAAAGAGACTCCATGTCCCTTCACAGCAGAAGTGCTACTTGTGTGTGGAAGTAGGGCTGTGACTCATCTTAGTGTTCTTGTTCTTAAAAGTTCTGATGTGGTCAGGATTTCCATAGTCTCTTCTGTTTCTGGAGAGCTTGTGTTTATTCTGTCCATCCTTTCTACCATTCCTAATTCTTTTTCTGACTGGAGCAGTGCCACTCAGGAATGCCATACCCTTTCCCAAGCCCTCCATCCATGTGTAATTCAGGAATGGCATGCAATTGCAAATCTCAGTTTCCTCTGCCTCTTCCACAGATATTTGACTGTCTTTGGCTTCCATCACTGCATCCATATTTACAATCTCAGGTCAAGCAAAGAATGTATAAATGGTCTCATTGGCCACTTTCATTCTAAAGCTCTCAATTCTTCAGAGGTCCCCAGCCACCCTCTAGCCCTTAGCTAGGTAAAACACTATGATGACAACCTCCAAACCACATTATTTTGGTTCTTATCAAAGATCAGTCATTTCTGTATCATTTATAGTTCAATTACAAAATTAGATTCTGCAGTATTATTGCCTTGACCACCTAAGACAGGAGTGATGTACTCACCTTTGAGGTTGTCTTCCCTGACAATCAGTAAAATTATGCTACTAAATTGAGTCATGTAAACCACATCAATTTATTTTTTTTTCAGAGAAAATACATTATATAAGGCAAATCATTCTCGCTGGACCTCTTCACAGTGGAAATGGAATAGAAAATAGAAAAGAGTCTTGCCAACTTATGCACAATGATGTTTGCATTGTGATGGGGTACCAGAAGTTAACACTATGAGGAATCCACTCCTTTGAAGCTATCAGCCCTGCTGGCAGAAATGAGGAAAGAGCCATAGAGAAAAACTGCCTGAGTCATATATGAGGTTGGAGATGACATAAGCATGAGATAAGAAAAATAGTAGCACCATATTCGGTGTAAACTACAGAAAATGAGAGGAATTAATAAGGTCAAGGTAGCTGTAAATATACCTGGTTTCCAGAGGGGAACTTAAAGGGCACATTGTGAAAAGTAAATGGAGCCAAAGACTTTTGTGTCAGTTAGAAACATTCCTGTAGCAATCTAAAATGATGGATTTCAATTTGCACAATGTGACTGTCATGTTTAAAAGGTTAATGGAAAGGGTACTTTCTGCAAGTCTGTGTTGGAATGCTGATTACACCTAGCTGATACATGTGAAAGCCCTTGAACAGTTATGTTCACTAATGCCCTGTGAGAGCTTTGGTATTGCTGCAAAGAGAGTGAAAAATAGAAGCCTTGTTTCAGAAAGAGTAGGTTTTTCATCAGTGAGAAGTAGTAATTCCAAACACAGGATGCTGGGAAAAAAATCAGAGATCTTCACACCTATGGAAGTCTCAACTGCTTTTTCTGTTGTCGTTACAAGGGCTGGGGTTGACGTGGAATGTAAGATCCCCTCATGCATATCAGCAGCAAGTAAGATGTCTGAAAAAAGCTATTACCTGCATAAAGTCAGAGAGCAGCTGAACTGAGGAGTGAAAGGGGTTTTGTGATGATAGCAAGGAACTTCTGGTGTGCTCCAAAGGAAAAACAAAACCTATTTTGAGTCATGTGTGAAAAGGATATTGTGAGAGAAAATCTGCTTCTTCTTACATTTACTCAAAGAAAACGAGCTTTGCAAATAATTGCAAATAAAGAGTACTGGGGTTTTTAAAAGAAAAAAATAAAACAGCACCCCATCACTTTCTGCTCATGAGAGCCACCAGAGAGCTCTGCCTCACTGCTCTTATGCAAGTAGAGAAGAGAGCAGGAGAGAACTGCTTCCTTTTATACCAAGTTTGATAGAGAGTGCCTCGTGTTTGGGAATGATAAGCGCTTCCCATTTTCCTGTGGCTTCTCTCCCAGTGCAGCATGCTGGGGGAAGGTTATACTGGTTCAGCCAGCCCCCTTTGAAATGTCTGACATGCAATTGCTTTAGCATTTCTGCTGCTTGAGGAAACAGTACTTTCAGCTTTGACTGAGGGAGAGTTCTCTGGTTTCCCAGAGGACTTTGAAAGACTCAATCCATTTCAGAAGGCAAAGGAAATACTCTCCTCGACTTCAGTGAGAGTTGGGTCTAAGCCCAAACAAGGCCTGATGAATGAGCTGAATCAGCTGCAAGTGTTCTCTGCTGACGTGATTGCCACCTTTTATGTAAAGCTGAAAAGGAAAAAGGATTGCGTTTTTGTCCTCCTTTCACTACTTTCTGTATTCCTGCTTGAAAAAGCTTAAGAAGAGAACACATTTCACCCCAAATCTTAGTTCTTTTTTCCTTTGCTGGTCACTCCACAGAGCACCAGTCAACTCTGCCTCCTTTTCTTCTGCATTGAAGGCCTCTGTGCTGCAGATCATTAATTACCTGTTCATAGTGCATTTGCTGTGCACGTGCAGTGTTTATTTTGTGGCTGTGGGAGTGTTAGACAGATTTCCAGTTACATAGCCCATTCCTGTTTTTTCAGTAAACCCAACATTCTTTTATCCATATTTTTTTTTTTTATACTAGCCAACAGAATTCTTTATTCTATTGTTCTGGGGGCAAAGAGATTTGTTGTGTAGTCACTTCTCATTCTCATATATCTGATATGAAGAAACACCTGAAGGAATAACCAGGTATTTTAAAATGCAACACAATTTTTTTGCTAAATATAAAAAAAGTGCTTAATAGTGTATACACATCAGTGACAAAAAAAGCACACACAAGGCTTTTTAAATAAAATTCTTAATATTCTCAAAAATGGCTTTTAAAATAAATTGCTATAGCTTGTTGTACTTTAAGAAAAAAAACAGACCTTTTTTCCACACAGCTCTAAGTGCCCATGTACAGTAGGTGCTTTCTAGTCTGGGATCTGGTGGGAACGGTTCCGTCTCTGTGTTCAGATCATAATCTAACTTTGCCTCCTAAAATGCATTTTGTACCAACCTCTGGACCGAAATGGGGAGTGTGAACTAGATTATCTCTCTGTTCCATGTTTGTAAATCCCAATCACGGTCCCTCAGCAGTTCAAGTGGTCATTTGGAGGATGCATCCTCTGAAATTATTCCGCTTAAGAAAAGTGGCTTGTGAGATCAAGTTTGCCTTTAGCTGAAAGACAACCAGTGTTAGTACAAAACCTGTCACCAGCCTAAAGCTGACCAGACTAGAGTAATTGCTTTGTCTATGTGGGCCATTCCATACAGAGAGAATTATAACTTTTGACAACTGGGATAGTATTTCTGTAAAGGTATGTGCTTTGAGCAATGAAATCAGAAAACAGAAGTTAATTTAACAAACTCTGGGTTGTCTAACAGTCAGCAAAGAGCGAGATTTTAATTTGTCACCAGTCTGTTAGATGTCTGGATGTATGTATTCTGATATTTGATTGCCTTTTGACAATCTGCTGAGTTGCATTTGTTGGTCTTCCAAGGTGCCTATTTTAAAAATTACTGGCAATGTTACTTCTAAAAATGTAGTGATTTTTTTTTTTTTTAATGAGATAATTATCCACTGTTCTTTCTTCAAGATGTGTTCCCAGACACTTGGCAGTCTTATGATTTTCTAGATTGGAGCTGTGTCATTCTCCAACACTCTGATAGTTCACTGGGTGTCAATGGAGTCTTTTCCCTGATATCCCTTTTCTTCAGGTAAGGACATATTTAGGGTTTATTG
The DNA here is from genome assembly GCA_035583135.1 of Lophotriccus pileatus. Lineage (NCBI taxonomy): Eukaryota > Metazoa > Chordata > Aves > Passeriformes > Tyrannidae > Lophotriccus > Lophotriccus pileatus. The sequence continues at coordinate 52,063,497 of JAWWES010000168.1, forward strand.
TCTCTGTCACTTAATCTTCTATTTGTTTTCCAAATCTCACCAGATATTTTAGGACTGTGTTATGCCAGTGTAATAACAAATTATCATAGGAATGCAGCTGACACTTCCATAAGCAAAGTAATTTGATTCTCCTTCCAGCTCAAGATAACTACAAACCAACACAAGGCAGGCAACAGGAGTAACAGGTACTGCCCTTTTTTTGTCAGACCACTGTCAAATTACTATTAGCTCACTGTAAAAATCAATGTAATTATCTGTGAGATGTGTTGGGAGCAAGCTCTATGACCAGGAATCAAGTACTTTGGGATATGTTTCCATATTTTTTTTTCATTTTGAATTTCTAAATCATCAAACTTGGCAGTTTTCCTTTAATTTTCCTTCCTCTTCCTTTCCTCCAGGATTTTCTGAAAGTAAGGGTTGAGGTTTGGGGAAGTGTACTTTTTCTTCTATGCTCACATTTGGAAATCTGTTACCTGTAGTAAAAACTGAAAGTCTAAAATGATGAGATGCTCTCTTTCCACACTATGAGGGCAATGATGGATCACAGCCCAAAAAGCCATCCAGCAGATTAAGCTCCTCTTGAAAAATCCCTTCATACTCTGACTCACTGGTTCTTTCCAAAAACACCAGTGAACAGACAAAACGCTAATTTTCAAGCAAACAATTATGAAAAATAAAATAAAATAAAATTACTAATGACCAGTTTCTAACAAAAAACATTCTTTTTAATGCCAATGGATTCATAGAATCATAAACTACCAGACTGGAAGGGACCTCAAGGATCATCCAGTCCATCCTTTCTTGGCAAAAGCATGGTCGGGACAGGATGGTCCAGCACCCTGTCCAGCTGAATCTTAAAACTATACAAAATTGCAGAACCCACCAATTCCATGGGGATTAATCCAATGGCTGATTTTTCTCATCATGAACAGTTTTCATCTTGTGTCCCATCAGAATCTCCCCAGGAGTAGCTTTTACCCATTACAGTTTTCACATGTGACTCCCTGTAAAAAGGCAATCTCAGTCAGCTTTACAGCCACCCTTTAAATACTGCAACATGGCTATAAGGTCTCCCCTAAGCCTTCTTTTCTCAAGGTTGACAAAACCCAGTTGTCTCAGCCTTTCCTCATATGGCAGTTTACCAGTCCTTTGATCACCTTTGTGGATTTCTCCAGACTCTCCTGAGCCTGCCCACATCTTTAGTTCTGATATTTCGTGTAAGAAAATAAATTGCTTTTAAAATACACTATTGCAATTTTCAAATTTACAAGAATATTGATCCATCAGGTGTATTTGAGGAAGAGTATTTATGACCAGGAAAAAGGCCACAATAAAGAAGGTTGTGAGGATGATGGACATAGCTGGCAGCCTGGTCAGGAATGTCTTGGAATAGGAGAGAAAGAAGTGCCACCATGGACATAAAGTTACCAAAGTCAGCAGAGGCTCAAACAACATAGGAGAGAGCAAGTGTTCAGATTTGTCTGTATGACTAAGTGACAATATTTGTGTGGATAGTCTAAGCTATTGCTGTCCAACTTTTGTCCTAAACTAGCTTACGTCTTCCCATCCAGCATGCCAGCTTCTCTCACTGAAATGTGGGAACATGGCAGGGAAAGAGATGCAAATCACTTTAAGATATACTGTATGTAGTTTGGGGAAGACTAGAACAGTCACACTGCTATTTGTCAGATATTTGCAGATCCCTTGGAAAGGTTGAAGCTTACACTTAAATATTTGGATGTTGATGGCCTGGATGATTAAACTTAGAACAACATTAGAATTAATTAGATACTGTATATATCCCCTCATATTGGCTGCTGCACTGTCTCTTGCTGGGGTTTTGTAGCTTGGCAGTTAATCTATTACTGCAGCAGAGTGTATTCAGAGAGATACTTGTTCTGAAGAGACCTCAGAATCAGAACAATTTATACAAATGTGCTATATTGCATAATGATAATGGACCAGATTGAAGTCCTCACTGCTCAGTTTTTCCTAGGAGTCATGCAGTTGGTGATGGATTTCATGGCACAGCTCACATGAATAATAGCTCAGCACTGTGAGTATGGTATTGGAAATCTCTCTTCCTTTTATTATTTATCTAATTATAATCTTTGTTAACTTAATGTGCAGATTTACAGCAGAACATGAACACACTCACCTGAAAGTTGCACAGGAATGACACAAAGCAATGAGATATACTTTCTGTCCAGAAAAGTGTACAATGGAGAAAGAAGTTGTGTGGTAACAAACAAAAGAAAAAAAAAAAAAAAGAGGAAAAAAAAAGAGAGTATAATAATTTAGTCCAAATCATAAAAAGACATAGCTAGTGTAAAGAGCATTTTTCTGAATCTGATAATTGATAGCTATGTAACTTAGAGAGATAACTTAGAATATCCTTACCAAACTTATTGTGTGTATCACATCTTATGTGATTACTAATTTATGATTACTAACTTTCAATAAAAATGGCACAATTGCCGTTGGCTTGATCAACATAATTTTTTTTTTTTTTTTCTGCAAACTGTACAAACCCCCTTATACTCACAGGACTTGAGCCTTCATGGATGTATGGAAATTGATCCCAGCAAATTTTACAAAAATTTACTAAGACAACTCCAGAACTTTCTGCATGGTACTACATAAGTATTTTTGTCTTGTGTGTTTTTTTCATTTGCTGGTAACATAAATCAGTGGCAAACTTCAAGAAATTGTGCTAATTATTCTCTGTAGTAAGAACATTTTTTCATTTGCTTCAAGTTTTGCTGGCATTCAGTTCTTAGGACTAGTAGTTCTAAATCATATTTAAATAATTCTAGAGAGTTTAAATGGCTTTAAAAAATTTAAGCAGAAAATAATTGTAAGGTTAAGAAAAATAGCAAGTTTGTCCCTTGCAGAGTAAAAAAAAAAATTACTAAAAAAAAAAAAATTACTTCTCTTTTGCAAGCCACCTGAAATTCAGTATGGTATTTGCTTTATGCTTGTTCTTCTGACGTTTTATTCAAATAGAGTTTGCTTATAAGAATATTAAAAAGTGCTGTTCAGATATAATCTGTAGCTGATTTGAACTGGGGTGTACTGAGCAAACATCGGGACTGAGGGGTGAGGAGTGTGAAATGAGGACCATGAGATAGTTAAGGCACAATGCTGCAAAAAAAGATAGCTTGAGAAGAGAGAGGAGAACAGGAAATCAGCTGGGAAAATTGAGCCTTCTAAGCAAGCACGTTTCAATCAAGTGCATGGAAATGAACTGGGAATCATCATTTCTCTGCTGTCACAAATATCTGTGAAAAAAACTAGTAATGTGTCCACTCCTCTCTAGCACTGATTCAGACTGAGAATGACAACCTAAGATTGCTATCCATTATTCCATTAGCTGAAATTACTGCAGTCTCCTTAGCGGAGCCAAAGGTTCGAAACCTTCTGTTGAATCATGCCTATGTCTGTACAGTCCTAGATGATGGCATCTGGAGCTCTGGCTCTTAAAAGCCAGGGAGTAAACTGAAAAGATGAACTTGAAATGACTTTGGTGAAGATGGAAAATGTGCATATGTTCCTGTTAGGAACTTCAGTATGGAAGTTTCTTAAGTATCTTTGTTTTGGCACCTTCTCTTCCTGAACGAAACCCAAGAGGTAACTGTGGAGGCTGGAATCAGTAAGCAGAATGGATAGTGCTCAGTTCAGAGCAACAGCTCAGTATTTTATTTATTTCTCCTCTGCTCAGTGAAGGAATAGACTTTTACTGAGAGCCAGGTGCTTCTGCCCACTGACCCCCTTATCCATGCCCCAGGACAGGTGGATCATATGGGTGGAGGGGCTGTGCTTGCCCTGTTCAGAGAGCAGCCTGTACTCATTTACTGCATGATGTTCAAACACTTGGCACCACAATTACTTTTTCCTGGATTTATTTTTTTCTCCTTTTTCAAGTCATGCCCATTGTTGCAGTATCTGAGCACATCACTAGCCAGAACTATTTAGTTTTACCGACTGTGAAATCAAGAACCGCTGCTTATTTGTGTATGACCACAACATGGATTTCCAGAAAATGAAGCCATTGGTACACTGGACGAACAGTTCCCATTGACTCCAGAAGCAGTGAGGACTATTCAGCTTTCCTATAGAAACATATTCTAAATATCCATAGAGACACACGGTTAATGTCCACTTTTGATATTCTCAGTGTAAAGAACATATATTCCACCACACAATTTCATAAGGGCAGATACTCCAAGGCACTATTCCAATCACTTAATATTGAAATGCCCCTCAATCTGGCTAGAATCCCCTGTCTCATACATCACATAAGTTCCCACATCTGCTGTGGGGAGGGAGGTTCCTGTAGCCACAGCATTTTTGTATTAGATCAGTAGAAATACATTATAGTCATATTGCTATAAGTCTTGTTCTGGAAAAAAATAGCATAAGCATAAAATTTAGGCCTGCATCATAATTTTTCAGCGTTGCATTGGTGTTCTTGAATTTTGTGTATTTGATTATGCAACAGTGGTTGTATAAATTTACTTTCATTGAACAGAGATTAAAACTTAGCAGACAGGTAGCACTGGTGACATTTTGACAGGTGGGTTCAAAAACAAGTGCCCCATTAATTCAAACAGGCCTTATATTCTGTCAATTGCCTTTTTTTTCAGAAAAATATGAATTATTAAGTTATAAATTAGTGTTTATATATTTATTTAGATATTGACCTACTTAATGTGTCTGAAACCTGGAATACCTATCAGTCACTCAAATACTTGTTTAAGGAAGTGCAAGACATGGTCCAAAGCACATTACTGAAGGTCCAAAACACGGTATTGAAGTCCTGGAAAAACTCAGGGGCCTGGAAAAACTCAATCATGCATTTAACTGAAAAGTTCTGTAGATGTAAATCCAGAATGTGGGATATACGCACATGTTTCCAAGATCTGAAAATGTTAAAATAGCAAATCACAAGTTTTGAACAGTTTTCAAATATGCTGATAAAATCCGATATTTCTTTTCTTAGTGAGATACTGGAAATGCATTATATCTGTCTCTACCACATAATTAACATCCTTTTGAATATCACAAAATCACTGAATCAATTAGGTTGGAAAAGACATCTGAGATCATCGAGTCCAACCTATGACCTAATGCCATCACGTCAACTAGACCATGGCACTGAGTGCCCAGTGGAGCCTTTCCTCAACCACCTCCAGGGATGGTGGTTCCCCTTGGGCAGCCCATTCAAATATCTAATCACCCTTTCTGTGAAGAATATCTTTCTAGAGTCTAACCTAAACCTCCCCCTCCAGATATCAAAACCAAAACCTAAAAACTCTTCACCGAAAGGGAAAATCCCAATGAGTTATATCTGTCAATTTTAGATTGTACTTCTCCAAAATACATAATAAATAAGGTAGTTTAGATATTGCCTTAACAAAGCATATTATTGTGCTTTAACACTAATTACTGTGTTCGTGGTTCAAGTAGTGGAGCACTTCAGTTGCTTTTAAGTTTAATGACAAAGGGAAAAGAGCACATTACATACAGTTGCTGATCACATGATTTCTATATTAATGTTTGATTCTCCTAAAAATGAAACAAATTCAAAGATGCTGGAAAATGCACCATAAATTAAAATTGCAAAATGCCACAGCTTATTTAATCTTCCATGTTGAAAGGCAGCGTGAGTATTTAATTAGTTCCACTGAATCTGCATTTGTTTAGGGAAAATCTTTAACCTTGATAAATTATTGAATAAATTTCATTAGCCCTTTGACAAAAATGGGGCAGCTGTCATGCTTAAAGTTACATTGGAAAGACTTCCACATGTTGGAATTATTTTTAGACACTTTCTGAAAGTTATACTTAAATAGGTTTTTCTATATTTAGGAGACCTCTAGATTGCTTTGACACGCTGCCCTAGAACTTTGAAAGACTTACTGCTCAAAATGGTTCACTGGACTGTTCAATGTGTACTGTTTTGTGCAGGCACTTTAGATGATACCAGAGTTGGAGTATAGCTGTTCAGAAAGCTGAAAAACATGATTTCTGATTACATTACACATATTTTCAAACTTAAATAGGTTAGCAGTTATGTTTTGAATAATTTATCAGAAGAGAGATTTTCTCTGCAAAACAAGGTGTTGGAAAACACATATCACTGCTTCGTTATTCAGCTATGTTTTTCAGTTCTCCAAAAGAGTTAAAATTTATTCCTGTGCTAAGCAGTATGGCTGCTCTTATCAGTTTTTCAATCAGACAGCCCAGATACCGATATGGGACCCCCAGCACAGGAAGGACATGGACCTGTTGGAGCGAGGCCAGAGGAGGCCTCCAGGATGATGAGGGGGATGGAGCACCTCTCCTATGAGGAAAGGATGAGAGAACTGGGTTTGTTCAGCCTGGAGAAGAGAAGGCTTTGGGGTGACCTAATTGCAGCCTGAAGGGAGCCTACAAGAAAGATATACAGACACTTTTTACAAAAAGAGCATTTAGTGACAGGACAAGGGGGAGTGGCTTCAAACTGAAAGAGAGTAGGTTTCGTTTAGATATCAGGATGAAATTCTTTGTTGTGATAGGACAAACCATTCTATTGTATTTCTTTGAATTCCCATGTGAGACTTTTTAGTACCACACACTTTTGACAGAGATTGGTTAATTTTTGTCTAAGTCTCCTGTCCTTCACTGAGTTTTCCAGTAAGCAACCCATGTTTCTTTCCAGATGAAAGATTGCGTGTGAAGAATTTGTGAAACATATTGACTTCATATCACAATACAACTACATTTGTTCTCTCACCCAGCAAAAATAAATTACAGAACTGATATTCCAGGAAGTCTACTTTTTTGTGTAAACAGAAGTCCTAAAGTCTTAGGATCTGAGTAAAATTCAGAGCTGGATATTCATCTGGGGTAAAAACTGCACTGCATTTATTTTCAGTACGTGGAGATGCAGGCACACAGGGTTTTTTTAGACTTAATTAATCATCTGGCTGTGGAGTTTTAATCTATATTTCAAGATGATACAAACCAAAAAGGCTCATGGTAAAAATGTAAATGTAACAGCAGACCCTGAAGCACTGCATAATCATGAATCAGGCTAACTTGCACAGAATCTATAATTCATATTTTAGGTGATCATCATTCATTATGTATTTTCTTTTTTTTTTTTTTTTAAGAGACTTACTGTATACTTCAGGGTTTGTCAGCACTTATATATTATAAACATCATTTATGAGGGCTTGCTAATTATTTCCAGAGGCATCAAATAAAAAATAAAACCATCTAGTAGCAGAACTCCTTAAAGACAACTCATGTGGTGGTTGTTTACCTGGTCCCCAGCTGCTGGTGGAAGCATCACACATTTAAAATTGAGATGCATTTTTCTATCATTCTCTGTGTGCCATTTTCACAGCTGATGAAAACACCTTCTCTTTTACAACTGTGTAAGCTGAGAGTAATTTCAGTTAGGGCCTTGTACCAGCATTTTTATGAAATTATTTCTTGTAAAGTCAAGTAAATTTATCTTTTTATTGATACTTTACTATGTAAGCAAAATATTTTCTCTTTAAAGAAAAAATCATGCACAAACTTTATGTTAGACAGGCAAGAGAAGGACCAATGTTCAGAGTAAGGTCTGAACTTCTGTTTTAATGGAAAGCAAAATAAAACCATGAAGTCTGAATTCTGCATCTGCTTTGGAGGGGTTTCTGAATCTGGGTTGTATTCCGTTTCTAGCCTGATTCAAGTGATTTCAAGGACCATCCTCTCATGCTAAAGCTAATGTCAGTCTTCTGTATGTGAAGCCTGTATATTGGCTTTGCAATTATCTGTGGGTATCTGCAGCACAAGAGAGTTACATCTGTGCTTACTCTAACTGCATAGATATAATCCCCCTGAAACAATTGCAGTGTTTTCACCACTGCAAGCACTTACCACATCCCGATTGAAATCAATGTAAGAATGTGCAGTGAAGCCCATTCCATTAAAAGAATATACATTGGGACAACATCTGTGATTGATTTAAGTTTGAATCTGGGGGAAAAATAGACCTTTAAAAATAGCAAGAAGTCCCCAGGATGTGGAAATTGTAATGCTAATAGACTTAACTGTAACAAAGGCTATTAGCTCCAAAGCAATTTGGAAATAGGTGCTCTACCCAGCCACTGTAATTATGGTAATAATAACACATCTGTTCAAAATAAGTTCAAAATGCTTTACTCACACGAAGTAGAACTGACCACTGCTCAGGTTTTTTTGCAGATGTGCAAGGCCAGAAATAATTATAGGAGCCTGATCTAAAGCTCATGTTACTGTATTGATCTGATCCATAATTATTTTCTGTATTTTTGTTTCTTTCCTACTTATTACCTAAATACAGTTGTATTTTAAACTTCACTAAATATTGGGGCATAATGACAGCTGATGGTCTTGAGACTGATAGGGGTTCTGAAAGCAGGGAGGAAAAGGAAAGGATGAAGGCATTGGGATCCTGTGTTAACTGGTAGCACTCAGGGAACAGGTTTGAGAGAAGGGGGAAAGGATCAGCTTACACCATTCCTTCAAAGGGAGATCTCTGGGCACTGAAGGAAGCCAACACAGGCAGATGGATAGATAAACAGATAGGTGCAGGGTGGCTTTTTCCCATCTGTCCATACTTATGTATAGTTCTCCTTATAAGGAAAGTGTTAAAATCTGTTGTACAAATATTAAGCATATTTCTTGTGTAGTTTCAATTAGAGTAATATGTCTAGGGAATTCATCCTCCCAGGCAAAATCTATATCTAATACTTAAGGATAATTCCAGCCAAATTCTAGTACTACTCCAAATCACCATTTTCTTCTATTCTTGCTTATCCTAAACTTCTCAAAATAAGTAATGTAAAACACATGTGTGCGTATGTATATATTTATAAGTATATGCACATATAAGATAGCAAATTTTGGAAATAAATTTCATTTTAAGTGAAAAACTGCTAATACTGCCTAAGGCCTGGAGAACTACAGAGAAAAAAATTTGACAGTTTGAAATTCACATGACAGAAGTTATCTTAAGTAGTCTCAAAAACCTCCTCCTTTCCTGATGTACTTCCTTGCTTTCAGGGAGAGGAATAGTTTTGTGTACTGTCTCTCTCAATTATGGGGCATATCTAATAGTAAGATGCAGTTTTCAGCATCTTATGGCTTTGTAACCCACTGGGATTAAAAGTTTTGCACATAAGAGATATCCAGAGAAATGGAGATTGTGACTAACAGAAAGAGCTTACCATGGCAGAAGAGCATAGCTGTCTCCTAATGTACTCCAGAGGTTGAGGTTTAAAGGCAGAAGGAGGCATTGAGTAATGCTAGAGCCACCGAGGCAGAAAGCTGAGCCCAAAAACAGAGTCAGAGAAAAGGCATCTCAACCCCCAAGTTCTCTAGCTTTTATCCTTCTGATCCTCTCCCTGATCCTGCTGGTGGGAGTTGAGGGAGCAGCTGTGTGGAGCTTAATTTCCAACTTGGCTTAAACCAAGCCTCGACGACTGGGCATTTCTATGCTATCACCTTCTTGTCATGTTTTCTCTGCCTGGTAGATCAGGCTTTTCCTTTCAAATAAGAATTGGTATCTTTAGCCTGATTGGGACCTCTTAGAGTCACTGATGGCACAACTCACCTGTATGAGAATGCCCCAACTGCAAGCACACTTCGCAAAGACTGGATGGACTTTCTGAAATGGAGTTTTCCTGAGTAGCCTGCCCATACAGAGAGGAGCAGATAGGCTTCTACCCCACTCTCCAGCTTTGCTCAAAGCTGTAGAGTGTCAGCAGATTTGTCTGGGTGCTCTGACTCCATCCTTTAAGTACAGTGTAGATGTAAAAGGAAGCGGCTGTGATGCAGAGTCATGGACATACAGGTGGTAAGGAGGTGCTGCTTTGTAAAAAAAGCTGACGTCACGTTTTTAGGATGCAGGAGATGCCCCTGTCACAGTTGCAGTGTAGTGGTTTTCTGTGTTGTAAAGGCTCTGGAGGCTTCCTGTGGCATTTGGGGTGGGGAAAGCTCACAAGTCAGAGTGCTTTATGGAGTACCCACACAACCCATGTGTGTGGTCAGGAAAGGTGGCTTTGAGCTTGCCAGAAGAGTTGCAGTAATGTGGCTGTGGAAATCTCCCTAAAATGGGGGAGCTCCTAACAGTAAGCAGTGCTTAAACACCTGCGAGGAAAGAAATTACTCTGTCAGGAGCAGTTTGAATTGTGTGGCCTTGGGGTTTATTTATGGCACATTTTGTACAATGGAAGTTGTACAAACTCAAAGCTTGTTAATTAAATAATGCCCCTCCTTTTCACTGAATGAGATGGGTGATTGCAAAGGAATTTTTCTGTAAGATGCCTGAGTAAGGCTATGTCATAAAGCATGTACTTAAACAGGCAAAATGGATTTTTCAGGTCTCTGCCAGTTTTTAGATTTTGAGTGTCTGACTTAAGCTGCTGAATGTTTACATAGTACCGATTTTAGCACAATGCATTTATGCATTTAGCCTTTTGGATTGAGCTGAGAATTTGGTCATCCTCACTGCAAAACACAACTGTCTGGGGAATAATTATCAAAAATAGCCATTCTCAATAATCACTTTTAAGGGTTTTGTAAGGAATTTTCTCAGTGCCTTGCTGCAGAGTGACTTAGACTCGCGAGACCTGACCAGAATATTAATTTTGTCTTGAATATGAAAGCACAGAAAGGACAATACATTCAGATTACTTAGTGCTCTTTTTTTTATTTCCATAGATGTAGAAATGTTGGGGGTTTTTTTGTATGCCAGTTATAAGAACAGACTCTTGGCTCCTCCATCTGGTTACTAAGTACATACAGTGAAGTGACTTACTAAGGACTGCTCAAAAGGCAAAATGTACTGTTGGGCAGTTTGCTGTGTATTTTCTCTAATTTTTTGCACCCTGTTTGTCTTTATACTTGAGAAAGTGCTAAGGTATTCTAATAAATTTTACACATTTTTCATAAGAAATGTACTGTGAAACAATGTAATTGTCTGATGATATATATCCTCTTGCCAATCTGACCTATCATTTAGGAAATACTCAGGTTTTATTCAAAACCGTGTCAAGAGAAGATGCACTGATTTTTGAAGATTTAATAATGAAAGCAGTGAGAGAAGCTGACACTGTTTATTATCTTGTGAAGATATTCAAAATCATCTTATATAATCATAAAACAGCCCTCCCAAGAGCACTCTTGAGAGATTAATATGGATGTTATGGTGCCTCGGGACAATAATATGCATTTTCAGTAACAGGCTTTGGAAGACTTCCTGTTAACAAGAAAGACAAAACCATTTTTTTTTTTAACTTCATGTTTAAATAATATAAAAGGCATGAATGCAGACTGGCATAAATAAAGAATGCTCATATTTAGGCCATTACTGTGCAACTGAATGCCCATGTGTTTCTGGACCCCTTTAAGAAGAAAAGCCTGCAGGCTGTACTCCAATCCACTGTCCTCTTTGTCTTTCTGTGTGATTTTTGTAGGTTTATCAAATCTTTTGGGTCTTATTACTCAACATGCAGGTGCACACATGCAGTAAAGATTCCAGCTGCATACACTTAATCATAACTTACTGTGCTAGACAACTGCTTTGCAAAACAAATAAAATTGAAAACACTCACCCCTACCCCCCCAAAAAAGCGATGGCTCATAAATTTTCCAAAGCTTGTGAAAAGAATGAAATGAGGGCTTTTTTACAGGTTATTGGCAAGTTATCAATATTCTGTGCTTAGTCATTTTATTGCAGGTGTTGATTTATTAAGCTTCAGTACATAATTTAAATTTGCATATTCAGAGGTAGAGTTGTCTGCAAAACTACAATAAAAATGATAATTACTTTTAAGTAGTTCGAAATTACAGCTTTGCTGTCCTAGAAATAAGATCAGTGGAAAACATTTCCATGCCAAGGGTCCTGCTGTAACGGAGTCATAATGATGTGCCACTGCTCCACAAGTACTCAAGTAGGACACAGGGATCTTGTGTAGAAGCTTTATCATAAAACCATTGTCATCTGAGATATTATGGGAGCTAGCTGACTGCATGGACCCCAGAGTTTGTTGTTTCTGTGCAGCTGGCTTCATCCTCTCATCCTGGCAAGGATGAGAAAGCGCTCCTCCTGATCCAAATGGAAATGGCCCTGCTATATAGGTTGAAAAGCCAATGTCAGTTAGCTTTCATCGGGATGAGAGCTCTGACGGCATGGCACAGTGACAGCCAGTTGGTGGTGGTGGGGGTGATACATACACCTGACATCAGCAGAGAGCTTTGTTCCTTTTTATGGAGCCTGGGGCTGGGTACTGAACTCATTTCTCACAAAACTGGAGATCAGTGTGTAAAGTGTGGTGGCAGAACACATACTGTAACTTACTGACCTGACCTGTCACCTTCTGGCGTTTATGATATCTTAATAAAAGCTGTTTTTTAGTTTTATCTGTAAGAGTTCCAGCTTCTGTTTTGTTGTGTTTTTTTTTTTTTTTCAAATAATTAATTCCATGATATGTGGTATCTCTCATATTTTAGGATCACATATCTTATTAATACTTTCTGAACTATATAGCTGAGAGTCTGTTGTTTCATAGAGTAAGTCCTACTGGATTTCCTTATACTCTTTGAATTGTTTTGTTCTCAAAACTGACTTTCTGGATGCATATAGCTTTAACCCAGACAGTTTAATTTTCACAGTAATTTTTTAGGATGTGGGATGAAGCACAAACCAGGACATTAAACCAAGGAAGCTCAAGAGGAATGCAGTTCATGAAAGAGTCACTGGACTGAAAATAAATACTTTTTCAGTGTTTAAGAAAACAAAGCCTTTCCACATATGTTTTCCATTTATACTTTTTTTTTAATTTTATTTTAATTTTTTCTTTTATTTTTCCTAAGGAGAGAACATGACAGAAAGAACCTGAGCCCAAATACTGCATCTACTCTCTCCAGGGAAGAATCTTCTCAGATGTTGCAGCTGGTTGCTCTCTTTTCAGTGGGCCAGGTTGATGTTTGAGGGTGGGATACTCAGTTGCACATACTGAGAACCTGACAAGGACAGAATGCCTGGTGGGTTTTCAGACCCAGCAGCTGTGTGTTGGACTCACTTCATGTTCTTTTCTAACAAGCACAACTGCTGTGCTTCTTAAAGCAACTGGGCAAGGAAGCCTTTTAACGTATGCAAGTAGGCAAGCTTCTGCTAACAGTAATTCCTTGTAATAGTAACTGCTCGAGTCCTTCAGGGTTGTGGCAGCCTGTGGCCTTAGTTTCTAGTCCCTTGGGCATACTTTTTGAATAGATAGTCATTTACCACATCAAAGTATCTTTGGATAACTTTCATAAACCACCTGTCATCCTTATCTTGTAACTGGTCTTTTCCCTCATTGGGTCACTCTACCTCAATCTGTGCTTTCAGTCACTGTTTTCTATTTCTAGACTCTGTTTTCACCTACAGTAGTTGATTGCACTCAGTTCTTCATTTTTTTTTTTAATGTATATTCATGTTAATGTACAAAAATCATATAAGAGAATCTCACCTGTGGCAAAGGCTCCACAGTGTTTAAACAGAATTGTTTTTTGGGAAAGAGAAGAGCAATTTGTATCAAAAGTTTTATGTAGGTGTCTGGTCAGAAACACTGTGTTTGGGAGTGCTTGTTTTTGGGACCTGCCTGACATTTCATTCAGCTTGTGCCTTTTTTCTCTTTTCTTGACTGTTTCTGGAATACACCCACAGCTCCACCTCCCACTGACTGGCCCCAGCATTTGAGTTCACTGGCCTGATTTGTGCTGTGTGCTGTTCCTCTTGTTTCCCTTAACCATATAAATAAAGAAGTACACAGGGTTGAGGTTTTTTTGGCACCCAGTGCAACATCAAACATCCAAGTTTTTGAAGGAATTTTCACCCTTGGAAAAATTACATATATGAATAACCAATGTCAAAACACCATAAAAGGATTTGTAACACCATAATGTTTTACACCAAAGTAACACAAGAAGGATGTGACACATGAAAGAAATGTAAAATCCCTACCTCCTCTCCAGCTTCAAATCTCCTTCCTCTCCAGTCCTCAAGCTCTTTGAGATTTCTTTAATACTCAGCCTGGGAAAATAACATTATCTTCCGCACCTCTTCTTCTTTTTTTTTTTTTTTTTTGCTTATCTTGCCTTTTGCTTCCTTTATGAGTGTGGAATTCAGAGAAACCCTTGTCTTTTTATAACTTGTCCCTACTGTAGGTGATGTTTTTTGCAATTCATTTTAGAGTCCAGCTGGGAGACTTGATTCTTAATAATCATCCTACCCAAGTTAGTATTTCTTAGCACTTTACTGGAACAGATGATGAACAAGCATAAAAAATTGATTTAATTTTAATGCATCTTTTCATCTTAGTATTGGTATTACAGAAATAAGATATAGACACAAAACATTTGATAGTCAAAATAGAAAATAAAGAGAACTATTTAGAGTGATCCAAATATACGCAGATGATATCTCACCCATCATACTGTATATTGTTGTATTTGATCACTGAATCAGGGAAATTACAGTTGATGTAACTTTGACTTTGGTTTCTAGTATTTTCCTGTGTTTTTATTTTCTGTGATTGAAATATTAAAATACTCAATTTATATTTAATGTTTTACAGCTACAATTTGAAGTTCAAAGTCTTTACATATGTTCTCTCTGTAATATTAATAAGTGAACTGAGTCTGGAGATTTTTTGCATTGTAATCTGAAAATAATTTTGTGAGTCCTTTGTAGAAAAATCATTATTTAGAAATTATATATCCCTGATGTTTCTATGGAAACAGTTTCACCTTATGCTAATGAAATACAAATTGCAGGAAAACAAAGTCTTTGCTTTTAGCCTACAAGAGTATTAAAAGAATATTTTTTCTCAGATTGGAAAAGTTTAATGCAGCTGTTTAGTCAGTTCCAGACTTTTAGCACAGCTGTCAGTTCAGATTCAGAAGTGGGTCAGGTTCAACCTGTTCAATGTTAAACTCTAGAAACTGGATGGGGGTAAACCAAATATACTGTTTAGTGGTAATGAAGTGTCAAAAGTCCTTTATTTTACTCTGTGTCTAGGCATCTGGGCTCGGCAAGTGCTCTGACTATGCATGTTCCCTGTTTCAAATAATGTGGTTTGGGTCTTTTGCCATATCTGACACAATGTAGGCAGCAGTTATCTGCTGTGATAATTTTATTCTTCCCAGCACTGCCGAGTAGGAGGTAAAAGCTGGTAGCACCACTATTGTAATGAAGAGATGTTGGGTTTATTTCCAGTTCTACCAGAGCAGTAAAGCTCTGCTCCATTTTCTCGAAATGGATGACAAAATTCCTTCTGACTTCTGTGGCAATTGCACCAGCTCTTCCAAGACATCTGGGTCCTTTTTAGGTTAGACCCACTGAAGAGTGTGGGGTGGCTCTGGAATGTGATGCCTGGCTGCCAGTCAGTTGGAAGCAGAAAGAGCAATATCCAAATGTACTTTATTCACTGCAGTGAATAAAACCCATGCTGTCTTCACCTATGCTCCCAAGCAGGAGCTGCTGCCTGAGCACTGTACTGTGGATCTGCTGGGGGGAACTCTGCACCCAGTGAGGGCAGGTGTGACCCACCTCCACTGGGCACAGACTGCCCCAGGCAGTCCTGGCCATGAAGATAGTCCTGTCACAAATATTTAAAGCCCAGTGGCCCCAGACATCCTAAAAGGCCATCTTGGACAAATTTTTCAAAATGTTCCTCATCCTGCTTGCAAGTGGAGGAAATGGAGGACTGTTGATGAAACTTTTTGGAATTGATGATTGACTTTGGTACGTTTTTGGTTTTGTTTTGGTTAGTTTGGTTTTTTTTAATTAGTGAGATCTTCTGTGGGAAGGACTGAAAGAAAGACAAAATTCAGTTTAAAAAGTGTTTTTATTTTGGCAAGTTCTTCCTCTTATCACAACAAAACAACCCAAATTTATCAGAAACTAGTAAAAAATGTTGTTTTCTTAATCCATTATTGTAAGGCATGTTCTCTCTGACAGGTTCTTTCAGATCTCTTGGTCAGCAGTTTTGCTTGATTTGAATTATTTCTGTAATAAAGGTACCTATATATAATCTGCCAAGGTTTCTCCACCTTAATTTTTCATTGTTAAAAGTCTTTCCAAATTTCCTTTACATTTTAGGAGATGCACGTTTCTGGATAAATTCCATGCACTGGTACTGTAAAAAAGCACCAATAGGATCTTATGTGTATTTTCAGTAATAAAAAAGACTAATCAGAACAGAGATGATTTTTTCTTTTTATGGGTAGAACATATACACATGAGCCTTCATGAACATTGGTTTCAAAAATGAAACATCTGAGCATATCTTTGCATGTAGCATTACCACATTCAGTGTATCCAAACATAAATGGATATCCAAGGATGAGCATTTCCCTTTGCCTCATAAGACATTTAGCAGGGACTAAATAAAGTACTCCAACAGTAAATTAATTATTTTAAACTATGTAAAAGAACAAACATTTTATTCCATATTATATTTCCACATATATAACATTTCACAGCAAGAGAAAAGAATAAAGGTACAGTAAGCTCTAATATGTAACCACCTATACAAGAATGTGCATAGTGCTGAGCACCATTATGTAGTTGTAAATATTATGGAAATTTGGAAAATGCATATATCTTCATGCACTAATTAACTATAAAATTGGTTTGGATGAGTTGTATTCTTATTCAACTTGTCCTTAAATAATTTTGAAATCACTCAAAAAACACTTACAAACCTTTATCCTTTAGAAGCAAGCCCAGTGACAGAAATATCTGCTTCATCCACATTAAGAACTGGCTGACTCAGAGAGTCTGAAGCTTTGATGAACCATGAAATAGCTCCTGGAAGTGCAAACATGGGATGGTCACATATGAAATTTAAGAATATGCTGATGCCAGATGCCCCCCGCCCCCCGAGGTTTTACTGACAATGTACAGTAACCATTAATCTTAAAAACATCATAGTAGTAGTTGAAAAGATCTGTCAATAATGGGGAGAGTAAAGGATAAAGCTGCTACGTAAAGAATTTCATATGGACAAAATGTTGCTTCTGAAGTGGTTGCTATTTGGCAACAGCTCTAATTAAAGTAAGAATTTGCTCAGACTTTATTAGCCTCGCTTTTGTTCATGTGACTGATGTTATCTGACTTGAACCCTTTGTGGTCACACAGGTGAGAGGCAAATACAATCTGTGGCTTATTTAACTATTGCTGAATTACACTGCTCTTTTTGGTTAGAAAGGGGACAAGGAAATTTGCCCTGGAAATGTGAAACAAATAGCCATCAGTAGCCTCAGAAAGTTGCCTTTGTTGATAATCATATAGAGCCAGAAATTTTCTGCCAATTCAGCCTCCTGCTGCCACCCACAGCCAGCTGTGTTTAAGGAGTTCTTCAGCTGACAGTAGTCAGAAAGGACATGAAGGGGGGATTGTGTGTTAAGAACACAAGGTCCGCAGAAAAATCCAAGGGGTAATGGACTTAGAAGAAATACACAATCTAACGAAAAAATATAAAAACTCACAAAGCACTGATTTACAGTGTCTGACTTTTTTTTCCACGTTTGGAGTAGTAGCAGCAGCAGTTGTCATCTTTCTCCTGATCTTCTCTGTCTATCTGCTGTGGTTTGATTGCAGAGTATTTAGGCTGAGAGTTTCAATCACTGGAAAACAGAGTTCAGTGATTGCACCCAAAGACAGACTGGTGTCCCTGAAGTATTTTATCCGTTCTGGGGGGATAGAGTATGACTCTAAATAGAGGGATTAAATATAAATGTATAAATATACCAAATGTTATGTTACAGCATATGATTGATGACACACCATACCCCCCACAACTTGATGGGTCACAGGGTTGAAGCTAAACTGTGTGTGGAGCAGGATCCTTTTTCATTTGTAGAAAAGGGGAAGCACTGTGAGTTTTCCTCTCCTTCTCTCCTTGCATTACATGAAGTGTTTATTTTGAATTCTTCAGAATTAAAGGTTGCATAGGTCAGCCTGACTTGATCTCATCTCACAGTGAAGGGAGGGCAGAGCTCCCCACGTACTTCGCTTTGGTTTGTTTGTGACAGAACTGTGACATTTCATGGGCACTTAACGTGTGTCTCCATTGCACATTCTCTTATGAAGCCTTGGGTGACCGAGATTTCAGAGACCAGCACTGGTACATCACTCCAACCTTCATATCCTGGAAATACTTTGGGCTATAAATTGGTTTCAGGGGATATGGGAATTAAATAAACATTCACTTAAGCCTCTTCTGCTCATCAGTGTACACCCTAGTGTAAATGACATTTGGGATTATACATTTCCCTCAGCTCCAGCTACTCACCTGTCCAAACAAAAAATTAATGTGACATGAACATAACAGAACTGTGCATGAAAATAAATTAATGTCCCTCAAGTCCTAATTTATTTATTGGTGCTATACAGTTTCTAGTCATGTACAGAGTCTAAACTAATTATTCTACTAGCTTTTTTATATCTAGGATTTCATGACAAAGACCACACTCTATTGTCAGCATTGTAATACAAGAATTAATAAATATGTAAAGTGATCTGCTATTGCTCAGAGTAATGAGTAATGAACATCTTGTATATCACACTGTGATGGCTGTTCTTGTTTATCTGTCTTTGGCTGATGTACTACTGAGATTGTTTTCTGTTATCCTTGCTTTGTAATTTATATTTTTGCCTTGTTTTAGGAGTTTTCTCCTGTAACAACTGCTGCATGTGTCTGCTATCTTAATACAAGCTGCAGTGCATTAAATCTCCTCATTATTTTAAAATGTTTTGCATAGGTGCTTGGTAACAAATTATATCTTATGCATTAATACAGAGCAAGTTTTAGTACATTTGGATATTGAACAGAATGTTCAAAGGTGAACAGAAATAAAAACCTAAAAAAACTTAACAGAAGTGTCTGAAGGTCAACTTGAGAAGCATCAAGATTTATACAAAACTGTTTTTCTAGCTCGTATCCAGTTCTAATCAGGTGAAAAATGCCTGTTACTTCTTGAGCTGATCCTTACAAAAACTAGTAAGCACAACAAACACCTCTTTCTAGCACAATTTTGAATGTTCTCCATGGGATCTTTGATTGATCCTGAAGCCTGATCTCCAGAGCTGAAAATCTCCTAATGTTAAAGCTTCTTTCTATACAGCACAAACATATTTTCTCAACATGATTTGAATTTCTTTTCCACCCTACTTGAACAATTTTTCCAGAATATATCAGAGGCCGCAGTGTGTTCTCAAATATTTTGTCAGTTTGGATTTTTCTCTTAACTGACAAAATAATATTTAGAGTGAAGCCTTGAAATCATGCAGACTGTTCAGTCTGTGCAGTCTTTGTCACAGGGACTGACTTCAAAAAAGAAATTTCCACTTTCAGTTTTATTGTCATGTGTATAATCTGCCTTAGTTTTTTTTCTGGATCTTTTTATACTTTCTTATTCCTTTCCTCTGTTGCTACATATCTGAAGGCAGTCTTTGTTTTGATGATTCTTTAAATTCTTAGTGAATTTGGTAAATAGAAATCTGTATATAATTTCTTTTTTTTAAAAAAAACACACTTTAGGACAGTTAAAAAAGATCCTCTTATTTACTGCTACAGTTGTGCAAACTGAAAGATAATACTGCCCTCACAGTAAATAATAATGCATAAACCACGTAGTAGCTCAGGTATATGTAATATCACCCCTACCTTAGAAACTTAATTAGGTCAGCAAAATATTACCTCTGACAGGATTTTCTTATGACTCCTGGCTGTTGGAGTCTTTGGGTATTGGGAAATGAATGTCTGGACTCCAGTACGGGAGGCAGGATTTGGGCATGACTCACTGTGAGGGGAGGGAGGCACACAAGCAAGTGGCCTGAGGAGGCATTCCTGTATTATTTGGGATTTTCTTTTTTTTAATTATTATTATTTTACATAACAGAATTGGATGCCAGGAATATGAATTTTGCCTGAAGGTCTCAACAGCTTCTGTACTAACGAGTTGAGATTTATCCAGTTTTCATCTGTAGAGATAATGTCATCTTTAATAGTAAGGAATTTAAGCCTAACTTTTGGAGGAGGTTTGATGCCAAAATTCCTGGAGGGAAGAAGGCAGTATGAGGGTATTTAACAGTGAGCCGCACCACTGATATGATGGGATGATACAGGTGCCTCTACAGCCAAGGGAGATGGCACAGACAGGAGAACATGGGCTCACCCTTTCCCAGCTGCTCCCTGCCCCTTCAGCACAGAAACCTCTGCTACCTTGCTGGAGGCTTTAGACAAGAAGGGAAATGCTGTTTAGTATTAGGAGAAACAAAAACCCCATCAGTCCGGTGGCCCAAATCTGAAACAGGAGCCTGGAGGCTGTAGAAACTCTGTCCTTGGAGAGATTCAGATGCACCTTGATACGGTCATGGGCAGCCTGATTTACCCTTGATGGTGCTCTGGTTGGAGTAAATGCTGGATCAGATAGCTGCTGGACATCCCTTCCAGCTTATGTTCCTTTGTGGCTCCGTGACTTGGCAATTTCTGACTGCCAATGGCCCCATCTGTCGCTGATTCCCTGCCGCAGGCTTTCTTTCAGAGGGAAAAGATTTTTGAATCTGCTCCAGTTCAGCCCTTTCTAAGAAAAATACCAGTGTTTGGTCACTTTGTACAGTGCTGCTTTTGTTTTGTTGTTTGTTTGTTTTTTGTTTTGTTTGTGGTTTTTTTGTTTTGTTTTGTTTTGTTTTTCCTGGTCCATGGAGAATCCTTAAACCTCCTTTCTCTGGATGTTGTACTGTTTTTGTCTAGCATACATGATCTCTGCAATTCTGCTCAAGATGTCTGTTTGCTGACTGCTGGGTTGAGCCCACCTTGTTCTACTAATCATTTTCCTGGGATAATCCTGTTGAAGGAGAGGAAGGATTGCTGACATTAAGTGCTGCATCACCTGCCATGGGGCTGAATGTGGACCTCCCACACTATGTGTGTCTGGTTTGAGACCCTCTGTGAGCAGAAGACAAGTGTCTGTAGGAATGCTGAAAGAGGTGGTCCCAAATTTTTTAAATGTCTTTAAAGTTGAAAATAAAATGTGTTGGTTTTTGTTAAAAAAGAATTTCTGAAATGAGATGTTAGTCTTCATTAGAAAGAAAAAATACATAGAACCTAAAAAACTTTATGAAGATGTGAATAAAAGTGTATCACCAAGGTCATGTGATGTTTGCCATGAAATACCACCGGAGTTCAGAGTTCATGGTGAGTTATTTATTGAGTGTGCTATATAACACAGTCTTTTAGGTGGTCTCAATACAAAGGAACAGTAAGAAGCAAAAGTGACACCACTTAAAAAATATAAAATCACATGGCATATAAAGCAGTGTACATCAGTATTTCTGTTCCCCATACCAGGCAAAATAGTGTTTTTGGGAAAAAAAAACCCAACCAAACAAAAAAATTAAATATAAACAACAAAAAAAAAAGCCTTCAAAAAAACACACATTAGAAAAAATGTGCAAACTAATGAATGCATTGTTAGGCATATAGATGAACAGCTAATATGTCTATTATAATAGAAGCCTTGTGTTACAAATCTATTAGTTTGGTGAAGTATGTTAATAACATACAGTTGATATATATATTTATATATTCAATTTTTATGTCTGTATCTCGGCCTTCAAAAAGCATTCCACTGATGTTTCTCATTGAATACTCTTTTAGAAACTAAAACTTATCATGGGTTAAAGGAGAAAGTCCTTTCATGGATCAATACCTGCTTAAGGAAAAGAGCATTAGTGGAGGGAAAGTATCAATGACATCCCTCAGGGATTTTTTGTTGTTCTATTGATATCCTGGAGAAAAGATGAAAAGTGAGGTGGCAAAATTTGTTGATGAGAAAAAATTATTCAGCATAGTCAAATTGGAATCCAGCTGTGAAAGAGGAGTCTTAGACTGGTAATTGACTGGGCAAAAAATTAACAGAGGAAATTTAGTGTTGCTAAAGCCAGTTGAGCTTTCAGAGGAAAATAACCATAAATATACAGACACAGCAAATATCTCTAAATTAGTTCTCACTATTACAGGAAGGAGACTGGGAGTGATTTCAGCTGGTTCTCTGAAAACATCACCATAGTACTCAATTGTGATCAAAAAAACAAAGTCAGGTGGTAGAAAGTACTAGGAAAGGGGTAAGGAAGTAAGCAGGAAATATGGTTATGCCACTATTCAAATTCACAGTGCACCTGCATCTTGAACAATATGTGCAACTTTGCAGTTGTTCCCTTTCAGGTTTCAGAGGAAATGAAAAGCAATAAAGAATGACAGCAAGGGCGATGTGAAGATCCTCTATAAAGAGAACCTAAATGTATTAGAGTGTTTTCCCTGAAAAATATGACAGAAGGCAGATTTGATATAGTGAATGTCATATAGGAGATGGATAGCGAATACTATTCGCTCTTTCTCAGAATACAGTAACAAGGGAATAGCAAATAAAATGCTCAAATATCAAGTTGAAAACAAAGGCAAAGAAGTATTCTTTTTCTATCCAACGTGTCTGCAGGATGCTGTGGATGCCAGTAGCTTAGTTCGGTTCAAAGAGTTGCTACATATGCCAGTGGAAAGAAAATCCCAGGGGGCTGGTGTAAAGAGGAGACTCTGCTGCTGGTTTCCATTTTGGAAGATATGGAAGGGTGTTTCACTGCATGCTTACTCTGCTATTACGCACTGTCCATGCAATGATTGAGAAAGATAACTGTTATTAATGTCCCCTATTGAAAAAGCATTCTGGGCTTATTCAGACTATTGAGGATCACACACTACTACTACAGGAACAAATTTTGTATTATCCTAGGTCTAACACCAAACACATTGAGTCAGTGCAGCCTTTTCACTGATTTCAAAGTGTTCTGCATTAGTGTCTCAAAGGAAATCTCAGTTCTCTTACAGACTTTGTCAAAAATTTCAAGAGGGGCAGGAATTTACATAGACTGGTAGTATTTCTGAAGAAGAGGCATGTCTCCATCAAAGCAGTTGAACCACAAGGTTTTGTGAGTTGGGGATAATAGATTGTATATTTGAAAGGAAATGGATACATGTTTGTCAGAAGCTGAGATCACTGCAGATGCATTCTTCAGGATAGTTTTATGTCTTTCAGTCAGTCCAGTGTAAAGATCATCGTTTCACACATTCTCAGGTAGTTAATGCTCCCCTAAACAACTCACAGCTCTGGTGGAAGGAATTTAGAACAGCTCTTCTGGAGTCAAGGGTCTGCAAATGCATCTTTTTCAGCTGATTTCAGCTGGAGAACTTCTAAAAGCCAGTGGGACAAAATATTATGGTCCAAAGAGTACACTTCATTTAAGGTACACTTTAGTTTGACTGATTTAGACTTTGCTGTTCTCCAGGCCTAATTACGCCTTTCTGTATCTGGGCCCATAAGTGAACTCTGGGCTACCATCTCTTGTGCCTTATCTGGATGAGATACAGGAGGATATAGAATTATAACCATCTTTCCTAGGGTAAGCAGACAGCTTGGAAAGCACGGCTGTGAGTGCTGCTCCCTGTTGGGTTGTGGAGCTGCCCTTGCTGAGCTCCTGCTGAGCACTGGAAAGATTTCAAAGGTAGCTTTGTTTTGTGCTCAGGAATAGGATTTGTCTTCAAGTTGTAAACATGCCTCACACCTCAAGACAGCGAGTTTGTCTAAGTTGTGAAACAAATCTGTTTGGGAAAATTAATAAATCTTAGTTTGTAATTAAGCCTACTTAAAGCCACTCTGACTATAAATAGTTTATCTGGGCTAGATGCCATCTTCTATTGTACGGCTGACAGGAACAGTGCAGGATAATAACACAAAAGGACCATTTACCAGCTTTCATTAACTTAAATAATATCTTAAAATATTTTCTTTATAGAGGTAAGAGTGCATGTTTGGTATAATTAACACAGTTACAACAAGCTAAACTGTTCAGTTATACTGTACCAAAATAGATAATGAAACGTCAAGAAAACACAATACCTGTACTTTTTCTAGGGTGCCTGTAGATTCTACAGGGCTAGATAAACTTGTAATCCAAGTTAGGTAGCTGTATTCAAAGATGTAATCAAAGTTAGAATGCCACATTGACTTGAATCATCAAGACCTAACTTCTGGTTATCCCTCATCTTATGTCGGGAATACAAAGACTTTACACTCAGAACTGCTGAAAAGATTTGTAAAAATGGCTTTGGATGCTTTAGTATTGTTTTCAAGCCTTTCCTCCCCCCACCCCTCCCATTTTCTATTATATAAGAAAACTCAAACTACAATTGTTACAAGGCATACTTCCTAATGTTAGGTAACTGATTAAACAAACAATGTGGATCAAAGGAAACTCAATAATTATGCATCTGAGTCTGCATCTAAGTTTTAAAACCCCCATATTTTAAAGTGATGAATTATTCACAACTCAAGATGAAATGGGGAATATTCCAACTTGTGCTTTTGAAGTGTCATCGTATTAATCTAGGCTACTTTATGCACATCTATAGTCTTTTCATCTCTGGAGATCTCTGCAAGATGGTGGGTTCATGTCACTAAATTTCCATTGGCAGAGAGTCAAGAAAAGAGTATTTAAAGCTTACAGTTTATTATTATTGTGATTCAATTAATATTCAGAATTCCTAACGGAGTTGTGAATTATATGATCTTTTATCTTTTTCCGTATTTTGTGACTTCCATGGTTTTCTTTTCTCCCCTCCAGTTATTTTATTTATGCATATTTGTTAGATGATTTTTTCATTAGTTATCCTCATCCTCAGATATTCATTTTAACCTTTGTTTCCCTGCCCCCATTCTCCATCATCCCAGTCAGGCAGCTTCATTGTAATTCTGTTATTTAGAACATGCATAATTCATCAGCTGGGTCCAAACTAAGAACTGAACACTTAGAAAAAATAATTGAGAGAAATCAGTTCCAGATGCAAATTTTTCAGTTGGTCCCTATTTTTGTACAATTATATATAATATAAATATATATATAAAAGGCAAAAAAAGGAGAAAGAAAAAAGGAAAAAAAAAAACCCAAACAACTTGGTTCCAGTGCTACAGATTTGTGTCTACTTTCAAATTTTGATGGTCCTTTTTTTCAAGAATGAGGTATACTTTCATTCAAAACATTTACAAGGACACCCTTCATGGCTTTGTTAGACTAGCTTCTTCCCAGGTAAGTGCAAAAGTAACAATATCATAATGTCATTTAAATGAGAGTGTCTCATTGTGCCTTTACCATAACAAAACCCATGGGCCTGCTAAATTTCCAGCTGTAAAGAATATGCAACTGAGGCTGGGGCTGATGCAGCGACGCTGGTGCTGGATGAGAAGGGTAAGGTGGGAGCCGGGCTGTATTGTGTGAGAGGTGTGGGACCTGTGCCTCAAACTGAGATCTGATCTGTCCCCAGTTCCCAACTCCACTGGTCTAAGGACACTGTGGCTCATTTCAACCCTTCAACAAGCCTCTTCCTTCATGTCCTCACAGTCTCTTCCTTCTGGCCCTAGAACCAAAAGTTCTAGTATCCCAGAGTTCATCCCAGTTTTTTCCTCTCACTCAGACCTCCCCTCCTTGCAAGGTCAGCCTTCCTCAGATCTTTCTCCTTGCAGAGTCTAACCCTAGCCCAGCATCTGTGTCATGAATACACAATTAGACATCTTTACCTGGGTTTTCACATATTCACCTATGACAATACTGAACACCAGGTTTTTTATTTTTTAAAGGAAGGCAAATACTTGATAGTGGGGTACAACTGTGCCAGGCTGGAAAAGGCAGCTCTAGGAAGAGTGCTGTAATAAGTTGGCTTTCCCATATGGACACCTTAACCCTATGATTTCCGGCTTCTTCATTCACTCACTTCTCTCTCCCTTCTCCTCAATGCTTTATCAGAGATAAAGCCTTCAGAGTTCCTTGAGTTTTGCACAAGAATTGAGCATACTTTAATGATGGGGTCTCAATCATAAGCATTGTAGTGTGATACTATGATATGCTAATGAGCTGCCTGCACAAATTGCTGGTATGACCATCTAGAGAAAGTAAAGTTCTCTGAGCTCAGCAGCTCCTTTCAATGCATGAAGGAAAGGAACCTGCTGTACCAGTCATCTACATCAAGAGTAAAATAATGTTAAGAGCCTCAGATCTGTTCACAATAAATGAACTGTATATAAAGGAATACTTTAAAATTCAGATGCTTCTTGTGTACTGGTAAAAATTAAATGACCCTTTAATAATTCTCAAAGTACTTGTTAATGTCTTTCTTTCAGATTCTTCATAAATGTTTCATACTTATTTTAATAGCAGGATTTAATTTTCTGGTGAATAGAAATCATCTTAATAATTCTGTGCATGAAGTGTTCTTGAGTGAGTCTCCTTGCTTGCTCTGCACATTTCTGTACAAACCAGACAGTTTTTTTCTAGCTGAAGTGTATATAATTTCTCCTTAGAGAGGGGACTGAATTCTGTTTTCACAGTACAGGTCTTACTACTACAAATTGTGATGGGCCTCAGAAGTATGTGAAGCTGGTGAAAGTGTTCCTGGCAAATCCCTTCCCATCATTTCACCAGAAAGAACAAAGAATGGCCCCACGATGGAGAAACACCTTCTCCTTGCTTGTCAAAAGGCATAACCATATGAAATAACTTTAAGGAGAGAGAATAAGTAGTAGGTGCTTAATCTGTTCAGTACTGGGGCTCTTTGGTATGAAACATGCACTTTGTCAGGAGACCCACAACAGACAACTAGCAAAAAGCACATAATATTGACTGCCTGAGGTTTGCCAACTGCTGATAAAGCTGCAAAGATGACTACAGTGCCCCATTCTCGCTTACAAGGTGGTAGGTGAAAGCTAAGTTACCTTGCCACTGAAGACAAGCTCACTTATTCTTCTTGAAGAAGTTCTTCTCTGAGTACTACAATCTTTTTTTCCATTGTTTTGTGTTAATTACTTCTACCATGGGCATTTCATTTTCTGAAGAAATACACTAAATGTCCTGAGTGCATTGCAAAGAGCCCTTAGCTCCAAAGACAATCACAGTAACTTTGATGAGAGAAAGCAGAATTTCTTCTTCAGTGTATGAGAATTGAAGCACCTGAACTCCACATTGTTCACCTGGACAAAAAGGAGGACTCAGCTTTATGGTTTGCAAACCTTCATGGTATAGGCCAGACAACACTAAACAGTGCTGTCTGTGTGGTCTGTGATGTTAGTGAGCACGTAGGTGGGTTACACCGTCATAACAAACTTTTTGCTGGAGTTGTTATGCCAGCTTATGGCAGATTACTTGGATAGTCAAGTTAAAAAATTTTGTTTTGTCAAATATTCCAGCTCCTGTCTATGCAAGTATAGTTCAGTGTTACCTGGATCTGTAGGTTTTCTACAAATTGGACTCTCTTACATTTCTGTGCCAAATTATCTCATAACACACAGCTACTTCCTTGTGTGGGATGACTCACTTTATGAATTTAATAGTTTATAACTACATGTGTCTTTTGACTGCGAGCCAATCAACGGAATAATCCAAATCTATGCAAAACAATTGATGGCTAAGAGGTCTACTCATTAGAGATGATCTATGAGTTTCTACATAACAAAGAATGAGGGCACAGATCTATTTTACACCTCACAGTCCATCCAGCTGAACTTTTGACAGGGACAGATGCTTTTCTTGCTGTATGAAAAAACCTGAAAATATAGTTATACATCTGCTAGGGCCTGGAATGAATAACAGATCAAAAGACAGAAGCTTTTTGGAAAGTAAAATGAAATGTGTCTTTCTCTGAGCACTGCCTTTGTCTTGGATTACACAAGTTAAGAAATATCTGCTTTATGTGATTTATAGATATTTATAAATTGAATCAGGAACTTTCCATGCGGGGAAAAAAAAAAAGGGAGTTGTTTTCAAATTATAAACCTTCTCTGCTTCTGCCTGTCTCTAAGTTAAATTAAATATCTTCCTACTTACCTTTACTTAGGACAGTATTCTCATTTGAAATCATGCCAGCAATATAAATACAGGCATACAAATTGGTTATACTATTTTCCTTTACCTTTTGACTGACTCCTTTTGCTAATAAAATAGTCGTTACTACTGTGCCACATGAAGTGCCAGGTGCATTTGCCTGTCATTAATTTCTTGTCTTTTTGCTTATCAAGATATTGTTGAGCAGAACTCAAAAGGTATTTCAGATTTTGAAATAATATTTTTTCATTCTTATGGATATTTCAACTTTAGAAGACAAAGTAATTGAAGAATGTGAATGCTTTCAAGCTCCAAAGGTGCTTCTAAATGACATTGGAATCAGTGTGCTTACATGGAAAATGAAAATTCAAGACTGTTGAATGACTTCCTTGAGGTACAAGAAAATCTGTGACAGAGGTAGGAATAAACATTGATGATGATTCCTTATGCATGTTTTCTGTGCGATATCTACAACCTGCCTTTCATTGTCTTTTTTTTTCCAGTTAGCACATATGAGGTATTTCTAGCACAGAATTTATTTGCATTTCCTGACTCTCTTATTGTACATAATTTGATTACTTCCAGCTGAGTAGATCTGGGTGATTCTTCTGTACTTTGTGAGAAAACAACACAGAAACAAATAACAGGGAAAAGAGCTTTCCAAAAGTCAGAGATAAATAACTGCCACAATAAGAACAGGTTGTATAACTTTTAGTTACTGACAGCAAAACAGACTTGAAACTGCTGTACCAGAAGAGTGGAGATACCCCATTTAAGCAATTAAGTCTTTGTGTGACATGGATACATGTATGTGTGTGTGACAAATTGTGACTGAATAGTTCATTCCTTTATGTCCCTGTCTGGTTCTGGTCATTCCACCTTCTTTGTGCCAGCTGAATATTTTGGCCCTTTGATTGATTGTTTAGGTTTGTTCCCTATCCACGTATCTATACATCCATTAAATGTGCCATGAGCATTCCCAAGTACTTAAGCCAACTACCATAGAATGCCATACATCTGGGCTGGTAAATTAACTCATCCCTCCAAAAAGGAGGAGATGTGGGCCAACTGCCTGTTGGAAAGGACTGTGGTGTACATTAACTCCTCAGCCACTCTCAGGAGCAGCTTTGGAGAATGTTATGTAAAATGTGCCAGAAGGTGCTTGGGACCACCCTAGCAGTTTAACAGTAGATGTTCCTGGAAATGTTTGAATTTCCTGGTGTAGACATAACCCATCGAGAAGTGAGGTGAAACACAAACTGTATAGCTCAGTTTTCCTCAGAAAAACCAATGCACCTCATTGCTTGGTTTTTGAACACATCAGAAAGAAGCATGAAAAGCAACATGAAGTAGCTTTGGTAGATCTGAGGGGGAAATATGCATGAAGTACCAGAAGCGTGTATTCAGCATTGGTCAGGCTATAGAACATTCACAGCATGTTGGTCTTTATAGATTACGTTTCCCTAAAAATGCAATGATGAGCCTTGCTCATATTGAATTCCCATGAAACTTAAAATATTCACTAGTGAGATTTCATGCACAATATGGCAATGAGACCTTTTAGGTAGATAAGATATCCAAAGCCATTTGGCACACATCACTAACTTAATACAACAACATTGTGCCATGAACTACAAAGAAGTGTGTGTTGGGTCATCTGATAATCCATTCTACCTTTTACTTATGATTCCACAAAAGATGAAGGTTTTCAAAGGAATGAAGTGATACATAGCAGACTATTATGAAGGCAAAGCAATCTATTTCAGGTAGCTATGAGCTCTGAAATAGGACTGAAAAGAATGAGACTGTCAGTGAGACTTCATCTGGCTGTTTGCCACACTGAGTCATGAGATGTGCTGCTGTGAACTCAGAATCAGTCTTATGTACTCAAAATCTATTTTAAAAGATCATCAACTAGGAGAGCCCTTGGGAAGCTTGTCTTCCCAGCAGATGCTAGATGGCCTCAGAAAGTCAGATTAGTCCCTATGCATGTACAATGGTATTTAATTGAGGGCTGACAAATTTTTTCTCCCCCCTCACAGAAGAATCACTTTCTCATGCTTTACATAGTATGAGTCCTGATCCCTTAAGCAACTATTTTGTTATTTCCCTTGTGTCTCTGTCTGTAGTATCTGTTGTTGAAGCCCATATATGAAGATAAAGAAATTGTTTTCCATACGGGAAACTTCAAAGTTTGTAGTGACTTCTCTTCTCATGGAAATTTTTAATTTCCCTTGAAAGCAATGGAAAGTTAATGAAGAAACTTGATGAAAACATCCAGCAGCACAAGGGAAATTAAGTTCATTTCACAGGGAAGTTCAGTGCCTGATTGCCCCCCTAGTCTGGGCCACCTGCATCCTGAAAGTCAAGAAACTTTGATGCCCTCATGGAGTCCTTGACCAGGTCTTCCTAGTTTGGCAGCTGATGCAGCAGGCAAGTTATCAGGAAAACAGCCAGTCATGGGACCTGTTAGATCTTGAAAAAAAACACATAGTTTGAATGATTAACACTTTTTTTTTTTTTTTTTTTTTTAATCAGAGAGAGAGACACTGATCTTGTGCTGGAAGTTGTCTGGCCACGTCTGATTGCAAAATACTTCACAAACAAATTCAAGTACTTGATATACAGAGCTTTGAGCTTCGTCCATTTTGTGAAACAAAAGACAGATTTAACAATATTGCTCACCATCTTGTATCTTTTACTGTGGATAATGAATATTCAGCATGTTGTGTTTCCAGGAACTTTGCTAAAAATAGCACCATATCTTTGTTTGAAAAAGTGATGAGCATAACTGTGAAGAATGACTTTGACGCTTTTCCTTCCTTTTCTTCTGTCTGGTTTGTTAACTCTTTCTCTTATAACATTTCTGCTCACCATCAAATGGCCATGTCCTCAGCAGACAAACCAGAGAATCATGAAGGCACACACAGGTGGAAAAGTAAGGCTGAAGGGGAGTTCCAGATGTTGTTCCCTCTGCTCTCAGATTAGTGGTAGGATAAGATCTATATGAAGCACCTTTAGCATATTTTCATTTAACCTGTTCATCAAACATTCAGAAACATTGCAGCTCTGCCAGTGCTTAACACTACTTATGTTTTTCATTACATAATCTCCTGCAAATAAATGATGGACAAATCTGTATAATTGCCTTTCAACACTTCTATCCTTACCTCAGTGTTCAGGGTTTATGAAGTCCTCAGCCCTCTTGTTTCATTCCACTGGATTCTCTCTAGTTTGTCACCTCCCTTGGTAAATCAATGTGTGTGATTCAGTTTTTCCAATGAGTTGATGAGTGCTTCCCAACAGCAGCTTCCATCAGACAATTTATACCTTACATGAAATGCTTCTGTTTTCTCTTTTGCAACAGGAGGATCCAGTGGTCTGGTACTAAATTGTGTTCAGTTGGTCGCCTAATATAATTCCCCCACTCCAGTTCTTCCTCCTATACTACTCTGGCCAGGTTATATTCTGCAATTTATATTTGCTATTACAAGGACAAGGTTTCCCTTGCTATCATTTTATTTAATTTCATCCTGTTGATAAATTTTCCAATTTATCAGAAATTGTCAATTCTTCTGATTTCTGGGTTTTTTTCTTAGATATTTTTTTTCCAAAAGGACTCTACCAACAGTTCTTAGAGTCTTCCTAAGCCTACTTTGGGAGCTCTTTACCCTTATTATGCAAATTTGCTCTTTTTTTGGAGTTCAGAACTGTGAACTCTACTATATTCTCTTTTTCACTGCAATTCCATCCTCAGATTCCAGTTCAATTCCTTTTTATTTTTAATGATAAAATATAAATATTTATATTTTTGTCATTGATATTTGTATTGTTGTCATTTCCTTTGACTTCTGAAACAGAGAGGAGCTCTCAGCATCTTCCAATTCATTGCAGGTGGCCAAAGGGCTTTCTAAGATATGAATGGTCCAAGTTCAAGATTTCCTCTGCCTCATCTTTAGTAAAGAATTGATTCTAGTTAAGAGTCACCAGATTACAGTGTCAGGCTCCCAGGCAAGAGTGGATGTTCCACCTAAAGAAACTTAGAGAAAAAATCAGTCATCCTAATCTGCTCTAAGACACAGTCCTGTGGCAACTGGGGATGAGAGTTTCAGGTTTGTGTGACTTTCAGGATCCATTTGAGTTTCCTCATGAAGTTTCACTAAAACAAAAATTTTCTCATTTAAAGTTTCAGTTTCAAAACAATAGTATTGGTCTCTGTGGGAAGCAGGAACAGGGCAGGGATTCTGAGTCAAAACATTCCTAACCAGAATAATTTTTATTTAAATAGTACAAATCTACCTTCCAGCTACATGCGTCAAAGGTTGGCTTCCACACAAAGAAGAGGAAGTGGAATTGTTGTTATCACTTCAAGTGCAATGTTGGAGAGCTCATAAAACAGTTCCAATTATGGAATATGGCAGATGTCACCAGAATGTGATGGGTTTTTCTTGAATTTTAAAGCTTAAGATGTCTGATTCTCTTTAAGAATGGTGAGCAGAGAGGTTGGACAGGCAGGTAGAAAAAAGAAAGGGCACTCTGAGCTATATTGCTTCTACATTCACTCATTTAAATTAATGCAATTCTCTATCATATGGGCACCGAATTGAACAGTGAGAAAGAAAATAAGGGTGTGCTCTGCTACCTTTGGGTACCATTCAGTCTGAACCAGAGGTACATTTTTATGATTCATGTAGAGATGAAATCTGGTAAACAAAGGCTGCATAAAACTCCCTAGTGTTATTTAGGGCTTAGTGAGGCTTCTGATTCTAATTTTAGATAAGCTACTTCTATTGATGCCTCCATCCCCTCAAACAGTTGTTTTTTCTCTGCTTCTTTAGGCTTTTGTTTTCAACTGCCATTTTTTGTGGGGCAACAGCTACACTGACACCAGGATACTCCTTGCTTGAACCTTAACACATGCTTAGAGCATGCCCAATGTACAGATACAGAAGGATACACACAGCTTCAGAAGCCTTCAGCTGAACATCACAGAACTAGCATTTTATGAAAATAAGGGCCTTTATCAAGAAATACGTGCAGGGCAAACCTCTTGGGTTACATTTCACTTTGTTCTACGTGACAAGTTCCCACATGGCAAACATTTTGTATCACAGTATGCAGCTGACTAACAGGGGTTTATATAAATTGATATAATCATGGCTGAAAACAGTATTTTTTAGTGGTATGTTAACTTGTCTTCTGCTCAGAGAAACTAAATTTCACTAGAAAAACTGCATAATTCAAAATCTTTTTATTAATATATGTGTCACTTTTATTCAGTTCACCTGTACGTGAAGCTAAAGTTGATTTATAAGCTTTAGTCTCTATTGAATATGAATAAATCAATTACCTTACACGTCATTATCTCTGCTGTTTATAAATGTCTCTCTTGGCTTGTGTTTTTATGAATGTTCATATATGCAGAAATTTGTGTTTGAATACACAGCTCTGAGCTCAGAGAAAAGCGATCCAGAACACCGAGGGAATGCATAATAAGGCTGCACCTTGCAGCTCGGCCCTATAGAGCTACAGGAATTGTGACAGCAATATAGAAAGGCAGCAATGATGTTATAGGTCAATGAAGCTTTGGAGGGGGTAAAAAAAAACAAAACAAAAAAAAACCCAAACAAAAACCCCTTCTCCCTTAAGAAGGGAGTAATGTTGCAGGAAAAAGTTGAGTAACTATCAAGGATATTGAAAATGGAAACACTTTATGTTTTCCTGTCTGGCTTTATGGATTTTCAAGACAACGCATTCTCTATAAACACGCTTTATAGTTTTTGTGCCATAAGAAAAATTCCAAAAGGCTCAGGAAAATTTTATGAAAGATCTAGTCAAGGAGTCATTGCATGAAGGTACTCTCATCACTTCTTAACTAAAACCACAAAGCAATAAAAGGTTAGATGCACCCAGTACAGGGTTCAAGCTGATCTAAACCTTCATTAAATTAACCCAGGGCCCAGTAAAATCAATAACATTTTCACTAATTTCAGCAAAGAAAAAGAATTTCCTTTTCACCTTGAACCCTGTATAACTATGGTGAATCTTTTCCCTTAAAATTCTACCATAGGTTTTAGCACTCAAACTAGAAGTCACTCACAGTTCCTTTCAAGAAAGTGTTTGGCAGAAAGATATCTCTGCTCCAGCAACCTGTACTTACAGTTATTAAAATCAGTCTGAAATTATCAGTGTGCTGGCTTAATATGTCTTAAATGCTGTACACTGAATGGAGATCTTTGGTATTTAGGAACCATAATACTAACAGATTATTTTCTCTTGACAGAATTTGATTGACTTTAATATACTTCCTTTGATATTTCCAACTACTCTTCTTCATAAAAAAGGTATATGTATATACATATATACAGAAATGTTTGATACATTCTCATCATTGTTTGATAGCTCTGCAAAGGAGTATATTGTATATTTTTGTAATTATTTTATCATTTTTCCTCTACAAGCTTTCAGATAAAGACTGTAACTGGTTACAGTAATATGAGAAGAGTTTGCCAACTAATCAGTAAAGTTTGGAGTTATTTTGTTACATTATCAAGGACGTTGGTAAGATCTTTTTAGAGATAGAAAAGTAAAACAATTACAATATCCTATTAGTATTAGTATTAGTAATATTAATATATCCTACTACCGAACCCTTTTTCTGTTAAAGACTTCTTAAGAGGAACATTGCTAGTCAAAGTGTTGAATTTTCACTGCCAGGTTGTGACTTTCTCATCCTTTGTGAGGAATAGAGCTAGTCCTAGGAACAACCCATGTACTCTCCCCAGTTCTATAGAGTGTTTATTTTTTAATTCTTTACTTCAGAGAGGTCTTTCTGCCAGCATTTGAATTTCTGTCTGATATATTATGGACATAATCAAATTCATGTGGAAAATCTGTAGATAATATTTTAGGCTGTAAGTTGACTACTAATTATCCAGATGTTAAGTCCCTTTTTGTGGTATCTTAAACACCTGCTTATTTACACAACTAGAATTCTGTAATGTTTTATTTGGCATAATTATTTTGCATAGAAGTCTCTTGTGTCAAAAAAAGTTATGTTGCTGTGATTCTTTTGCCTCAAATCAAATATATTCAGAAGCTATTCCAGTTCCTAATGTGATGGCTCCCATTAAAACATTAAGCGTAAATAATTAGAGAACTAAAAAAAAAAAAAAAAAAGCAAACAGTTCATATCTTTTTTGAGTATACTGAACTGGCAGGCTTTTAATGTACCCTAGAATCTCACTGTTCAGTTTTAGAGAGCTGGTTTTGATGTCAGTCATCCCAGATAGGTGAATAGGTATTATCATCTCTATAGATAGGGAAGCAAAGACAAATATAGGGTCTGAGTTGGCAGAGTGCAGAATAATGACAGCTTCCACTGCTGTTACTGCTCATCAATTTAAAGATCAAGCTACTTGTGTTGACTGTTAGACAAAGATAAGCTTGTTTTTGAACGAGTTTTGTCCTTCTAAAAAGTCACATGAAAATTATTAAAGTTAACATAGGAAATACTGTATTTATCTAAATCAGAATCTTCATGGTAAAAGTTTAACACTTTCATTAACATCAGGTGATCATGAATAAAGATAATTATTTAGTAGTCATTATCGTAACTGCAATCTCTCCGGCTCAGCAAGGACAAGACAAATGACAGATTTTAGAACTCTCATCTTCAGGGATCATCTCTTTCTCTTTTATTTTAAATGACTACACCTGTGTCCAGACTCCTATGCTTATTTTTCCTATATCAAATACTCTTACACCTATTACAAAAAGTAACACAGGCTTAAGCTAGCATCTCAAAGATCTATTGCCTTCCACGTCTCCTTTGTTACTCAAAGGTCCAATAGGAAACAACAAATACCTTGCGGTGCAGCAAAGCAGTTAACAGAGCGTCTTATGTACTTACACTTGTACTTAAATGCTTTGCTGAAGAGGGATAGATAGAGTGTTGATCTGAGGCCAGAACACAATGCCTGGGGCCAACAAAGTTATTAGTTCCAGCCCCAGAATTAGAGCTCGAGTTCCCTATTCCCCAGCACGTATGGAGGTCACTAAACTGAGCTTTATCTCATATTGAAGTGGATTCTACTAATAATAATACTGTATGAACTGGGGTAACAACTCAAACAAAAATAATTGGAGAAGGGGGAAACAGTTGCATTATTCAATTTAATGCATAAGCTCTTTTTTCTCCATCAGTAATTTAGATTTCATATGAAAGCAAACAGAGATTAGATTTCACAGATTTTTATTTTTTTTTCTTTTCTCTTGGTTTTATTTCAGGAAAGGTGGAAAGTGTGCAATTCCTTTTGTTTCCAGATATCTGTGATAATGATAATTTTTAATTTAAAAAAATTAAAGTAGGAGTTTTTCTAAAGGAAAAAAGATTTCTTCTCCTCACAGAACTTGACGACAAGTGGGTGGAAATTTGTTCATGTATGTCAAGATGTAGAGATCGCACAATTAATTTCTTGATACTTTAAACTTATATCCAGTTAACCTCAAGACCTTCTCAGTAACATCCCCCTCGAAAGGTTATTTGTTTCCAGCTGTTGCTGTCTTAGTGTGTCAGACTGTTCTTCTCAAAAAAATGCAAAATAAAAGAATATTCTGAGGCATTATAGCCACTGGACTTTAAGAAATGCTGTAGAAATGTTACAAACTCTCCCTCTCAGGAGAGCTGCAGAGACTACATTTCAGCTCCACGCCAACAAAAGCGTGCGTGTGCTCACGGATGATGAAGGCAGAGATCAATTATTCAAGGGTGATGTGTCTGATGAAGGATGCTTAAACATCCATCTTCTCATCACCCAGATGGAATCTGCGTGTTTTCACTATGATGAAGATAGATCAGGCACCGATTCAGTAAAGCACTTGCAGGTGTGGATTTGACAGGGCAGGAGGACAAGAAAGAAGATAAAGGATTTTTTTAAAAATCTGCTAAAGATGGAACAAGGTACCTCGTATCACATTCACAAAGAAATGGCTTTTGGATTTTCCGTCCAGACTACAGAATTCTTGTTAATAGCTAGTTGCCAAAACAGATGCCCTGATTACTGAGAACAGATGGATTTCTCCAGAGGGTCTGCAGATTTAGACAGTACTCTGACTAAATGAAATGCTAATGATCTGGCACTGTGCTTCTCTGTGTGGATTAGACACCAGTAATATTTTATTTGTATTTGGTGGAGTTAGAATGATCCCTTTTAGACTTTGTCCATATAAAATTCTAGTATTTTGCATATTTGTCCATCTCACTAAGAGCCACACATAAATGAGCCAAATGCATTTGCAGGATTTTACTGCTTGCAAACTCTTTTTGTAGATTATTCATTTCTTAGAGGTTCTTCTCAAGGTTTAGAAGTATATTTGGGTTTCTCATTTTTTTAAATGCAGTTTCTGAAGGCAAATGAATCACTTGATTAATTTTGGTATAAAAAAATGAGATTGCATTAAAAACTGTGGTTATATTCAGCACAATTTTTTTCCTTGATTTTTTTACCACAATTTTCAAGTCAAATTAATCTGAAAATTTTGTACCACAGATTTTTTTTATCGAACTAGTCAGCTTTGTTCCCCAAACTTGCCAGTAAAAAAAATAAATAACTAATACATGAGGGTTTTTATAAAAAGGTTAATGAATTCTGCTGTGAAGTAGCTGACTAACCCCCTCTCTCCTTCTGTCATCTAAAAATTTTCTTTAGTGTAACAAAAGGTTTTGTTTTGCTTTGTTTTTATTTTTCTGGTTTGCCAATATGGCTATTTCAAGACAAATCCTCTATTTGCACAATTCACACCTGCCTAGCTATATCCTTCTGTCATCTTTTTTGTTTCTGGAAACACTGTGAGGAAAATAATACAGAGTTCAATTATTCATATGCTTTTTTTAGGACTAATCTGTCTTCCCAGTAAAACAAACCTCATTAATCTCAAGAGGATCCCTAGATATCACTTGCTTTAAAGAATCTGCATCTACAGCCTAGGAAATATGTAAGCTGCAAACAGCTGATTTTCAGTTTTAAATAGATGTTTTTGTTAAATATGATTCCTTTCAGAATCATAAAGCAGCAGCAAAACTCCTTTGGGAACTCTTGCAGAAGTACGCACCAGAGGTGGGTGTAAAAATTAGAGACCAAGACTAGAAAGCTGACAGGACAATATTACAGTATAAAAGAAATACAGAAGCTTGAAATTTACAATCGTCATAGTGACTGAGTGGGAAATTGGCAACTGACATTTCTTCTAAAAAGGTTTTAACAATTCCTGTGTTCAGGTACTGGCACAAAGAAAGATGAATCAATAATAGCCAGAAGTGGCAGTAAATCTTGGCCAGGAGGCTCTGAAGAGAGGTCTCCTAACAGCACGTATCAGTGCCGTAAACTGTGTCCACGGCTCAAAAGTTCCAGTGCAGCAGGGATGCCAGAGAAATTATTGTGTGGTCTCACAGGATAGCCTGGCAAGAGGCAGGCTGTCTCATTTTGTTCTAGTATCACTGTGCCATCAGTGATTTGCCAACCTGTTACTTTCTGTAACATTTCTTCAGGAGTATAAAATTTGTTGCAGACTATCTAATCTGTACTACACCGAGGAAGAGAGGACAGCTTGAAACAAATTTGATGCAGGGCATCTTCAGTTTCCATGATTTAATTAAAGCAGGATAGGAGACCACTTGGAGCAGACATCTCATGATGACTTCACTTTTGGAATGAATTTTCCCTGCTAGGTGTCTTGCCCCTTCTAAATCCATTCCACAGGCACTCCATTTCTGTTCTTCTTTCTTATTCAAAGCACTGTATGCTATCTTGTCCATGCACTGTACCGAAGTCGTATTGCATTCACCAACTATATTTGTACCTGCAAAAATGTATCCGATTTGACAGGTTCTGGATGCTATGAATTCATGGTGATTGACATTAATTATATTTCCTGCCTTTAGTTACTTATTAATCATGTAAGTCTCTTATTCACTTTTCTCCTTCTATGGGGTTGTGTAGGACTTCAGATCTGATGGGAAAAAAAAC
Organism: Lophotriccus pileatus; assembly: GCA_035583135.1. Classification (NCBI taxonomy): domain Eukaryota; kingdom Metazoa; phylum Chordata; class Aves; order Passeriformes; family Tyrannidae; genus Lophotriccus; species Lophotriccus pileatus. Next base: position 52,102,518 of record JAWWES010000168.1, read on the forward strand.
CTCAGAATAAGGCAATGTGGAATGATGTGGTTCCAATCTAATAAGTAGGCAGAAATACCAAAATCCTGGAGCTAAATAGATGATCTTGCCAAATAGCCAGTGAAACTACTCCGTTCCCGTCCATCATAGTAAGTATACCAAACAGCCAAAATTCATCTTCAGTTCTTCATTGGAGCTTCCTGGAGTGCTTTAATGCACATCAGGATGAAGGTTGGTTTTAAGCTTTCAGATAAATTCTAGTTGCAGTGCCATAAGCTTGCCCACTAGAAAAAGGGGGTGTGTGGTCTGAGTCCCCTTACATGTAATTCTTTGCACAAAACCATTGAAATTCAAACTCCTTACTGCAGAAATGAAATGTGAGGCCCATTTTGGTAATGCTGCTGAAGACTGTGTGATGCTTAAGCCTCGTTACAGACAATGCAAAGTGACTACATTGTCATAGGTGAGCCCTGTATGTGACAGTGGGGAATGTCAACCACTTCCTATATCTGTAGCAGTCAAAAAATGTCAGGAAGTGAGGTTTGTATTTAAACTAAATGGGGCCATAAATGCAGCCATCCATGCTGCTTGCTTTGCTGCCTGCCACAAAAAGATAACAGTAGATGTGCCCTGACCATGCAATATTGACAATCCTGTTAGATTTCACATATGTTTCAGGCCATCAGGATGAGTACTGTGTATCCTCGCCCTCTCCCTACCAAATGAGTGGGGGAACATCTTCTCTCTGACTGTAGACTCAAGCCAGTGTAGTGCTGGAGTCAGACAGTACAATCCCACTGAGACAGCTGACTTCCCTCTACAAGACAGCAGGTTTTCAGGTGGAGGGAGCTCTCCACAGTGCTCCTGCTGAGTGATGGAGTAGCCTTGGGGCTCTCTCTCGCTTCAAATGCTTTGGGAAGGAATTTCATCCTCTCTGAATTTATAGAAGTATCTTGTGAGGAACTGGTACTCTATTAAATTTTCTATAAGAGTGCCAGGAGAAAAAAAATTGTGAAGGGAGAAATGAAACTCCTGGAAAGATATTAAAATTGTCCACCTTCTGTGGGTTTTGGTTTTGTTTGGGGGGGGGGTTTTGGCACTGTTCTGCTCATTCTGTCAAATGGCCACCTTGCAGTAAACATCTCCTTTGTCAAAGTGCCATAAGAATTTAAATTCCCACATGAAACTAAAAAGCACTCTACCAGATTTGATTTATTCTAACATAATCAGTGTTGCCTTCCTTATATGTACAGTTTTCATTGGGTTAAGATAGATGGAGCATTGAATAAAATTTTATAGGATATATTACTCAGGTCTCACTGTATATCAGATTGAGTACAAGCATGAAATCTTTGATTTTGGGCCACACTGCAGCAGCTTCTGACACTGGTGGGAAGAATGCTGGGGGCTTTGATGTCTACAAACTCAGCTCAGTCCTTGAAAGAAATGTAGAGAGAACCAATTCTAATCTCTAAACATTTCCATGATCATAGTTATATGACAACTTCAAACCCAATTTGTACAGTTTACAAGGAAAAAAAACATATTTCTTTTCATTTTGAAAACTCAACCTGGGATTAGAGACCCAGGTGGATTTTTCCAGACCATGCATCAGCTTGGAAAAAAAATTACAAACATACAGCAGTTACAGCTCGGCTAACAAGTTTGCAAGTGATGCGTAAGGCAGAATAGCACTCATTCTCAAAAGTTTAATTGGCTCCCTGGGGCAAACTGTCAGGAAAGGAAACCGATAAAACTCTAGATTTGAGATGGCCTAAAAGCAGTTTCAGATCACAGAAAAAGTAATCCTCAGCTCTCTGAGTTACTTTATTGGTGCACCTTGAAAGCAGGATATTACACAATTTGTGAGTGCTCAAAAATATTTATTGCTTAACAATCATGATAGGTTTATGGGATTAACAAGCTCCTAAATTCAACATTTGGGGGCTTACCCCCTCCTTGTCACTATGGGCATTACAGACCAACAGGTAAACTTTAAGGAGACCTTGGGGTAGAACTTTGTTAACTGAAGTAGGCTGATCCTTATTTTTCCCAAGCTGCTATATTCACTCAGCTCTTTTTTTGTCTCTTTTCCCGTCTCTTTTCTCCTCAGGTTCTTATACCTTTTCATGTCAGCATTCATCTCTCAGGATTTTTAGTTACTGACTATTCCCAAATCATTCCTCTGATTCTAGGTTTTTTAATCTTACATGATCTTGCTCTACAGATTCTTTCATTTATGGATTGATGATGTTTTTGACAGTAAAACTGAGCCTATGTTATGTAACTGACATAGGGTAGAATTCACTGCTGAGAAAAGGTTGCTGAATCTGCTTTGTTGTTTTTACTCTTATTCTTGATTACCTTCCATCTTCTGCTTCCATAAAGAAAAGGTTCAATATGCAGATTTCTTGAGTACAGTTTCAGTTTAGAACACCAGATTAAAGCAAAGCTGGAGAGGACTTAATTCAATTCTTTTCACAATGGAGCTAAATTGTTTCTGAAAGGAGGAATCGGTTTCATTATTCCTGGCTGAGAGATGATGCCAAACTATCACTGAAATTGAGATGACTGATGAACTGGGAACTGATGCTGAGGGCCAATGCTGAGTTTTAATCAGAAGGGCCACATGAAAGCTCACTGGCCTCATGAGCACAGTGCCACAGGGCAGGCTGGCTGTCACTAGCTTTCTCTACCATCCAAGGACTGGCTCCCAGTCCTGCCCATGCTTTGTTCCCTTCCCTGATGGACAGCTGACTGCAGGCTCTGTAGGACTTGGAGTGGAAGTCGACCTCTGCTTGGAAGTTCTGCCCAGAGCCAACTGGCATGACAAAAGAGCTGAGTATCAATGGTTTGTTACAGCTGAATGACCCTTTTCAGGACCAAGCACCAAGTGTTTGTGTTTTTCCAAACACTGACACTTTCCCATGCCTTTTTTTCTTGCTAGCTGGCATCTGTGTTAGTGCCCAGAAGCTTCCCAGATTTGCTGACTGGCTGGAGTTAGGCTGCTTCTTGAGTTGCTGCTCTCTTCAGCCAGTCCTTGTGGGAAAGAACTTGTGTGTGCACTGCTCTGCCTGCTATTTACAGAGGTCTCTCCTGGGCTAACCCTGGCTAGGTGGCAAATGCCCACCAAAACACTCTGTAACTCCCCTTTTCAGCTGGCCAGGGGAGAGAAAATATAAGGAAAGGCTTGTGAGTCGAGATAAGGACAGAAAGTGATCACTCACCAATTACAGACTCAACTTTGGGATTTGATTTCTTGCTAATCAAATCAATATTGGATAACAAGAAATAAAAACTAAATCCTAAAATATCTTCCCTTCACCACTCCCTACTTCCCAGGCTTAACTTCACTTCTGATTCTCTCCTTCCTCGACCCCAGGGGCACAGAGGGTGGGGGCTGTGGTGAATTCATCACACACTGTTGATCTTTCCTCTTCATGGAGAAGACTAAGACTCCTCACACTCTTCTTCTGCTCTCGCATGAGGTGCCTCCCATGGGACAGTCCTCCATGAAATTCTTCAAGTGACAGCCTCCCACGGGCTGCAGTTTTTCACAGACTGCTCCAGCCTGGGTCCCTTGCATGGGGTGGAGTCCTTCAAGAACAGCCTACTCTACTGTGGGTTCCCAGTGGGGTCACAAGTCCTACCAGCAAACCTGCTCTAGTGTGGACCACACCTCCTTATGGGGTCACAGCCTCTTTCAGGTATCCACCTGTTCCACCATGGACCTCCACGGGCTGCAGGGACACAGCTGCCTCACCACAGTCTTTACCATGGCTTCAGGGGAATCTCAACTCCAGCACTGGGAGCAGCTCCTCCCCTCCATCTCCACTGACCTGGGTGTCAGCGAGCTGTTCATCTTCATTTAGGAGCCAGCTGGCATTAGCTCAATCAGGCACAGGGGAAACTTGTAGCAGTTTGTGACAGAAGCCACCCCTGTAGCCACCCTCACTACCAAAACCATGCACACAAACTCAATAAGAGGTCCAAGGGAGAAAGGAAAGAGTTGATAGAGTCCTTTTAAATTTTTTTTCAGTCAAGTAGTGTTTCTTTAGAGCTTCGTAGTCTGAAGATCCATCCAACAGCCCAACAAGGAAAAATCCCTTTTGCTATTTTCTACAGAGCAGACCTGGTATTGTAGGGGAATCTGGGATCACCATTACTCAGAGATTATTTGTGTTCCAGCCACTCTTGAGTATTCTTTGTCTTGATCTGACTGGAATAATCAGAAACTTGTTTTTGTTGTTTTCTCAGTCAAAAGTTAATACATTCAGAAATCATACTGAACACCTTTGAAGCTGTGAACTGCCAACAGTGGGACCCTTACATGCAAAGATTATGGTGTTGACAAAAGTTTGCCAATTAAAGATCAAACTTGCACTTCCCCTTACAATGTGTTACTATGTTTCCAACTGTACCTATACTCCCATCAGCGTAGATACAGTTAGATGAGAAGAATGGTACAACACTCCCATTTTTGAGAGCAGCAATATGTCTTGCAATGCCTGAAATGTGTTACATTCTTGGTCTGCATTAGCAAAATCCAATAATAGTAATAATTGGTCTGATTCCGAATAATAATTGGTAGCCTCATGACTAAGGTAGATAACCAATGTATTGAAATTTCCTCTTTGTGCTGATTCTGATCACACCAGGTCTGCATTTGCATTAAAACTTTCTTCAGGACAAAGGGTTATGAGTAAATATGGATGCATACCTGTAAAAGATCTAGAAGACCTCTTCTGAACAGAGTCCCATTGACTTCAGCATCTCTGGAACTTTACTCCATGACTGCTGAAATTAACCTATTAATTTGGTATAATACCTTTTCTGCTATGCTTCTTACACTTACTCATAATTTTCCCGTTATAACCTCATAAATCTTCCAAAGTTCCAATACAAAATCAAATTCTCTGCTTGCTACAATTTAAACTTAAAGTCAATTACCCCCGTTCCCATCTTGTCTGGATAGTATAGTCCTGTATGGACAGAAAAACCAAGAAAATGTATGGTAATTACAAAGCCTACAGACAGTATATCACCCTGTGACACAGGCACTGGCTTAAAAGGTAGTCTGATTTTCTTATAAGTGGCTTCTCATTTTATTTAATTACATAAGAAACACAGTAGACTAGGTTTTCTGCCAGTATGATGGGGTGAAACTGTACCCATTTATAGCGCCAGAGAATTTTGCCCATAATTTTAAAGCTTCCACAGTAGCATATAAATGTACAGTTTTTTCTATAACAATGTTCACTGTTACACAGTATGTCTGAAACCAAACCAACCTTTGTGAGACAGATGGTTCTTCTTACTGGAAAAAAATCAATTTCCTAAAAAAAAAAATCACATTCATCTTTTCCCAGAAAAGGTCAGTGATGTTATTTTGGTGGATTTTTTTTTGGTTAAGGAAATAAAAATGGGCACATGAAGAAGGAGGGAAGATTGGGCCAAGTTCTCAAACTCTACTCCCCATTGTAGAGCTTTAAGCTGGGACATGTTTAAATTCTGTATTCATGTAACCTAAATATTGGCCTATATAAAGGCCAAACTTAGAGGTTCAAATTCTTTAAAAATACATATATTCTTTTAGCTGCTTCTTCCTTGCCTTGCTGTGGAGAAAGTAGATACTGTCAACATCCTACAGACTATAGGAAAATGTGGGTCTTCTGTGTGTGCCTCAGGGTTTGCTGGGTTTTATGTCTGTCTTGCAAACTGCTGATGAATTGAGACATTTCAAGGCCTCTTCCCTTTGTTAGCATATCATAATGGTACAGCTAACCAAAAAATTAAAAATCAGTTATTAGAAGACATCAGACATGGAAAAACTCTGAACACAGCAGGGTGTAAGCACAGATCACAGATCTGTGCTTGGCAGGAAAATCCACTTTTCCATTTAAGTTTTTGTTTCAATTTGAGAAAACTTCAGGAAAAATCATGGAAGTACAACTTCATCAATTTTAAATTAAAAACAAACAAACATTTAATTTCCAGCAGGATGATCTTGAAAACAGCAATTTATCACAGAGTAATTTAGAATATTAGCAAAATTCTTCTTCCAACAGGTAAAGTATGCTTGTGCTCTGAGTCCTTCCCTCTGAGGTACACAGTGGTACAGAAGGGAAGAGGATAAACAGATGCTTCCATGTATTGACTACTGTTCATGATACTGATATATCAAATGAAAACTCAAGGTTTACTTTCTTTGGAGAAGTGCGGGACCTAGAAGCCATGCCTACCTTTTTTGGAGGGAAGGAGGTTGGGCAGTGTTCTAAGCTTTGGAGTGATTCAGTTATCCACCTTTACTATATGCAGAGCCTGGATGATTAATTCCAGCTCTCAGAATAATTTTGTTAACTCAGCGAAGGGAACATGTTTCCTGCTTCGTGGCATCTCAACAGCCTGATTCCCCACAGATAAAGCATAATTTGCCTCTCTTGCCTAGTTCATTTCAAACTAAGAGTTCCACAGAGAAGGAGCTGAAGAAATACCAAGAGAGCTAAAGATCTTTGGGAATTCAGTTTCTAAAAAAGAGTAGGAAAGGGAATTTCCTCCAGGATATACAGCTTGCAAGTGATGAGTCACATAGGAAGGTGTACTTCTCCTTCAGAATAGCTCTTTCTTACATACTATGGGGTCTCCATTTAAGAGCCCATTCCAGCTGTGGCAGGATCCCACAGCAACCAAGACCACAAGGTCATGCATTTGGCTGAGCTCTTGGGGCTTGGTGGCAGTTGACTTAGGAGGAAAACAGTATCTACTTCCATACTGGCCACAAAACTCACAAAATGTTGGTCTCATAAATTAGTTGATGGAAAGTCTACCATCCAGCTGCGTGAGCTGGGGTGATAACATACCTGGGTTTTTTGGCTACTAGGTTTTTGTAAATGCAGATCTATTGAATTCAATTCTCTCTTCCCACTCTCACAAAGAGAGAGGATTTATTTTGGGATGGCATGTGTAATAAGATTTTTGTTCTTGTGTACATTATATTTTTATCTGTTCTTCTTTTGCTAGGTGTAAGTGTCAACAATTTATCACTGGCAGAAGGAAAAAAAAAAAGTCTTATTCTCTGTGGCAAAACATCACAATTTAGAAAGTAGACTTTTATTCATGTTTAGATGAAAGTGATTTTTTTCTTATTTTTTGCATGTAAAAACATCTCCTTTGCTCCTAGTATCTCATAATGGTACAGCTAGCCTCAAAATTAAAAAGCAGTCTCTATCCGGAAGCCTTAGTAGTGCATATATTAAGGAAAGCCTGTGAGAAGCGTTGGTAATAAGGGTCTCTTTGCAAATTATTTATGCTTTAGGCAAGTTTATAACTTTCAGTGCCTTATATTTCTGTACTCAGGAAGAGTTCTGTGACAGAACTGAACTAATATCTTTAGAAACTGTTGGTCACCTGCATTACTAGTTGTTTGAGAGACAAAATGGTTGTTTATTTTTACGTGGTTTGTTCCCTAACAGAAAATTAAAATAACTCCAAAACATATATAGTAAAGACCAGTACATCACAGAATGCAGATGTCCCTAATGCAAACACACTTTCTGCATTCAAAGTTCACTCAAGCATTTTCCAAACAGAAGTCAACTGTGACAGCAAGCCAAAAGCACTGTTAATCATCTGATTGTACATGCAAATCAGGCAGGTAGGGACACAATGATTCAGATTGGCACCTTCAGTACTCAGATGTTGTGGGCAAAAACTATAGCTGGAACAAAGTGAGCTAATGTGTCAAACACGAAAATGTATTAGTTAATAATTTGCTATCCATAAATAGTACTTCTACAGGAGCAAAATGATTTGTATCCTGAGATAT
>JAWWES010000168.1:52110421-52223896 GCA_035583135.1 Lophotriccus pileatus
GAAAATGTATTAGTTAATAATTTGCTATCCATAAATAGTACTTCTACAGGAGCAAAATGATTTGTATCCTGAGATATGAGAATCCATTTTTACGTGCTATTCTTTTATTGAATTATGCAGTTGGGGCAATAACAAAAGCTCAGTTGCAACTGGGCAACTGAGTGTGGATCTTTTTCTTTGAACACCTCTGTAGAATGATGATAGATTCTAGCTGCAGGCCACACTTTCTGTGTCTCCAGAGTCTGGTCTGAAAGGGATCAGCTCCAGCTGCTCAGTTAGGTCACCATTGTATTTGACACATATGTTAAGATGATGGGCCTTGTTCCACAGAGGTCATGGTCTAATAGAAGGAAAAAGAATGGAAGTAAAAAAATATCATTTCCTGTGAAACCTCACCCAGCAGAAATCAAACTTTTTTTTTTAATCCCATTTAAGTCATCCAAATTATACTTTGAAAATGGGTAAAAAGTAGTTTTTTTGATGTCTAAGTGATTTAGGAATGCAAGTCCAACTAGAGAATCACTTCACAAAGATATTTCTCATCTCTCTAAGATAATAAACAAACCTGGACAATGAAAGTTAACGCTAGTAGAGTCAGAATATTTAGTAGGACAAATATTCCTGGATGGCGAATGTAGAAGAAAATCCTGCAGGTGAGCTGCATTGATTTTCAAGGTGTCCAGGGGTTTCCTTTAGTTTCAGCTTTGTAGAAACAAAGGCCAAGGGGAGAAAAGATAATTTTTCAAAGAGTGTCAAACATTGAAGTAGTGTTGGGGGAGTTATTCTGACTATCATTATCTCAGAAAAAGTCACCCTGACAACCCAGTTATATTTAGTTTTACCCTGATAATCTGGGTTCATAGTTTGATTTTCATCTGGGGTCTCTTTTATCTTTCTGTCATTTTTAAAACCTGTGATTTCTAATTAACAAGATGACTCCTGAAAGCACCAGAACTACTTCAAATGCCACTGAAACTGCAGGGCTTACAGAATTAAATTACCCTGATGTTTGGCCCAGGCAAGAAGGATTATTTCACTGCTCTTTTAAGAACTCATCCAGTTTCATGGCATGTTCAGGTCTCCACTTTCATGTGTAGTCTTGACCTACCTGTGTGATAATGCATGCAAGAAAGCAGGAATCTTGTGTTTCTCCTTCCTCTCAGTGAACTTGGTAAGTGGCAGAAGCCCAAGTTGTGTTTAGCTAACGGCCTGTTCTGGTTTGATTTGCTGTTTTCTTCCCTCCCTCTTCAAAGCTACTTATTTCCTAACAGGCAGTCCCAGCTTCAGAAAGTAGATCAATACCTTGAAATCTCCAAAGACCAGCTATTTTAATGTGGGCCTTTGAGTCAGGCTGATTTCATTTATGTACCTTATGGATGGCAGAGCACTTTAATATACACTATTGCTTTTGAACAATGTGGTAAAGAATAAAAATAGCTGTTCAAAGAATATACAATAATCGCTGCTATCATTACTGAATTGTTTGCTTCAATCAAATAATAGTGCCAGGCTACAAGCCAAATTAACAGTGTTCAACAGTGCTTACTATTCACATAATATCTTAAACATGTAAGCTTAAAAATTGTTCTTGTCTGACTGAGCAATACTCCAAATGGACACCCTTGTACATGCTGTAAAACCCACTATATCTGATTTGTGAAAGCCAAACTGTTTCTAATTAAAACAGGCACTTTCTGAGTCTTTCTTCACATTTCATAGATGTAAAACAGAAGGGCTTATAACTGAAGACTCAACCAAGAATCTTGATGAAGTGAATGGAGAAAAAGTATTCATAAACTCGAAGCTCATCACTAACCAACAGAATTCTGACCAACAGAATTTTAAGCAGAGCAAACCTTTGTCCAGGTTCAACCAGGGTTTAGATTTGTATTTGGTTCTTTAGGAACTGTTCATCAATCACTTTGGTTCTTCTATTTGTAACCAAAGCAGTGTTGAAGTAATGAAACACCAAAAAAAAAGATCTCTGTTTAAGATTTCATTCTAGTCTTGAAAATGCAGATTTCTTGTCTTGCCATATCAAGTGTCATGAGGTTATGTCTAGCCAAGCTGTGATAAAGAACAGGTTAAATTCTTCTCCTGAGTACCTTAGCAGTGAGAGAACTTTACAAGACAGTCCTTTACTGATGAGAGGAATTAGAAATTTGTTTGAGATGACAGGACAGTAGCCCTAGTGTCAGAAAGGACATAGCTGCTGATAGGCTAAGGATGAAGATGTAATTAGTTTATAGTGATGTTGAAAAGTATGATGAGTATGATTAATGTGATTACAATACATGTAATCTTAGTGTGTACTTGACTGGAAAACTAAAAATATGATTAATTGTGAATGTCAGGTTCCTTTCTGCTAGTGCTTAGCTTCTATTTCTGATGCTTAAAGAAAGGAATAGAAACTTCTCTGAACTTTTATGTTACAGTTTAGCTTGATAAATTTAATCTAAAATAAATTATCATTCAATCCATCTCTAAAATGCATACATATTTAAAACTTCTGGAAATCTTAAGCTGAACCTGAAAAAAATATATTAGCCTCCAAATAGTTTTTTACACTTCAGGTACCAAGCAATTTTAACTAGACCACTAACTTGATGAATTTATACTCCAATCTTGATTCCAGAAGTGCATTGATAATCATTCCTTCGGTGTTAATAAGTTTTGGACAAAACAACTCTATGCCTCCTTATGATTTTCCTAATATGAGTCATAAGCTATGCCTATTATTTGTTAAGCAATATTGAAATGGATGATTCAGTTAAACATGAAAAATTCTTACTTTTAATGGTCATATTTTATTATAATCTGTTGGTTTTAATGTTATTTATTGCACACCTTACTCTTTAATCATGTTTGCTCAATGAGGTGTCCTGTTTTCTACAATAGGGACAGGGGTTTTTTGAATTTGCTTATAAATGCCTATGTTTAAATACTGTTAAAGATTAACCTCAGTCTAAGAGGCTGGTTTTGAAAATGGCTTGACCAGGTGGCTACTATGTTCACACATATACTTTCTATGTATAGCTTAATTACAAGTGTGTAATTAGTGGGTGTAACAAACTAAGTTGTTTCCATGCGTCCAAAACTCACAAGTCTTTATGTTCTCCTGGTGACAACAGTCCAAGCCTGAGGAACGATCCATCGAGGTCTTCTTTGAATAAACACAGAGCACAAAACATCTCCTTTTTCAAAGACAAAGAAAGTATTCATAGATACATCTCAGCACACCAAGACTCTAACCTTTTCATCTTGATAATTATTGTGGGTGTTACAGAGTAGAATTGTTTCCTTAAAGAACACTCCCTTACTGACAAATGTGCGTGTCTCATTCTCCTAGCCTTTTACTCTGCCTTTTCTGCTCTATATATAGAGCAGTCCCATGCTTCCACTGCTTTGTGTGAAAGTCACGCATTCTCTCCAAAAAAAGGCTCAAGCATCAGTTAAACCTTTACCAAATCCTATACAAGTTTTTAACCCAGACTGGTAGTCTTTGGCATTTCTCTAGGTCTGCTCTCAGCCCCCTGAGGTACTTACCCTGTTGGGGTACGGCTCTCCTGGCACAGTGCACTCTAGAGGTTAATGCAAGGTTTGGGCACAGCTTAGCTCGGGTCTGATCTTCCATACTGCAAGGTCATCTTGCACTGTCACACTTTTTTGGTCTCAGTGCATCTCTACTTGGGTGTTTCACTGGAATTTCTTTGGTCACATTCCACAGCTCTCACCCACAATAAATTCTTTAAACAAAAATAGCCTTCTCTGAGCACTGTGGGAAACTGAGATTAATCTTTTTCAGGTGATTAAACTTCTCATTGGAGTGTGAATGATCTACAAACAAGAGAAACAGTGGTAAAGATCTTTTCTCTTTAGGACAAATGGAAAACTGTCACCACATCTGCGTGAGAAGGTTTTGTGACTGACTGGAAAGCTTTTGCTGGGATGGCAAGGCCTTCATTCTCAGATACTGATCCTTTTGTCAGCTCTCACTACCAGGTAATCCTACAAGCAGCCTATTTTGGATTTGTGAGCTTCCCTGTACATCGTCACTTGATTCTGTGGTCTGAACCTGTCTCCAGCAAGACCCTTCCTTGCCATGGCAATAATACCTTTTATTTCTTTTGCTGATGTCTGACAGAAGAGAATCTTGCTCCACTGCAGTTTGGCAAGCCTACAAGTTGCCAGTTCTATCCACCAGGGAACGGGGACTAGGTGGATGGAGGTGGGCAGCGGCAAGCAGGGGCCATCAGCAGTGCAGCAGGCTCAGTTTCCCTGCTTGAACTTGGCTTCCTGCTAAAGGCTGAAATCTGCAGCTACAACCACTCCCTGCCTCTTGCTCCTCCTTTCTTGGCTGGAGGAAGGCTCAGTGATCCCCCGTGAGCACTTTCAGCCACACCCAAGTACTAATTGTTCAGTAAATTGTTTTAGTAAAGCTTTAATTATCAGCTTATTACGATTTTAATTACTAGGAGACTGGCAGAGGCTGAGGTCAGACTACCAATGATGTATTATTTTTTATAATAATGGAATCTGCTTTCTGTTCATCTAGGAAGAAATCTGTTTACAGGCATATTTATAAGGTTTTATTCCTGTTTTAGGCAAGATTTATGTGAAGAATTACATGGCGCTTCTAACATTTACTATGCAGCCAACTTGGATTAAACCTTGCATGAAAGATTTTATCTCTTGCTTTCCAAATTTGCAGAAGGTCTTATCCAAACTTGTTTTAAGTGTATAAATGCTCAGGCAAATCACTGCCTGTAACAAAAAGATAGAATGGCTTAAAAAAAACATGACCTTACCATGGAAAAACTTATATGTGGAATACATTGGTGCAAAGAGAAAGAAAATCAGTTTTTGGCTTGAATCTACAATGAACAAGAGAAGAAGTAATGAGGCGAAATTGTATCAAACAAGATTTCAGATAGACATTAGGGAAAACTCTCTAATGGTGGTGATAATTAATCGCTGAAATAGCTTACCTTGAGAGAAGATGACCTCCCCATGGTTACAGCTTTTTAAGATTGAAAAACCATCTATGAGAAACCGATTAGGTTTCCCTGTTCCTAGTTTGCTGCAGGGTAATGGACTGCATGCCTTCCTGCAATCCTGCCTGTACCTTTATCAGCCTTAGTTTGCGAACTCAGGATGAAATTATAAATTTAATTGTGATTTTATACTCAGCTATATGTAGAATTGGTGATTTAGATGCAAACATTTTGACAGAATGGTATTCAGGCAAAGCAGGCACTGCAATTCTGAAGTACTTACTAGAATCAGAACTGCTGGCTTTTCTTGATTCCTCTCTAGAAAACAATTGCACTGTTTGTTTTATGGATATTTGGAGATGAATTTGTAAGGTATTTTGCTGTGAATCGCAGACTTACATGCTTTTTTCCTCTTTAGACTATGAGAAACATTTTTTGGACTGCTTAGGGCAGACTGCTGGAAAACAAATGTGTATACTGTTCTTTCACAAAGACAGGACTTTGAGGCTTGCACTAATAACTCTAAAATAAAGGTATCAGAGAGGTGTCCAAGTGCTTGACAAAATTTTTGAATATGGTCTAACCAGTTACATAAAAGTTCAGATCAATCAGTAGTTTCCACATTTAAAGGGTTATTTCAACTGCTTTTGTATTCTGCGAATCGGCTAAATCAGATTGGCTTTTTTTTTTTTTTCTATTTATAGCTCTGGGGAGAAACTGTTGCACTTGCTCATACTCACACATAAAATTTCACATTTCACAGGAAAAAGTATTTGCTACATAAAAATGTTACCTGCTTCAGAGGACAGTGGATTTTTCTGCCAGCAGGGCCTTATGGTTTTGCAAAAGCTACTTTTGGAAGCAGCAGATGTGCACACATATGTGTATGTGTCTAAATAATTTATTTGCAGAGGACAATATGGAGCTGTGCTTCAGCAACGGATCTGTGTGAAGACTAAAATCCCAGCTGGAACACAAGAGAGAGAATCCTCAGTGGTATGTAAAACATCAAGGGAAAAGCAAAGATAAGTGGGCAGGCAAAGGAGAGAATGATTGGCAGAAGAAAATAGAAGGAAGGAGAGTAGATGGATATGAAAGTAGAAATATAACTGAAATACAACGTCAAAAAACTTCTGAAAAGAAGACTAGATGCTCAAATTTGGTGCCAAGAGTCAGAAAAAAATAATCAAGAGTCATGTGATTAAAAATGACAAAAATATAATGCTAAATGGCTTGAAAAGCCAAGTCTGAAGAACGCAGCTCCTTCTGGATATTTTTGAAGTGTTTCTAGAAACCCTCTCTCATCAACAAATGTGAGAAACTCAGAGGAATATTGAACCAATTACAGAGAAGTGAGGTAGGAGCTAGAGCTGCCAGCGCAAAGGAAAGTTTGTAGTGATCAGGAATGGTTGCAACATTGGCAACTCTTCTTCACAGGACAATAATAAGAAAATCATGACTCCTGGAAACTGCTGAGGATGTAATCAGGCCTGGAGCACTAATTGCTATTATTAAACAGAATAATATATATTTATAACTATGAGTTGTACAAAAATAGACAACTAAATGAAAAAAAAAATTAACCAAACTAAACCAAAACCCAACAACAAACAAACAAAAAAACACAACAGGAGGAAAAGTCCTAAATAGCTCCAGGATAGCCAGGCTATAGACTCTTACTCTAAATATACTAGAAACCACATTTAACTCCATCGTGGCCACAATTTGGGCTATTTGCATGGGTATAAATGGAATTATTTACAGCCATGAGAATGGCCCTCTAATAGTGATCTGAACTCAAGGGAATACCTGGTCATAGCACAGATTTTTTTTCTAGAAAGCCTTGAGGAAACTGGTTTATCTTTAGGCAGCTAAAGAGTTTAACATTGAAATCTCAGAGCTGTTTGTTGATTCTGGATATACTGTTTCTATCCAGAGGCTGCATAAACTGTTAATGAGCATATCTCTTATTTTCTCAGTAGAATAGGAAGCAGGGATTTAGGCAGCTAATTTATTGTCACTTATATCAGCATGCAAATGAAACTGTCCTTCTCTAAACCTAAAGTAAGAAATATCCTCAGAAGAAAAATGTGAATAAAAATAAAACCAAAACAAAATTCCTATTACCTCTGTGATTCTCCTCCAGTGAGCCTCTTATTTGAAAGGTAATATGTTTCCTGCACATTGATGTGCTTCTTTCTGGGTATCTGACTTGGATAGGTGTGAGACAGAGATGGAAGATACAGACATCATAAAGGGTAGTTGGTGCTAGACCTTCCAGACTGTGGCTGCACAGTGTGCAGGGGCCTGCCACTGCTGGCTTGGGAGCTACAAGCAGAGACACAATCCACTGTAAGAGGGACGCTCCAGTACATAAATGCCCAAGTGGCTTGCCAGAACCAAGCAGAAAATGAAATTTTGGTGCAGAAGATAATTGAAAAATGGAGAAACTGCTGTAGGAACTGAGAAGAAGACCTGAAGAGAGTTGCAGAAGGAGGGAATATGAAAGCAAAGGAGATTGATAAGGGAGAAGGGGCAAAGAAAGTGGGAAAGAATATTTAATCCACCTAATTATCTTTTCTGCCTAAAGGCACAAGAAAGGACTGATGTAAAGTGCTCACAGTAGCACAGAGAGTAGTAGGAGACTAGAAAGTAATAGGATTTTTCCAATATGTAATATAGATCAAGTGCTAATGATGGTGAGGAGGATTTGCTTTGAAGGACAGGCTGTGATATCTACTAGAATTTCAGTATGTCTACTGAGAGATTTAACCCACAAGTGGTGTCAGACAGTAACTGCTGAAGATTTAAGACTTTTATCAGGAACCCAAAACCGAATAAGACATCTGAAGTGATGCAAATATGAGGTCCCTTTTAGTTATATTACTGATCTCTTACAATGGAAATCTGCTGTTAAAAATATAGTTAAGCAAGAGAACATCAAACCCAGTAAAGCTTGAGTGTTGCCTTTGTATTCTTCTGCACTGTGTCCAACTGCTCCTCTGGCTCACCACAGCCTAGCTTTGGTGGACTCCCAGGTTATATCAGACTCTCAAATCCTGTCTCCAACTCAGGCTAACAGGAGAGAGAAGGAAGGAGATACTCACAGCAGTGGTTTCCCGTAGAAGCTGTAAAAGCATCTTGAACTAAACTAAAACATTATTTAGTCACATCTGTCTTACAGATGCCTGGTCTTTATCTATCCAAGTTGTAGGAGTTGACTCTGGGGAAGCTCTGTGTGAATGTTAAAGGTCAGCCAGGTCTTGTATAAATTATGGCACAGATTTCTCTCAATTCATAACCCAGCTGAATGACGGATGTTCTTTCTTCACTAGGTCACAGGCTAAAGGAGAAATGAAATGTGTCCATCACGTACTTTTATTCCCTCCCTTCCTGCCATTAGTAGTCCCCACTAGGACTCTCTTCCTCCCTTAGTCCTTGTATAGCTCAAAGTAGCTCTAGGTCATAGGAGAGGGCAGCAGGAAATCCTGAAATAAGTTGCATACATGCAAAATCCTATGCCTGCATTAAACACAAAACTTTATACAGAGAGGTATAATAGGAAGTCTGCTAACTCTGTGTGGACCCAATTTCAACCATCTGGTTTTCTGCAAAGCAAAAAAATTATTAAACATGAGACTAATTAAATTTTCCCATCCTCAGTTTCTCCCATTAATTATGTGTGTAACCAATATTTCATTTGTTAATTATTTGAGGCATTTACAAAGTTTTCTATCTTAAGAACATCAGAAAGATATAGTATGAAGCAATGTGACTTCTGTGTCCCGATGTAGTGTTAATTTATTTTGTCTATTCAAAACTCTTCTACAAGACAAATTAATCTGTACTGAAAAAGACATTTGCTAAATTATATAATGAAAAATACAGTAAGCCTTGTTCATAATTCCTATTTTATATTTACTTTTATTCCTAATTGGGTTGTTCAATATAAAATAATTGAGGGATATTTTTTAGAAGATGAATGGTGATGGAGTCAGTTGCTTCTTTGATGCCTCCTCATTACCTTAGTAAGCATGTGAAAAGTGTTTCTACACCCAGGAAGACCTAAAAGTAACATTTTCCTTTGCTAACTTTTGGCATGTCTTTTATTTACCATTAGGTCTGAAATGTGGCATTTTTAATCTTCTGGTCCTGGCCAATCTCAAAGGATTGGCTTAGACTAAAATGTAGGTCTTGTAGCAGCCTCCTCTCTGGCTTGGTAGGTCAGCCCTTCTCTGGTGTCCCTGCATGGACAATCTCAGGTCAAATAACAGCAAATATCCTTGTGAGTTTTCATGACAAACCAAGAAGCTTCAGTGCAGCGGTGCATTGGCATGAAGCAACTCTTCATGCTGTGGTATCTGGCTCGTCAAATCAACTCCCTGTGTCTCTACATTCCACCACCTGGTTCACTGTTTTCAGTAAGAGACTTAAAGTTACGGTGGAGGAAACCATTTTTTGTAGCAGGATCAGAGCATGTTTTTGAATATACTTTAAGGTCTTGTGGCTATGACAACCCACCCATTTCACTGAGACTTAATGAAAACTATAATAATACTTTATATTGCCTTGAGGGTTTGTTTTTTAATCTACAATTTGTATAATTGTTATAGAGAATAGGGTTGAATAAATCATAACAGGAACTGTAACTAAAAGAATTATCCCAGCAGTAGGCCAAGCATATTGCATTTTAAAACACCAGGGAATTCCACATGGATGATGTGCACATGGTAAGAAAGATAAAAATTAACATTTATAGTAAGGCATTATAATTTTCTTTCTTCTCCTAAACTGTTGTTTGTTGCAGATCTGAGATAATGATATTATCTTATATTTGGATGGCACAAATTACTTGCTGGCATATTGAATCCAAAATTTCTATAGAATGACTGAAATAGTTTTATCACTTTATTAAAAAAGTCTTTTGTAAAAGTGTTGTAGTGTTAGCTAAATATAGAAGATCTATTACAGATCATTTAGATCTTCTGTATACATAAACAAACACGAAAGGAAAAAAAAATTTCAAAACTTGGCAAGAATTTTCACTAGTTGTGGGCCATTTTCAGTTTTATAATAAAAATAGAAAGCTTCTGAGAGCAGACATTTCTGCTTAGTAGAAACCCATCTTTTCCACAAAAAATACTTCATCTGAAAATTTCAGCCATCTTTAAAAGATCCAAAGAATTACTTATTTGTACCATCTACATGTATAGGAAGAAGGGTATTACATTTTAGTCATGTAATTTTGATGTCTGCCTGGCAAAGTACAGGAGTGAATCACAGTTGCTGAGTTGGAAGGGACACATGAGGATCATCAAGTCCAAGTTTTAAGTGAACAGCCCTTAGGAGGATCAAACCCTCAACCTTGGTGTTATTAGCACTGTGCCCTAACCAACTGAGCTAATCTCAAGACTATTGTTATGAGCATAGTGGATTTCCTCAGGAAAGAGAGCCAATATCCTCAGCAGTATTGTGTATTATTAAAAGACAGAATGAAGAATTTACTTTCTGCATGATCCAAGATTTTAGTGTTGCAGAGCTTCTCTCATTTTCCCTTTTGTTTTTTTTTTCGGGTTGTTTGTTTTTTTTTTTCCTTGTTTTGTTCTGGTTTTTTGTTTTGGTTTTTTTTTTTTTTTGAGGGGGGGACAGTTTGAGAAGAATAAGTCATTATCTATTTATGTTTCTATTCTTCATTTCTGGAGTTGATCTGCAGAAGACAATTCCATTTTTTTACATCCCCAGTAGTGGCATTTATTTCACTGAGGATAACTATGTTGTGGTCACCAATACGTCAGCACAGAATATAAGCATGTATTACCACATAAATCAGTCTTTTGGAATTCTCCATAAGTCCAAGAGAATCATAGGAAGCAAAAAAAACAGCACTACTCTTTGAATCTTACCCTTCCTTCACCACCCCCCTGATTTTGAGATTTGCTTCTTGGTCCCATTTCCAACCCAGACAAAAAGCTGCCACAGTCACTTTTGCAAGATATCTGTCAGACAGTCTTTACACATGAGAATGAGAGGAACAAAGCAACTGAGGACACTAAAAGAGAAGTGCACGCCAGCAGAGCCAGTGCCCTTCCAGGAGCTGCGGTTCCAAGGGAGGACCCTCTTCCTCCTAGAAAAACACATTGCTACATGAAGAAAATCTGCCCCCACCCACCCAGCATCTTCAGGGAGGTATCTCCCAAGCAGCACTAAACTTCCTTTCTTCTTTCCTCTGTCTGGCTGAATAGTCCTCACAGTGAAGGTCCAGTTGATCTCTTGAGCCTCTGAAGATCCACCCCTGGGTGATGATGCTGAATCAATGCTGGGTCAGGGCTGAAAAGGATAGTGCTACCATACAGATCCTGAGGTGACAAAATAGTGCCTAATCAGCATAGATTTGGTAGCATAGATGCTGTAGCCAAGCTGGTCCCTTGCTCTCCTCACTGGCAGGAACAGCAGACATCCACTTGTAGATTGTAAAGGTTGTCCTTTGCTTGCCTCCTGCTTCAACAGAGCTAAGGTAGAACTTGCTGCCACCCAGAAACCAGCCTGCAGAGCATTGCAATTACAGCTTTTCCCTTTCTTTGTCTGCTTTATCTGTATGCTCATCTGTGTGTACCTCAGGAAAGCTGGCTGAAATCAAAAGTTCACTATTACTTCCTCCAGCCACAGTGCGTCAGCTACTCAAATTAAATAACAGACCTGCTGTGAAATAGAAAGTGTTCCCCAACTTGCAGTGATTTCTCATAAAGATACTGCACCAATCAGTTCGATACCTGTGGCTTCCTACTAAAAGCAAATGATATTTCACAGCAGATAGCCAAGCACACAAGGATGTATAAATTAAGCAAAATGCTCTTTATTTGCTTTTTGCCTTTAAGTGACCAAGTTGTGTGCATGGAAATACAAAAGGATTTTTTTTTAAGGCAGACAGTGGAAATACCTAGTTTTTTGGCTCTAGTACACATGAATTCTTTCAGTAATAAATCAGGGTTAACTTTCTTCTTACAATTCAATTTTCTACTTGAATTGAGAATTGTATTTGTATTAGAGTGTCTGCTTGGTAACTATTAAAGAAATGTGCCCAGTATATGAAATCATAAGCCCACTGACATACTAGTAAAAGCTGTTTTAATTTTTGGAGTAAGGTTGGATTTTGTATTGTTTGTTCTTCAAGAATTCTATATGCCCCTTGAAGAATATCAACCCAGGTCAAAAGTTTAGGTCATAAATACTAGTTCTGAGTTCTCTCAAGGAAGCCTATCCTAACAACAGGTGAAGACATGTCTTTTTCATGGGGTAGCAACTATATGTAGATTGGACTCATCCAGCAACTCATTTACAAAATTCATTGCCTTCTACCTGAAATCCCAGACACATGTCTATGCCCTTGCCTTCCCTAAAATAGAAGTATAGCTGGTAAATGAGTCGAAAATCTCAGATGTATTACATGAGTTGTCCTTATCATTAGAGAAGGCAAACCCCAACATTACAGGTACTAGCCATGCTGTACATTATGCTGCTAAAAGGCACTTGGATGCTGCATTAAAATGAGCTGCCTCTCTGATGTTCTGGGAAAGTAAGGCCAGGAGACTGTTCAGTGTTTCTGCAAACCTTTTATAAGATAAATATGAATTATTCTCCTAAAATATCACTTCCCGGTAAAGTGAGCAAAGATATCCTTTGCATTTTTTTTTTTTTTTTAGAAATCTTACATATTTAGACTTTCAATTATGTTTATGGGACTTAACTATGTTTATTACACTCTAAATTCTTACAGCATCTTTCCTTAGGACAGAAGGAAAATGGTAATATCTTTGGTGTATTTGTATGCTGCAATCACAATTAACTGTTTACTTTTCCTGAACTTTCTCTAAGATTTTAATGAACCATACCTTTGCAATCACCAAACTCCATTTCCTCCAGTTTTTCCTGTAGATTTTTCAGATTATTTATTTTTCCATGTTGAAGGTTAAGGTTTTCCTGTTTCTGCTTGATGTTTTCCAGTAGAGTTGTCCATCATCTAATTCCAAAGAACATGAAACCCATCCTCATGATGTATAAATTAGCTAATCACCATCAAATTTGAAGGAGACGTTTACACTATCCTAAGACCTATAGTCTCTTTGTGTCTTTAAAGAAAAAAAAAAAAAAAGAAAAAAAATTAGAGGAGTTTTTTACACATTAATAGTATATTTAAAAATCAGCAATACCAAACCCCAATCCTAAATGTCACAGCACACATTTATACACATATACAGCTTGATTTTCAGCTCTGGCCAAAATATTTCCAGCACAATGATGAGCAAATAATTATCTTTTATTATTATACCAATCTATGTTACCCATTTTTTTTAGCCATTTTTATCTCCTGTATAACTTAAAGCCACATCTCTGACCTTCACACAGCAGCCAGCAGGTGAAACAGGAGGAACATGCTTCTCTGGCATGTGGGGAGAGCTGTAGAACTGCATCTCTGGTTGATGATCTCTACTTTCCCTATATTCTGTACTGCACAGCTACACCACTCATGAAATCCCTGACACACACAGATGAAAGATAAGACAGGTATGTGTCACCACATGGTAATGCCTGCTCTTCTGCTTATACTGTCAGATACTGTGAATCTCCCGTCTCATCCAGCATAGCTATTTTTATTTTAACCTCAGTGATGGATTAGGATTTCAATCATTTTTCAGATTAAAACATCTGGAAATATCTCAATAAGATCATTAAACATCCCTAGACAAAAAAAAAAAAAAAAAAGTAAAATAGAAGTTGCAATACAGTGAAAGACTTCTATTGTCCACCCTCTAGAAGTAACAGAATTTGAAACTGATGTGAATTGAAGGGATGAATGATGAAAATTATTATGTTTTAATGATCCAGTGATACTCAGTGGATGGCAAGAGAATAGCTGTGAACATGTGAAGTAGAGATGACTAAAATGACAATGCTGAGTGACTGTAATACACATCAATCCAGCTCCTGTCATCTGAACTCAGCTATTTTTCAGTTGTCAGAAATGCAACTAAATGGGACATAAAATCTGGTAGACTTCTTTTTAGGGCATAAAGGGACGGATTCTTTGCCACCACAATATCTGTTCCACAGAGACAACCCTGCTCTAGCTGTCAAATTCTCAAGCTGCCTGTCCTTTAATGTTATTTAGAAAGAATAACAGCTTTTTAATTGATCATGGTTACTGAAGAACATTCTTCTGTCGCTGACCAGTGTAGCACAGTGTCCCTATTTTGTCTCCCTCCACAAATCACATTGTCTCTTTGCCTGTTTTCTGAAACACACCTGCTATGCCAGGATGTTGTGTGGCAGTTGATGTCTCAACAGCCTGAGTGACTTGGAGCCCACTAATGATGCTTCCACTTGTGAGCTGGCAGCAGGTGTTTCCCGAGCTTTCCTGCTAATCAGGTTGCTTTCCAAAAGAGAGAGATCAATTTTGCCCATGGCTATGATGCACATGGTCTGTTTGGCTGCTTATTCTTGTTTTGCATTATGTTCTGTGAAGGGACTAAGTGGTTGAGGTTTCCTTTAGAAAGCAGAAGATTCCTATTTGTCAGGGGATAGGTTTGCTACTAGAGGTGGAGTTCCTGCAGCACAAGAAAGAGGAGAGAGTTTCTTCTCAGAGCAGTGAGCCCTCAGCTCATGCATAGAGTGAGAAACGATTTAGAGGAACAGAGAGCTGAAATCTGGGACTCAGATAATAGGAATAAATACTGCAGGGCCAGAACGGACTGCTTGGGGTTGTTGCAACTCATAAGTATCTTCTTGTTGGAAAACAAAACAGGAGCAACCACATACTTGCAAGGATAGGTTGGGCAGGAGCCATCTTTTCTATATCAAAAAAACATTAGCATAGCCATGGTAAGGCTATTCATTTTGCTCCATGCTTTGTCTCTACCAGTGAGCCTCCTACATCACAGGTGCAAAGTGGCAGTAAAAATGAAACACCATATCAAAAACATTCGGAAAACTTATCAATCACATCATCCTTATCCATATTTCTATTGACGTCTGGACAGAACCATAAAAGATTTGCAGTGAATATCTTCTCTTACCAAAAAAAAAACAAACTGGCTTCCTCACAAAAAGAACCAAGGTTGACTCTTGCCCCTTAAATCAGATGTATCACATATCTATTAATTTTACTCTTTATTATAGTTTCTACCAATTTTCTCTACATCTTTTAAAAATAGACATCATAATTTCACCCCTGAGTCCTAAGATGCAGGTGCAATTTAAGTAAGAGGGCATACAGCATGATTAGTAATTCAGCTTTTTAGTCCTTGACTTCCTTTGGATCCCAGGAGTGAATACACTCTGGTCCTGGGGATGTGTGACTGTTCATTTTTTTCAGTCAGTTCCAGTGTCCCTTCAGAATCACTTCAGTTGATGAGTCCCCCATAAAGAATGATTTTTCAATATGAATATCCCTCATTTTTTCTGCCATGAACAGTGATGCAGAAAGATTCTCCCAACACTGGAACTGCTCTGTGTTCTCTGAGCATGTCTTTCATATCCTAATCATCAGGATCAGAAACCCTACAAAGGGCCGGCCCTTTGTTTCTGATGAGTATTAATAAACACTTACCTGTAGTTTTGATTACTTTTGCTAGTTGATCTTCAGTGTCCTTGTTGAAGTTTCTAGACATATACAGGGTGTATATATCTACATTCTTTCCTACCCAGCCATTTCCAGGTTCCTCTATTTTAAAGCCACTGATAGCCCATGTTCTATTAAAATCTAGTTTATTTGAGTTTTGAAACATTTCAGTCTTTGAGGGATCACTCCAGGACAAAGCCTGTGCAAAGCCTTCCTGGAGAATTGGCAAATGTAGAGTCCCTTCAAAATGCTGTTCTTCCTATACATCCTATTAAAGGGTCTGATTTGATTTCTCCCTTCTCCAAAGCAGGAGTCCACCATCTGCACAGATCAGAAGGAAAAAAATATGTTTCCAAAGGTGCTTCAGGCATGTTTTTAGCTTCAGCAGTTCCCAGGAAATAGAGAATGCTTCCAGAATGACTCTGACAAAAGAATTTATGTTTAGTTAATCATTAGATTTTGTTTTCAAATTTGCAAGTAAATATTTATATGATGCTCTTGAGTACCTGTTCTTTTTCAGATGTTGTACATTCCCTGCCATTGATTCCTACACCCACCAGCCTAAATCTCAAGACAGAACATCTGTTATTGAGCTGTCTGTGTGTAAGCCTGGACTTTCGTTTGAACAAACCGCACAGGAAATCAGAGTCTTCTGTCCAGTTTGTTCTTGATATCCACACAACATTTAAAAACTTCAAGGTCTTACTGCTTTAAAAGAGTACACAAAAAGTACTTCACATCTGTAAGACTGAAGGCACGGAAAAAGCAAATACTGAAGGATGAATTCCATTACCAACAGGGGACATGTTCCAGACTGCATTCACCTCAGAGCCAGTAGCTCCAATCTGGATTCTAGAGGGGTAAACCCACTGTGAAAAAAAATTTGGAAATCACATGGCTCATCTCTATTCTGCAGTGATGTCTCAGGATGGCTCTGCTAGGAAACTATTAAGATGTAGAAGCTTGTAAATGTGAGCTCAAACAAGATAACATTTTAGAAGCAGTTCTTGGAAACAAAATTAACCACGAGTCTCAAAAAATTGTCATGTCCAAATGTAGCATTCATTTTAAATGATTTATTTTCCCTTCAGTCATTTGTTTATACATACACAAGCCGTTCTCACTCATCCTGTACATCCTAGACATAAACAAATTAATTTATTGTTTTGTCCAACAGCCTTAAAAAGGAAAGAGTGAGAGAGATTTTCTGCTTCTAACTACTTGGAAACTGCTAGTTTAGAGACTTGATAATTGCCAGAGTGACAAGAAAAAAGCAAATCTTAAAATGGGAACAAACATAATATTTCTTTGAATTGCAGGATATGCATTAGAAGTTTAATCATTCTGCACATGACAAGGCTAACAATAAAAAGTGTTATATCTGTAAGACAAATCATATGGTAGGAATAGAGGCCAAACACTAACAATATCAAACCAGCTTTTTTTCTCACTAAAGAGCAGGAGAAGATGTCATTGGATGTCTGAATGTATTTCTGGACAAGTCAAGCCCACAATCTGTGTTGGTACCAATTATATTAGGGAAGCGTGGAGAACATATAGAGGCTAAATTTACATGGCTGTACTAGGAAAA
Organism: Lophotriccus pileatus; assembly: GCA_035583135.1. Classification (NCBI taxonomy): domain Eukaryota; kingdom Metazoa; phylum Chordata; class Aves; order Passeriformes; family Tyrannidae; genus Lophotriccus; species Lophotriccus pileatus. The sequence goes on from JAWWES010000168.1 coordinate 52,127,622, forward strand.
AGAAGTGTAGAAAGACAAACTGGAATATAGAATCTGTATCTCTGAGTCCCAGCACCTGAGCATCACAAGACTTCTTCATAAATACATCAAAAACCCATTCGTGGTATGTTATTTTTTGCCCTCGATACTCCTTTTAAAAGGCTATTCAATACTTGTTTATAAAAATTCTTCTAATTTCCAGCCAAATTTAACTAACAACACTTCAAACCAATCTGTTTTGGTGCTGGCTTTGTCTTCTGTACAGGTAATTTTATTATATCCACAGGGAATACATTTGTAGACAGCTCTCAGTCTGGGCTGAGCTCAACAGTCTCCTGATCATCGTGGTTACTCCCCAGGTCTTGCCACTCTGTTCCCTCTGAACCACAGGGCAATCACCTCTTGGGGTCAAGATATGCAACTGAGTGGGTGGGTTGTAGGGACACTTCAGAATTTGAAAATTTTGCTGTGCTAAGTCATGTTTTGCTTTTCTGAGCAACTGTGTGTCGCTGGCAATAGTAATCACTAACAGATCCATTGTTACAGTGTGATCTGGTCCTTCTCCTCAGTCATTCCCCGTGGATGAACTCCTGACTTAAAATCTGAGTACTCAAATTGACAAATTTTCTTGCCAATTAATAGAACTCTCATTTCACCTCTTATTAATCTAGTCACTTCCTCCTGTGGTTTTGGGTTTTTTTAACTGAGATGTGATCTGACCTTGTCCATTTGCAATGTGAGCGGTTTCCTCACCACATTTCTAAATCTTGTGCCAAGATCATTACTGAAAATTAAACAAGGTTTATCTGAAAAAATACCCGGGAAGAACTCCATTAATCTCCCTCTGTCCAGCTAAAAATTTTTCCTTTCTACTTGTCCTATTGCCATCTCACCTGTAACCAACAACTTCTTACCCAGGTTACAGTTCTTGCACTTTAATTTCCAACTTTTCCACTTAACTAAATTTCCATATGACACTGTTTCCAGGTTTTAACCAAGGACACGGTTAATTTTTTCCAATAGATGGGAAGGGGTGTGGCTGAGGGAGTGTGACCAGGACCCCAATGTTGTTCAATACCACCTCACATCATTGCCCTGGGTGGGGGAAAGGGACTCTCCCTTATTTATGGGGAGAAAGGTTTTCCGAAGGGTGGAAGAAGTAATTTCTTGGTCTTATACCTTTTGTTATTAATATTGTTGCTGTTACTTCATGGGGTTTTTATCTCATTGCTTTTTCCAGTAATTTTTTCTGATATCAACCTGTGATCTTTGTCTTTTGTGCTTTCAACTGGAGGGGGAGTGGAAGCAAGTGTCAGTGTGGTTTTAGCGGAACTACTGAATTGGAGAATATAATTCCTAAACCACAACACGCTGCTGGTTGACAGCCAGATAGATGGTTTCATCCCCCTTTCTGTTGTCTAGAAAATCAATTATCCTATTAAAGAATGTTATCCATTTTTTCCTGATAGCATCTGTTTGGTAAACTCCCTTTATATCTTTTCCATTTACAATGATATCCAAATTAGAAAATTCCATTTAAAGGCTGAGAAGCTCTTAATTCTTGAAAAGCAAGTCAAACTGGTGAGTAAAAATGGTGATGTAGACTAGGCAGAAATCCATGTGCAAATGTTCATTGTTTCATTTCTTACATGAATGTGTATGCAATACTTTGCTTTGACATTGTTTTTGAGCCAATTTGAACATAAATTCCAAGGAGATCCAAACTTGTTCAGTTAACAGCAAATAAACTGAGGGAGGGGGGATCCACTCCAGGAGTGTTACACAGGGAAATCTCCTGTTGCTAAGAGCTGCTCTTGTTAAAGGACTAGAGATTTGCAAAGCACAGCCATCCCTGTGACAGGGAATGGATATACCTTCCCGAATCTTCTGAAGAGTATAAATAAATCACATCTGATCTAGGGGGACACATTATATACTTGTTGCTCACTGACATGTATTTTGAAAAGAATGATTTTAAATATAATTTTAAATAAAAAGAGACAAGCAGGTACAGTATGTTAGAGCAAGACTCTTGTTTTGAATATCTAAGTTGTAGAGCAATACAAGGTATTATTCTCATAGGAATAATCATAGTAATAATAATAGTATCACAATTCTACAACAAAGTAAAAAATTAAAGATAAAAGTCATCTTTGTCTTGGAGCAAGAATGCAACATTAAGCAAGAAATATGGAAAATGTTTCAAAGACTAAGTAAAACCCTTCAAGGCATATATCTCTATTTAAGAAACTGTATTTGTATTTTAATTGTCTTTAAAGAAATACAGCCAAGTTATTTCTGGGTGATAATAAGCTAATGAGGAAGTATTTTTCTGTTCTACACCAGCTGAGGTGGTTGCTCCTGGTAGGGAGAGCCAGAGCTGCCTATTCTCATCTTTGTCAAATACAGTCTTTATCCACCATTCTACATCAGACCTTAAGCATACCTTGACATGTTTCCTATGTATACCCACTTACAGACATGTTTCCTATGTATACCCACTTACAGATCTCTGCAGCTTCCACTCAAGAGAAAGTATTTTGCTTTCTGCTGCAATGTGAATACCATTCTGGCCCTACATCTATAAGCCACTGTGGGTTTCCTTATGTCTTTATTTGCAGCATTAGAAATTAGAAATTATATTACCCCTCTTAGAATTTCAAATAAATAAATAAATCCCCATCTCATTCATCCAATCCCTCTTAGGAAAAAAAAGCCCATAACCTTCTTTTTAAATAAACACTACATTCTGAGCCAGGAGACCTCTATCACTTCAAATGAGCTGCACCTCTCATCTTACAGAGGTCAATGCGGTGCAGTGTAATGACAATGGCTGACTCTCTTACATTATTTTTCTTAGAGTATCATCAGCCCACAGCAGCCAAGCAGCAAGGCTGCTTAGAGCAGTGTTCTGCACTGGTAACACATCGTCATGGCAACCAAACAAATGGGTCATCCCACTCCTGCTCAGTTCCATTGTTGCGTAGTGTGTAAGAGAAATCACAGCACGAGCGTCAATGTGTCTTTGAGCTTCTGTGAGACTGAGCCAAGTTCCTTTCCTAATCTGCCCTTGGGCACAGTACCTCTTGGGGAATCATTGGGCCTGTGTGCCTGCTCAGTGACGTGCAGATGCATGGGTCCATGAGCTCAGAGGGTAAACACAAGGTCTCAGGGGTGAAACCAACTCCCAGAAAACACTGATGATCTTCTCTTCTCCTACATATCATTAGATAATATAGGGAAACACACTACTAAAACAATGGCAATAAAGTGGGGATGGCTGAGCCAAGTCTTGTGGTGGAAGAACTGGGCAAAGTGGTGATGTAGCAGGACAAGTAGATGAGGGAGTCCTCAGAGGATTGTGAAGTGGTGTGTCTGCTGAACACTGCTTTCTTCTGACTATGTCTGTCCTGTGCTTTCCTCACTCTTCCAGTCTTGTTCTCCTTCCTCATTCCCACAGTATTCCCATTCCCATTCGTTTGTGTATTCTGTAATAGCCCTTTACTGACACTTCATCTTCTACTCCTGTGGTCCTATAGGCTCACACCCCCACTGCCACCCTCCGTAGCTTCTGGTGGGACTGTTTTGGTATCTCCCATCTTTTGCATTGCAAGATACTTTCTGTCATAGGGGTTTGTTTTCAGACAGATGAGAAGTTAATCATAGCTAATCCAGATGGAATTGTGTGTGCCAGACATCTGGATGAACAAGTTATTTTCTTGAAGTTTGCGTAATTATTGTCAGCCAAAATTCATAAAAAGTTTCCAAAATTTAAGATAGGATTGACATGGACCTGGGCCAAAATTATGGTAATTTTTAAAAAATTTAAACAAATGTCCCACACTTCTTGCTATCCTCATGGTACAGAGAAGGGATATGCAGTTTATCAGTTTATCATGCTGCAGTTTTCTTCAGGGCATGCTTCCTGTTCTTCTTATGAATATCTCTTCTTTTCCAAGTAAGATATAACCCCTGAAAAAATTGTCATCCACACATCTCAATAAAGAATTCTTAATGTTTACCAGAGAAGTATAAACAAATATTGTTTATACTGTGCATGTTGCAGGCAAGAGACAAAAGTGCAGTGTTCTCCAAGGGGAGGATGAGACTGAGACAGTCTAAAAAGGATAAGAAGACTTTTGAGATGGAAGCTGGATCAAGAGGAAAACCAAGACTACTAGATGAGAAGATGAGTTTAAGACAATGAGCAGAATCATAGAATCATAAAATGGTTTGAGTTCAGTGCCTCACCATCCTCAGAGTAAAGAATTCCTCCTTATATTTAATCTGAATCTACCCTCTGTCAGTTTAAAATCATTACTTCTATCACCATGTATCTTTATAATGAGCCTCTTTCCATCTTTCCAGTGATTGATTAGATGCTTTCAGAGTGTGAGTAAATGAGAAGGAACAAGAAGGGTTCTGGATTTTATGATAGTCCCAGATATGGGGGAAGAACTGGGATTGGACAGGCAAGCAGAATGTAGGGAGGGACCCTGTAATGAAATAGTACTGGTGCAGATTTGCAGATCAAGAACTGAAGAACCAGTTAGGTGAGAGTAGGAAGACAGGCAGCCATGGGGAGTGTATGAGAGGAGAGGCAGTAAATGAAGAGGCTCAGGTCCCCAGAGAGTAGAGGTGCAGCAGGTGGAAAAGAAGAAGGACAGCACAAGGTCTAGGAAAGGAGAAAGTGGGAATGATTGTAAAGGAAGGCTGATGTGAGAAGTCCAGGAAAGGGTAACAGGGACTGAGACAGGACCAAGAGCTATAAAACACTCAAAGGAAGAAATGCTGGAAAGATGTGGCAGGAGAGATTGATCTTACAGAGAAACAGCAGGACTCATGCCTGGAATGAAATTAAAAATTCATGTCTCACCATTCACATACTCTTGGCAAATATGTGTAAAACTCTTAACAAAGGCTCTCATTGCCCCACCAAGAATGACTATTTGTCATGGCCAGGAATTACTTCACTAGCTTCAAGCTGCAGAGTTCTGTGCAGTAGCCCTAGGTGCCACCAACATACAAACAAACAATGAAAGACACCAGATGCCAAATTCTGGAATATTCTGCTCTTGTTTCTGATTTAAAAACAAACAAGCCATTAAAAAAAGAAAAAGGCCAGAATACTACCTGCATACTACTTTTAAAGCATCATGAAGCTCATAAAACATCAGTAATGCACTTCTTGCACTTCTTTGTGCAATCTTTTCTAATGCACTCATATGACTTAATTATAGTGGAGGGTTTAATTAAGTGTCATGCACTTTTATTGTAACAGGAATTGGGGCTCAGTTTTATAGAAGAGCATGTTGTGAAAATGAGCCACAGCTGTGCTGTGAAACGTGTACAGTCCACAGGCCCACAGGTCAGAAGCTGAGGAAGCAGGAGGAGAAAAACTGACCTCTGCTTTAAAGGTTTTGCGGAATTATGTTCCACCCTGCCCCTCTTCATGACGTTGCCTATGATGCCAGGAGAGACACTAGAGCCAAACTACTCATGTGTAGCAATTAGGTTTACTCATTATCTGGGTCTCTCACTTGAGCCTGAATTGATAAGGTGCTGTGCTTTCACCGTTGCCTTTCACATCTTTGAGAGCTGTGCTTTGAATGTCTAATGTGCTAAATGCACTGAAAAAAGTTTTCCACTGGCAGTTCAGAACAAGCAGGAACTGAGCTTTTTTCTCTTCTTTTGTTTCTCAGTCCTCCAGATATAAAATGGATGTACGAGTACTGCCTTATGTTACAGAGATGATCTGAAAATACGTTCATTTCTGTTTGTGTAGCTGTTGGATGATAATATGAACAGCATGAAAAGTCTCGGAGAAAGTTTGACAATTCTGTCTTTAGAACAGGTTTTGAAAAATGCAAGAGATAAGGTACAGGAGCCACATGAGTAAACAAAATACTGAAAACCTATTTAAAAAGTGAGTACTCAATCAGGCAGATGTGCTATGAAAAAACACAGTATGTAATGATGAGATTGCAGATGGAATTAGAAGGCATAATCACGAAAAGCCAAATTAAGTTTGCACGCGGATCTTAATTCTTGCATTTCCCATCTGTTGAGGGCTTAACTTTGCAGCTTCAAAACCAGTATAATAATATAACATTGCACAGGTTTTTTACATACTCCTGCTTTCTGCAACAGGCACAAACAAATGTTGAAACAATAAGAAAGTCCCATCCCTCAGAGCCATGGGGATAGTGAACTCTCCTGAATCATCATGGTCATGTTATTTTGGTGGGATTGCATTGTAGTCTTGTAATAGGTTGATTACAATTTTGTCCGTAAGAGTATGAGTAACTGGTTATAGTTACATAATAACTATTTCTTTAACAGTTTAATCCTTAGGGAGACAGCGACTTGACCACAATAAACATCCTTTGACATGCATATCTAGGAACTGACAAGGGACCAAGGAAGCCAGACAGCTACTGATAACAGAGGCAGAGATGGACAGAAGCTTGAAAAAGTACTAACAAAAGAATTATTTTTATGTTTACTAACTTACAGGCATATCATAGAGATTGTAAGGTGAGGATCCTGTCTGGATCTAAAACCAGGGAACCTTTTGTAGCCGGGAGTAAGGGAATAAATTATAAATAAAAGTGTATCCCTGCCTGCCACGTGGATACACAGAAAGACACCCCCCCCCACTCCTGACACAAAGGGGATTATGCAAGACCCCCCTGTACAAACCTAGGGGAGGGTATGCTGCAATCAACAAAAAAGGTACCACCCCGTCTGAAGCAGAGAAATTACCTTTTAAGGTAACCTACCAATAGTAAATTAATATGTAACAGCTTATGTAACCAAAAAGATATAAAAAGCGGGATTTTCAAACTGCGTGTGTGCTCTTTTGGGTACAGTGTGACCCAGAGACGCACCCAATGCGTGGCACCAGCGCATTGCTTATTTTTTTCTTTCTTTTTTTTTTCTTTGCTTATCTACCATTTGTTAATAAATTCACTTTTTTATTATAAATTGGCTCCTTTTAATTTGTAACTTATAACAGTCTGTTCTCCTGCTTTCATTTCACATGCTTTGTGAGTAAGAGTGTAGGCCTGTGCAGTCAGATTACAGTCCTGATTGCAGTTGCGTGGTCTTTAATGCAACACAAATATTACATCATCTTAGTATTTTACTAGGAGCCCATCACAAACACTGGTATTTTAGGAATGCAGTATAAAAAGACAGTTCTTGACCTAAGGCATAAACTAAAAACAAAACACAGCTTTATAAATAAGACACAGACACATAAGAAAGATACAAGCAAATGAAATAATAATAATAAAATACAATGGTCATATAAAAAAAATGGTTAGTTTTCTGCATTTATGCAAACATAATTGAAACACTGTTGTGTCTTTTATATCAGACCTGCTTGCCACTACTTTCCAGAGCTGCAGTTAAAGGGACAGCTGTTTATTCTCCTCCTTGTCACTAGAGGCTTTTATGTATAGTTAGCAAAATGCAAGTGATCATGTAATATATTATAGATTCTTTGCTCTATTTCCTGTTTTGTCCACTGCTTTATCACCACCTAAAAAGTTAATGTCATAAGGTATAACAAACAGGGAGACTAAATCAAAATCTACACAATAGTAACGGTGAACATTGCTACATCAGAAAACCAAGTGATTCAGTGTTACTGCATTATGCAAGGCAGCAGGACTCAAAAGATTTATGACATATTTCTGTTTAGAGATGGGAAGGGAATAATGGGAAAATTACACTTTTGAACAAAATGCCAAATAAATATTGCACTTGGGAGAGAAATACCATATTTGTGCATGTGTTCATTATTCACAAAAAATATGTAGATGAAACATCTAATTAGTTTACAGAAGACCTGCAAGAGTGAACAATGTATAGCTAGCACAATTCCTGCTAGCAGAAAAAAGGATTATAAAAGACAAACATAAAGATATCACTGTTTCAAGAACATAAGCACCCAGACTGTCCAGCAGATGATCCATGTTTCATATCAGTTCTGAAAACTGAAACCATGCCCACTTCTGATACAAAGATCCAGTATTTCCCTTGCCAACAGCCATCACTGGAAATTCAGAATGCAAGGGAATTCTGTATTTAGTTTCATTTTTTTACATGGCCTGTTCTGAATAGCTCCCTTTTTTCGGTCCTAATTTCTTTTTTCCTCTTTTCAAATCTGTTGTTCACTTCAGAGGTGGCAATGTAGTAAGAAGAAAGAGGGATGCAGGAGACCTGACCATGCCTACCTGACTTTGCCATGAGTGTGAACTGGAACTAGTTACTTGCCTTCTCTGTGCCTCAGCATTCCTAACTGTGAAATTGAACCAACAAAAAACTAGTTCAAAAGCAGGATCTCAGCAGAATCATTCTTGCTTGTCAAGTTATTTGTCTTTTTATGATTTGTAAAAATCTTATGAGTTAGATCTGATTTGGAAAAAACAAGCTAATTCAGTCTTGCCTTAGCTGCCTCACTTTATCTTCACCACTAAGGAATAGAGGTGTTTCATTCACAACAACTACATTCTTGCTTAATTTCTAATTTTAATCTCAAACCATGTTTTATAAAATCATTCCTATCACTGAGCATTCTACATTAATATGTACCAAGTACTGGATCATCTTACTGGAGTAATTGGTTTGCTTCATTGGAATCTTTCATGGAAAACTGTATTGCCAAAGTTATAGAATATCTTAGAATTGACACTGGAATTACAGGGCAAAAGGTCATGCTTTTTGTTATGCAAAAAGTCAGGCTTCCTGACTGTAAGTGTTTACCAGCATTAACAATTTAAGATATATTATTTTCATACAAACTTGCAAATTCTTTCAAGATAAGGCTAGAACGAAGAAAACTTTCCTGGGAAGTTCAGAGCTCAGACATGAATTAAAGCAAAGGAAATAGGGGCATATCTTTGTGAAAATGACTTTCTCGATATTAGTATATAAAAGGTTGACAATTTGCCAATCTCTATTTTTCTTGGGCTTGATGATAGACTGAGGAAAAGAGCTTCTGGCTACAGCAAAAAAGACTGTTTCTGGCATAGACTGCTTTTTATTCACGTCAGATATTTCTTCTCATTTGGGTTCTTTTTAATTCTCAAATAATTATTTTTATGGCACCAATTGTTAAAAACCTTATCCTCACATTTACAACTGGAATGGTACTCTTGAGGCAGTTTCTTCATCTGTCCCTTTCCCAGGAGGTAAAAATACATTGATAGAGAACATCAGAAATTTCATCAAAACCGATCACTTTCGACTGATGATTATATAATATCCTGTAACAAAATAAAAACTAAATAGACCTAGACAAAATGCAAGGTAACCATAATAATGCAAATAGAATTTAGTTTAGGTTCCATTTTATAGTTTAACAATACCATTAAAAAGAGCAATGAAAAACATAATGATAAGATACCACATTAAAAAAAACCAGCTGCAGAAAAACTACTGAGAAACAGTATGGAAAAGGAAAGAATTGTACAGCATAGCAATGTTTATAAGAGGGGAGAACTTGAAAAGAAACTGTGAAATGGAACTATGGCAGAGTTAAGCTCACCAGATTTCTAGAACTACTAAAGGCACGTAAAGGACCCGCTAAACAGAAATTCAAGCAAATAAATATGTGTGGTGGAAAAAGCTGAACAAAACCCAATCAAACAAACAAACAACACAGAGTAGAGGAATGACCTGGTCTCTTTGTCAGAAGACAAAGCAGAAACACAGGAAACTTTGCTGGTAATCAGTAGACAATACCCATACGTGAGTGTGTAAAAATAGCAAAAATGGATCTGTTAGGGTTTGTATAAAACAGAAGTAAATGCAGCATCTTTCCTTTAAAATGGCACAAAACCAGGGAGAGAACTAAGAGTGAAAATAACAGCTTGCTTCTGTAGCTTGCAAAAAAGCCAGCTGAGATCAAGACAAAAATCAAAGATTGAATAGCAGCTAGAGTTCTGACAGTAGTAATGAGTTTAGAAAGATATGTGGATTGGTTTTTATTTGTTTTTTTGCCACCTAAAGCCTCCATCAGGGCCAGTTCAAAGCTCTAAAAGCAGCAGGCGTCTCTAAGTATCAGAGTTCAGGTTGGAATTGTTAGAATCAGAACACGCTAGAGGTTGCAAAGTGTAAGGTTTTGTAAATTGTCAGAGTACTTCTACTGTTAAATGAAAATTTTATAAAAATATTTCATCATGTATTTATTTTTCTGTTATATATTTCCCTTATATCTGCTTGTTTCCTGTTCACTCTCCATATGTATGTATTACAGAGAGATATAATTATTTTACAGACTAAACTTAAATAGATTCTACACACATCCAGAAATATATGGCAGTGCTTTCTATTTCTGGATATGTTGGCAATTTTCCAAAAGACCTGAACAGTTGTTCAATTGTTGAATTCTCCTCTCTCTGACATATAATCTTTGATAGCTCTCTTATCATTTCAGATTCCATGTAGGTAAAACTAAGCTATTCATTTTGATATGTGTCTGTCTCACAGTGAGTTGTCCATTTTTCTTAATAAATATCCTTTCAGCCAGAAGACAAAATAATTTATTCTGTCAATTCATAAAACCATAAGAACACAGTGTCTTGATAGAGATATTGTTTCTCCCTGTCTTGCTTTCTCCCCTGTGTATACACAGTCAGCCCCTGTCCAGCAGTGTAGTCTCAGATCTAGTTATGTTTTATGCAGGAAGTAAAATTATTTTTCTAGCCTCAGGAAAGTACTTAAAATATATTTGAAAATGCAATACTACCAGGACATCAACCAAAATGTTCTGTTTACTAGCTGACTATTAAGAATCTACATTTATATTCACAGCACAAAGTCTTTCACTGCAGAAAAATAAAAGATAACAAGATGATGTGATTTACAAACTGAACATTATCTGCATCTCCAAGTTGGTATAGCATGTTGGATATATTGGATATATTATGACACAAACTTCCTAGATGCTATTAACATCTATCAGATTGTCAATCGCCTTTTAAAAATACCTAGGATTCAGTCTTTTTTAACATCACTTTGCAAGGGAATGTTTGCCTGACCAAAAAATATGGCAGGACCATAAATGATGGCTTTGAAAGGGACATCTTGGACAATTTAATCCAAACACCTGCTTCAAGCAATATTGGTTTCATATTACTCTCCTTCTAAGTTTACTTAACCTTTCCTTAAAGACATCTAATTATTTCGCCTCTACTCTGGTGACAAATTGTCATACTATCTGATCAGCTTCAGTGTTAAAAGAAAATGTCTATATACCCAGCCTAAATTAACCTTTCCTGCAAGTAAAGCTCTGGCCACCATTTCTGTCTATTCCAAGTTTTTGCATTTCTGAATTTCCTGTTTTCACACATTATGATGCATATATGTTTTAGAATTTCTCTCTCTTTATAATAAAAATTCTTTCCAAGACTCTCCCAGTGTCGTTCAATGAACTTGTCTATTGTTATTCTGTACTTCAAGTATAGAATAGGCAGCCCACTATTGCTATATAAAATGACAGTGATACCCTTCCAGGTCTTTGAAAAATGTCTTTGCTTAGATTTCTTTAAATATATGTGTGTTCTTTTTGTAACAGATTTAGATAAGATAGCATTTTTGTTTGCATTAGTGACAGAATCATATTTTCTGAATATATTTTATTTTCTTCTATGCCTATGCTCCTCCAGTTTCTCATCTTTTGTGCTGTGAATAGCAGGATGGAAAAAACCTACTAGAAGAATAAAGTTTTTTCCTGTTGCCTTGATTTGCTTTTTATGTAGTAGTTTCCTGACCCTCTATTTTAATTGCTAAGTTCATGCATCTCTCAGAGTAATAACTATGAATGCAGAATCTTACTGAATATTTCAGATTTCTACATTTAGGACTCTTTCTTTACAATATCAAAGAAGGGCTATGACTTCAGGGATAGCAAAAGCTCTGACATTCCTAACACTGAGAGAGAGGGAAAATTGCATTCATTTTTTGATCAAGACTGCTTCAGACAGTGGAAAGCTGCCCTAGTGATGAAAGTTTTGCCTCAGTCCTAAGAGCAGCCAAGATTTCATGTAATGTACTTTCCAAAACAGCTGGCAGAATTCTCTGTGCTATAGTAATTGGGTGATAGATAGCACTGAGCTACTTCTTTGACAACAGTTAGAGAGGGAGGCTATGAGGATTTTCAGTAGTAGGAGAGAAAATGGGTTTGGCTTTAACTCTTGTAAATTATTGCTGTATATTTTAGCTCTACACATTCTGGCTACTGTTCCAATGGGGAAAAATTATCATGCTAAAAAAAAATAATACATTTTGGCAATCTCTAGCTCACTGTTGATAGCTGCAAGTTCTGTGTGTAATGAAATCTGTTCTGTGCAGAAAAAAAATCTGGTTTATATACTCTGATACAGACAGTGATGGACAAGATGCCTGTCTCCCCACTGAAGTCTGAAGACATCCACCTGCTGCTTTTTGTGAGGACAGAAACATGTTCTTGAAAAGGATACAGTGGCAGCAGAAATAATTTTGTGTTTTTTTTGTCAGTTAGCTGCCAGCACAGTGCCCTGAATCAGCTCACTGAGAAGCCAGAAGTAACAGAGATTGATCTGGCATGGGGGCACAAATGCCACTGTGCATCTGGGACATGTCTAGGAGGTTGTAGGGAAAGAAGAGACAAAAAAGTTCTACTCAACCCCAAGAAGCTTGAAGGTCTGGTTCAGCCCATCTGGTCCCAGCACACATGAGGATGGGACATCCTAATAGAAAAAGAGAGTTCCTTAAACTCCAGTGGCATCTGATAAGCTTTCCTCCAATGGACAGCACTACTCACAGAGTACAGTATGAAGTACAAACTTGTAAAACCAGGTAACAGAGCCTAAAACTTTGCTGTCTGTGTATATTCATGGCTGATGAGATCACTTCAAGGGATAAAGGACAAACCTTTCCACTCAGGATAATGTTAGAGTTTCTGGTACAGTCATTTTCAAAATACTCCTGCTTTGCCAAGGAGGTGGCACTGCCCTGTAACTGTTATTTTTCCCTTTCTCTTTGCAACATGTTTTAGGGTAGTTAATCAGTTATTTCTCCCCCGACGTGGGGATCTCACGTGTGGTTTCTGTGTGACACTGCTGACAGCCTCAGAGTCTAGCTACCAGAGTTTGTGGGGACATTTAGGGGCTGTTACACTAATTGCTGGCTTTGTGTTTCTCATCACTGGTGCAGATTCTCCTTCTCCAGATTCTTGCAACAATTAAACAAAAATTTGACTGAACGTCTCTCCAGTCAAAAGGTGTTATATTAGTAGGCAAACAGGACGCTGGGAGTACAAGTACTCCTAGGCAGAAGAACTTCACTGATTCCTTGCTGGTTTTGTATTTTCAGACTTTGAAAAGTTGCTTGCTGACCAGAAGGTTGAGGGTTTCTATGTTTAGTGTACAAAAAGTTCTTCCCAAGTAACATTCTCAATCTCCATCTGTTTTTTCCAATATCTCAATCCTTGAACATGTTCCTTATTCCTGTTTTAAAAAAGGCAGGATCATTGTGGGGCATTTCTCGGAACAAATGAAAGATTGTATTAGTTTCTGGACAAGGATCCATCAAGACTTTTTTCTGGATTCAGTCGTTGCTGTCAGTGTCTTGGATGATCTGATGCCCCTGATTGCTGTAAAAAGTTCCAAAGGAAATATCCCAAGGTTTCCAGGAATCTATGTTTCCCAAGAATCACAGACTGTCAGGAGATCACTAGGTCAGCACTCCTCAGTCTGTACTCACCACTCAAGTATTTTCAGGTGAAGAGATGAGTGCAACCCCTTGGATGATCTCCGTACTTAGACCACTATTGCATGAGAGTCTTTCCTTTCCAATTTCTGAAGCAAAGACCAAAAAAAGTTAAAAAAAGTTAAGGTTATCCTCAGTGAAATCACTAACATCTGCTAAAACATAGTTACTGTATCTATAATCTGTAATTTTCAAGAACTATTATGAAGACAACAGAGATTTGGATCAGAGTGCTTTGGCATTAAACAAGCTAAGTAAAAATGATTTACAGTTTGGTTTGCTTAGGCGGAAGGAGGGAAGAGAATTACGCTGGATTTACAGAATGCTAGGGTTTCTGTTTTGGAGTTATTTTTGGATTAGTATCTGGGCAGATTCTGTTCCAACAGATAGACTCTAACAAAAAGGATTATGACTTATTGGAAATGGAAATAGTTTTTTATTTGAATGACAGTTGAAAATAGAAGAGATGGAAAAATTGAGATTTTTCCTATTTTCAGCAATCCAAGGGGCACCCCTAAGACATAGAAGAGTAAAAAGTAGAGTTATTCTGCAAAATAGGCAATTTTTGCTTACCAGTGTATCTATGCAATAAAAAAAAAAATAAAAAAAAAAAAGTCTACAAAGCAAGAAAAAGAGAGTACAAAAATTGAAGTTTGCAGTGGCCATTGTAACACCGTACATAGCATTGTGAGAACAAGATTTTCCTAATGAATTTTGTAAGATGTCAGTTTTGAACAATACAGCTGATATTCAGTAGTTAACTCAGAAAATAGAAGAAATGTGTCATCATATGTCATGAGAGTATCTATTTACAATGCAAATTAGAGCAGATAATTTGACATTGATGAGTGCTTGGATAAAACCTATGAATTCTACAGATTCTCTACTCTTAAGGTTTTGTAAAAAAAGAATATAAGGAAAAATTTTTAGGATAGAAGGCAGAAAGATTAAACCCTAAATCTGACTAGATGTTCAAATTAATACAGGAATATCACTAAATATCACTGAAATCACAGAATGCTTGTAACCATTTTAACTACCCAGGTTATCTCTTGGTCAAAAAATGCTGCAAAGGTCTAACATAACAGGGCTTGCTACACCGGCAAGCAGAGAATTTATGACCTATGAGAGGAATAAGCAACCTTGGACAATGTGAGTGTGAACAAATAACTAAGAAAGCCAGAATAAAAGCAAAGTGAACAGACGGACAAAGAGCTGCTAATATTTATCCTACAGAAGCACAGGCTCGCAGAAAGGCAGACTAAAGGATTAAGCATCATTACCACCGCACATTTTCACTTCTGTAGGGTGTCATTGACCATACCCCAGCAAAGCTTGGTCTGGTGAGCTACAGCAAAAGCTGTGAGGCAAAGTAATGTTTCAGTAGTAAAAGGAAAATAAGACAAGCTGGGAAGCCACGGAGACAAGCTGTGCCCATAGAGTCAGATAGGCACAGCTTATCTCAGATACTAAAACTTTTGGAGAGCTTTGAACAAGCAGTATCTGCCTCTCACACCTTACTCCTAAGTGTTATCTTTTAACCTCTCGCTCGTTTTCTACTCTTCTTTTTTTTTTTTTTTCTGTCCTTCACTTCCTTCATTCTGGGTTAAAAACGAAAAAGTAGCATTACTAGCAGCAAACCTTTTCAACATCAGTGACGTCATTGTCTTGAAGTACCAGTAAATGGGCAATCTGAAGCTAATGTGTGCTTTCCAGTGTGTATATTTTCAGGCAGGTAATCTTGAATTAGGCCATTGTAATTCTAGGGAAAAAGCAGATGGCTATGTAGGGTTTTTTTTAACCATATTATAAGGATCTCTAGTTGCTTCACATAAAAGCAGACAAATTAGTAAATGAGGTCTGGTGGAAGAAAGCACTGCATCTGCAGGCAGAAAACAGGCCCCTGAGGAATCCTAAAAACCAGCAGAACTTCTTTAAAAGAAGAAAACAATGAACAAGAAAAAATACAAAGAATAAGAAATACCCAGTCTATTTCCTTAAGGGACAGCACAAAGGAAGAATAAAGAGATATAAAAACTAGAAGTACAGAATAAAATGGAGAATTTAAATTGCCTTGTGGTGGAACTAATGTTTCTTCTTGATCTGTTCCGTGCCTGCTGAAGTTAGAATTTGAGGTGTTTTGGTGGGATCTTTTTTTTAACTCTCAAGCCTCAGAAACATACAATATTTCACCTTCCACGTTTTTTGCTGTGTCTTTTCTGAAAGAGTTGGAGCTCTGATGCGAATGACTAAGGAGTGAAGTCTTCAGATTTCTGAAGGCAAGCTCCCAGATTAGCTCTGCGCGGACAGCCGGAGTTAAGTTTTAAGGAGACCAGAGGCGTGCTCAGCACTCCTCCCCGCCAGCAGACCTCCATTCTCCCGCGCCCTCGCAGGATTCCGCAGGAGCGCAAGGTGCGCCAGCTGCGCGTCTCCGCCGGCCGCCCCAGCGCAAGAGCGCGGGCTCGGGGGGCTGCCTCGCCCCGTGGGCTGCCTCGCCCCGTGGGCAGCTCCCCCGCCCGCGGGTGGAGGCGGGCAGCCCTCCCCGCCCTCCGTCCCTCCTTCCCCCCGCCCCGTGGCGCCGGAGCCCGGCGGCGCTGCGGGCTGGGGGTGCTGCCGCCTCGCCGGCCCCGCCGCCCGCCCAGCTCCCCGCGGGGCGGCCGGAGCGGAGCGGCCCCGGCCCGGCCATGGGGCTGCGCGCCGCGGGGCTCCTCGGCTGCTGCTGCCTGCTGCCCCTCGTCCTGCCCGCAGCACCAGGTAAGTGCTCCGCAGCGGGGAGCGCGGACGGGGCACCGGCAGCGCCGGGATCCTCTGCCCGGGAAAGGTCGCGGCGAGGGGAGGCGACTTGGGAAAGTTTCGGGAGTTTTGCCGGGGCCGGGTGGGCAGCGGCGGTGGCGGCAGTCCTCCCGCGGTCCCTCGAGCGCAAAGGCTTGCTTCCAGTCCTTGCTCCGGCCAGAGATGCTGGTGTCTTTGGGAAGCTTTTGCTTAGCAGCAGATGGAATGCGTTTCTCCTTCCATTGGTGTAGTGCGTTCAGTGGATAACGGTGATATATCAGAGGAGCATTCCTTGATGCAAATACTTAAACAAACAAAAACTGCGACTGAGATGTCTTCTCCTTAACTTATCTACGCATGATTTAAAGAAAGTGGTTATTTTTACCCGATGTAGGATTGAAATGAATTCAAGACTTTTTTCGTAAGTTAATTTCTTTTTTGACTAAAGGTACTTTTGTGTTTCAAGTGGTTCTGAAACGATGCATTTGGAGCGGCATGTTGTGAAACGACATTCATGGATCTGCTTTGACATTTCTCTTAAAGCGGCGTATAGGGATATTACATACGCTTTGCATGTGCTAAAGTGACTTAGTATTCTTTTGCTATTTATTCTTTATGTCATTTCACTTGCCCCATAGGAACATTCTATAACATATTCCAGATTAAGTTAATTTAAAATTTTATGTTGCAAAAACTTTTGTTTGAAGAAAAAAACAGTACATTATACAGTCTGGGTTCTTTGACAACATCAGTAATGTGTATAGGACATGTTGTGATTTGGGTTTTTTTGAGCGTTGATTTTTCTGGCATGATGTTTATAAAAAATCTCTTCTTCCAGGAGTGAACTGTAGAACTGGCTGTCACCCAGAGAATGGATTTTGTGAATCTCCCAATGAATGCAGGTAAAAAGATCTGTCAGACAGGGCTATTAACACAGGAGTGGACAGCTTCAATAATTCATAGTCCTGGTAAAACACAGAGAAGCTGAAATGGTTTGCTCTTTGAAAACATGGAACTGTAATGGAACAGCACTCTACTATGATACAGTAACTGCAATAATAGACATAGATGTCTAGATACCTTTTTAATTTAGTTTTTCCAGTACGAAGTATTTACATTGATTAGCGTTTTTCTTTCTCACTGAATGAAATGGTTTTCTTCACATAAACTCCTTCTAGTGTCCCAGAAGCATTGATGGTATCCTTTTGTTCAAATAGTCAAATTTTGTATACAAAAGTTTATTTACTGTACCTCGAAAAGGGGAACATCCTTGTAATTATGTTTATTAAAAATAAACTATGTCTCTATCTTGTCTTTTATGTCTTTCAGGTGTCAACCTGGCTGGCAGGGTGCTCTTTGTAATCAGTGTGTTCCTTTCCCTGGGTGTTTGCACGGCAGCTGTGCCAAGCCCTGGCAGTGCATCTGTGAGGAGGGCTGGGTTGGCAGCCTCTGTGACATAGGTTTGCACATCCTTTCCTGTCCTTGAGCAAGCGAGGGAAGCAGCCCCATCTGGTGCTGGAGACATGCAAAGTCCTTCTGGAGAACTAATTTTAAATACTGAATGTTAGCTCCAGATAATAAAGGGATTCTGGGCAGCAGCACATAAACCTCAGACTTTTATAATAATCTAGTCAGGAACAGGCAGTATCTTTTGTAGCTGGGTGTATGCGTGGGCAAAGTGTAAACTCATTCTATTTTAAACACTGATTATCATGCATAAGGCCAACAAATAGCTGCTCCCTTGTTAATATAAGGCCTTTTTATAGAAATACAGTTGTGTCTTGTATATATTAAATATAATCTGAAATATTTATGTAGCAGATTATATATATACGCTGCTTTCTTAATACTTCTTGAATACAAAATCATTATGCTTATTTCTTCCTTTGCTTAACCCAGTGGTGGTACAGTGGAGTAACATTACTACAACTGAGGAAAAAAGTCTGCCTGAACAGACTGCCACTTCTCTCTGAGGTCTGAGAGGGAAGAGCTGTGTGTGGGTTCTCTCACTCCTTGCCACTCAGAATGAGCCAGCTTAGCATAAGCAAGCTGAATAGTTGGCTTTTGTTGAGCTGGTTTATTTTGGCTAACACAGGCAGATGCTCAGTCAAAGGGATCTGAGAAGACAGAAAACACATGAACATCCAGGAGCATGCTCCTGTTCTGCCCATGTAGCTGCAGCTGGAAGAGGACAGGCATCCAGGGGCTCATTCTCTTTTAATGCCTTTCAGGCTGGTATATGGCTTACAATTTATTGATTATATTTCCGAGTGCTCCAATGCGTAGCTAAAGCAGTAATTAATGATGACGGTTTGAGTTGGATAAGATTTTCAAGATGACTAAAAGACTCAGAAGATTTTAGGTAGTTCACATCCTTGCAGTGACATGGACTTTGGTGCAAGGTTCTCAGGTATTCATTTACCTTCTCATCAGGTTTTACAGCCTGCACTCGCTGGCTGCACATGTGAGAATAGAGGCTTCTTAGTTTAAAGCTAGTCCTGGTGTGTTTACAGGAGCTGTGGTGGCTCTGTGGAGCTGTGGAGTAAACTCACACGTGCCCTGGACACATCTCACAAATGTTTGTACCTGAGACAGCCATCTAAACTCATTACAGTTCGTGAGGAGTAATGGGTCCCTCTGTGATCTACAGTCATAGATTTCCAAAGCTAGACAGAACAACCATCACCTTAGGAGGCTCAGTTCTATTGCTTATCAGTAAATACAAAGGATCACATTTTTAAAGGTACCATCCTCACAGCTACTTTTAGAAGCTTTTAAGTGCCTGGCTGAATTTCTTAGTACTAATATAACTTTGCAATTCTGAGCCTTGCAAAGTTTCCTTCTTGCAACTGATACTTAGGATGCAAAAAATGCATTGAAAATTATTACCCATCTCTTTACAGAAAAATATTAATTTAATACATAATCATTAACATAGTCCTATAATACCAGAAAAGACATCCCTTGTTTAAGTGCAGAAACTATTATTTCTCTCAACACTCAGAGGCATCTCAGAGTCTTCTTTGCTGATTTGAATCTAGACCCCCATGAAGAACTGCCAAGAATATTCAGCTGAAAAGACATAATCATCTTCTTATCTGCAGTGACATGTTATGTTGACAGCCTTTCATCTCAGTGGTTTTACCTACTCTAAATGCCTTGGTTAGCCACAAGGGATCAGGAGTCCTCTCATCTTCTTGCTACTGGAAAGTTGCTACAAATTGTTATCCTGACCCAATAAAACACTAAAACCTCAAATGAGCCCTCGATGTCATCATCCTGTGCCAAAAAGTTGCTGTCAGTTTCCTGGTCGGTTAAAGTCATTACAGGCAGCTACAACTCATTTACAGGTACCACTGAATGAAACTTGATCAGGTTAGGAAAATAGAAGGAAAAACCCAGACGGGAAAACTGGGAAGGGTCTGAAGTTCATTGGACACTACTGCCAACACTTGAATTATTTGTAAAATACAGATATAGTCACAGCATCTTATTTGCTTGCTGAGCATAGGAGTGTGCCTACACAGTCATGTTAGCAGGTCTATGACCTCCTGCTTGAGTCCTTACCTCAATTTGGCTAAAAAGCCACCATCAGAGAGTGCAGATAAAGCCTCTAATACCCATGCTAGGCATGCACGAGACAGGAGTTAAAAATTCTGTGACACACCACTATTGAGTGTGTCTTCCTCATAAAACCACTCAGTGATTGCTTCATGTACTGCAGCGTGACTACTTAGTTTTAGGCAAATATTAATTTATTGGTAATATGGTTGTTGCCATTCATAATACATGTGTAAATGTATCATCTTTTCTTTTTTGAATTCTCATCTGAGACTCAGTTATCACTTGAAGCAAGTAAGTCACTTAGTTGTTGGCCTTTTGAGAGATAAAATAGAGAAAAATAAAGAGAGTGGGCTAATTGAGGCTGTGTATGTATTGTGTTTTAAAAGGACATGGTACAACAACCTTTTAAATTGTGTTTTAAAATTAAATTCCTGGCATAAAATACTGACAGCAATGCATATGTATATGTGTTTGTACATATATACATACCTATCTATCTGTATATATATATATATATATATATTTCAGACAGTTTCCATGCTCCTGCGTTAAAGTTCATGTTTTCTCCTGCATCAGAGAGTACATGCTTTATTAGTTGCCTTTAGAGCCTGAGAAAACAGCTGACAGACAACACTGCTCCAAAAAGCATTCAGGGTTATTTTGGTCCTTGTGAAAATTAGAGCTTACAGTCAAAGTGCATGCTAAGTTGTTGTCTTGCAATGAGAACAGGCTAATGGATTAGAAATAGAACTTTTTTCCAGTGAAGATTGTATTTGAAAGCTAAGGCTGTTGTTTTGCTGTGGTTAAAATTTTGCAGTACCTCATGAAATCATCTAAATTTTATTTTGTGCTGTGGAAAGTAAAATATAAATGCCCTTAAATCTCTTTTCACCTTCTTAGAAAGTGTGTGTCTGCACATGTGTGTGCAAAGCATCAGATAACTTCCAGTCAGCACTTCTCTGCAGCTGCTCCATAAGCTGACTAAAATATGCACTTGTTTGTTTATTTACTTTTAATTATTTTAAAAATTCAGTAATTGTTTGAGTGGGAAGTGGCTCAGCAGGGAAATTGTAAAGAAAATGAGATGTGTGACTTTGGAGCCAGACATCATACAGCTCTCTCTTCTGGTACAGTTATGTAAGGGTTGAATGTAGCCCAGCCAAAAGATGAAATTTTAGCAGATTGGTTTTAACTTGCTGATCTCTGTTTTTATGAAGTGTTTGTTCATAAGCACATAATGATATGGGCAGGGAGCAGGGAGAATTCCCAGTTCCTGATTGCTTTATCAGAATTCTGCTCATGGAGAAGCCAAGACTGTGAAAGGATGGCTAGACTACTTAGAAATTCTTTCTCCCATACTAATATTTTACTTTCAATATTACTTATTTATAGAATGGAGCAATTCAAACATATTTTGCAAGGGGGAGCTAAAAAGAGAAAAGCTGAAATTGCATGCAATAGTTGAACAACTTGAACTTTATTTTAACAGATGAAGGAATAGATCAGAATTTATAAAATGCGTGATGAAGGACTATTAAAGCTGTATTTTATTTGAAGTATTGCATACCATTTACTGACTCTTTCTCATTAGACTGACTGAGCCCTGTTGGGTTTTTTTAAACAGATATTCACCCCTGTTCTGCAAAGCCCTGCACCAATAACTCAACATGCATAGAGACTGGTGATGGAGGATATATTTGTCTGTGTGCCCAGGGATTTACAGGAAAAAACTGCCATCTCAAGAAAGGACCATGCATTATTAATGGGTAAATATTGATTTCTGATGTGAATTTAAAATCCACACTTCTACTGACTAGTATTCAGAATTCTTTGCTAAGTGGAAGTATCTCTGTGCTAAAATACATAATACTTTCGTAGTGCTGATATTGTTAAACTTTACAAGTCTGATCTGTTAGTATTTTAAAGATTTACATGTTATCAGCATGAGTTTTTATGGACAATTTGAGTACTAAAAGTGCTAGTTTGCACATTTTATTGTGGTGAATTTATGCCTTCACATGACTTTTGTAAAAAAACTTGAAGTAACCTCCTATCCTGTCCTCTCACCTCTAGTGAGGGATAACTGTATGTACAAAGAATATACACTAATAAGAACAGTAGCCAAAGACACAAGCTGTCTGCATGAAAACATCTAGTTCACCAGTCTGTCATTTTTCTTAACTGACATATATCATATAATGATAATTCCATAGTTTACTATAGGAGTTAATCTCACTACATCCGAACAGGATGTGGGAGACCATTGTTCTGCATTCTTTAAGAGAAGTGGGACATTAGAAAAAGCATTGCTGGTAGGTTGAGTGAGGTGATCCTTCCCTTCTGCTCAGTCCTGGTGAGACACATCTGGAGTGGTGGGTACAGTTCTGGGCTACCCAGTATGAAAAGGACATGGCCATACTGGACTGAGTCCAGTAAATGGCCATGAATATGATTAAGCAGTGGGAACATCTCTCCTGATGATCTGGATTATTTAGCCTTGAGAAGAGCAGGCTCTGAGGAATGTACCCATGTATATGAATACCTGATGGGCAGAAGCAAAGGAGACAGAGCCAGATTTGAGATGCTCAGTGAAAGGGCAAGAGTCAGTGGACTAAAGAACTCTCAGTGCAGTGGTAGAAATGCTTAAAAAAACGAAGACCTTTCAGTGTTAAAGAAAACGTGAACTGATGAAATCTTCTAGCTTGTCAGAGATCTAATCCCATAAGCATACAGAATGCCTTGCTGTTGGATACAAGCTTGGTAAAACTATCATCTTAAAATCACAGTTTTCTTTTTGGGAGATTGCCTTACTCTCTATTGGTACCCTCTGATTCTCTTTTTACTCAGCAATAGATAGTAATGAATATTCAGATCTACCTTGTGGCTGAATCTTCCTGAAGAATTGTACACTCTTGTTTAAGGAACATTAACACCTCTCACTCTCTCTGGCACGAAGTGCTATTTTTCCACAACTTCATGTCAGTGGAATTTTTTTAATGTTACTTTTAATTGGTAAATTAAAAGCACTCACACAGTGGTGTCTGAGTTTACTTTCAGCTCCTAAGATAGCCACTCTCATTTGCCTATTTTTCTTCATTGACAAGGAGAAAATTTAAGTTCCTTGAAAGTGCAATGAATCATATCCAAGCTACTTGCCTAATGTAGGGGGTGTGAATAGCTTTCTCAACTTTTCATCTCTAGAGCAAATATTTCAGTAGTTCAATGTGAACATATATCCTAACTATCCCAAAGAACACGTGAGTTTCAAAAGTACAGCGTCAACAAAATAACACAGATTAGTTCCATGTAATTCCTCAAAATCCATATGGTTTTAAATTGCTGAAACTACATTTTTGTGTTGGTTCTCTGTGTTTGAACTGAATGCTCATGAGCCAGTCTGGAAATCATGAACAGTTTTCTTAAGGAAACAAAATAATTGAAACAGTGATTCTTTTTCTCTTAGAAGCTATCTTTTTTCAGGAAAATGAGCAGCAGGCTCTGCAAATCTGCTTTTAGTTCAAAAAGACAACTGTTCTCAGCATAAGCATTCTGTGTCTGCTAACAATTCACAGTCCACCAGAGAGTGCATCCCACATCCTGGAAAAAGACCTCATCAGATGGTGTAATTTCATTCACATCTCACTTCCTTTCAGTTCCTCTGGTAATGTTAACAATGTTGATATTACTAAGTAATTACTATTACTGCTGGCTCCTTCATTAATATTCACAGATGGAACCAAACAATTAACAAATCCAAGTGTTTGTTCTAGTCAGTTTACATGTATCTGCATTAGAGTGTGATGTTTTGAGGTTTTGCTTTGCAGCAGAGCTGCAAGGGGTACTTTCTAAAACCACAGTATCTGGAAAGCAAAGAAGTGATATGGACGTTTCCATAAGTAACCCTTCAAGTACCATGCCTTGCAATGTTAAGTGCCAAAAATGCAAAGAAACTGAATTTAATCAAGGAAATAAATATTAAGGCTTCATTTATTTAAATGTATTTAGGTTAGGCGAATGCAATCAGTATTAGTCATAAATAAAAAAAAATCCAAAATTCTGCATATTTCCTCTTAACTGTTCTTTATTTCAATTGCTCACATTTCTGTAAGGTTCAGAAAGAAGTTTACACTTATATTTTTCAGCAATTTCTTCCCATTTCACTAGAAAATACTGAAATTCAACCCAGCCATGAGGGTTCAAACCTCTACACATCATTGTCATTTCCAGAACAGCTTGTCCAGTTTTCCATGGCGCCTGTAAAGCTACAAGAGGGTGCTAAACTCTCCGAGAAGTCCGTAACCACTCCAAGACTGTACAACTTCCATATTTTACTTAAAGGAGACATAGTGGTTGGTTACCATGTTAAAGTCATTATCACCTTGAGTTGTCACTAACAACAGCTAGACCAAAGCTCAGAGGCAATGACAGCTTTTCCTTTCCTAATGCTACTTCCAGACTTCCAATATGTTCTTTTGGTAGTTTTTTTTTCCAGCCAGCATGTACAGTGAAGGACAATACAAGAGGACAGAGCAGTTTATGTGGAAGCAGCAGAAAACCGACAGATCATTCCACTATCACAATACTCAGACTCTCCTGAAGCCATCAAGTATTTCAGTCCCCAGTGAAGCCAGGGGTGCTTGGAGTAATCTCTGTCATAGCTAGTCCCAGAACAATAGGTGGGCATTTGAATAGCTCAGCCTTATTCTGACAAGGGGTCAGGGACCACTTGTAGTCAGGAGCTTGTACGTCCTTCACAGTCATCTCATGCAGACATTAACAGATCTCTTAAATCCCTGTGTTCCACCATGGAAATCCATAATGGCCTGTTGCTACTGGTCACTGCATATGTGAAATGTCTGCACCCATGAAGCTGTGATGTTCAATATCCCCTGGGACTTTCCCCTGAAAACGTAACAATTAAATAACAGCTTGGACTTCTCAATTATCAACTGGCACTGTGCTGTATGTCTTCAGGGATACATAAGTGTTTTAAGAAAACACTTTTAAGAAAAGTGTTGCCAAAGAGGATTGTCCTACATTCTGCCAAATCTTTTTCATTTTTTACAAAGTAAGTTTTAAAAGCTTTTTTCATATATGATGAACTGTCATAAAAGTGGGGTTTGAGATTTATTTGTAAACTTGGAACCCAGGGACCCTTCACTGACGGCAGAGACAGCTAAAAGACCAAGTCCACTTTGCATAGATCCACTGAATTGACACATTTGTGCCAGTCAGTGGGTGGGCCTATCTTTTGGCATTATGTTCACTAAGGCACAATTGCACTGTAAAGGTAAAAAAGATCTCTCAGTTAATTTATGTCACTTAAAACATAGTACCAGGCTATTAGTTGTTAAGTTCTTAAAGAGTTTGCAGAAATACTTGGTTTCCTATGGTCCTGCCCTCACATTACAGCTGTCTTTGCCAAGGCTGTAATTATCTCATTTATATTTTTTTATTATAATTATCAAAATTTTTGGCTGAACAGCAGTTTGTAGGAAAGTATCTTCTTGCTTCTAAATTTTTTTTGTGTCATGAAGCACTAGAGAGGCACAAAAAAGCCATATAGTTGCTATGGCAGAGTGTTTTGCTCTGCCAATACAATATATAATCTTATGAATAATCAGGTAGAAAAGAAACAGCCTTGCTGCTCATGTCTTTGTTCTGTCTTGTCTGAATAGTTGCTCAGCTAAATAGCTCCAAGTGTATGAAAACAGTGGGAAGCTTAATTTGAATAAATGTTTGAAATAATTTAAAATCCCTTCACAGCCCTTCAGATTGA
Source organism: Lophotriccus pileatus (assembly GCA_035583135.1). NCBI lineage: Eukaryota > Metazoa > Chordata > Aves > Passeriformes > Tyrannidae > Lophotriccus > Lophotriccus pileatus. The sequence continues at coordinate 52,153,477 of JAWWES010000168.1, forward strand.
ATTTATATACTAGTGTACTAATCCTGCCCAAAGGGTCAGCAGAAGATATTATAATCTGTATTGGCAAAGCTGTTGAACAAACTCATTCTTGATTCAAATTCATTGACTTTAGTGGATTTGCATTTGGAAAGAAAACCAGCTCTTTTTGTTATATAAAGTGTTTCATAATAGCTCCTTTCTCTGGACATCATTTTTGTCTATTTGTTTGTTATCTTTTCTAGCTCTCCCTGCCAGAATGGAGGCACATGTGTGGATGACAACGGTTTTGCACCACATGCTTCCTGTCTATGCCCTTCTGGTTTTGCTGGCAACTTCTGTGAAATCGATAGAGATGACTGTGAATCCAACCCTTGTGAAAATGGAGGAACATGTACAGATATTGGTGTGGGTTTCAGCTGTTCTTGTCCCCGTGGCTATACAGGAAAGCTCTGCAGCAGCCCTGTCATATTCTGTGCCAGTGGCCCATGTGAGAATGGAGGGACTTGCAGTGAACATCCCCAGGGAGGGTTCGAATGCATCTGTAAACCAGAGTTCATTGGTGTTACCTGCAAACATCCCAGCAAAAACACAAGTCTTTCTGGAGTGAATATGGAAACAAAGCATATGCAGAATTACAGGCCACCCTCAAAAGCTCATCATAGATCAGTGCATCAACAGCAAGAAATCCTGAAAATAACAGTGAAAGAAACAATCCAAAATGCAGATCCTTTTCTGAGTAGAAGCCAGGTGATATGTTTTGTTGTTCTGGGCTTGCTTACCTGTCTTGTTGTCTTAGGTACAACAGGGATTGTTTTTTTTTCCAAATGTGAAATGTGGCTTGCTAATGCCAAATACAGTCATCTCCTGCGCAAGAAAAAGAACTTTTTTCTGAAGTCTAACAATGGGGAAAACCTCTCAGTTAATATTATCTTCCCAGAGAAGATCAAATTGACTAATTACACTAAGAACTACACTGCCATCTAGGCCCTTGAAAGCCAAGCAGCAACTTGCAACTTTTCATAGCAATATGTAAAATTTATTGCCTGCAGTTGGCCTCAGTATTTGTGGGTATATTTGCTGTAAATTGTGCTGAGTGATAATGAAAAATGTAATGTATCTGTCTAGCTAAGGATTTTGTCATTCCCCGAAATAAAAGGTAAAAAAAAAAAAAGGATAAAGAGCAAGGAATGTTAATTTTATTTCCTTTTAAGGCAGCTATTTTTTGTAAAATAAAAAAAATAATTTACCACTGGAACTGTATTGCAGCTTTCTTGTCTTGTGTGTAGTGTATTTGGCAAATACAGTACTTGTAAATTACTTAGTAATGCTTTTTTTTTTTTTAATAAACAGCAGTTAAGGGCTATACTGGTTTATTTATTCATTTGTAAATGTTACACTACAGCCAAGTACACAGCAAGTGTCCCTGCTTAATTCTTCTGCTATATGTGATAAAGACTTCAGAGATTGCGACCAACAGGAGCAAATTCACACTGGTGCCTCAGCTATTCAGTCAGTTTTGCTATTTTTACATGCTTATAAGAGAGATTACTCTTTCTATAGAATCTTACAGGTCTTTGAGACATTAATTTCATGTCAAAGGTCTCTTGCTTGAAATGCTGCATCTATAAATTGTTCTATTTATCTATTTTAAAATGTTAAAAAGGTGTTCAATGTCTTTGATCACACTTGCTTTTTAGAGACCTTTTAGAGATTTAAAAGATCTGATTCTGATTTTTCTATAAATACTCCTCAAAGAACTCTGCTGATAGAAGTATCCTTCATGCCTGTATCGTGGGGAGAAATGAAAAGATATCATGTGTCACCTGAAATAGAACAGCTGCTTTTAATTCTTCACTTCTGCTTTTTCTGTCACATTTCAAGGAGAGGACAAGGTTTTCAAGAATCAAAATCAGCACTGGCAAACAGGCAAAGGGTCATGAAAGCCACAAAATTGTCAAGGGCCTGAGGGCATTAGTAAGTCTTAACCTCCCTGAGGAGCTTCACCTGGGGCCCTCCCCCATCCCCTGCCCAGGTCCGTTTCAGGTCAGCCCAGTGCTGTTCTGGTCTGAGCTGTGCTGTAGGAGTGCTGGTCTCCACCTCTACCTGCTGGTGGACCTTAGACTACCTACTGTAGGTAGCCCATCTGCTGGATGGACCCTTCGTATCTGTGCTCCAGCCCTGTCTCTGGCCAGGTCTCATTTTGCTCCTGACTGGAGTCCATGGATGGACCCTGGACCTGGTTGAGCATTTGCTGTGTCTGGAAGTGTCGATGGACATGGTTACCAGCTCTGGCAATGCATTCAGCTTCTGTGGGACTGGGCTGTTGGTGAGGGCATGGGTATGTCTCACTCTGGTGCAGGACCCTCCTGGGTCTCCCAGCCTTATACTGACTGCTCCCTGTAAGAGAAAGAAACAAAGAAAACCTGACCAGAAAAAACCCAACAGAACCAAATGATTTTGAACTTCTGTGCCTAAAGATATCTTTAATTGCTGTTAAGTAACAATTTATTTCCCCAGCCACCCTAGATAGGAACCATTAGCAGCTTCTTCTAAGCTGTCTATTCCCAAATCCACTAACAGCTAAAAAAACAAAACAAACAAAAAAAAACAAAACAAACAAACAAACAAACAAAAAAAACACAACCAAACAAAAAACAAAACAAAACCAAACCAAAACAAAACAAAACAAAAAGCTTTAAAGCACATACAAGGTATTACAGTAGGATTTTTTTCTTCCTGTTAACATCTCTTAATTGCTATACATACATAGCAAGTTTGCTGTATCGCTGATAATATTTGCACGTATCATAGCTTTACAATGTAGTGCTAATAGTGTTCAGATACTGCTATGGAAATTGACTTCTAGAAAACAGGGCGAAAATTTTAAAGGAAGCAGATTCTCCCTTTCAAAACTCTTGTTGGGAAGACAAATTTTCATCAAACCCAGCAACTTTTCAGTTAGTTGTAGTGAAGTTTGAAGGTGATGTAGAAACCCAGATGAATGTAAAACTGGGTAAACAAAGTTGAATTTCAAGCCATGAAACATAGGTCCTAGGAATTGACACATTTCTTTTTAACAATAACTTTTAAACATATAATTCAATTTTGTGCATTTTAATGTAATCTGTTCTGTGATTAGAAATATGTTAGGCTCGATTTGGATTTAATCAGAAACATGGATAACTCCATTAGGTAGCTTGCAGCTTTGATTCAGAACCAGTTACAGCTTTGGATACCTGCTAGGAATCAATGATTAAATTCCTGAGTCAGCTGTACACCTTCACCTCCCTTTGAGCAGAGGCTCCCTCAGCCCTTGTAGCTTTGTCTGCTCCAGGCAAGAGCAAGGCTTTAAGTAACAAAGCTTTGTATTTTAAACATACAAAATTATAATTCATATTTATAAACTGTTACCTTTTTTTTGGCCATGGTGACCTAGTTGGCAGCTGCTTCATCATAGTGTATTTCTTTGTATGTGAGCTGAGTATCTGCTCAGCATGAAAAAACAGATTTCAACTCCTGGTATCCTTCCTGTCATTGGTGGTGTAAGTGAACAGTATAAAAGGCTGTTATTGTCTTGCTATGCTCTCCAAAGGGAAAAAGTGTTACCTTAAACATGAAAGTCTGGAAAAAATAACAGCTGTCTTTAGCTTCTCTGTTCCTGAAAAGAATTAAACATAGGTATGTTTGTTTCTCATATCTGTGCTGTTAGTGTAGTGAATAGCTCCAAAGACTTATCACCACATCATTCACAGAGAACTGGGATGATAAAAAAGATTTAAGCTATCATGTTTGGATGAACAGCCTGCAACACGTCTCCAGAGCAAGAAATTTAAAACAAACATTGTGCATAAACACTGACATAAGAACAAAGAAAAGACAGAGAGCATTGATACCACATCAATTTTATGTTAATACTACATATTATTTATTAATTGACAGAGAAAAACATTGACAGAGAAAAAAATTTATCTATTGCCAGAGGTAATAAGCTGTGTTACCATGTCTCACCTTTTGATTTCTCAATCTCTCCCTTAGTCAGCAATGATATCTCTGAGACTCCAACTCATCTCTGCCTTACTGCCCGTGGAAACAAAGAAAGTAATACACACAGCTAGGCTGAGGGATGGGTTGGGACAGTTTGTTAAGGACAGTAGCTCCCTCTTGTCCCCAGGGTATGGGAGAATATTATTATGTATGGGAGAATATTATTATGTATTCTTATTTTAACTATCTCCCATTGAGCCATCTTAGCCTCCGTTCCTGCTACGTTAACAAAAAAAGACCTATAGATGTTCTACAAATACCTGGTTTTTAGAGACAGGTTGTGGATATTTTTCTGCTTTTTTTGTTTGTTTGTTTAGGGTTTGATGGGGTGGGGTTTTTTTGGTGAGGGGGGGGATTGTATTTGTTTGGTTGTTTTGGATGAGGGGAATATTTCATAGCCATGGTGGGGGAGAGGTCTGTCTGCTGTAAAAGTAGAACATATGAAGAAATAATCATTGAATTCTGGACAAGGCTATCTAAATAGAGAATACATACATGGCTTTTCTTTTTACTACCATTCTTGATATCAGTCTATAAACCAACAATATACTCATTGCTTTTGATCAGCAAGTAAATGCTAAACCATCTGCTGATGATATATGCACAGCAGCCCAGCTAGTTTGCTCTCCAGGTTTGATAACCTGAGTTCTGTTTTCAAAGAAATATTTAGGTCCAGGTGGAACATGGTATTCCTATCTAAAACAGCCCTTCAGCTTTTGACTATGAAACTGATTAAGGACCTGGCGGCTGGATTACATACAAACTGTCCCTGAAGACAACAGCCCAGATTGCACTGCCCGAGTACAATACTTTTAACAACTTATGTCATTCCCTCTCCAAGTTCTCAAATTTGCCTTGGCAAATTTATTTACCATCACAGCCTTAAGGGTAAAACAATTTGCTACAGATACAGAACTCTCTTTCTTTTTTTTTTTTTTTTTTTTTTTTAAATACAGGATTTTCCTGGCAGAACTATGTGCATGTGCATCCAGAGAACATTAAATCATTGCACATGTACTACAGATACAGTGTGAATTTTCCAAAACACATCTCATTTACTATGCATTTCTTGTGATTGAGCCACGGACAAAGCTTGCGTTCCTGCATGTCACGCAGCTAAGGAAAATATCCAGTTCTGCCTGGCTTAGGTGAAAGAAATGACTTCAGAAAAGACTTTAGTTGCTCAACCCATATTGGAGTCAGCACTTGAGGTCCATGGGCCAGTTTTGTGGCATCTCTGTGGCCGTCAAATGAGATCAACCCAGATAATATACTGGGTATTAGATTTTGCTCTTATAACATCAAACAATATTTTGAAGTTTCTCCTAATTGTTTTCGGAAGGAAATGAAGATATGGTTATTTTAAAACTTTTCAAGAGGGGGAACAAGACTTCATATAAAGAGGAACATTTCAGTAGCAAATATAAACCAAACTGTTGCTCTGGTATTTGAAGGAACCATTGAGTTAATTTTGTTCATTAGTTCTAAAACTCAAAATGATTCTCAAGATGGAAAACTTGCGCTTGAGGTCATGTCAGAGGGAGGGTCTCAGAGAAGTTCATAGGAACATAGTGGAGAGTGTAGTCCTTATCCACTGCAATACAGAGAAATTTTACAGGCACAGGGCAGCATTCTTATATTTTCATGGTCTCTCAAAGGCAAGTTTGAGCAACTTTAAAGATGCTAAAATATGAAGAGGGTCTAAGCCAGGCTTAAAGAGAAGTTTTTATTGGACCATATATGTTTTTATAATGTTTTGCCCCATGAAGCTTGGAGCAAAAAATACTGGTTTATTCTTCCTCTCTCCATCAACTCTCCTCTTCCAGAATTACGTGCTTGATACTAATTGCAGACTTATACTGTGTGTATCCGCTTGATGGCAGCATTTGAACATAGAACCGTTTGAATTTCTTCAAACTGTTACCTTCGCATTTTACATCGGAAAGTTTGTAACCCATTCCCAGTGACTGGTTACGGGAAAATGGCAAAAGGAGAGAATAAGAACATGCCAGTAGTTCTTTGCCTGTAGGTAACCACTGCTCGTGACATGGTGAGCTGCAGCATAAGGACAGCATTTCTCCCACAGAATTGCTGTTCTCACTTGAAATTAAACTGAGAGTAGAATTTAGCCATTCATCTAACTTGTACATGGCTTTTGATAGACCAAATACAGACAGTATAAAGTGTTCGAGGCCATGTTGGATGGGTCTTTAAGCAACCAGGTCTAATTGTGTCCCTGCCCATGGTAGAGAAGGTAGAATTATATGATCATTAAGGTGCCTTCCAACCCAAAACATTCTAGGATTCTATGATTTATAAACAAAACTACCTAAATGAAGACTGCTTGAATGAACAGTCTCTGAGAGGAAATTAAGAATAAGGAAAGGAAAATCAATGAGTATTTTATATAAATTCAGATAAATGAAAAGATTTTGGTACACTAGTATACTCCTAGCCTTTCCCATTTTACTTGTCTCTTTTTAAACCCAAAAGGGCATGCACAGCAACTTTATCAATGATCTCATATTCATTCTCATGCTCCTCACACTGTGTGGTGAAATTTTTCTTTGCCTGTCTCTGTCTTACTGATTTTCAAAGGTGTTTAAATTAGAAAAAGGAAAATACATGTTTTAATTTTTAAAAACATTTTTGTGCCAAATTCAAGGACAGAATGTCACTTAGACTTCCAGAGCATATGCAGGCCTCTCCCAGTTTGCTGGGAGTTGTGCATATACAACATTTCCAACAAGAAATAGTTAGTATTTCAAGAGGCTAAATAAACGTGGAGTTGATTGGAGTTATTCCATTCTACCTTCCAGTGTTTAAATTACTGGAAGTATTTCAAGAGCCCTGCATCTTATCATGGGCAATGTAAGCTTTGAAGGGATTCAAGCCTCTACTCTCACCTGTGCCTGGTTTTCTTCCTACATAATGGGACTTGGAGGACTAAGGAGATCTGACTGATCTGGTGGCTGGGAGCCTGGGTTGCTGAGAGATATGAGAGTCAGGCTGTTTTCAGGGAGTGTTGAAGCAGTCTTTGTAGTTTTGAGCCTAAGAAAGAGTTAGTGATCCCTCCTTGCTGAGAGAGAACAAAGATTGCCTGGAAGCCAGAGATGAAAGCATAAGGAATCACATGTAGGCTTACTGTTGGGAAAGAGCCATAAAGGAACCAAGTCTGATGTGGAGCTCTGTCTGAGGGAGTTTTTCTTTAGACAACTGCAGGGCTGTTATACTCTAAGAGATTAGCTCAGCAGGGGCTTAGTTTTGCGCTTTATAGAGCACGTGCAAGGTTGTGGGAGCTAAGAGGGAGAAGCTGCAGCCTTATCAGATTTGCTCTGCACAGCTGCCTGCAGGCCCAGTCCTGTTTTCCCCTTCAGAGAGCTGGAATTGTCCAATAGTTTCAATGAAACTGCTGCTGTTACCTTGGGGTGTCGTCTTCCTTTTGAATATCAGTCCTTTTGATATTTTGCTCATTACTGCACGGATTCTGCATTGATCTTGGCTGGAGACTTTCATTTTTCTTTCCTACAGTCATGATCTTCATAAAAAAAAGGAAAAGAAACCAAAACTGATGAGTAAAAAAGGGTGCAAAAAATTCAGGCTGTCCCCCAGCCTCAAGACTTTACTCTCCAGAGAATCAAGTAAGAAGGATTAGAGATTGTTAACTCTGTTGGCCAAGTTACAAAATTGTGATGGCTTTCCAGTAGCTTCCTCCAGTTCATAAGTAGGTAGATCCAGGGTCATCATCATGTCCACTGGTACCATTTTCAGAAGTATGAGTTTGGGAGTAAAGGGGCTTATTTAACACTATGCATATTAGTGTCTCCAATACATCCGTCTTTCAAACTAACTACATTAGCATGAATAAAAGCAAACAGTGGTGGTAGATCATGCCCAAATCAATGCAGGCTTAATCCACTAACAGCTTTAGCAAAGGGCTTCATGTTCTGCTTAGCAGAGGCACACACAAAAAAAAAGAAGAAAATGGAGAAATAGTCTAGTTTAAAGAGACAATGGAATGGTGAGTCCAAGCATTTGCTTTGATGATGTGAAGTAAAACAGTGGGATGGTCTCCACAGAGTCCCAAGACAGCAGAGTAATGAAGGCCACCCAGTTAACCTGGAAACAATGAACCTCAAAGTCCTTGTCGTTCTAGCAGGCGTGACTAGCTTGAGGCAGGGGAGGAAATCTAAGTAGGTGGCATAGCTAGGAGAAGCAGGGAATTCAGGCTTTTTTCTTTCCTTCTGTTCCCCCTGAGATGTGGTGGTTAGATTTGCGATACTCTACCCAATTGCTTACAGGCGGCAGTGTACGTGTGACCACTACAAGATGATGAGGAACTGGCTATCCTGTTATGGATGAGTGTCTAGCATCCATCTCACAGTTTAAAGAGGAGGCTGAGGAGGAAGTGAGGAGGTTGAAATGGCATTGAAGATATTCAGCAAAGACTGTCCTAAATGCTTGAGGTGTTGAAGGGCCGTCTGCATCCTGATGATGCCTACAGCTAGGCAAAAATAGTGTTGTTCTATTGGATAGTCCTGTGATGTCTTTCAAAAAAGCAATTGTAGCTTAAAAGGGTTCCTTGCTGTTCTTTATTCTCACCAGTCTTTGGAACGACTAGATGTAGAGGAGACAAAATGTTATTAAAGCCTGTGGTACAAATGTTGGAGCATTAAACTATCAGCCTAAATAGGTCTTCAGATGTATTCTTATAATAAACACTTACATATGTTCTGTCTCTTGTGGGCACTGCTGAGTTTGCAAATGAGTGAGTTTCCACTGAAAAAGTTCCAGCTAAGGCTGCCCGCAAGCCTCTGCCCAATCAGTCTTCATGTTTTCCTACAGAAATACATTTTCCCAAAAGTTACAGTGAGTGCAAATGATTGTGTATTAAAAAAATAAAAACTAATAATAAAAAAGGAGCAGTTTGAACATGGACAGAGTGTACTTGAATGTTTGCAAGGTGCTTTAGCAGGCCGTGGCTGTGGTAGTGAGCAATGCTGTGACTAGATGGTGCACTTGCCATATCATACGTAGAAACGGCAAATAGAGTGGTGATAGCTGCTCCCTACACAGGTACTTGTGAAAGCTCTGGCAGTGTTTACTCTGTGTGTGTCTGTCTTCATGTTTGGGGAAGGGTAATTACAGCTATGGGAGAAGTGGGAACTCTGGGTTTTGAGAACATATATTAGGAACATATATTCAGTATAATAAGTGCACTTTCCCTCCGGCAAAAAAAACCCAAAAACCAACAGACAGACAAAAAGAAACAAACACTGTCCAATCATCCAGCAAGCATTATTTGCTACTATTTGTATTTCTTTGGTGGCACTTGTACTATAAACCATGAATGTACTGAAAGTTGTCTGACAATTTTCTTTCTATGAGCCTGTGCTGGAGCTGCAATAGCAATGCTTGAAGCAAATCACTGACATTCAGGTTTCCCATGCTACCCAGTATCTGGCTCTTGGACTAATGTTGTTTTAAGTCTCAACAAAAAAACCCAACTTGGTTTCCAAGAATGAGAAGACATTGTCTCTTCTATTTGTTATTTAAAAATAATAATCTGACAGTCGTGTTGAAGCATAACAGCACTGTTCTGAGGGCTGCTCATACAGACTTGCTGTCCTTTTGACAGGAGTTTTACTGGGCTGTCATGAATTTCTAGTTATTAATGCAATAGTTAAAATGACAAGTATGAGGGGAGCCAGTGCCAGGTTTATTGGAAACAACCATTCCATTTAAATGTCAAGCCTCTTAAAAGTAGAAGTACACCTCCTGCAGGTCAGAGATCAACTCCCACAACATCATAGAGTTTCTGGCTGAAATACATTCTCTCACAGATGTAAGCTCTTGTGCCTTAACTGCCCTGGTTATAGGCTGCATGAAGCTGCCCATCTTGGAGGAAAAAAAAAAAAAAAAGTAATTTGAGTTGTTTTGTCTCTCTGTTCCAGTGAACTCAGGATGCCTTATGTTTGTTGTGAGCTGCCAGTTGCACATGATTACAGGATACAGCTGGCCGTGGTGACCTCTTATCCTGCAGAAGCATGTGGTTCTCTGAGCCTGAAGTGTGAGGGACCTCAGATCCTTACTCTGAATTCCTTCCAGTGGCAGAAATTGGTATTTTAAGACTGTTAGACTGAAAAGCTTCATAATGTTTATTCAAAGCCTGCCTGAGATCCTTGCTTGTGAAAAGGGCAAGTGGGAAGAAAATACATTTGCAGTTTGATTCAATCTTTGCATGTGTGTATGTGTCTCTGAATAAAGATTTCAGGATAAAGCTCCTATTCTGAAATTAGAACTGAAACTGGAGCCACAGAGGGCCCTAGGGTTGTATTCTCATTTGACTGAATGCATTCTTTTCAAAATTCAGTGAGAATATTGCACGATTGCTGGGATATATAAGTTTAGTCCTTCACAAGGCACCGTACATCACCCATATGGCAAACTTGTTTTGCCTTGGCACACCACTGCTGGTGCAGCTCAAAAGTTTTAGTTCTTTTGCTCTATCCAAATGGTCAGGGTTTTTGTAACAAGTACACTCTGCAGAGTCAATTTCTACTTGTGAGATATCATTTTGACATGAGGGAACAAAAAGAATGCTATGACTGACACTTTTTTGTACGCGCTAAAAAGTGTAACTGGACTGATTATTAAAAAATAAGAAAATAAGAGAAATAGACACCAACTTTTCATTGAAGCAGCATTACTGAACAGTTAGTCTTTCTGTGTTTGTCTTTTGGATCCTTTCTGGATCTACAGGGAAGCCAGAGAGGGACTCTTCATCAGCAACTGTAGTGATAGGACAAGGAATAATGGGTACAAACTGAAAGAGGGGAAATTTAGATTAAATATAAGAAAGAAATTCTTTACCATGAGAATGGTGAGCCACTGGAACAAGTGGCCCAGAGAAACTGTAAATTCCTAAATTCCTATCCTTGGAAGTGTTGACCAGGTTGGGTGGAACTTGAAGCAATCTCATCTAGTGGGAGGTGTCCCTGCCCTTGGCAAACCATTCTATGACTCTTTACAGAACAACTGAATTGCTGAGACTGGACAGTGGTGGAAGAAGGCTGAAGGATTTTCTTGGGTGCAAGTATTTTAGAAAGATTTGTCACCAAAGGCACCACAAAGGCTGGATAGCAGCACACATTTCGGTTTTGAACTCTTTCTTCCTATGAAAAACACTGAGATAATATTGTTTTCATTTGTACCAATTAGAGACACATCCAGTTGAAACATAAGATAGATAGACAACACTTTAGTGTGTACTGGTTTTGACTCTCATTCTGAATTATGGCCCGCATTCCTTCTTTAATCAATAGCAACAAATGCTTTTAGAATAAAAGCATCAATTAACAAATGTTACCTCATTCTTTTGGAAGTCCTGTGAGAGGTACTTATTCAATTAACAAATGTCACCTCATTCTTTTGGAAGCCCTGTGAGAGGGCTCAAAATTAAAGAAATGATGCCTTGCCAGGGCCCTAACTTCTGGTTCTAATTTCTGTCATCAGGCCCCTAGACTTCTAGGTTCTCAGCCCTGGGACACATATTTTCCACGGACTTGGTTTGCTCCATGAACGATACAGCAGTTGTAAGGAAACTACTAACTGTCCTCTGCAGAAAAAAGTCAGTCTTGGTCATTCTCTGTCTACTATCTTGGAGCTGCTCCCCTACTCAATGCTTCTTGAACAATTGAAAGACTTTTATTCCATAATGAAGATTTTAAGAGAAATTTCAGAAGTTTAATTCCTGTTTTTTCTCTTTTGTGTACTAGTCTTCGTGTCTGTGGTCTGATGGTAGAACACACTGCCCAACAGCCAGCGGTATTGGTTGCAGCTGAGTAAACCCTCTTTAAGCTTACTAAACCAAATGAAATTGCGTTATGTTTTCCACCAGGGATGTAGACTCTATTAGCATAAAATAGTCAAAGGGTAGTTGATTATACATATTTACCAGTGCAAGAGCAAGTTTGAGCTGGTAAAGCATATGTGCTGAGGAGGCTGAAGAAGTAGAAGGTTTCACAGGGCCGGTGAGGTGACTTTAACTGTCATGTTATGACAGCATGTGTTCATTACTTTTCTGGGCATGGCCCTTTGTTCTAGTGCCTTGATGGATGTGCTAAATCCTACATAGCACTGAAGCCCCTGAGACTCAGAGCACAGTATTAAAATAAAATAAAATAAAATATAAAATAAAATAAAATCCACTATGAGTGTAGGCTGAGTGTTAAGCAGCATGCTCAGGAGGGGGAGAGCAGAGTAGCTGTGTCAGCTCAGTGCTGCCCCTGAGGCTGTGAACTCATTCCCTAGTTGGGTTTTTAGGTCAGGACAGTGATGCTTTGATGGAGCTGTGCTATTTCTGCTTCCACAGCCTGTGCAGTCAGAGTGCGCTCCTCCACTCCTCCAGGTACTGTAGGTTACCCAGATCAGCTGACCCAGAGCTCCTGAGTCATTTGGCTTCCTTGAAAACCCCGTCCTTAAAATTGCCCTACTGAACCTCAGGGAGAATCAGGGCAAAGCTAGTGAAAAAAACTCAGTTCTTTCTCATGTTCACATTCAGTTACTCTCTTCTCTTTTTCTGCAACTTTATCATTTAAAGTAAACTAAGCCAGTAGTAGTTAAATCTGAAAATCTGTGAAGTTTGTGTTCACAGGTACTGGTATCAAGAAAAATGCAAAGTAAGTCATGTCTGTTTTGACTGCCAGTAGACTGCCTTTACCTACGTGATAAGACTTAAATTGTGCAAGCTGGGAGGCAAGTGTATTTTTCACTGTGTGGAAGCAGCAAATGTTGATGGAACAGAGTGAGCACTCCTGAAGAAAAAGGACTCTCCATTGCTTAACAACTTTACAGAAGGTCTTTGAGGGAACAAAATGGGGTGAACTCAGGCACAGCACCTGTATTAAAACATGTCATGGTATTGAATAGTGAATGGATGAAAATACAGTAGAAACACTTCTGCGTGTCTGGATGTTCACATGAGCAGTGCACAGTCAGAACCCTTCTTTAGTCCACTTGTTTGTTTCACTTCCTTATATAGGATCAAGCCCCGATATTGTTTTCCCTCTTTGAGAATAAATCTATAAAATTATACACACACACACAAAAATTGTTTTACTAATAGGTAAAGTTTTTAACAATGCTAACAAGAAAAAAGGGTCAGTAATGATATTGTATTCATTCAGATGAGAATAGAATATCAATTACCTTCATTCTTGCAAACCTTTGTGCTGGTGTTGTTTATAGAAAACATCATGAGAGACAACATTTGCATTTACCACATGGACCGAGAGAATGCCAGTTTGGACATCCATGAACTGAATTGAAACTTTCTTTTGAACTCAGACAGATTTTGGTTCTGCTGAATTATTATGTTTTCTTTTGGTGCCAAGTGCAAGAGATATTGCAAAAGAAAATTAAAAACACAACCTGATTTTTTTAGATCTCCATCCTGTTCTTGTGGACCAGAGATTTGGCTGACTATCCAAGCATCTGGAAGCTCCCAAAATGCATCTTCAGAGGTTTTAGAGTCAGCTTTTTTACAAGATGGTTTCCAGTGGGCTATGCACCCTTCTATAAATAACAGCATCATCTGTGTGTACATCTGCACACATAACAGTTGCACTGAGTCTACCTGCAAACAGGTGTCATTGATCCAAATACAGTGATAGTTGTGTCACCTTTTTTCATTTGCAATAAGTCTCTGATTGGCTGTGTTCCCACAGAATGATTTATTTTGCCTTCTAAAGAGCTGAAAATTTTCTTTTGCTATAACTTTGGGCTTAAGTGCCAATACCTTTTGAGAAAGGGGCAACAGTACTGGGAATTTTATTTAGAAAATGTGCATATGCAATGAACGAAAATAATCTGTGCTAATGACAACCACTTTTATAAGAAGAATTTGAAGTACATGTGGCTGTTTCAGCACTCCCCATCTCTCATTCTATTTAAAAGTCCCTGGCAATATGTTCATCCCCTGGACAGAGGGAGAGGACAGACATTATTTAGCGAAGGGGCGGTTATCTGATTTCACTGACATTTAGAGAACATCGGAATCACAACAAAGCTGGGGTGAGAACTCTTTTGGCAATTATGCAGACATATAAATTCAGTGCCTAATACTGATGACACAGAACAGACTTTCCTGTTTGTGTTGTTGAAACTTCAAAACCAACTCAGAACTGAGCCTCTTTTCCCATCTGCACCTACCTGGTAAACAAGGGAGACAAATTTAGCCAGAGCGAAAAGCGGGCCTTGTACAAGTGTCCAGACTACAGACTTAGTAGAAGGGTACAGATATTGATTTTGTATATGAAGACAAGTTTTATGGTTCCATCTTGGTACTAACCAGCATGCAGTGCCTATCTGCTTCTGTCCTGTTCCACAGGAAAAAAAAATCTGACTTACAGCAATACAATTTTGTCCTCTAGCTAATCAGGTGAGCAGAATTACACATTGAAACCCCCAGGAAGGAGGATGCATGCAGATAAGCTACCTTCCCCTTTACATTTGTGATCTTCACTCATAGCTGGTCACAGAAGTCTTCAGCCTTGACTCTCTTGTCCTTTTTTTTTAAGACTAGCTCAGTGTAACTTGGTCAAGGTCCCAGATTAAACACTCTTATTTGTCTCCAGAATCTGTCTGAGGGTAGAAGTACCATGAACTCATGGCAAGAATAAAAAACAACGACCTGCATCCTTTTCTGTTACTATTCCACAGAATCTGCAGTTCAGCTTCTTTCTTGCCAGGGCTTCCCTAGGTGATTTCAGGAATTTACACAAGCTACTAAAGCATAGGTGGAGAAAGAGCCACCAAGCTAAGCCTGAAGCAGTTCCAACACTTTCTGAAGAGATGCTGTGAGAGGGATTGCAGCAGCTGTGAGAGGGGACTGAAGGGTAATAATGTGACATTCAGAATTCACTGAAGCAAGGGACTGAAGCTCATGACCAGAAACTCCAAAGAAAAAAGAGTATTCCAGAGGAAGCTGGAAACCTTGTTCAGTCACCCTGATTCATACAATAAGAAATTCTAGGTGTAATTTCTGAAGGCTGAGCTCTTGCAAATCTGCAAATCTTCTGTCATAACTTAAACGAGAAATGTACTTGGTAATGTGGAGCTATTTGTGCCATCTGGCAGCTGTCAGCTTTCTCTGTTCAATTCCCCCCTACTAATGCAAAACACAGAAACTGGACCTTTTACATCGTGCTATGTGGAAAAGTTTGGTGTCTAGAGGCTTTTTAAGGCCAAACCATTGTGCTGTTCTGTTGCCTGCTTTCTGGACATCCATTGCAAACATTAATAAGGATTTTTCCTGTTCTGCAACAATCATATATTCCTCCTTCCTCTAATATTCCTTTATGGCAGTGTGTTTGCCAAGAACATTGCACATGTCCGCTTAAATACCTGAAATTCACCTCATACACTGCTTCCAAAGTTTTTAAAGAACAGCTGGTGTTTATCTCATTGCTACCTCCATTTTTAGCTGCAGTTTGCTGACCTCCACCATTTTATCAAAGATTACTTTTTTTTTCCTTTTTACCAGAACACTTTCAGCTATTCTCCAATCTTTTTTTATCAGTGCTGACACTTTGCTATAAGCCACCTGTGACATAAAGTGATTATTTTGCATGTTTTCTATTTGTGCTGTGTTCTGTGAGGAGAAGCACTGGGTCAGGCAGGACCTTCAGGTGAAAGTGGAGAGGTTGTGCCTTCTCTGGAGGGGACAAGTAGGCAAGACAAGGCTGCAGGCAGGAATAGCTGCAGCAAGTAGTCATAAATTGCCCTAAAAACAGACTGCTGAGAATGCAATGAGAGACAGCGGCCAGAGCTTCGTGGGGAGGGAAAGACACAATCACTGGAGTGGGTGCTCTAGATTTGGAGTGGATGGAAACTTAAACCTGGAAAAAAAGGTGGTTCCCAAAAAGAGACAGTGATCAAAGCCCGTTCTGGAACAAATAGATTTCTGTATTTCTAAAAATGGGACATTATAAACCTAGCTTTTTCAGATTAAAGGTTATAATTTTTTTGTTGTTATTTGTTTGTTTTGTCATTGTGGGGGTACAGACTATAGGGAAAAAAAGTCTAGACACCCTTGTCTTAAAGCTCTGGTTGTTGTGGACATGGTCCTGTTTTGCAGTGCAAGAATAAGCAGAGGCGTGATTTCTCTCGTGACACTGACTGTTGCAGGCTGGCTGTCAGCTCCATGGGATGTGCCAGCATTTTCTTCAGTGTGACGGTGCTGAGGCACTGGAACAGGTTGCCCAGCGGAGTTGTGGATGTCCGATCCCTGGAAGTGTTGAAGGCCAGGATGGATGGGACTTTGAGCAACCTGGTCTAGTGAAAGGTGTCCCTGCCCATGATGAGGGGGTTGAAACTAGATGATCTTTATGGTCTCTTTATTGGAAGGGACCATTCTGTGATTCTATTATTTCAAGATGATAGCAACAAAAAATAAAGTATGAGGAGCTGTGCAGAACAACATGGTCTGAATTGACATTTCATTGCTGGGATCATCCTTGACTAGCAAAGATGCTCTGATTCTGTTCTCTGGAGGCTGCTCTAAAGTCAAAGGTTTTTGATGTTCGTAATGTAAATTAAAATCTCATGTATTTCACAAACTGGCCTTGCAGCACCTCTCTTTGCCCTGAGGTGCTCAGCTACCTGGAAAGCCCAGCTCAGTGCACAACTGAGCTCCATCTAATACCTGGCAGAACAAGAGAAATCTCACTGTAATTCTTCTCTGCAGCTACACATTTCAGATGAGAATAGTATTGGGCAAACAGTAGCAAACAAATCCCTGCTGCTTTTCAGCAGAAAGATAAGATGGCACAGGAATCTTACTTTTTTGGGGAGTTTTGTGCCTTTAGGTTGGAAGTAGTATTCAAGGAGCACTCCAGAATGGTGTGATTTTCTGCGTCAGGATGTCACAGTGCTGTGAGCATGCCTTGTAGGCAATTGGTTGCCAATCCCCAGAACAGTGCCAGTTTCAGAAACGAAAGATGTTGGTGAGGGTGCTGCTAACCACACATCTCAGGTTCCAAAAAAATAACATATTACCTGGGCGAAGTCCATCTGCTGAAGCTGTAAAAATTCTGAGCTCTCAAAGTCCATAACAAACCTCACTGTAGAAACTTGATTCTCTACTTTTCAAAGAAATTTTCCCTGTTCAGCACCTTGCCAAATGTCTACAAGGTTCTGG
Source organism: Lophotriccus pileatus (assembly GCA_035583135.1). NCBI lineage: Eukaryota > Metazoa > Chordata > Aves > Passeriformes > Tyrannidae > Lophotriccus > Lophotriccus pileatus. The sequence continues at coordinate 52,170,701 of JAWWES010000168.1, forward strand.
CTTTACAAATTTCTCTAAGTTCTTTCTTGGTTCCATTTTACTTTTATCCTACTCCTCCAAGACACCAGGTTACCTCTGCTTTTAGCATATCCCTTTTTTCCATTTTTAACTGATTTTTGAATAGCTGTTCTCTGAATATTGCTTCTTAACTGTAACCTAGTATCATCTGTATTTATGAACTAATATCAGGGTCCCATTGTGACACACTGTATGCAAAGAGGGCAGGAGACAAAACACTGTCACAAGAGCACATAACAAACCGTAAAAGAGAGAAGGACAAGAAAGCGGGAAGATGAACCACAAGGTGGGTGAGGTTTGGTTAACAGTTGGTTGTGACTCAGGAAACAAGCCTGAGCCAGATAATCAGAGCTGCTATCTTACACCCAGAGCCTGGTGGCATAACCCCAGCCTTATCTGATAAAATGGTGTGGTAGATTTGTAAGCATCCCAAGGGTTGGCTGCACACAGCAGTATTTGAACCAAGACTGCGAATATGTCAGTTCTGATTCCAGGACTCCTTTATAACACTTCTCTGTGATTGTTTCCTCAAAAGCAGAACTAAAAGAATTGAGCTTGATAGAAACTATTTTATTCCGTTTCATATGTTTGCAGCTCCTACCTCCCAAGAATCTGTTCAGCTTGCTAAAAAATGAAATTGCTACAGATGGATATTTCTTTCAATTACTGTAAAAACATGTAACAAAGCCTCTGGCATGCCAAGAACCAAGCATCAAAGCTCAAGAGCTTACATATTCTATTAAGTGGTTTAATACTGTAGAGAAGAACAGAAAAAATACAGTGTTTTGTCCCTCATAGCCTCATTTAGGAGACCTCAGGGAGCCAAAAGGTTGCACTTTTTCTGGTCTCCCTGCTCTAATATTAAAACACTTAATAGAATATGTAAGCACTTGAGCTTTGATGCCTGGTTCTTGGAATGGCAAGTATAGTTCATAGTGGTTTGATGATTTGGGGTGGTCTGTAGCAGATTATTCTCCCCTCCTGTTGAGATACCACAGGAAATACAGGACTGGTGCACAGACTTTTTTCCTTTTTGTCTTCGGTGTAGATGCTACTTTCCCATGCACTACTACTCATAACCTCAAAAAACTTTTCATTCAAAGGGAATAGCTGCAGCAAAGGTAGGTGGATGGGCTCACAGCTCCTACTCTGCAACAGAGACTTTCTACTAAGTAGACCCATCTGGGGCTGCATACCGAGACACACGTGGCACCAGAAATACAAAGAAAGATGAAATTTCAGCTCACTTTGACAGAAAATTATTTTACCTGTCTCTTTTTTTTTCAACTTGCTCTGAGAAGTTTTGGTAATGGATTTCAGTAGTGTACCTTTGGTCCATCTCTCCTTTTAAGGCTTGATTGTTCTCTCGTTCTTATTGCTTTTATATTAGTACAACTTCAGGCATTTGGACACCTAACAAAGACACAAATTTGTCTATGGCCTGAAAATATGCCAGTCTTTTCTAATTTTAACAGCAAGAATAACGAATAAGTATTTCCTAAATTCTGCCCTCCCCCTTCAACCCTGGCCCAAATCAACCTCTTCAAATGCTTTGTGATTGCTATAATGAAATACTCTGGCTGTGTATTAGATGTAGAAACATGTTCTGAAGCCTTGTTTCTAATTTTAGAATGAGTATTATGAGGGATTTCTATTACTTGTTAATTTAAAATCTGATTTAATGGCAGTAGAAGAGGCTATTGAAGGAGATCACCAAAATACTCAGCTAGCTCTGATAAACCTGTGTTTCTCATCAAAATGAGGGGAATTAATTGTTTGTGAAGTTTCTTTCCTTCCTTCCCCCATCTTCAACCTAGGCAATTTCTTAGCTTGAGTTTTTATTGATTTGGAGGAGTTTTTAGCTACACTATTCAGGATATCCAACAACAACAAACATTTAGAATTTCACACACCATCTCTAGAGCTCTTCAAAAACTTGAAGACAAATTCTTATCTGTGCCAGAAAATCTGTATTAAAATCACAGCTCATAGAACGGCTGAGGTTGGGAGGACCTTCTGGAGCTCATCTGACCCAAGGCCCCTGCTCAAGCAGGACCCCCAAAAACAGTGTCCAGGTGCATTTTTAATACTTCCAAGATGAGAGAAACCGTAACTTCTCTGAACAACCTGTACTAGTGGTCAGCCATCCTCACAGTAAAAAAGTGTTCCCTCACGTTCAAGAGGAACTCCATTGCTTCAACTCGTGCCCATACCTTCTTATCCTGTCACCGGGTACCACTGAAGAGAGCCTGGCACTGTCTTCTTTGCACCATCCCTTCAGGTATTAATATAAATTGATAAGATCTCCCCCAACCCTCCTCTTCTCCAGGCTGAACAGTCCCTCCCATTACTCTCAGCCTTTCCTCACAACAGAGAAGCTGTGAAACTTTAATCATCTTTGTGGCCCTTTCTTGAACTCTCTCCAGTATGTGTATGTCTCTCTTGTACTGAGAAGCCCATAACTGGACATAGTGTTCCAGATGTGGCCTCACCAGTGACGAGTCAAGGAGAAGGGTCATCTCCCCCAGCCTGTTGGCAGTGAAGCTCAGGATATTGTTAGCCTTCTTTGTGGCAAGAGCACATTGCTCACTCACATTCAATTTGGTATCCAGCAAGATTCCTGCATCTTTCCAGCTGGGTGGCCCCAGCAAACCTGGGTTTATGGAATTGTTCCTCCCCAGGTACAGGGTTTTGCACTTCCCTTTGTTGAATTTCATGAAGTTTCTGTCAGTGCATTTCTCCAGCCTGTTGAGGTCCCTGTGGAGTGCAGCACAATCCTTTGCTGTACCAACCGCTCCTCACAGGTCTATACCATCTGACAGTTTGCTGACAGTGTGCTCTGCCCATTATCTAAATTTATTAACAAAGATGTAAAACAGGATCAGACCCAGTATTACCCCTGGGGGGTCACTGCTAGTTACTGACCTCCAACTAGACTTTGTGCCATAGATCACCACCCGCTGGGCCCAGCTGTTCAGCCAGTTTTCAGTCCTTCTCATCATCTGTTCATCCAGCCCATATATCATCAGCTTCTCTGCGAGAATCTTATGGAAGACAGTGTCAAAGGCCTTACTAAAGCCCAGACAGACAATAGCTACTGCTTTCCCACTGTCTACCAGGCCTGTCAATTCACTATTCACAAGTTCATCAAGTTGACCAAGCATGAATTTACCTTGGTGAATCCATGCTGACTACTCCTGATATTTTTCTTGTCATTCACATGTCTGAAAATGATTTCCAGGGGAACATGCAAGGACATTATAGCTTGTTTACTTATCATAATATATTTTTATATTAAGATTCAAAGAGGCATTATCTGCTCCACCAGGGATTGAGGCGAGGCTGATTTGTCTGTAGCTTCCTGGGACCTCCTTCTTGCCCTTCTTGAAGACAAGCTCATTTTTCTGCATCAATTCTGTTCCCTCCTAAAATTCAAAAAAATATCCTTGCTTTATCCATAGATGAGACCTGTAGAAGTAGAGCATGTATACCCAGAACGGGGAAGCCTTTCATACTGTTTCACAACCAGAGGTGTAGAAGTTGGTTCATGCTTGCTGCTGAGTTAGTAAGATGCAGAATCCACATGACTATATCCTGTTCTCTGGAAGGACTTACTTTCTCAGGCTTACCTGCAACTGCCATGGTTACAAAGCTTCAGAAACTGACTTACATGCATATGGCAGGGTAGACACACAGTGATTTGAGCTTCTGGGAAGACAGAGATACCTCAGAAGATTAAGTGGCACAGTCATGCTTGGTACTTGCATGAGATTGTGGGCAGAAAAAGTCATAATTTCAGAAGTTGGAAGATGAAGTCAGCTGAACACACAGGAATCTATTTTCTGTTTTGTAAATGAAGCAAGTAATCTCTGAAACAAAGTTCCTAGTGTTGCAATGGATTTCATATCCCTGTAATTCTTGGCACAAAAGTTAAATAGCAAGTTAAAGGGACACTCTAGCTTTTTTGCTTATCACAATATAAGTTTATATTAAGATTCAAAGAAGGGGATTTTGCAAAGCATGGATCAGTTTGGCTTTTCAGTAACGTAGATAACACACAACTGATATGCACAGTACATGAAGAATTCTCAATGAGAATTACCTTTACTGTAAAATAGGAACACAAAATAGTGAGCTGTTACACTGCTAGTATCTTATTTTCTAAGTTTTAAATGTTACAAAGTAAATAACCTCAAATCTTTAAAAAACTTAGGGTTTTGTGTCTTTCAAGATAAATCAAAGTTTGACAGTGCTAAGCATGATGATACCGTAGTGGAAGAATAATGAAAATGAGATATTAAGCAGAAAAGATATTCAGTGCACACTGTAGAGAGCATTGTATTTTAGTATATTTTCTAATGTACGTATTAAAAAAATTTAAGAAATTCCTGTGTGGTTGAGTGCTAGAACTGGTTATGACTTTATGAAAGTCTTGTAGACATCCATGTACACCAGCACATCATAATTACTGCTTCAGAATATTAATGAGTGAACATAAATGTTTTAAATCATAACTTAGCAGCTTTTATGTTTTTATGGTTTTGTTTGTTTTACCTGATTCTTAGACACACTAAAACCATTTAATAAAGCTTTTCAATTCCAGATTATTCACAGAGAAGCCCTCAAGGCACTTCACAAATTCCATTCACAAAACCCTGTGGATAAAGATTATCCTAATTGTAGAAGATCAGTAAGTTAAGAAACAGGGTTTCAATAATCTGCTTAAGGTAACTGTGGAGTACAACTCTCAGTTCTTAATATTATCCCTTGTTCTAATAATTTCCTTTTATATCCTTACTTATTATTCCTAAAAATATGTTTCAAATGGCAAGTGAATTTAATTCATAAAATCTATAGAAATAGGCTTGAAACAAGAACCTTATGTAGTGATATTTTTGTGTTCAGACCTGTTCTGCTGTAGACCTGGTTTCTTGCAACTGTAGTTTAGGCTACAAACCACTATACTTTCACCAATTCATCCCTAGGGTAACCACTCTGCTTGTCTGGGACGAGAGGCCACATTATTCAGTCTGTGCTTATGGATGCCAGTGAGGGAATAAGTGTTATATTCCAGGCTAAATATATTGCTTGGTTTTATATATAAGTCCCTGTCCCTCTTGGTTCTTTAATTGCTCTCTCAGGTACAGATCTCAAATTTTTCCCCTGGCAGCTACTGTTAATTTCTTCTGTCTCTCCTCTCGGACTGTTGTTCAGAATACAAATTTATTCCAACCACTGGCATGTCTACCACTCTTCTCCATATCTGAGACAGATTCAATAAAATTAAAGCCCAGCAATGTGTTACTGTCATTAAAAGGGGAGTGGAGGATGGAATATCACCTTTTCTTCCCACAGTGGATCTCAGCCTACCAGGTCTTTAAACTCACCAGAGCATAATCAGTAAAACTCTGTATGTGATTGAATGAGACATAATATGCTGATCATGACATATTCAAAAGAGGTGCAGTAGCCATGCCCTGTGTTTGCTAAGATTACACAGGTCCTAAGCATAACATTGGCCACATATCAGTGCCCTAGAGTACTGTAACTTTAAGATGTCCTTAAATAACTTACAAAATCAGCCTAGAAAGAATAAAGATCAGATAGAGAAAAAATTTCTATTATGTAAGACATGAGTATTCTTTTAGTCTAGCCTTTTTTGTGGTTAAGCTGAAACAAAAGAATACATATTTCCAGAGAGAGGAATTAGAGAGAGCAGATTTTAATGTAGAAATCCAAGACTAAATGGTGCTTTTTTTTTTTCCTAAATTGCTGAAGAGTTGTACACAAGCTTTTGTAGCCAACATCCCACATCCAGGAACTATCATGGGCTGAAAGAGTTGAAGACTCTGTGTTTAAATATTGATGGATACATAAGATTTCACTGAGTAGTCTAAATCTTCCCCAAAACTCTTAACAGCCTCATCCCACTATCACTGCTGTTATTAGACAAAATGCTAGTATTAGAGTCCAGAACATATCCCCTAAGAAATGGATTCTGTTACCCATGCTCCTGTGTAGTAGTACTTTGGTCTTCAAATATTTCTTCTAAAATCAGTGGAAGAGTCATATGGCCCTGACTTGACAAAACAGAAAAGCAGTTCAAGATATCTATTTTGGTTTGCCATCTTCCAGAAAGGAATTGTGGTCACATGATCAGAAGAACAGTTCTATTACCTCTGTGCCTGACCTCTCATACCATCGTAACCCCCTACCCCCGAGTAAGGCATATTACAGTACTGGAGAAAACAGTGGCAACAGCTCTGGGATTCTCACTAATGTTTTGGATTTTTTTTCTAGTTTCTTTGGGAAGAAACATGTTTAGTGCTGTGATTTGGAGAAAGTGTCTTGTTGATGATTAAAAATAAAGAACAATACTTGTTTCTTTATGTACTCGATTAATTAACGTGCTGTTATCTGATCTCCTTGACCTTGTACAGACATGTGCAAGGCTGTCCTAAGTAAGGACTCTGATGTGCTAAACTAGAGCATACCAGGCACTTAAATGGTAGAAACAAAATTCAGGGTTTTTTTTTTTTTGTGTTACTATACATGACAGAAAGATGGCATTAGTATTTAGAAGATCTGAAGGAGACTGTATCACCAGCAGGTGATGAAATTGTTTGGCAGAAAGCAAATAAAGAAAGGAAATATTTTCTTACATTAAAGAAAAACTTGAAAGTTGGCAAGCAGCTGAATATAGAGACTCCCTAACCTATACTAAACTTTTCTATTATAATTCTTCCATCCTCTAAGATTAACTGTTTGAAAATCCAATTAGTCCCTCAATAATCATGACTGTTATCTAATGATGAATAAACCATCTGCAGAAAATATTGCAATCACAGGCACAGCTGTTACCATATGCTGAAATTTTCTTACATGACCTTGGTTGCTACAGTACCTACCAGCTGAAATAAGACGTGGAAATATTGCCAGCTTCAATTAGACTAGCAAGCTGTTCCTTTCCCAAGGCTGTTGAGGCACTTCAGCCATTAACATAAAACACAAACCAAGGCGTTATTACAAATTTTGATTACTCGTTCCTAAGCTGAAGAGGTGAAATTCTGGAAAGAATTTCAGTTCATCCTTATTAACATGGCTAAAAATAGAAAACTCAATACTTGATTTCAAAAGATCCCCAATTATCTGTTGCTTCTAGAAATGGAATCTTAAGCTGGGGGTGGGGGGTGAAGGGGTGGGGGAAAGGAAGCACAGAGGCTCTGGCAACGAGTTGCCTTGGGTTTATTTAGAACAAAGGCACAAAAGGGGGTTTTTGGCAAAGAAATCTGGCATGCTTTTCCTTATTCAACAGGTAGGAAGTATGTGACCTTGTTTACTGTTTGTCTACCATGAGGTCTATTTCTGGCAACCTAAGACATTTTAATAAAAGTAATCCTTTAAAACCTTTCCAAATCTAAACTTTCAAACATGCATTTATAGTAAGGAGGTGCCAGCTTCATTCTGCGTGCCTTTGTCAGGTCCTAAATATTTTAATCTTTTGGAGATTTTATGTTAGCCTTTCTAATCCATGTAACCCTTTCTATATTACACTAACACTAAAAAACTGAATTTTAATATAAACCATAACAAGCCTAATGAAACCAATGTAATTTCTTAGGCCAGAAAAATTATTTTGCCTTTTAATTGCTTAAATTATCCATTCAGTTTATTATAATGCAATAAAAGAATAAAAGAGATGGAGAGAATGAAGAGTGTGGTTGAATTACAGTGCCTGCAAGTATTCCCAGACCTATTTTGTTTTATAGATTGCTCACTTACAGTTCAGTGCGTGATATCAGTATTTAAAACCCAGTTTCTACGGTAATTTTTGCAGGATGACTAAGTCACATCGCCTTTTTTTGCTCTCAGAAAGCTGAAACTAATTCTGTAAGGGGGGTCTGTGGTGAAGATAATGATTCTTCTGACTCATTTTCCATGGACATTTTTTAATACCTACTCAAAAAGTAATGTTTCTGCAAACAGTCCAATTGCTGAAATTATCCATTGCAACAGGGATTCTAGAATTGCTCATGGGATGCCTGGTCATGATTTGTGATTTTTTATTACTTCTTCTATCTGCTTATAATATCCACCTGATGTTAAAAGTGCATTAAATGTATAGCTACAATTATTTCCATGACATACAAACTTTTTACATAGCTTCTAAGGAGAGAAGAGATGGTCTATTCTGAGATATGGTCCAGTTTCTCAGTAGGTGGGCAAGAAAGGGAAAAAGAGAAGTAGCCAGTCACAGATGGTTTCTACCTACACCACAATCTTCTTTTTCATTCAGCACACTTGTAATTCTCTCCTTTTTCTCACGTGCACAATAAACTCCAGTTTTCTATTTCAGTATCCCATTAAAGAATGTTCCAAGGGTCAGACTGAAGAAGCAGAAAATGTCTGTCCTGTTCTCAGACTACAAGCTCATTCACACAATGTGGTATCTGACCTGCACTTTCCAGGTCTGTGGTCCAAGAATACACCAAAAGCACTGAAGGAGTCTAACTTAAGCACCTTATTGTGTGTCCTGCTAAACAAACCAGTCCCACTTAATAGGTGGTAAACAACTGATAGATTGTTGCTAATAATGTTTTATAGTAAGGGAAATCCTGACTTAGGGAGGGCATTGGGAGTTTTACTACTGCCTTTGCAAAAGCCAAGACTTTCCTCTCTACAGTTACAATGGAATTATGCTGGCATATGCTTTAGAATGCTTGTAATTATCAGTAGTTCCTACAATTAAAAAGCTCAATGCATAAATCCATTATTTATAGTGCAATTAGAAGAGTTTGTGTATTTGCATATAAATCCATAAAACCAAGCATACTAACATTGGAATATTAAGTATATATATTAAACTTAAAGCTATAAGAACTGGTTGTAAACTCACATGAATGCAACAATCTCAAACTGCAGTTACTGTGTGATTGCAGTTTGAGAATTCTGTATCTGCAAAGTCCACTTATCCTGTATGTTGGGCCACTGCAGAAATCAGTCCCTGCTGTCCTCAACAGAGATGAAAAACTCCTAAATCAATAATCACCCGAGGCAGCCTAAGTGATTTTTAATTAGAAGGGAATATTGTTTTGTACAATTCATACGTATGTTCTAATTCTGTCAAGGAGGCACAAAGAGAAAAAAGTCAGAAACTACTTTTAGATGTAGATAGACCAGCTTTTGGAAGTCTTAAGACACGGCCATTTGGGCTAGCACAGGCATGACATCCAAGACTAGGAAGACCTCTTCAGTCTTACATTTCTAATTACAATTAGTGAATATGTGTTTACAATTGACAAAAAATTGTTTTTGCAATGGTTTTATATATGTACATGTATATATATATATATATATATATATATATATTCCTTTCACCAGTCTTATGACAGAAGTAAAAAGCAAGATTGATCTATTTACAATATACAGGGACCATACATATTTCAGGGTGATAAGTGATTTATATTCTCTTTCTCCTGCTTATAAGAGTATGGTGTGCTCACCACTAGCATCTGTTTGAAAAAATTGGATCAAGGTTATACTGAATGAAGAAGGTAGAGATGTGAGTTACAAACCTGCTTTTTATGTTTGTTTCTTTAAAACTCTTTCATGGACTTTCTTAATAGTGTGTTGCCATCGTGATGGCACCCAAGTGTTTACTGCCTGAACATGGCATCTATGCTGCTGCCTCAGCAATCTTTTGTATTTGGCTGCTTCACAAAGTTATTCCTATTTGGGTGAAAAATTGGTTTCAAAGTATGTTCAGGATCTATCTTTTCTTTCTGCATATTCCCTCCAATTCAACCATCTGTGCAAATTAGCAATCCTGAAATGCTTATTAGAGCTTCCTCCTCCCCCCGTTGATTAACACTTCTTGCATTTAATGAAGTCTCTTATAAATTGTGGATCAAATGTTCAGACCACTTATGTCACCTGACCCAGTTCTAAGAAAAAAAATCATGATGCTGTGATTTGAGTGCCTTCAAATATGGGGCTCTGAAGCACCCAAAACAGTGAGAGAATGGCAGAGGTGCAATGCCAGTGGGTGACCTGGCAGACAGGATTAACCAGCCTGTCTGGAAAAGGTGAAGCATCTGCAGTTGTGTCTCAAATCCTGCCTATCTCAGGGGCTTAGGCCCTTAGTTGTGAACATAGGTCAGATGACACCATGAAATCTGAATTTATGAATCTGAGGTTTTTAGGAATGTAGGTAGGCAAGCGGAGATTTAGCCTGAGAAGATCTGTGAGCATAAAGGAACCATTTAATGTGGCTTCACCTTCATCGGGAGACCGAACATCAGGGCTGAGAGTGGAGGTGGACCCCAGCCATAGCTCCTGAAAGGGAGCTACAATGTGAACGTGTCCATCAAGAATGTGCTCTGGAGGAGGACTGAGGGCTCAGAATCAGAGATGAGGGAGCAAGGGCCAGGGTCCATTACCCTCTTACAGAGCAGCCCCCAATGATGTTTCTTCAGTCAAGGCTGGGATATCTGTTCAGACATGATACACTTTAAATATTAGATTCCTTTACCTCTCAAAACTATCTAGTCAAAACATACTTTTAGCCGTTCAGACTATGAAAATTAAAGTTCAAGGAAAATGTGATCAAATTTCAAGCTGTTTTGTGATTCCAGATGCTTGAAATAGCCCTGAATCTTTCTTCCCTTCCTCTCCCTCTAGCAATATTGTGAAGACAGAAGAAAGGAATGGATGGGTTCAGGGTAACACTGTGGGAGAGGTGGTACCGGAGAAACAAGGGGACTGTATTCAGAATGGACTTTATATTTACCTATGAGCTTGGAATATAACCCCTAGAAATTTTCTGGGGAGAGCCACTGTCAGAAGACAGGAAAGATCTGTTTCATTCTTTATATAAAAATCTCTTTAGACTTTAGACATTTTTCATCTGCAAGTCTAACACCGCAGACGGTCTGACCTAGAAACATACATCTTTTAGTTTCAGGTGTTGTAATTTCTGCTGACAGCTTGATTCTAAGATCCAGTGGTAAGCCAGTGTTTCTTAATTTCATTTAATTGAATGATTGTAAGGATGTTTTTAGGAAAAAACCCACAGACCATCTCTACAGTGTTCCCACAATTGTCTTCATTTACAAGCAGCTTAAAATTAGGGTAAAGTTTGAATGTTCCTTTATTACAAAATGAAAGTCTGGTTTCTTGGAAGTATGGGGAGTATGTGTGGTTTCTTTCAAATTTCACAGACCAATGTATTAAAATTTACCAGTGGTGCACAAAGCACTTTTTGAGAAACACAACCCCAAAGATCTGTTGGAGGTACTGTATTGGAGCCAGACTGCATGTTATCTCGGTTCCTAGGACAGCTCTGTAATATATTAATGTGTTGATGTCCATGCTTGATCATTTGACTGATCTCCCTGATGCATCAGCTGAAAAGTAAGCAGAGTGAATTGTATCAGATAAATAGCTTGTTGCTGTTGCACACATTAAATTTGGCTATTAACTCTCTTGTATCAACAGGAAACTGCAATCAACACTGGGTAAACTCTGAAGGTTGGCAAGGCTGCCATTGCCAGCTTGGTGGACAGAGGGAGAGAGTTTTTTAGAAACCATGTAAGGGAGTGCACAGATTTATTTATCTCTTGCCAGCCTGCCCAATATTCTGAGGAAAAAAAAGGCTCTTCACTGAAAAGTGAAGTTAGGAAGTGGTGACCCTGTACAGGTATAAAACCCAAATCCTGACACAAAGCTCTATGCCTTTAAAATTTCAAGTCAGATGCACCAAGAAAAGCATTTGATAGATAAAGAAACTCCTATGTGGAGCTTAGCAAAGCTATTACATCCACATAATAATTCTCCTTAAGGTTCTAAGGTTCAAATGCTTCCCTCTTGGAAGAAAATACCAACCCAGATATCTTCTATGGCTCCCTTGTATCACTGGTTTTCTTTTACACTGCTCATTCAGAAACTAATTAGCTTTGCAATTTTCCTTCCCCTGCTTAGGAAATAGATATCTAGTACTGTAACCCTCAGCTTTCTGTTTCATACTTGTCAATGAATCTCAAACAATTTTATTTTCTAGAAATACTGGTAAGACACTAAACGTGCATATTATTAGAACCTATTTAAAATCATTAGGAGAGCTGTTTTAGAACATATTTCCTTGAAAATAATTTTCAGCCTGAAAAGCAGGATTAATTAGCTTTGCAATGACCTACATAGATTGTTCAAAGTGCCTGATTGCTATCAGCCATCCAAGGAAAAAGCTAAGCAAATTGCACTTAGTTGATCTCATACAGCGAGCTTGGAAAAAGAGAGTACATTATTTACAAGGTAAAAAAATAACATGCTAGTGACATCAAACAATCTACTAACATCATCTGGCAATTCATTTGAATTTACATTCCAAGAAAGAGGGACAAGACAATATAATAAAATAAGATCACTGTCATTATTATGAACAATAATAATAGTTGTCTGACAATTTTAGTGTTGTCTGCCTGTCTGTCAAAAAAGGTGAATGTGTATTCAATATGTCTCTTGCTGGTCACACAACAACTTTCTTTTTTTTCTTTTTTTATTTGTCTGATATTCTCCATGCATTTTCTAACTTTGTAAGTACTTTAAATTCTGTCTTCTTTGGTGTATTTTAATGGTGTGTTGTACACTGCATAGACACATGACTGGATTTGGAGCTCTACAACAATATTTATAAGGGAAGACTAATCAATCTAGTATGTGCAATACCTGTCCGTTGTCCTGCAGCCATAACGGATAATGGTAAAATTGCCCAGTGTGGAGATGGCAGGATATATGAAGAGAAGATACATCAAATCTTTGTGTGGACTGTACTTCAATCTCTTCTGCTACAGCATCCCAGGAAGAAAGGCTAGACTGGGGCACACTAGGAGATGATTGCCTGTCAGGGTAGCCCCGAGATCTGGTTAGTAACAAATACAGAGCCTGGAAAATTTCTCCTTCTATTACTCAGGTCAGCAAGATTGACACAGCACCAGGATAGAGCAAGAATAACCCTTGAAGAAAGGAATGAGCTTCAGGACACACTGAATGCAAAGATTTAAAAATCCTGCATGCAGCACTAATCACAGGCAAGCTTTCAGGGTCTCTGGACAGCGAGCCTTTCAAAGTTTCATCTATGTTATATTTCCCTCCTCAACTTTCTTTTCTCCACATTGCAGAGTGTTCCTTCACTATCCTTCGAGTCATTTTGTTTGCTCTTAGCTGTACCTTCTCTAACTCCATTAAGTCTTTCATGAGATGCAGCATCCCAAACTGTGTGCAATACTCAACAAGGCATGCAAAATGATGCTCTGTATTGTTCTCAGTTCACCTTGTGATGTCTCATACTGTGTTGGGTTTTTTCTTTTTTTTTTCAGACTTCTGATACCCACTGAGCTTGTACTTGTGGAGGATTTTCAGTCATGGTTCCAAAAACCCCTTTCAGAATAGTTGCTGCCTGTTCAAAGCTCAGTGGGCTAGACTGCTGTTCCTTTGATGATTAATCTGATGTTTTCAACACTGCTGAGTTGAAAACCACCTCCTCCTACCTGCCCAGTCACTCAGTTTAGTGAGGTCTTTCTGGGCTTCTTCATTACCAGTGGGGTATTTGATTATCTGAATAAAAGTTCAGTGTCATCTACAAACATGGCCGTTTCCCTGGGCATGTCCTTCCCCAGGTCATTGATGAAGATGTTGTATAAAACTAATACCATTCTTTTATGGATTCTGATTCTCAATAATAATACACATTAAAAAAGAGACCTATTGCGTGGCATATAAAGTGGACAATTCTAATGCAGCTAGATCATAATCTGGGCATTTTGTTTAATTTTTATTGAATCCAGCATGAACACTCCACATGCAGCAATGAGAAGTAGTACAATGCACGATAAAAAAATCTTTGTGAGCACTGTTAAGAAGACAGAGGCTTATCTATCCAGATCACAGAGACTTTGCAGTACGTCTACCTTCCTTCCTCCTGCAGTCTGCATAACGTTAGAATTTTTTTCAGATGACTGGAAGGTACTTACAGAGCGAAGAAGATGGGCTTTTTCCAGTGATTAAATCAGCAGAGAGCCTAGGATGGACTTTGTCACTAGAACCTTTTCACTACTTTATTCTTTAGCTCCAGTGTCCATAAAATTATTCTAATGCTGAACCTCTTGGGGAAATGAGACAGCTTTTCTCCTTAACATTTGCAGAGTTCAGAGCTGAATATAAAAATGGTATTAAGTTACAAAGTAAAATCATAACAGCAAACATTTCCCTGAGAAGCCAAGTCTAAACCGGATCCAAAATATGTCATCTCCCTTGAGCTCTGTGTTACATCTGTGATACCAGATACAAAACCCTTGGTAAAGCCTCTCTAAGTAACTAAGAGGCAAGCTGAAAAAGCCAAGGCCAAAGAAGATACAAAAATTATCCAGCCAAATACACAGTCTGTTTGCAATAGCACAGAGACTAGGAGTACTAAAAGCCTTAAGACTGTTTTTTGCAACCATTTTAGGCACCTGGCTTGGGCAATGACTTAAAAAAGTTAGGTGCTTGACCTATTGGGGCTCCAAAGCTTCTGTCCCAGCTCTGTCTGCCTGCTTTATGACTAAACTGAACTTTACCTTCCTGAAACAAAAGAGGGGAGTTGCCAAGAGAGAGTTCAGAGCTCAGAGTTGTGTCTGAAAGGGACCAGAACTGGGATTCTGCAATAAACACCATTAATCAGTCAGGATTCAGAGAAGCAAATTTGTTTCTACAGGTAAGTGAAAGGGGCACCCAACTGCTGCACACTAGCTCAGTTGTAGGAGGAACAGGATTCTGGACTGTAGCTGATCCCATTTCAAAACTGGTCTGAGTGGGATCATAACAGCAATATTTTTTTTAAGAAGACTGAACACAGGCAATGAAGTAAATAAGGGCTGGCAGCAATTTATGCAAGCTGTGATCTCCCTTTTCTTGCAGACAAGATCTGCAGATAAAGAAAAGCTTTTAATCAATGGCTGTATAAATCTTCCTCCTGCTCTGTTACAGTCCCGGAAAAACAACAGCTCATTCAGGTAGAACTCCTCTGGTCTTGGGGCAGAAGGATGCTCCAGGACAAGATTTATTCCAGTCCTGTTTTCTGTGGTAATAATTTAGAGAAGTTATGAAAGATCTTAAAAGTTCACTCAGGAAAGTTAAGCATTTCTGTAGAATGTGTTAAATTTCATAATAATTTGAGACACAAGAAGAAAATGCAACTTTGTGTGGTAGAATGAAAGCTCACTGAATGTTGTTCATTTGGAAATGTCCTAGAGGGAATGCTATAATGTAAATTGGTTTATGGCATTAATAAGGGGAGAATTCAAAGGATGATTGTTGGCAGAATAAGTTGGAGAACTTAACCTGGCCCAGAACTTTGAAATTACCAAAAGTAATAGAAGCAGTACTGAAAAATTACAAGATATGTGAGTATAACACAGAGACAATCAAACTGCTTCAGTAAACAAAATATGAAGCCAGTTGGAAAGAACTTGCTCTCCCGAGGGTTGTTTCCATGTGGAGGAGCTCATTTTACATCAGGTTGTCAGCATAAAATGACCCAATGTCATAAGTGCCTGAAGACACAAGGCTAGGCCAAGAAACGTAATGGTGACTGTCAAGCAGTGTATCAAACTCAGGGTACAAACCCTGCCAAAGCAGAGGATAAGGATGAGGATAAAAAGAAGGGGAAAAAGTTTAGTTCTGAGAGGAAGGTACACATGAAAATATAAAAACCACATTCAGACACTATGCCACACAAGAGTGGGAACTCTTTAAAGTAGCTCTAGAGATGTCAACGGCAGCAATGAATTCATATCTACAACCTATCCACTTGGGTGAGGGCTCTCTGCTTTTCCCTGGAATACGTAAGTTCTGGTCATCTGAAGTCCAAGGCAAAGTCTGTTAGGCAGTGAGCGCTTCAAAGAGCTAAAAGGTAATTGCTCTCATTTTATGAGCACAAAAGCATGTTTCTTCAGATGCAGAACTGGTTCAGCTACTTCTAGATTAACAGTGAAAAACAGGTCACTGTGCAAGATCTGAGTTGAGGCAGTACTATATCTATCAGTACTGGCCATAATACATAGGGGATGGCTCTATGTGCCCACTGGAAGTCACTGTTATAAGCTACCTCAGCTATATTCCCAAGCAAGCTTTCTATATAAGGAGACAAATTGGCTGAGGCAGGAAAGAGAAATTTAAGGTAAAACACACATTTAAATGAAAAAGTACAGAAGAAATGAAAGAACAAAAAATCTGGGAGTTAAATGAAGCATCATTAGCATTGAATAAATGTAAACTGTCTTTTTGCAAAACATGGACAAGGAGGAGGATTTGAAGGGCAGGAAAGCCATCAATATCTAACCCACTATCAAACACTTCAAGCTTGGCAACATCTATAAAAATTCTGTATAGCAATCAAAATTCCTACTGTTGATCACTGAGACTTCTGCTGTTAATGATAAAGAAATGGACAATTTGATAAGGGAACATTAGAAGCGTTTTTATAGACTGATTCAGTTATTAACATACTCTGGTTATTGTATTTCCTCTGTTATACTTCTGTTATACTTCTTTAAGTTCATGGACCTCTTGAATTGATGTTTTGATGCAGATTGACATGTTTAATTAGTGTATGGCCTGTGAATCTGTTTATTTCTTTGCTAAATTTGTTTGTTTGTTTTTGAACTTACATGGAATTGTTGCCTCTACAACATTTTCTGCCAATGAGTTGTATAATGTAAATATTTAATTTTGTGAAAGATACTTTAAAAAGCTATTTATTTCCATTGCTTTGAAACTTCCATGTCTCTGCTCTTATATAGAGGGAAAAGCTCAGCAATTTCTTTTTTATTACTTCACTGTTCATATTCTTACAGAGTTCTTCTTTCCAAGCGGAAAAATCCTTTCTTTGTCATTTCTTTATATGAAAGTTGTTCCAAACTTTAAGTTATCCTTATTCTTCTTTATATCTTTCCTAGGTATACTTTATCTCCCTTAGTTCTAGTTTTACTGTATGGAATGACCAGACCTACACACTGCATTCAAAATATGCAGCATTCAAAGCAGCATATTGGTATCTTCTCTGCTCTCAGCAATTCCACAAACCAGTTCCACTATTATGGAAGCCAATGCCAAGATTTCAGATTACTTTTCTCCTATGCTTTCATCTTGCTTAAGAGTTCCTGTGGCATCTTGATCATTCATAAATGAGATAAATGCTCTGGCAGATTCACTCTTCACAACTTCCCAAAATTCTAAAATTATTATTCTTTTTTTTACCACTTCTAGTAGTCTTTGCTCTTTCTTTGGTAAAGTTTATGCCCTTTTCTATTTCCCCCAATTATATATGACTTCCACCTATTTGGGTGGATGTATTTTTAAAGGCTACTTTCCTCTTTAATTTGGCTGTTTCATGAAGCTGAATCCTTTTCTTTTTGTGGTTGGTTTTTCACTGAATGGTTCTGTTTTCATTGAATGGTTCTGTTTAATTAGCACTATTCATTAACTGCAATCCTCTGATGTGGTGGTTTTAAACATTCTCCATGCGAGCTATAAAAAATTTATCCTTCTAGCTGCTCCTTTTTAGCTTCCTATTAACTAGTTTTCTCATGGTAATGTAGTTCTATTTAAAAAAGAAAATGCTATTATGCTTCATTTCCCTTTCCTTCAATTCAGTCCAACATACTTGTATAAAACTATATCACAGTCATATTGCACTGTTCCTTTCATAGAATGTATTTGGTGGGGTGATCTTTTCATTTGTTTGTCTGGGCATTTGTTGGGTTTTGGTTTGGTTTGGTTTGGGTTTGTTGTGGGTTTTTTTAATACAGATTAAAAAAAATTAGCTATAAAAAGAAGGATTTCAAGAGCCCTTCTTTTGAGAAAGAAAAAGTGCTATCAGGTAAAAACAAAGCCTACCTCTGTATGGTAAAGGTGTAGATTTTTTCTGCATGGGACATAAAGATACAGTGACTGTTCTGTGCTCTCATTTTTTTACATTGGGTTGACCTTAAGAAAAAAAAATAAATCTCCAGGTGCCTCAAAAATATATAAATATGTATAAAAGTTTGAAAGGCAGAGGATGACTGCAGAGAACCACTGCTGCTCCCAGGCAGTAGCTAGTCAGCAGGAAAAACTGTGCTATGCTAGTGGCTTTGACAGAAGTTCGTCAGGAACCCAGGTGAAATGACTGATGTAAGTTACCTTAGCCAAAATTAACAAAATAGTTAAATGTAACACTTGACTTGGAATATGGGAGTTACCTATGTTTACCTAAACCTAATCACAATTACTTACTACTTGATTGCTGTAAAGGGAAAACACTGGACATCTCATATCCCAGCAATCCTTTCTGGACAACTTTTGTCTTCCTACATTCCCTTTACATTACATTTCATTAGTACTAAAGTAAAATTATGGCATACTCCCTGTCCTGATTTGAGATTTGTCACATAATATTATGTACTGAAATTTTGCCAAAGTCTCCCTATTTTACAGCCCAACATAAACCCTCAGTCTGCTATGAGTACATATTGATCCTCACTCATATTTTCTTCTTGAATCCTGATTTTACTATTTTGGAAAACACTGGCAGCAAAGACCATAATAAGTGGGAATAATGTCTGAATGAAAACTGCAGGAGCACAACTTTTCCACAAGTTATATCATATACTCATTGTTCATTGTTTCTTCATAAAAAATGTTTTCTGACAACCTATAACATTAAGGCCAAGACTAACTTGTTTTATGGCAGCAACTGAAGCATATAATTAAAATTAAAATCAGAAGACTTGCAGGGATTGTCTGTTTGGAAGGAGAAATAGACCAAGAAGTATTTGAAGATCTCTTCAAATTCATACAACGCACATCTGTGATGAAGTAAACGCAGCAAGGAGCTTTTGCTAGTGACATAAATAGGAATGGATATGAAAGATCTGGATTTTAATGTTCTTGAAAACATAAGGAAGGGAAAAATTTAGTCTTTAACTCATACAATTTGAATTTAAAATATAGAATTGAAGTAGATTGGGGAATTCACAGTTAAAAGAAATCCCACTTATACACATTATTCAATAATTGCACTGAAAACTTTTCTTTATCTATGATCAGTTAACAACTTCTATGATAATGGTCAGGTATTCATTTCATAGTCAAGGAATGATACATAAAGTGTGCTATGATATATATCCTAGCTAAGTAGTATGTAAATAACTTAAAGCTGATACCTCTCAGAGCTTGTTCTCCTAAGCAAGGAGTGGAATCAGCAAAACTTACAAGATTACCAAATTAAACATTATGATCTGTTTGAATAATATGAGCAATTCTTGACAAAATTCAATTTTTGTTACTTGTTATTTTGTGTAGTGGTTTTGTAGAGGGTCAGAGGAAAAGTAATCACTCTTTGCCTGTACTACAGAATGCTTAGCATGGTTTCATTACATTTTCTTCCCTCCAGGCTCCTCACCTGTGCATAAGAAAAGCAAGATGTCAAGAATTTGGTCAGCAATGATTAAAGTTAACTTAGATGCCCAAGTACAAACCAAAATCCCTCTTTGCTTCTAAAAGATCTGATGTTTGCCTAAGCTTTGCAGCTCACCCAGCATATAGGATTGTACCTGCAAACATGGTGAATACCTCGACTCTGTACTTGAGTATTCTAGATCTCAGTCAGGTTTTGGTAGAGAAACAAGAGAAAAAGTCATTCTAAAAGTTCAGCCCAAATAGTAAAATCAGAACATGTCTAATGTGATGATTAGTTCCTTTTCTTCAAAAAATGCAGTTTTGTCTGCTACTTTCCTGTAAGATTAACAGAATCATCTTCAGGAGGTGGGAAATCTAGGACGAAGAAAGAATAGAAAAGATTATGAGGAATGATCAAATCTGAAAGTACAGGATGGGTTACAGAAGCCACACAGCAATTCTGTAAAATAAGAGCTAAGACTGTTTTTTAATAACATCTACCAGAGAGAAGAGCAAATGTGATAAAAGTGATTTGTTGTTGTATGTACTTCCTTGATTCTCACAAAATCACTCTGCTTGGATAGCAGCTGGTGGAATTGGACCTGAAATCTTTCTCTTAGAACAATTTCATGGGGAGCTTTCATATTAACAAATAAGTAGTTCACAAGACTAACCAGCAGAGAGCAACACTATTTAAATTTGAACTGAGCGTGATATCTTGACAAATTAATTATTACATTACTGTGCATAAAACTGTATAATGCAGTACATTAAATGTAAGGCTCTGTTACATTAGTCACAGCCACTCACCGCCAATGCATTCCGATGTAATGTCTAACCCAGAAAAACATGTATGCAAATCATCTGAATACTTGCTTTTAATTTGCATGATCTGGAGGGGTTCTTCTGAGGTTATGATGTATGGTAAACTTGTAAAATCAAACACAGATGTACTTTTATTTCACACGCGAATTCTGACTGCAAAGCTTTAATAAGGAATTTGCACAATGAAATTATTCTCTCTAGCCACCTTAAGGGGTCAGACGGTTCAGAATGAACTTACTTTGTGGAGGGTATATTGGGCAAACAAAAACCATCTGCTTTATCTGCAAGGTTTTCTTTATCCGTTGATGGAAAAGAATTACCACCTCCTTTACATGGCAACCCCTGAAATTTCCCAGTCTGGAATTACTCCAGTCACTGTCTTGGTGTGGCCACTGGACAACAGCTATAAAAACTGTCTGCATATTTTATGTTGGGGCGGCACTGGTGAGGTGATCGCTGAGCCCAGTCACCCAGAGACATGCCCTTCAGTGAAGCCGGAACCAGTTTAAAATCCAGCTGTACCAAGAATGTCAGAGTAACAAGCTTTCCCAGATGCTGGGAAAGCCTCATTACTCTGGCACCATGTCTATCCCAGTCCACAAGTTTATACTGGAAGATGATGTCTCTGCCAAAGTACATTGTTTCCTAATGCTGCCAGTGAGCAGAGCATCTCTACCATCTCTGTCTAATGCTGCCTGGGAGATGTCTTGGAACAGTTTCAAGTTGATAGTAAGAGATACTGTAAGATGGCAGTGAATTCCTTGGCAAATATGAAATAAGTTCTGAAGGGAGAAATCCTGAACTGTCTGAGTCACATAGTATCTCTAATGCACTTTTTCCGTCTACATTATTTTCCACTTACCCTCAAACAAAAGATTATAAAAAGAGACAGACTGTTCCTTTCAAGTGATGGATGAAATTAAAAATTTTGTGCTTAATCAGATTCAAAAAACCAACAAAAATTAGAAAAAATGTGTTTAACCAACGACGTAGTGGTAAATTTGTAAAGTTAAGACTTATTGAGCATCTTACAGCAACACAGTATACACATTATATTGAAGTAGAGCTAGGCAACAAACTTTCTACAAAAATCTTTCTGTTTTGCCAAATTAAATTATTCAGTCTGTTTTCACACAGGTTCATCCATAAAGTATTCTTGTAATCTGTCTTGAGAAAAGAGATATTCAGAGTAAATTTTAATTAAATATTGCTAAATATTTCCAGAAGGATAATTTGAAAGTAACACGGAGACTTCAGATCATCAGACTGATCCAAGAAATTGTGCTCAGCTAGTCAGGGAAAAGGAAAAGTACTGTGCATCTGGGCAAAATATTGGATGACTTACAAATAGTGGACAGAAGACGTAGAGGTCAGTCAGAAGTCATTTTCGTTTTTTTAGTCATATTAATTTCCCAAAGTATCCGAAATAGGATGGAGATCTTTGCAACACAAAAACATGGAAATATTACTGAGTAAATAACCTGCTTCAAAAGATCTTCCGAGCTTACCTGTGCTTCCAAAATCACCAGCTTGCATGCATTACAATGGAGGAGATGTAATATACAGATTTAAAGCAAGAATGTGGGACTTTCAATATCAGTTTAACAGCAGTTAAGAAGTTTAACAGCACTGAAAGGAGGTAAAGAGGTACTAATCCTACTATTCCTTTCTGATCATTTCCTAGTCTGCTTGTCCTGGCATGGTTGAACACCAAAAAGCCAACTGAACTCAGCTGGTCTCCACTCTGTTCTAGTTTAGCAGATGATACCTGCAGTACAAAGGGTGAGTGATAAGGCCTTGAACATTTTCACTTAACAAATAGTTTCAAATGCAGCAACTAACTGAAGTCTCATAGAATGCCAGGAGCCATCCTATCTTGTGTAAGCGTGGTATATACTACTATTACACCTGCTTTCTCTTATAGCATTTAATGTGACATATCTTAAGTCATTCACTTCACTTGGACTACATAGTCAGTACACTTCCCCCATTACTAAGTGCCACTGGAATTTATGTCACTGGTGTCTATGGGACTGGATACTCATGGGGAAGATGACAAAGCTCCAACTGAAAAATCAAGCCAAAAGCAATATTCCTCAAGGAGAGCAAATGTGAGAGAACCCTCTGAAAGAAAGGTCTTCTTTCAAGAGAAGTTATGAATCCCATCTGAATTGGAAGAATTAGGGAAAACAGCTAAAAGAATATGATTTCATGAATAGAGGGACTACATAGGAGGCAAAAGACCCCTTGGTCTTCTGGGAAGATTGCTCAATCCCATCATAAACTTTCTGGCACTCTGACCAACCAGATTTGTCCTTCCCAGTAACAAGAAGGACTAAGGAAAACACAAAGTGCACCTATTCCCTCTCTTGTAGTATCTCCTATTATGCTTTATCTTCTTATTTTTCACAAGAGCATTATTAAAGCAAAGGAGCAGAGACAAGACAGATCAGGGATTTATTCTGTGCCACAAGGTGTAGTGTGCTTAGCACTCCCTCCTATTTGTGCCTACGCACACCCCTGTCCCACTTACGTGACAGCTTCTTGATGTGTGCGATTTTAAGGTACAAATTGCTACAAGATCCATAGATTCAGTCTAGAGTGTGTTTATTACAACAACATCTCTGGGGCTAAAGAAACATTAAATTTGCATGACCACATAAAGGACAAAGGCATAGCCTGTCCAGCAGCCTTCCTGCTGTCCGTAAATGGCCAATAAGTTACAAGAATTGTGATACTTCTGTTTCTCACAAAAAGCCTGTTACTGACTGTTCATTTTCATGGTTTTTAACACCATCAGGATATCCGCAACCACATTTGAGGAAAATATTCTGGTTCCAGCAGACACATATAAGGAGATTATAGATCAGCCCTCCCTAAAGGATCTGGAAAAACCTCAACTCTGACAATCGTGGCCTTCTCACAGCCTAGGTCAGCTGTGTCTGGAGTGCTGGCTGGGTGTCTGAGGGTGACAGTGCCTCATGGGTGGCCTCTGCTTTGAATGCTTTACAATCCATCTTTTTTGCCATTGATGCCTCTTCTAGCTGCTAGCTGGGATGAACTGGGGGTCAACTGTGATAGCAGGGGTATTCAGATGCACAGTTGGACGGAAGGACTGCTGTAGTATTTTTCTTTCCAGGGCAAGGCATGGACATATCTTCTGTGAACACCTCAAACAGCACGGTTCATTACCTCTCAATCCTGGCCAGGCTGAAGAAGTTCTGGACTTTTTCTGATTAGGGCTACACCAGTTATTTCTAGGGTCTTGATCCTCCCTTTGAGAGTCACCCACACCTTAAACGGAAGAGTCATAACACTTAAAATCAGACTATAATAGGAAGACAAGCATACAGCAATACTACTGAGAATACTAGCCCAGCCTCCAGCAAGCTGCAATTCAGAACATTCCTGATCCTGATGTAGCATTGTTGTATAATAATAAATGGATTATTCTCCCATGAACTTGTCTAGAAGGCTTGCAAATGCATTTTCTTGACTTGGATGAGGCTCACCTGTATTTTGTCTTTTCTTAGCACCACTGCAGAGCATGAGAAGAACACATACTTGAGCTTAATCATATCTTCCTTGTCAGCACGTTTCAAAGTTCTAACCTATTTCTAAGTGCTAGGTGAGTGAATTCTTTGGGAAAATTTCCCAGTTACACATTAGAGATAATTCCTGAGCTGCGAGCCTTAATTTGGGAAAATCAATAACTAACTATCCGTCATGTGAACACACAAGTGAATGATCCTTGTATGCAGAAGAGGTGCAAGTCATCACATAAATGCATAGAAGTGTTAGAGGCATAGTCTTCTGGAATTATGACTGTTTCAAGCTAAAAACCAAAACCATCCATTTAAAAACTGTATTTAATAATTGAACTAACTCTTTTGGAGATTTGCTTTAAGAAATAGGAAAGAGTTCTGAAAGCTTTGTTTGGAAGATGGCATAATCTTCAAAATCATCCCAGTGAGTACATTTCCAATAACTTATTTTAACACAGCTGTTAATCCATCAAGTGGATTTTATGGCAAGACCTTCCTATTTTATCAGATCTGTTGAACTGCAAGCTAGTCATGGTATGTTGTGTCTTCACCTGTATTCTTTTACTGGAAGCCTCAGGATAAAAGATATTAACCCTCTTATGTGCCAGGTTCTTGAATGACAGGGATAAAAATACAGTTTGGAAGCTGGTTAGAGCTACATTATGCAGTCACTTTTGAAACAGTTAAAACTCCAACCCCCCCAAATATGGTAGTCTGGAACACCATTTGTTGAACACAAATTTCTAGATGTCTGCCCACAAGAGAAAGAGAAGTCACTTTTTGTATTTGTTGAACAGAAAATGTGGCATTGCAAAGGCTATGAATTACATAGTGTTCTCCCTGAAAAATAGAATTGCATAATATGTTGTTTTACTACTGCACGTAGTAAAAAATCATTCTTAGGTCTCAAAGCCAGAAAAAACAACACATGAAAGGACAAACTGACTACAAGTTCACTGCTTTGGATATAAAAAGGTATCTGGCATGATGAAGTCTTTTTTAGTCCATGTGGTTTTCATTTGAATTGGTTCATGTAAGGTTCTTTCAAGAAGAGGAAAAAAACGCGATAAATCTCCTCAGGAATAGAGCCGTGCAAGCTTGGGAAACTCGCTGGGCAAGCCAGCTTCTTTTGTCCGCCAAATTCTAGGGGCACAAGAGCCTAATGAGAGCTTAATTAAAATTGATGTGAAAAAAATTAAACACTTTAAAGTATTGTTTGGGGGCTTGCAGAGCTCATGCCAGTGAAAGTTGATCATTTTGTGGCTTTGGAATTTATTTCAATTAATTTTTTTTTTTTCATCTGCAGACCTCTCTGGCTATCTCTTTTCTTTCCATCTAAGAAACAAGCTAGGAAGAATGCTGTTAGAAAAGAGCCCTTCTGTCTGTTTTCCTCAGTTTCCCTGAGTCCAAAGGAGTGAATATTTTAGTGTTCACGTCAGAGTTTAGCTGCTCTTCCCCTTTCAGGACATTTTTCTACATGGTCTTTTGCAGGCAAGCATGAAATCATTCTGTTTGAGCTCTGAGCATATGTGCATTCACTGTGCACATCCTTGGACAGAGCACGCTGCTGAGCACAAATTGATATTCTCTGTCTTTCAGCAGGGGCTTTAGCTTAGGCTGAACACTGTAAATGCAGTAACATGGCTTCCAGTTCAAGGCTGTCATACATCCAGCTGGCTCAAGTCTTGGACAGAGAAACTTGTATTCTGCCTGCAAAAGACTATGTAGACATATTCTGATACTCATTCACACTGGGCTTGATCTATTGCCTCCTGGACTCAGTGAGAGTCTTTATAATTCAATAGGTTTTGCAATAATCTTCCTTCAATGCCTTGCAAGAAGTATTTATCACTCAGAACTTCTAGGGACTTCAGTAGGCCTCAGGATGCTCAAGAGCTAGAAGTGTTAGCTTTTGCCATTTCAGTTCAGACCTCTTTCACACAGAAATTAACACTCTTGTTCCTAGCGAGTTTCCATTTTGGTGACTGATTTAGTGAGCATGAGCACCATGCATCATGTCAGTGATTCTGTTGGCACATCTGCTTGGAGAACTTTGAACTCTCGCAAGTTCATGGACGAAACTGAAGCTCACTTTGCTTGTAGCATTGCCTGATTAGAGCCTATTATGCACCAGTGCAAATGAGGGCTGGGAATCAGTGGTGTTACATCAACCTGATGAACTTGAATAGTCAGACTTTATAAGGATATAAAGATCGTAGAGGATATATACATAAGGATATAAGGATACATATAAGGATGTAAGACTATAAGGTTGCTCGAAAGAGAAATGGCATCAGAAATTATTGTATTTTTTAATTGAGTAGTTTTCTCTAGCTCCTTAGAAGTGACACTCTCTGTAGGTACTTTAACAAGGTTTCAATGTCAGGCAATTAATTCTCTGTTTATTTTTATATAAAAAGTATTTACTCAAGCTAGAACAGAAAAGTTTAGTCTATCTGCAATGATTTTCTGAGGTTGTTGATTTTTTTCATTTGGCAAAAGAAGCTAAAATAAACAGTGTTTGGTTTGGTTTGTTTTGTTTTTTAATGTCTTCTGGTTTGGGGAGGAAAACACCCACTTCCTGAAGTGGTTAATCTTGAAAACAGAATTTTGGGACCCCTCTGTTACAACTTTGTATTACAAACCAAGTAGAAAAACAAAACTAAGTGGTGGAGCAACATGATCAGCTGGTTTTTTGCTAAAATAAGCCTTTCTACAAGCTAGACCAGTGGATATCAGCTATCTCTGGACATGAATGTATTTATGTCTCAAGGGAATATTATGGGTATTTTGATGAATAAGTCAACCCTGTAGACAGCACAACAGAGACTATTTCTTACATATTGTTCCCAGGGAAACCAAACTGAAAGCAGAACTTTCCAAAGAGGAAGCAGCCATCGCAAAACAGTGACCAGCTGTAGGTGGATGTGGTTCAGAGAAACACTTCTGTTTTTTTATCTCCTTTTATTTATTTCGTAAGACTAAATATATCTTTTAATTCCATTGCTCCTGCAGGTGAATTCAACTCACTAATAAAGAACGTGCTTTTCCAGACATATCAATTTTACATTTACATGCAGTCTGCTGCATTCACTTCAATAAAAAAAATTAATTCTTTCCCTGAGACTGAGAGGTGTGATGACAATGAACAAAAGGCCAACCAGAAACAGTCGTCCAACCTAACTTTTACAACAAAGACATTTCAAGTGACCATCAGCAAAGCAATAAAGCTCAAGCACTGTAAATTCATCTATAAATTTTTTCTGCAATAATCATCCCTACTTCTGTACTAAAGCTAGCTTCTTATATTGTATTCACTCTTATCTGTGATATTTTCCTTTAATACTCTCATCACTACAAAGAACTTTTAAAGCCAAGTTATGGCACTATTAGAGTCAACCCAGAATCTTTTGATCAAATAATCAAAATTAAATATCAAAAGCCAATTAAAAATAAAAATATTTCAGTCTACTTCCAGCTTTCAGTCAAGCATGATTAAAGCATTATTATTATTTTATTACCTCCCACTTTTCAAATCCTGCCATATGGCTCAGGAGATGTGGATACACAATTATTGGAGCAGGTTTAAGTCACATCAAAGCATCAAGGAATTCAGAATTTTACTACCTTCTCTGAATTTCAGCAATTTTGTTCCATTTTTGTTTCTGACCCATTGCCTTATAGTATAGTAAATTCTGTTTACACAACACTTCTATATCCGCAAAGACATCCAACACATCACAAAGAATTACTATTGCACTTTGATTTTTCATACTCTGTGAAATATTTTCTTAATTTTCAATTATGTGTTTTTATCAAGAGGAAAATGGATCTTCCATTTTTTTTATAACCGCACTATCTACTATCCTAGGATGCAGTGTGAGCAGTATGCTACTGTTGCTATTATTATTAGTGATAGTTTTTTATTAGGTGATTTGTACCTTACATGGCATTCAAAATCAGAGTATTCCTGTGTCTAGAGTATTTATGATTTAGAGGGACATGTGGCGCCAGATGCACCTGGAGGAACTGCAACACAGAATAAGAGAAGAGTGGCCTTAACAGCTTAGTGGTTGGTGGGATGAATATGCCTTCCTCTTGTATGACCAGCCAACTCTGCTGCTACAAAGCAAACTGGCTCCATAAGCTCTCAAAATTATTAGGATGGTTGGCATCAGCTGACCTGAAGCCTTTATTATACAGGTCTGTACAGCCTGTAGGAGGCTGAATCCCCCAACCTGCCCTCCACATATAGATCAAATGGAAAGAAAGGATTCCTTAAGAGGAATTCAAAACAGGATGTCTCCTGAACCACTGTTGGCAAAGACAATTTTGTCTCTCTGGTGATTTCAGGAGGAGTGAAGGAAGCCTCCTAACTCGGACACTTAGACATTAGGTGATGTGAGTACAGCAGTGGTAGAGGGACAGGGGAGCTCCATTACACCTTTGTGGGTTCAGTCCATTTTTTTCCATTAAACTTCCAAAACGTTTACATCAAGAGCTGTGGCCTCTCTGCACCTTTACATTTCCCAAAACCCAGACAGCCATCTGCAGAGTAGAAGAGAGATCAGACACCAAAAGAATAAAGAAAAAAAAAGAAAAAAAAGAAAAAAAAAAGGAGCATGAAGAGACAAGTTGTGACCTTAGTGTGTGTGTGCATCTGCCATGGTGGTTTAAATGTGTTTTGATGTTGATATGTCTATGGGAAGGACAGGACAAATTAATTTTGAAAAAGTATCACAGCATAAGGTGATTGTGAAAGAATATAATTAAAGGGTTGTGAGGCTGAGTGCTGATACAACACAGCAGAAAGGGGAAGGAAATCAGAGGCATGGAAACATAATGGCTAATGTAGGGTCTTAGAAGCTAAAGCCAAGAATTTAACTTCATAAAAGTACATCAGGAGCCCAAGGATGTGCTCTCTTCAAGAAGACAAAAGCCAGACACAGTGGGACTTGCTACGCAGCTTTGGCTCACTATTACATGTTGGTTGCATTATTTCTGTCTTCATCAAGTGCTATGAACTCATTATCACCACAGGCTGCCTTTTTGTCATGTAAAGCTTTGTACTCTGAGCAAAATGTCATTCAGTGCTCATAGTTTCCCCCAAGCAGAGGACCAATACCTTTGTGACTGGAAGAACATTCAAGATATCTGATTCTTCAACTTTTACAAGAGCTGTAACCATAATTTTAGTTGAGTTTCCATTCATATGTGCATTAGGGATGGTTTTAATCAAATAAATTAGGTATCACACTTCACATAAATGTTTACAAATAGGTATTTGCTACCTCTGATGGGGAAGAAACACAACAGATACTTTCCTAGAAAAATTTCCTAGCTAACTTTCTGGTGCTTATATTTCTTGCCTTCATTATTAACCAATTATTTGTTGCTCAATAAGACCCTCATGACATTTCAACCCTTTCATAATTCACATGGCTCTGGGCTTTGGTTTACCTTCCAGCAGATTAATCCTGTCTCTTGAAGTTTAGTTGTCTGTGACTCCCCTGCAAAAGCAGGTATTTTCTCTGTGAATAAATTTTGCTGCTCTGAGATATTATTCAGCTTTGTGCAAACTGCCATCATTCAGAGAGGGTGCTCTCCAGTTTGTTGTGGGGTTTTTTTTGTAATTTGCTCTGAACCAAACACAGGCACCTTCTAGGAAGCTCATCTGTGCCCTGTGAAAGATGTGCAATCCCTACCTGTTTGTTTTCTTCTCACTATCAAAGAAAGGCAAGGCAGAGTCTACTGCTGGTTGTAGTTTCTCCTTGCTGCCTTGCCTTTCTTGCCTTACTGCCACACAAGGTTATCAGTAGAGTAGAGTAGTGATGGGGGCTTGTTTCCACTGTCTCACAAAAGTGTAGCACCAGTTCAGCCTCAGGTGTATGGCAGGAGTGTGACCTCCGTATTCTGGTGACCCAGAGACAAAAATCTGTACAGCACACAATCACATCAGCCTTTTTTGCTCTGTTGTGCACTGAAAGATCTCTCACACCAGCTGGATGGGTGGTACAGCTGCAAGCTGAATGAGAAACACCTGGGTTTATCTCAGGCATGAGCCAGACACAGAGGCTGATGCAGTGCCACACTCATGCCTAGTCCCCGAATGCATTGCTCTCATTACAAATCTCCATCTCTTTCTTGAAACTCATTTCTTTTAGGGAACATCTGTTATGCCAGTCCAAACGCAGGGCACATTGTGCTGGTGTAAACAAGCCCAGGGGAAGTTTCATGCTGTCTTCCCACCATGTCCTCTTTGTTCTTCTCCCTTTTCATCCCAGTGACAGCTGTGTCCTGGGCAAAGCTTGCCATTTCTGTGGAAAAGTGCGGTATTTTTAGCCTGATTTCCTAATAGTATGAGAATTGTGAGATCATATCCTTCATGGGACCAGAAGTGTTTGTCAAAAGGAAGACCATTGTATAAGTATCCTACAGTCCTCACCCTTTCCAACAACTTTTTTCTCTTTTATCAGTCTCAAGCAAATATGTCAGAAGGTTGAAGAGGTTTGCAAAGTCAAATGATTGGTGTATCTCCTGAGAAAGAGGTGCTGTGAAAAGGAAAGTACTAACTAAAATATAGCAGCACACTAAATACTAAATCTCCAAAAATTTGCAGGGTTTCTGTTCTCTCTCCCCTGCATCCATAAGAGACAAATGTATAAAAAACGAAAGTCTTTTAGCCCTGCTGCTGGTTGAATTGCTTATTTTTCTGTAAGACTCAGTGTAAACAAGAATTATCTCACTGAACACTCCTTCCAGTCTCACTCTGGTATATAGACAAGACTGACAGTCAAGAACTGTCTACTGCAAGCTGTGTAATGACCAATGAGGAATAGGGTGTAGAGGTCACCATTTTACATCTTCTGCTCTCATCTTAACAAACCTTAAGTACTATGAAGGGTCAAGGCTTACACCCTTATATTTTAGGTTCGCTTTTTATTGTATTTATCTTGCTGTTTCAACATCCACTGATGTATGTTGTAGCAGACTTATGAACTGAGAGCAGTTTAATTTGTAGATCTCCATATACAGCAGGTCACCTGGCCATACACAGGTAACCTGCCTTCCACTGACAGGTTTTATATTTGCTATTATGAAAACATTAGTAAGAAATGGCAACTATCAGACCAAACAGTCATCACTGACACATGCTAAATGGATAATACAGCAAAGAAACAATAATGTTAACAATGAGTAATGGGGCAATTCAGATATAATTATGACCCCGCTCACTCAGTCTGAAGCCTTAACCTGACACTGCTTCTTCACCAGTCTGTCAAGACGTTGTGCCTTTCTAAATGCCTAAATTTCAGCAAACTAGGAGTGACCTAGAAGCCAAATTAAATATCCCACTGTCATGGAAGAAATGGCCTTGCTGCACACCATAAATTCAGAGAAATTCCATTAATGTGTGTAGACAAAATGCTTAGGTTTCATAGTACGAAAAACCCCAAAACCATACCAAAGGGCAATGGGCAACTTGGTCCTTTTATAAAACTGTAATTTGCTAACCCATGCTTGTGTTGCAAAATTAAATGGACACTGAATTTAAATTTAAATGCATTGTAAAGACAATTCATATTTTTTTGTCCTTGTCCTTACTCTCAAGTTAACTTTAGGTTTGATTGACTCAGAGACTTATTTGCTAATAGCTGTTAGCAATAGTGATGCAACATTGTCATGAATTTTCATCTTGTTCCACTGCATTGCATCAAAAATACTGAAAAGGTGATAACCTTGTATTATGCTGGGATTCCTCAGGCTGGCTATGGTGCCTGTGAAAGGTTCTCAGTAAATATTGGCTTTATTTATAGGTACAACTTTGGAACATAATAGTTACAGAACTTTCCACAGAGCAACAGCATCCCAGCAGCACAAATTTACGGCTTTTGGATCAGAGCTATGGCATATGGATCAGCACTGGTTGTGACTCAAACCACAGAGTAAGCTGCAAAAGTTTGTGGCCCAAAAAAAGGATGGAGCTTTTTGCTTGGCAGTGCTGGTAGAAAGGGTAAAAGCTGGCTATTGCAATGATGTTTCCTCACCGCCTGACAATAATATGGACTCTGAGAATTCAGATAGGTATGGAAAAATGTGTTTAATAGAGCATGAGTAGATTTGGTTTTTAAGCACTAACTTCAGCTGGGAAGATAGTAAGCTATTGAAAAGTCTCCTTGTCCCATACTGATGTAGACCTGCTAGGGAAAACACGATAATACCCTCTCACTTTCAGATATCTGCGTGTTCTTCCTGAAGCCTTTTCTGTTTGTCTCTGACATGTGCAATTTTACTTCATTTGATATAATAGGGTAGCATATAATCTACCTCCCATTAAGGTCCATGGGGAGAAGTGGGGTTGGCAAACAGCCCTTGTCCATACTGCATCATTTGAAATGGTTACTCAGCTTCCCATCTTTGACATTGTTTTTAAATATACAAGCTTT
Source organism: Lophotriccus pileatus (assembly GCA_035583135.1). NCBI lineage: Eukaryota > Metazoa > Chordata > Aves > Passeriformes > Tyrannidae > Lophotriccus > Lophotriccus pileatus. The sequence continues at coordinate 52,203,009 of JAWWES010000168.1, forward strand.
TTTTAATTAAAGGAGTAAACTCATGTGTCAAATCCATTAGATTTTCTTTTATCTTGGGTAAACAAAACTGAAACAGGATATAGCTCTAAAAGGTTGTTAAAAAGGAAGACTTCTTTATAAGAAAAGTTAGAAAAATGGAGAAAAGCAAAAAAATTAAGAGTGACAGTATCAAATTTGTAGATAAGATGAGTGCATGAAAGAAGAAATATTAGTAAAAGATAAAAGACAAAAAACATGTGGAAGTTTTATTAGTGTACAATATCATTGGAATGAGTTGCAGTTGAGCAATTTTGCCTTAGAGGCATTCCTTTGATTCATGGCAAGAAACTGGGAGGCTCTGGAACAGAAGAAAACCAAGAACTAGTGATGGAAAACACCAAAAGTTTGGAACTTCAAATATAGGTGATTATTCCAAATGTTCTGAATCTTGTAGCATTGTACTATCAAATGCTGGATTTCAAACTAACATCAGAGGTGGACACTGTCCCAACACCACAGATTGGTTTCTCAGAGATACTTCTCCAACTTGTTCTTAAAAATTTGCAAGGAAGGAAATATAACACTATCTCTAGTCTGCTCTTGTATCTTATTATGTGCTCTAACAGACATCACTGACCAAATGGAGGGATTCTGTTAACCAGCTATATATACATTGATCTTAGATGAAAAGCTGTTGGACTAGAATTTCATAACTTCCTTATGTCTCATTTTCCAACTTTGTGGATCTCTACAATCACAGTTTCTGCCTGAAGGTGATCTTCCTGTTGTCTTTGGGGTAAGATAAAGTTAATAAAAGACCCATGATAACTGTTATTTCTACCTTAATGGCATCGGCACTATTTTACTTTCTTTGTTTGAGGGATTGCTGACTGAAGGAAACAAAAAATGAAATAAAATTTTGATAGATTAGTATGTAAACCTCAGGAAAATAGGATTCTTTCTGAAGTTCAGGCAAAAATGAAGTAGAATAGGATTGTAATCCAAAGCCACTTTCCTGCTCCTGGGGGAAATCAGACAGCAAGGTACAGCAGGACTGGGCCATGTGTCAAGGGAATGTTGTGGAACGTAGTGACCAACTACGAGTACAAAACATCTGCCTTCTCCAAACACAGTTCCCATCAGTATTACAGATTCCACAAAGACCTACCTCCAAGATGCCCTGAGAGATGTGACACAGCGATACAACAGAGAGTTAGCACTGTGCCACCAAGTAACACAAACACAGGGCCATGAGGAAATCACTGCTGAATCGCATGATCTACCCAAGTGTGGTATGCCCACCAACACCCAGGCCTGCAACATCCATTTGTCATCTTTCCAGGAAAATGTTTCCAACACTTTAAGGTTTCCTGTGCTTATTGGAGATTTTGTTTTTTGTGGCATTTATGTCCATTTATGTAACTTCTGTAAATCTGTAGCTAATTGTTGCATTTGCCTTTTTATTTTGTTTGTCCGATGCCCTTTGAGTGTTTTTAATAAAATTACGTATTATGACTAACGGTTGCTGTCCCCCATCAGAGAGTCCTTTTATGACTCCAATAAAGAAGGTCTGACAACTAGAGCCGACGCCTTTATTCTTTACACATCCAAGTCTTCCATCCCGATCTCTGACATACTGGGATTCCTTCAGGATGGGACAAGGTGACATTCACACTGTGCAGGCTGGGAAGTCATTGCATCCACAGGGTAGTAAAGTTTCTCACTCAGCTGGGGCAATAATGAAGCACTGAGACATAGTCTTTAAGATTTCCAAAGGAAATCGTAATGGTGTGCTCCTCCCCTCCATTTCCACTTGACCTGTATGTCCCATAATCTGCTCAGGTGATAACCATCAGTGTCAGTTGTAATGGTGTGTCTAGTCATGATGATTATTGAATTCAAACAGGATTTGGGGGAGACAGATGAGAACTCAACAGCCAAAGGCTAATTTGAGCAGTGCATCCTCCTAACAGTAGCACTGGTCAAGGTCTGACTCAAGCCAGCTTTGGAGGAAACCTTTTTAGTTGGTATGCAGATATGATGATGAGTTCATTATCTTACTCCGTAAATTGTGGATAGCCCAGAACGCCCTGAGCTGTCCTGCACAGCAGCAGGTTGCATACCAGGGTCTCACCTTGAGTAGAAACATCTCTCAAGGTTATTTCTCAGGGTTGAGAGAATCCTTACTGCATCAGATACTTGTTAAGTGACTTGTCTAGAAGAATGCTGAAACTTTGAGATCTAAAGTAGGTGATATAAAGGGTTGAATGTGCACATATAATCCTTTAAACATAAACTGTTGACCAAGCCTGGGACTAAGTTGGATTCAGCTGCACCTAAACACCCTTCTGAGAAGGAGTTTAGAAAGAAAAGAGGTCCTCTCTGAACCTCAAGACTCAACAGGAGGGTCTGTCTGACATTTTTTCTGACCCTACCAATTGTACCTTACCATCACAGCTTGTTAAACCACTCTCACATTTATAATCAAACTTTTTAAAATCACATTGGTTTGTATCAATAAACATTGCTACGTCTCTCTTAGGAGTGAAATGGAACACTCCATCTGTGACAGAAATGCACTTAGAGCACACTCAGCAGTTACTTTGTTTGTACATTCTAAATAAATATCCCTCTGGATAGATTACTGCATATGTCAGCTATGTCCAAAGATGTAATTCACACCAAAAAAATTGCATATAAGCATCTATAGTGCTAATTGTTACAAAAGCAATTCTACTGAACAGTACTAGTTTGCTGAGATCAGAAATGGCTCTGTTCTTAATAAGTCTGTTCCAGGAAAAGTTAATCCACAAGTAGCTACTCTTTTTCATTTCCTTCATTCTCCTCTGTCTAAAGCCAAATCTGCTTGGCACTGCAGGAGCTGGCTTCCAAGATAACTCTGTAAGATCTTACAGAGGCATTCTATGGTCTCTGTGTATGCACAAATGTCAGCAGCTTTTCTGTAATGCAGGGTTCCCTTTGTAGCAGCCGATAGTGACTTGACAGTGCTGTGCATTTGCAAAGCCTCCCTATGTGCAAACCCAGACTAATCAGAGAACACAAAGAGAAATGTGGAAGTTTGAAAGGTCGATGCTGTCAAATCCCACAATTTCAGTAGTTCCCAGTAGAACCCGGAGAAGTGAGAATACATCAATCCCAGTAACAAGTTTGGTACGCTGTTGCAGAAGACAGTATTCATATTCCAAAGAGTGTCAGTACAATATTTATATACTGATTGAGAAGCAAATCAGTAACTTTAGTCAACAAATTTTTCTAAAAAGGCTATTGACAAAAATTTATGTGCAGTATAATTTGACAGATCCCCATTCAGTGGCCAGTATCCATCTCAGTCAACTAATGTTTTTAAGATTTCTCCATTCTGTGTTTTTTTCACAGAGCAACACACATTATATTGTCAAATATCTGCTTATCCCAGAATTCTTTTGAAAGATGATGGTCTAAACACCTAATCCTGACATTTGAAAAAAGTAATTTAAAAATAAGCCTCTAGGCCTCACTTTTAAAAAGGTGCAAGTTTCAAAATATGAGTAAAATTAGGTTAAAAATCAAACACCAAACATTTTCCTTTTTAAAAAGAAAAAAATTATTTATGATAGTTGAATTATTTTGGGGCCTGGAACTTTATCTGAATACCTGACTTGGAAAAAGAAGATTTCTTTCAGAAGTAAGTTTTCTTGTATGTATGTGTCTTTCTTTGAGTCTCATTTTCCAATAGTTTCCTAGTCCCAATAGCTTTCAATATATGTTACATTATGTTTTACTTCAAAACAACATTTGGAGGCAATAAGTAGTTCTGAAGTTGGTCAAAAGTCTGTGCTTTAGATGTTTCAATTTTAGTATTTACTGCTGTACATTGAGAAAAATATAACAGTAAAAATAAATCCAAAATCAGAATGTGATAACTGTGGTAAAAGTAGAAATGTTAGCAAAAAGAACATAATGAGGAAGGTAAAAAAAAATAGTTTAATCTGGAAAAAAACCTCCAACACTGTGATTTGTGATTTCCCAACACTCTGATACATGAAATGCAATTTGGGTAAATGAGAAAGAGGAAAAAAGCCAGTTTGTTTTGCTGGAGTGGAAAACAACAGGTTGCCCAGAGCAGGCATTCTGTACAGCTTTGTCAGCCACCTGCACCAGAAGACAATTCCCTTGGTCTCAGCCTTGGGTAAGCTGCAGAGGCTATTCAGTTAACCTCACAAGCTAGCTTACAAACTGGAACAGCTAAAGAGCATCTGGAGTATGATCTTATTGCTCTCTTTTTTTTCCAATAACTTTGTTTCTTAACTTTGTTGCAAATTCCACATTTTCATTTTTCAAGTGTATTTAAATTCTGTCTAACATGAAACCAGCTTTGCGTCATATGACAGACGTGGGTGAGGCAGTCTTTAATATCAAACTGTGCTGCTCTCACTCCTGCAATGTCCTGGAATAGGTCCAGCATGTTAAGAGAACAAGTGCGTGCCTCTGGCTGTGCTGGAAAGGCCAGTATAGACATTAGCAATGTGGGTGTCTTGTGCTGAGGATGTTAGGGCCACCAGTGAATATGTGGCACCCATGAGTGCTCTTCACATCTGTTACCCACTGGCTGCTCAAGGCCTCTTTGTGAATCAGGAGAAAAGAATAGAGCAGTAGCCCTGAAAAAAAAAAAAAAAAAAAAAAAAAAAAAAGAAAGGAAGACATGGTGAAGAGATAGGACCTGGAGCTAACAGGGAATACAGGCGATTTACAACAGACCATGAGATGGCAGAGACAGAGGCGGAGAGGAGCGGAAGGAAAGGACCAGGCTGCACCAGGGCAGTCTTGCTTGAAGACAAACTGGAGGAAATTTCAGAGGGCATGGGGGAGGGTCCTGCAGGACCAGAGAGAAACAGTATCTTGTAGGGTAACTCATGTACAGCAAGTCACATAGTTTTCTGAGGTACAGCATGATTGTTCAGAGGAACTTATAACAAAAATGTGAATGGAGATAAATAGTACAAGCTCATGTAATTCTTCACCTGATTTCAATATACTGGGCAATCACATAGAGAATGCAGTGGCAATTGGTAAGAAACTATGAGACAACATAGTTGTCTGCTTTCCAGCAGAAAGAAATCATTAATACTGATGAGAATTACTATGCAAGTATGTAGCCTGCCTCAGGAGCTATGTAGAGTAATTAATTTAAAAAATACCAAAGCCTGAAACATTCACAAAATAAGTGCAAACAGCTTGAACAACAAAATAGAAGAGCTTTAATAGTAGGATGGGGTAAGAAACTTGATAGTATAACAAAAAACAGTGGGCTAACAGTCATGACTAGAATGCAGGTGCTGGAGACCATACATTGTTTAGTGACCATATGATCAAACTGGAGCATTTTAAGTTAATGATGTGGTATTCTGCAGAATGAATGGTGAAACAGAATCCTTTTGGGTCTAAATGTCCTAGGAATGAAGAGTGAACAAAATTCTACTGATGCAGGCCTGGGAATCAGCCATGGGCCAATACAGCGAGAGTGAGGAACAGAACTCTTGTTAACATTATTAAGGCAGAAATCTGACAGTCTCATTTGGGAAGACCTTAATCTCCAGATAGAGGTTGGAAAGTAAACACAACTTTCTGCCAGGTGCAGTAAAAAGGTCTGGAGTCAATTTTAAGAGGCTCTAAAGAAATTTAACAAAAGCAAACACAACTCAAGCTTTAAATGACCCCAGCTGAGCTCCCTTTCAGAAATTTGTGAAACTAAACTAGCAACTTGGGCACTCAAGAATGAGCAAGATTTCTTCACTCACAAGCCCTGACTTTTGGAAAAAAAAAAAAAGTAATTAAAGAAACAGATATATTAAGTGAATAATTTGGCCCAGGCTTCGGCAAGAACAGCAATGTTGACCACCAGGGTGAAACTGGGATGTGTGGGAATGGAAGAGAAAGCAAATTTCAGAGTTTAAATTGCCCAGACACAGTATCATGTATCAGAAACAGATACATTAAATACTAGGGTAATAGATTATTATACAAAAGTTGCATTTTGTGAGCAGAACATCTCCTTTTAAACTCAGTGCAAAAAGTACATAGAATTTCCAAAGAAGAATCATGCCAACCTACCCAAGCCCTTTGTTTGATATTTAAAGACGTCAGTTGTGTTCCAGGAAGTGCAAACCTACCTCTGATATTCCCATGGGAGACATCTGTACAGCTACCCACACATGTAAATTTTTTAAGAGGTGCTGCACATGCCTTGCAGAACAAGGATCCACAAATCCAAATCAGTCAAGTGTGTAAGTAATATCCATCGTGCAATATGGCAGATCTATTTGGCAACTGATAAACCACACAGACAGACCAATTAAGCATTTTTAAGAGTAGAATGGCATTCAGTAGGACAAAAGACAAGGTTGTTTGTGTGTGTAGACAGTTCTGTCCCTGAAAGGGATACATCCATTCTTGGAGATTTTCAAGACCAGATAAAGCTCCGAGCAACCTGGTCTGAAAACAGAATGACACTTCTTTAAACAGACGTTGGATCTGATCCTGAGGTCTCTTTCAACTCAAATTATCCTACCAAGAAGCCAATTCAACCATTGGTAGCAGATCACCTGAGTTTTTTCAAAACTGTTTGGTTTGTACTAATTGTCAAGACTGACAGCAATGCTGTATATGCTACAGTTTTGGACTTTGTATATCATTCATCATTCATGTAAAACAATATAAAGCCTGAAACACTGAAAAGGTGGGTAAAATAGGAGAGACAAGAACTCAGTAAACATTTCAGCAAGAGAGATTTCAAAACCTTAAATCAGAAGGGCAATTTCTATCATCTATATCCGCTTCAAACATTTTTAAGGCTTATGTTAAGGTTTACAGTAACAAAAAATAAATTACACACTGGAGATCTCCAGTGATTTATAATATCACACTGCAGATAAATCAGAAGTGAATCTGGCTCTTTTCACTTTTTACCCTAAGTGTGGACTAATGGAAATGAGAGGAAAATAGTGCCTTTTATGGATGGCTGCCTTAAAACTTGTTATGACTGTTATTCTTCAATAATTTTTTTAGCTTTTTATTCAGGTAAATTCTTTAAAAGACGCTCTTTAGTAGGGACTGTAAGAAAAATTGTGAAGCTTCATCACAGGTGCTGTGAGCAAAGTGATGCTGAAGCCACATCTTGAGCAAGTACATAAATAAGCTGGACTAAACATAGTAGTGCCCCTATTTTGTGGCTTCCACCACTGGTTTGACTGGCTAACACATACCCTGCTTACATTCAGAAGCATGATTTTATGATCTATTCTGAATACAAAAGCACTCAAATTAGCATGCAATCAACTAAATTTCCCAAACACAGACATTCTGACAGGCAACACAGGCATGTAATTTGTAGTACATCATCTCTGTGACAATGACTTGTTATAATCTTACCCCACATTTAGCACTGAATCATAAATTTTTGTAGAAGTTTTAAATTTCCTGATTATAGTATACTAAGTGAAATGTGATGCACTGATAAATTTAAAAGATGGGGATTCATTTATATAGACTGAGAACACTGTAGTAATTATAAACATATGTCAAGTATGTTGTTCTTTCCTCAGGAAAAAGAGAAAGAAAGTGACAGAGCAAGGAAGTTAGGAAGCAAAGCAGAGAAGAACAAGAAGTGGAGAGGGGAGAGGAGGCAAGGGGAGCAAACTGAACACTCTAAAGTTCCTTTTTCTTTTTCCTGCCTTTTCAAAGTAAAAATTAACTGGAATGTTGACTGAAAAAGGTTTGAGTGGGAACATGAAAAATATAGAGACCAAAATATTTACCACAAGTCATATTCTGTCCCTTACTGATTTTTTGGAGGCATATCTGAAGAGAACTTGGGAGTTGTTTGGAGCTGACTCATTTCCAGTTTAAGATGGTTGGTCAGTGATATCAGCGACCGGTTGTGATGTTCTTTGCCAGTTACCTACCACAATGTCAGGGAAACCATCTGATGTAACATCTAAATTTATCAAAGGAAAAGCTTTCAAATCACAATGCTTTCCTCTTTAAAAAAAAAAAAAAAAAAAAAAAAAAAAAATTTGGAAAAAAATTCAGTCCGTAGAAGTTAGCAGAAGCTTTTGCTTTCCACAGTTTCTTTTTCCTTTATTAAAGTGCCAAGCCCTTCAGGTTTGCCTCTGCTCTTTGTATGATCACTCAGTGTTATGATGGGTCTGCAACAACAACTGCAGGACACTGTGTTGCTACAACACAGAAGCTATGGCCTCTCCTTAAATATTTGATATAGACTTTTCAGGCATCCTGTCCTTAGCTAAGATTATATCTAATTCTTACCTCTCCCACCAAATACTCCAACATAACAAAAACCTTCAGAAAATAAACTGCTGCCCTCAGTGGTATATGCAATTACTTAGAGAACACTGTTAATATACCTGGATGGAGGAAGGGACCCTGTTATATTTTAAAATTAAATTGTTAACTTATCATTGGGAAAGACATCAAACACTTGTCTGGGAAAAGATGGAGTAAAGTGATAAAAAGATGATTTAAAAAAAAAAAGAAATTAGAAGAACGAGAATTAAACATAAATCACTTCTGGAAACGCCTACTTCTTAATAAATTCTTTAGTTTATGACTGTGGCTGGCCTTAGAAATAATGCCAAAAATGTACAGGCAAGAGGCTCAAATTCATGGGTTTCATCTACAGTATTTGGCCATCCACAAATCCTTTTCAGGTGAGTATCAAATTGCATTTATAGTGGACCTTCCCATATTGTTTGTTGAAGTATTTCTTGAGCCTTGTCACATGACAAATATGTATTCAAAGAAAATAGCTCATGTTGTCTTTTGTGTTGCTGCCCACATTCTACAAGTTCTTAAGCTGAAAAATAATTGTATGTAAGCTCAGACTGTGATGACTAGAGCCTCTAAATAACTCTGTAATTCTTTATCTCAAATTTGGCTTTTTTTTTCATTATTCTAATAGTCTTCTCATCAGAAATTGATTTTAAATAGTCTTTTGAAATCATAGACTTCAGAGACAGATGTTTAAGTTGCTATGTGATGAAGTTCAAAAGTAATATTGATATAGAGGATAAAAAATAGTTCTGAAAAATATTTCATTTTAACTGGATATTTTTCCCACCAGGAAGTTTGATCTCTGTGCTAATGTATTTGCTAGTGGTGCAAAGTCAGACCTATGTTCTTATAAGTTTGTAGAAGTTCCCTGAAGAATTTATCCTTGGGCATTTTTTTCCTAACACTAAGAGTTTGAACCAGTAAGGGAGGGAAGAAATAATAGGTTTACTGTTTGATATAGGCCAAAAGATATTACTAAAGAACAGAATGAAGTGATACTCAGGTAGGACAATGTGAATATCCCAAAGATTTTAAAGGCCATGCACACTAACTGTACTGTGGGAAATCCTGTTTTCAGTCCCTGAAAAAAATTAAGACTGGAATTTAAACAATTCCTCTGTTTGAGAAAATTGCGTGCAAGTTTCCTATATAGATGTTTCCTTCAGGGTTTAAAATAGGACTGAAACTATGTACCTTCAACACAAACAGTTTGTATGGAACCAGATCCCCTTTTCATCCAAGCCAAGACATTTCTTAAGGCCAGGGTGTTTGTGTCATGCTGTTCCTATATTTAAGGCCTTGAGTCACTTAACTGTTACTTTTAATAAATTCCACTCCATCGATGTGTATGATATGGACAAGAACTGAAGAACTGACAGATGCTTCTGTTGAAATTCAGTTTGTTAGGAAATGTCTAACTAATACAAAGAAAAGTCCTGAAGTGGGAGTGCCTAGTTTTCAGGAAATAAAATTTCAAGGTCATGATGGCATCCAGATTTTCCTTCTACTTTTTGACCTGGTTCCTGTTGACAACAACAAAACAATAATTTGAGAATTGTCATAAAATGGGCAATGTGGATGCTTGTCCAACTGTAATGAACAAATTTCTCTGTTGTCATTGCCAAATTAACAACTTTCTTAACTAGGAAAGCTACTGTATAATTTGCTGTTGGGAGTAGTATCTGGCATCCTATCTTTACCAAAACAGAGGGAAACAAATTTCCCTTTCCAGCAACTGTTAGTGTTCCCCCTCCAGTGGTGTTAGTGAGATGACTTCAAGAGTTTCAAGCATGGCTACTATAATGAAAAGGTATATAAAGAAGTCTTGTGTTGTTATCAAATCTCTCATTTCAGAGAGAGATAGACTTTCGTCTCACCAGAAAGTTAAGCTTTTTGTCACAATTATGCTGCTGCAGAACTTCATTCCTCTGGTGCTAAGACACTTCCCTCATAAATTCAAATCAAACTTTATAATGTATAATTTTTAACTTTTTTTTTTCTTGGTATTCCAAGATAGTTTTTAAATTATTTCTTTCCCTACTCTTGTGTTTACCCACTGCACTGTGTTCACAAGCAAGCAATCTCTCCTATAAAACGGAGTTTCTATTCCTTCAGTTACTACTAATAATTCTTTTCTTCATTGTTCCTCTTCATCATTCTTGAACAAAGTTCTCCAGATTTGAATACAGCACTCATACTAAGGTTTCCACAGATGTTTTGTTGATGATTTTGATACTTCTATAATATTTTGCAAATTCCCAATGCACCACTCCGTATCTTTGCTTCAGTAACTGTTTTGCATTGTCAGCACGTCAGTCCTCCTGTACTGGACAAATATTGCTAGGTCTTTCTCAGCAACAATTAACTGCTAAGCTCCTAGTTGCTACCAGATGTTTTGACTACTTTTTCTTTAGGATATTCAGTTGCATCCGATCAATGCAGGACCTCAAGGTCCTCTTACACTTTAATGTGATATCATGCTGTGATATCATTAGTGATGTCTCAACTTTGGGTAATTGGTACTTCTAGTTTAGCATAAACCTAATATTTATACAAATGTGGAAATTAGACCGACACTTTTAAACAAGATAAATCCCTAAACAAACAAAATAAAACCTCAAACTGTTGTCAGTAGAAGTCAATTTGTAGCTCTTGACAGTTTAATGGTTAGCCTTCCACATGTATTGTTGTTGACCGTCTGCAAACCAACTTCTCATCCTCTTTACAGTTCCTGTGAGGATGCTTAAGCCCCAGGTGAGCTAGAAGAGATACAGATTAAAAAAAAAAAAAATCTGGGAAAAATGCATCAAAGTATTTGGTTGGTTTAGTGCATGTCACTTGGGTAAACTTAAGTTTTGCTTTATACTTTTTTCTCTTTGTTTCTGTTCCTTTCAGGTACAAAGCCAAACCAAAACAGCAACTATGTTGCTTTCAGAAACTAAAGAAATTCATCCAAACAGTGCTGTACTGTACTTTGGCACATGGATGCAGTGGCCCATTCAGAATTTAGGCTCTTTACACATGTAGATAGTACATAAATATTTAGACAGTCACAAGAGAAAAGGGTGGCAGTTAGGCACCTAAGTAAAGAATTGAGAGCCAAAAAGCTTCACTTGGCTTATGTATCACCCTGGAATTATGTAAGTAACATAAGTTAAACATCAGTTTGATAACATGCCAGGAGAGTTTTTGCAGCTGCACCTCTGACTCAGAACACCCTGATCCAGAGGGGATGGGGGACTGGCATTGCAATGCAAAAGCTAACAGTGTTTTGTATCTATTCTCTGATGGAATGAACCAGAACTTCTATTCTATTCACTTTCTCTTCCTTGTCTTTTTAACAAAAAAATTTCCTAGGTAGCATAATTACATCATTTACCTTTTCAAAATAGGTCTTACAAGGAGCTTTTGTTTGTTTGGAGAGGTAGGGTATGGCTGGTTTCCTCCACTGTACACGTTATGTTGCTAGGTGACATTCAGCAATGAATATTGCATGTTGCTCCTGTTTCTCTGAGCCAGCAGCATTTAGTTGCTATGTTCCAGATGTCAGTGTAGTGAGATGTCATCCCTGTAAGAATCTGCATTTGAACTGGAGAGGAATGATGGACAGTAACTTCAACAGCTTTATTGGTATCAAAACTGATATTAGTTATGAAACTCATTTTATTGGCAGCTTCTAAACCAAATTTCTCAAAGCCTTTAAGGTTTTTTTTTTATGTTATGAGTAATGGGACCAATATAAATCTACTTTTAAAGACATATATTTCCTGAAATAAATAAAAAGGGAAACTTGTATGTCCTTTTAAAATTCCTCTTTTCTGTATGAAAAAAATAGGTTAGAAATTCATAAAAGACATGCACACATTGCAACACAAAAAAGGTATTGAAGACAGCTTACATTTCATAACCATGCTCTGAAAATAATCATGTGGGTGATATTTTGATCTCTCTGAAATTTTATATATGATAGCTGTCTCATACTGTGAATTCAGCTTCTTATCCAGATGAAAAATATTCTACTTTTCCAACTCTTAAGCAGCTTGGGGCATGTATGATATCTTATGCAATGAATATCTATTTATTTAAGCGATATTAAAAGACGCACTCAAAGTTCTGTGACCCAGTGTGTATTCTGTGATTTCTAAAATGCTCCTGTGCCAACATCATTACATAAACAGTGAGTAAAGTGAGTGTACTTCTTCAACATCATATCTTTGTTTGTATTACAGCTGCAGAGCTATCAGAATAAAGACAAGCAAGTAAAAGGGTTACCCAAAAGCAGAACAGGCATTATTTGAAGTCTTGACTGAGTCCTTAGTTCCTATTCTCCTGCAGGAAGGGAAAACTATGTTTAGAAGTGCCACAGATCACAAAATCTTCCTGGCTACATAGTGGTGATCGAGAGTGATGATCCTTGCGCTTCCAGTCTGTATTTTCACCTATTCAGGAGGTGGTACAGATTCTCTCAGGCTTTCTCATGCCATGCTCCCAGTGCACATACTCCAGCATTTGCTGACTGTGTCATCCACAGGTCTGTCACAGGTGACCACAACCTTTGCTGAACTTTACATTTGATGCAAGAGTCAGAACATATAGAAAAGCCTCAGTGAAGTTTTCAGGACTTTAAAATTTAAAATGTATGCTTAACTTGGCACCTCAAAAGCAGACCTTATAATTTCATCTTATTGTCTGTGGTCATGAAGTTGAGTATATGAAAATGTCACTTTTGCCAGAGCAGGGCCCCTTAGCTGTAACGTAGCCGAGAATACATAACTGGGCAGAAACGCCTTCATGTGAAATGCTTTGGGGAGTCTTCTTTCTATTGCCTCTAGATCTGTAACAGATGACAAATGTATCCATATCTCTTTGATCACTACAAAAATAAATGTCTAAAATCCATCATGGGGCAATAAAAGAGTATTTTAACTGTACTCAATGCAAAATCTTATCAGGCAGGAAAGTGGAATGAACCATTTGCTTCATGCTCTTTTTCTATAAAAAGTCTTGTTTCTGGGAAGAAACTGTGCTTAAGGGAGCAAAAAGGTACATAAATTGACCAATTTAGCAACACTGGTCAGATTAGGGATACAGTAACAAAATCTTGCTCTCCTGATTTAGTAAGAGATAAAATGTTCTGTTTTCCTAGAAAACAACATAATTTAAGTGAATAGAATACAAATTAAGAGTTTAATAAGAGAAGAGGAAGAAAAGGGATTTCTGAACCTGCAACTGTGCTTGCAGAACAAAATACTTCTCCTTAAATAAATGTAGGTAGGGGCTTGACATTGTATGGCTCACAGTAGGGAGCACATCATAAACTGTACAGGTGTTACAATGCAAAGGGCCAGGCTGTGTGAAGTGAGCTGATGCTTGACCTACCATTAGGTGACTGCCCAAAACTTGGTCTTTGAGCACACCAGTGAAAGTCAATGTCTACTTGATCTTACACACAGATGTGTGTAGAGCCTCTCCTGAAAAGCCTGATTTCCCTTCTCCTATTAAAGATTCTCAGCTTCTGCTAAGGGCTTTGTCTGCTTAGTTATGGCAACAACCAAAAGATGATTTAATTCTGAAAGCTGACCATTCCAAAGGAAATCTGAAACAACTTCTTTATCCATACAGGGAAGTTTGGTTCCTAATTCACGCTGTGGGAAAATGATCTTTGTTTCTTTTGAATTTTCTGTTTCAGAATCTATTCTTTTTTTGCTATTTTGTAAAAATTTGTACTTTCCAACTCCGTAATTGCAAGCCACAGTGCAAATAAAGAGCAGGTCTTGGCCAACCTCTTTGAAAGATTTTGTTCTGCTGTGTGGATTACCTTTACACAAAATTGAAGCATACCATTAAGTATGTGTAAGTGCTTGTAGGCAATGAACAAAGTGTTAATCTTAGCCTCTAACTGTGTTGGACTGCTGTTTTCTCTCCACGTTGCTGTTTTTACAAAGAAAATGTTTAGATCCCAAACCTGACTCTGCTGTATAGGGACCCCTGGGACCATGGAGCTAACTCAGTTCTAAGTATGGTGCAGTGATTGGATGGGATAAAAAATCTGTGGATGTCCTATGGAGATAGGATACCCTTGTGTATCTCAAGGCTTAGCTCTCTTAAGGCCTCAAAGAGGAAATGGCTGTCAAGAACTGTCTCTTTGAAATAGTCTAAGGTGACCTACGCATTCAAAAACTTTGCACCCAGCTAAAAATCACAGAAATGAATGAGTGATTTTGCATCAGTGTGAAAGAACCGTGGTAAACTAAACTCTGGCTAATGAATTTTCTAGGTATGACAGCTGACATAACATATTATATTCAAATTTTATTAATGTTGTTTAAATAACTACTGGAATAAGGCACTTATAAATTGTAACTAACTGCTATAAATATTGTTGCATTGTAAATAAATTCCCTGTTCCTAAACAGATATGTAAATCAAGCAAGGCCCATATGAGTCAATGCAATAATAATACCTCCGCTAAACTTTAGATGCTCATTATTTTTAGAATTCAAGTTTTCCATCCCTTGAGAACCTTATTCCTACATCCTAAATCAAAATCACCAAACACATCCCAAGTTTATTCTTTAAATATACCCTTCATTCCTTCAATACTGACAAAAAGAACATTGCTTCAAAGTAGAGCCAAAACCCAAAACAGTACTTATTCCAAAAGTGAAGTGAGGGAAATAGATTCTTGT
This sequence comes from Lophotriccus pileatus, assembly GCA_035583135.1. NCBI lineage: Eukaryota > Metazoa > Chordata > Aves > Passeriformes > Tyrannidae > Lophotriccus > Lophotriccus pileatus. The sequence goes on from JAWWES010000168.1 coordinate 52,218,026, forward strand.
TCAGGAATATGTCCAAGTAGAATTGAGTGCAGTACAGCTGCAACATAATAAAAAGCAATGCTGGAATCCATGGCTAGCCTTTCCTCTGTGCTACAGACAATGCCAGAGCTCTTAACTCTTCAGAGACTCCTTGGGAGATGTAATACAATGGTCAGCTGGCCATTAAATGCTAGAATATTATGTACATGGCTATGTAATTTCTATGTAAAGCAGCAGTACAAGAAATCCAGATGAGAGCCATAGCTGAAAAAGCTGAAATAACTCAAAGAAATTCAAAGATAAGGGAGACAGTCTGAGAAGGGAGACAGTCAAAGAGAAGGGAGATAGTCAAAGAGAGATGTAGATGTCAATTTTGTTTGATTTTACAATTCTGAAAAGTAACTGTTTGACATGTTTGGCCATCCTGCATGTCACCACACAGAATGGAATAACATAGGCACTCTCACTGTGGGTCTGCATAATTTATTCCTTGTTTGGTGAAAATTTCCCATTTTAGTATGTAATGACAGTTATGTTCCAAGGCACTTTGGAGGAGTAAAAGAGCAAAGCAGGAAAGCAAGAGCATTTGAGGTAGAACGGCATGTTGCGTTGTTTGTTCTGTCCTTTGATTGTGCCTATTTAGTTAGGGCATCAGATGCTTTGGTTTGCTTTTCTGTAGCATGAAATTATTGTGGGAAAGCTACGTCAAGTAAGTGAGTGTTTTCCTTTGATCAAAAAGGCGATGAAATATGTGGTCATTCTGATGTGTTCTGGGGCTAAGCTCCCCAGCACAGCTGCTGATCAAACTCTCATGACACCCACAAATAATTCAGATCCCTACTACAAGGTTTTTTTAAGAAAAATTGATTGATTCAATTGGTTGAATTTGTCTTAGAATTAATTTCTTCTGAGGGCATGCCGTATCCTTAATTTCAATTAGAAGATATTTGCTGGCACCTGTAACAACCTTAAACTGCAGTTTCAAGGTCCTGGTTTTGACATGCCTTGGGAGGTTTTTTTTAAATATTTACCACACAGGGACTTGAATTAAAGAAACTTATTATCAAGACTAAATGACAGAAACTATATAATTAAGCAATATGTACTGAAGAAAGAGAAGTGAGAGATGTTTTTACTACAGGTATTTACTATTCAGGTATTCATCACAGATTTGATATAGGCAAGATAGTGTTGAAACACATAGAATGTTTTCAAGTTTAGTGTATATGTATACATAGTCTACATTTCAGCAGCTGGCATCCTGTAGTCTTTAATTAACTGAAAATTAGCAAAACTTTTTGGGAATGGTTTTCAGAAATTGGTCATGGAAATGAAGGAATATGATTAGAGTTTATATTGATCTGTTCATTATAAAGACAAGGCAAGGAAAAACTTTGATTTGTCATCTGCTATAGAATAAAAATATTGACAGTAGACCAAAGGGATTCCAGGCTTCCTGAGAATAAGAACAGATTTCTTTTAGAAGTGTTATTTGTTTCTTAGTCTTGAAGTGGGTTTTGGCACAAAACTCAGACCATCAGGGATGTAACTCTGACGTGCAGTGACCTTACAGCTTTGTGCTTCATAATTGTCCCTGAGTGTTGTACCTCCTACTGCTTGGACTGTAGATTGTCTGTTCCATGGCAGCAGCCTGGAACCATTGCTACATGCCTGTGGAGATAAAGTACACAGTTCTTAGAATAATGATGGATGAACTACTACAGGATGGAAAGGACTGAAATACATGATGCTTAACTTCAGCAGAAAATGAAGAAGGGTCCCATGTTTGCCTATTGCAATGAATAATTATCAAGTATATCTCTATGGTGTTGTTACTGCCATTACTGTTATTAATTTTATAACTATGGTTCAAAGGGTTCAAAATCGTGTTATGCTTGATGTAGTACAAATGAGTAACAAAGAAGGCTATCCTTGTCCAAAAGAATCTGTAAACTGGGATACAGAATTCAGTAACAGGTGGGCAAATAGACTAAGGTGCATGCTGGGTGCAATGTAGTCATGGGTCTAGTTGAGGGCAAGGTTATGCCTGAGTGCATTGTAAGAGGATGATCAAGAGGCCAGATGGTATGAAGATGTCTGTGTACAGAACTGCAGCTCATGAACTTCATCCCAACAGGTCGAGACTTCTGTCGTACAGGACTTGAGGATAAATCAGAGTTAGATAAAAGCTATAGGTATGGCAGGCAAAGAAGTAAATAAAGGAAGAAAAAAACAGAACCTTTTTTCTGTTTAACCATGCTATGCCAAACAGTATCTTGCTGTAGTACTTTGAAAGCTGTTCTAAATTAACTGTAACTATTTATGTAGCTACAGTCTAAAATTGTTAACACTTTCTGTATTATTTATTATTTCTCTTAAGAACACTTGAAATTGATTAAACATTTCACTTGAGAAGCTACTTTATTTTATTTTATATTTTAATTTATTTCACTGCATAATTAATTTGTAATCAAGACTTGTTTTGATTTTCCTAGCTGTATTTTAAAATCAAACATGAAGAAATAACTTGTGGATGGCTTGCAAAATAGTAAAAATGTGTTCCATTAAGAAAAAAAAGATGTTAGTATTGTGCAAATTTCACACACCACAGAATTAACCATTCTTTGGTAAGCATTCTGAAAGTATGATCAGAGCATCCCAAAGATCAAATGTTGTAGGATGGTGGCAAACTTTTAAGGTCTGCAAAGTCAAGAGAACATGAATGACTGCATAGGCAAAAATGACCGTCTTATCTTACATAATTGCCTCTTAAAAATTTTGACTGCAAATTTAATGTACTTGTGCTTGCCAAATTTTTGAACTTTAGACAAATTAATCTCCTCCAAGAATGCACCCTTCTTACTTTTTTTTTTAATAAAAATATATGTAAATCTCATTCAATTTAAAATTATGCATCAAAATGTCATCACATTTCTCACAGCTCTTGTCCTCATTGAGACTGTGCATGGGCAGTGTCTAAAGCTAAAACCTCTTTTGAGTTAAAAATAATGTTTATTTCTTCTCATGTTAAAAATGAAAAAAACAAACAAACAAACAAAAAAAGTAAAACCAAACCAAAACAAAAAAAACAGACCAACTTTTGACTCTAAGTTTTGTACAGAGCTGGTTCTCGCCAGAGATCTTGGCAAGTGCATCGATTCCAAGAATACATTCACAGTGCCATTTGTCCATTAGGCTTGCTATGAGTGAGCAAATATCGTACCTCTGACTCAACGGGCCAATAGAGTATTTCAAACTGCTCCAAAGAGATAATTGACCAACTGAAAGTCTACGGTAACACTAGAACTGAGATCACCAAGTAATGTGATCTCATACTGAATGTGGGTGTTTTATTTGTTTTATTTTGGGGGGTGAGTTGGAAAGCGTATAAGCCAAGCTTGGATTTCCAAGGGCTAAGAGTGGGGAGAAGCAGTAGGGAGAGAGGTCCAAAGCAGTAAGTTTAAATAGAGATGAGCCGAGATCAGCCATTTTATATGAGTTGTGTGTAGAGAAGTCAGGAGGTTAGAAGTAGAAGAAGGAGGATAGAAAAAGGTCAAGTCCCCCAGCGGATTGTTTAAAACTTGTTCATTTTCTCCCATAGTGCTTGGGAAGCAGAGTGAGTGTGAAATCTTCACTGCCTTTATTTAGGTTCTCTCTGGCTTCAAAGATTGGCAAGTTCTTACTATATTTCTACAAAGCAGACTGCTTTTCAGGCAGGTTTTCTCAAGTTCTTGCTTTATGAGTTTTGGAGAAAGATTCTGGCCAGAGATGTTCAGAAGAAAAAGTGTTTGCAGTCTTTGGAGGTTCTTAATTCCTGGAAAAACTTCTGGCAAACTCCACCTCACCAAAATTTCACAGAAAATGTTTGTTAGAATTTGACCAGTTTAAATGAGTTTCTTGTGTTGGTGTCTTTACCTAGTGGAAGTTCGAATCGTGCTCGGTTTTACACACAAAGTCAAGAAATGCTGCCAACATATACAGCCCTCTTCTCTCTGAAATATTTTATTTATTTACTCTGGAGTCTGAAGAGAGCTTAGAGACATGTCTCTTGCCAGTGGTATTTGCAGTGGTATTCACAGAGTTGTCTTCTAATTTTCAGAGTCAGTTTGCACTTATTTCATAGACTCATGTAGAGATTCAATTTTTACTAATAACTCTCCTAACCTTATCTGAGATTTCCACCATTGTTCTGCATGGTCATTGAGCTGGCCATCAGCCTCTAACATTAGAAGCTTTACTAAAGTTCCATGTAAAACTGGCTTACACTTAGAAAGTAAAGAGGACGTGAATACTGTGAAATCTTTGTTTAAATATATAGAACAATAATATACAGTTTCATATGTCTTAAGTTAATATAAGGATGGAGGAGGGAAAGAGATATTCTGGAACAGCAATTTGCCATGACTGCTACAGAAGCAAGTTGGACATACGATCATTTCCAGGACTGTAACAGGTTCCCAAATGAAACTAAGTAGAGCTTGCACATGGATTGTGATCTTTAGGTTCCTATCACTGATGTCTGAAAGCTCTGACCACTATAATTTTCTTGCAGATCCCAGCTGAAATATTGTCACAGCTGGCATATGGTCATCTCTCCTTGTGTTGAAATAACCTAAAATGCCTTCTTCCCATGAGCACTGAGGGAGAGGCATTAGATCTCTCCTTCAGCTTCCCTACTACTAAGATAAACATACCAATCTCATCCTTCCCATAGAGTACTCTAACCAACCTAATAGCCGTTTTCTGTGTTTCTTCCACTTTTAATGGGACTTTCAGAACTGCGGAATTTTCCAGTAGTGACAGATTTCCTTTCTGTTTTTGAAATGCAAACCACTGGTGAATTTTATCTTGCAACAATGAACCCCACAGTTATTCGTTTAGGATGTGAGGAAAGAACCAATTTGTCCTTCTACGTGAAACACGTGCTCTTGGATGTATCAGGCAAGGCAAAAGAATCATAAATAGAAACAAGAAAATTGTTCTTAAAATTTGGCAATCTGGAATGAACATACTGTATCTAAGGTCCTACCCTTTACCAGATCCACCTTCAGACGAGACCCCTATACTTTAAAATGGGATTTTCACCTGCAAAGGATGGTACGGATGCATTTGTGTGCATTTTTTGTGTATGCAGTCCAATACATGTCACATTCTGAAAAGCTTTGTTTAAAGTGTAGGTGTAGGTTGATCATAAGTGGAATGAGGACTACTTTAATTTCTGGTGGGCATTTTTGAACATTATTTTTAAATACTGCAATTTTTAAAAAATTATTATTATCCAAATACTATTGAAGAATTTAAATAATAAATTACTCTTGGCTTTTAATGTGTATGAAATACATATGTAGCATGGCAAACAGCTTCAAATAAGCCTCATATTCAAAATAGCCTTGCCAACTTCTAACATCTGAGGATCTGTCTCTTTCCTGCTCAAACACATATTACTCCTAGAAAGTTAAAATCCACAAGACAACAGCTCCCTACCAGGAAAATTAACTATCCACCAAAACGGAAAATAAGAAAGAAAGAAGGAAAGAAAAACAAATCTGCTTCACAAGAAGAAAATGAGACGTTTCTAAAGCATTTCAGAATGACCACACACCAAGTGAAAAAAAAAAAAAAGGTTCAAAATTCCTGACCCACACAAAGGATAACTTCTCTTGGCAGAATAAGGCTATCTCTTTTTACTAAGAACTACTCACCCATCAGTCAACACCACTTTAACTACTTTACGTATTTTTCCACCTCTCACAAGGCACATCAAAAGTTCAACACAAACTACCAGCCAACCAGAATATTCAGTAATATTTCACATATATACATGGAGATAGATGGATAGATAGATAGATAGATAGATAGATAGATAGATAGATAGATAGATAGATAGATAGA
>JAWWES010000168.1:52223996-52296322 GCA_035583135.1 Lophotriccus pileatus
GTACAAACACAAATTAGCATCAGGTATTCCATTTTGAGAAAAATTAAATCCAGAGGTTGACAGGAGCTGTATGACAATGTCTATCTGTCATTCATTTAAATTTCCCACTTTTAAAAGTTAGAAAAATACAGAATATTTGTTTTTCCCATCTCATGGTGCCAGCCTCATACATATACAAAAAGCTTCACATACACATATACAAAAAGCTTCAGACGGTCACAGAATCTTCTAAATTAACTACTGTGCCATGGTGAATGCTTTGTTATTGTTTCTGTTTCTCATAGATGTAGCTATAATCAGAATGTAGTGAATATAGATGGAATAAAAAAAAAGATGAAAGGATCTGAAAAAAATTTCCATGCCTTTTCTAGGGTAAGCAATGGAATGAAAGAAAGAAAAAGGAAGAAAACCTGGGACTTTAGTATCATCACTTTAAGCTGCCTAACTGTTCTTCCCAGAGTAAAGGGACTTAAAGAGGGATTTGAGGCAAAGCAAAGAGACAGTTTTATAGATATTTCACAGGAAATTTGGCCATCAAAACTACAAGGATCCTTGTCTGGGAAGTTAACAAGGGGTAGTGAGAGCTTATACTATGTGGAAAATGGAGGCAGGCATAAAGAAACTCTACTTATAAAGTAGATTCTGAAAGTACGCACTGCTCTTATTTATGAAATAAATGAAAATATCACAGAAGGGTACCAAAGCAGAGATACATGAGAGATACATTAAATATCCCTAATCTTTGAAGGAAGGATATTGTTTTTCACCTGTTTTCTGAATGAACACTAGTGGAACAATAGGGGCTGAGAAAAAAAATACTGTATACTTTATCAGGTAAAAAAAAGAGCGGGAAGAAAAGGCAAACTTTTTTTATAGGGTTTGTAATGATAGGGTAAGGGGCAATGGCTTCAAGCTGAAAGAGAGAAGCTTTAGATTGGATATTAGGAAGAAATTCTTAACTGTGAGAGTGATGAGGCACAGAAATAGGTTTTCCAGAGAGGTGGTGAATGTCCCATTCCTAGAAACATTCAAAACCAGTTTGGATGGGGCTCTGAGCAAGCCGATCTAGGTGAAGATGTCCTTGCTCGTTGCAGAGGGGCTGGAACTAAATAATCTTTAAAGGTGCCTTCTAATCCAAATTATCTCTGGTTCTATGATAAGAGTTTCAGGAACTTGTATATCTAGGAAGCGCTATGTCCTGAAGATGATATATTTGTTAAACTTAGATATTGCTTGGCTGTGAGGATCTAAAGGATAATTAGATAATGGACATCAGCCACTCTAAGGTCCACAGTTAGTGAAGAAGAACACAGTGAAAAGGTCTGTGGTGGGAAAATGTGTCATTCAGCCAAACTAAATTTAAATGGTAGGTCGTTCACAAAGGTGTCAGACTAAAAGCTTATTTAGGGCAAAAGGAGCCGGGGAAGAAATATATTGGTAGATCTATGAATCTTCAACAAAGAGATGACAAGGGTGTTTTTGGTTGTGGGTAAAATTACACAGAGCTAAAAGCTTAGTATATCTTTACCAAGAACTGGAGGATCCTCCAGAGGATGTGTTAAAAAAATGATTAGAGAAGCAGCCAAGGAAAGCCAGACCTGACAAATCCCAGAGATATTTCAAGGACAGCAGAAGCAAAGAGGCCAAGAGAAGTTACGGTTATAGCAGTGAGTCTGAGATCTGGCAACGTAGATGCCATTAGATGTTGTGGAAAGAATGGTTTCATTTAAGGGCAGAGGAGGAAAGCCAGATTGGAAAAGCTCTAGGAAGAAAAAGTGTAAACAGCACATTCAGAAAGCTTAGAGATGAAAGAGTGACTGCAGATGGGCCAGTAGCTAGAGATGGAAGGAGTCAAAAGTGTTTTATTTATGATGTGAGAGACTTAACATATGGTATAGCAAGTAGAATAGACTAGAAACAGTGAAAACAACAAACAAGAGGAGACCAAGAGGTTAAGGACAGCAATAAGGTAGGGGAAGAAAATGGGCACATGGGAGATGAAGAGCTAGAAAGAGAAAGGGTAACAGGATGCAAACAGAAAAGAACACAGGAAGCATGTCCATGTCTGTGACCACGAAGAAGGAAAAATTTTCATGGAAGAAGGGAGAGACAGAGGAAAGGAGGGAGAAGGTTGAACTTGCTAAGAGCTAACGTCAAGAGAATGAAAGGAGAGTTTAAGCAGAGACTTAGAGACGGTGAGGAGATGAACAGAACTGAAGGATTAGAGACAGCTAGACTGAGCAGAGCTGAAAAAGTAGAGTTGAGTGGTAATGAGGTGAGTATAAAATGCCTTTTCAAATGCAGTAAAAATTATGGTCTTCATATTTACTAGTTTCAACCCTCTCTTCTGAGATTTAGAAAGGCCGATATCAGAAGGGCCATCCTTCAGGACTGGATGGATTCTTCATAATAGTTTCCAAACAGAATTAAAAAGCTTGTTAATTGCCATTGCTATATGAGGAAAAGCAGTCATGAAATCACAGAAAAATCTGAAATTAGCACAGGTAGTTTTATGACAGGCATACTTTAGTCGCTGAGTTATTTTGTGTAAGCTTAGCCTGAACGGTGGCAATAGACACATTTCCAGTAAAATATTTCCAGTTGAATACAGTGTTATTTCCCCACATGGAAGACCCAGCCCTCTCTTTCCATAGCACAGTGTTCCTTAGTGCGGTCTGAGAGTCCTCCAGAGCACACGTGCAGCAGCTGCAAGGCTAATGCAAATCACAGCAGGCAGAGACTAGGACTGTAGAGCAAGATACAGACACCATTAGCCATGTTGGCTGCATTATGAACCAGATCAGGAAACCAATCCAGGTTAAAACTAACTCAGCAGAAGGTTTATTTTTAAACTGATTCATTTCCCCATCATCTTCACTGACTAGCTGCACAAAGGTTTGTGCTTGTAGAGGAAAGGAGATGGATGAGTAGTGTCAGAAGGGAAGAGAGGGTAATCTTCCTTTAGGGTACTCTTGGCATTATTTGTCTCTCCTCAAGGACTAAACTACCTTGCAGTCAGGGAATGAATAACTACCTGATTTTAGTCCAGTCCTAAATGAATAAAATTATGTTGTACATAAGTTTTGCAACTTCTCCAAGCTACACTAGACTCTCATCGTGTGACATCTTAGACTTATTCCCTGCACCAGATGAGACAGTTTGTACCTGGCACAAGTGAAAGTGAACCCAAGTTTCTTAAATAACTTTTGCTTATAGTCAGCCAATTATTTTTTAAAAATTGCCCTTCATTTCCTTAGTTTGCTTACAGTGCTCTTTCTCGGAAGTCCTCAAATAATTCCTCTCCTTCCTCAAAATGCTGTCCACCCTTCCCAAACTTACTTTGCAACCATGCCCTCTTGCCTTAGTGCCAATATTGTTTCTCTCCACCAAAGAGGTGACCTTACAACACAAAGGCCCTCAGGAGCAAGCAGAATTTTATATGGTCTGCTGTACAAAAGCTCTTCTGTATCCCATCTCATCTATCATTTCTTCTGTCCAAGTATCTGCTCCCTGCTGAATTATCTGAATTTATAAGCTATTGGTTAGCCCTTGTTTGTAGGGAAAGTAGGAATCAAAAATGATCGTTTAACTCATGCCTTCCAGCATGTTTGGGGTCAAAAGTTGTTCTAACTCCTTGCCAGTGAGAACAGACAGTGGGGACTGTTAGCACGCACACAGTCGGCACCACTGGAGAACGTTGTCTGAAATGTCTTTCGTTAGAGAGTCCTTTGGAGAAGCACTGAATCTGCTAATGCAGCAAATTCTGCATGGCCCACAGAAACACACTGCTGTGAATTTGAAACCATCTCAGAGCCAGGGTGCAATTGTAGAGGCAGAAAGCACATGTGCTCTGTAGTTTCCAGGACCTAGTGGTCTGAATGGTTTGAACCCTTGTTCAAACCAGTTCTCATACTTCTTAAACATATCCAGATCGACTGTCTCTCCTTTTTTTAAAAAAAATCTAATGAAGACTGAATTGTTTCATCAACAATAATGCCTACAGAAGAAGGTTTGTGAGAAAGACCTGTTTGGTAATTCAGTCGAGAAGGAAGGTGCTTACTTCTAGGTCCAAGACCTAACCATTTGTCTGGTGCACCTTCTTGAATGGCACCTTTTCTCTAAATCATTTCCTCAGAAAACAAAAATAAGATAATGTAATTTTTGCTCTGATTTCAGACAAAATAAATGTTAGAACCTCTAAATCTTTCATTGAAAAAAACCCCCCAACCCAAAACAAAAATAAAAACCAACCCCCTCTGCCCCCCCCCCAAAAAAATTTATTAGTTGTGCTTTAGCAAGTCCTGCCTGGAGCCTTCAGTTTGGAACCGTGTTTGAAAATGTTGGCCTTGTGTCTGTTTCATGAATGACACAAAGTCTACCCAACAAATGAGCATTGTAGACTTCAATTATTCCTGATCTGTTTTTTTCCTAACCTGTTTTATAAAGCTTTTAAAATGAGATAATCTTGCAATTTCACAAATTTCATGTGAAATATCTTAATTTGCACATGAGAAATGGCTTTGACTCTTCCTGCTTCTTACAGATCTTGTCTCCCTTTTCTGCTTGCTGCTGCAAAACACCCAATGAATTCTCTGTCTCAATGAATTCTCAACACACACATTGACAATAGCTATTTTCAGACTGTGGAGAGCAGACATATAGGTCTGTATGGCCCTTTTCTTAAAAAAGACTGCAGGGAAATGGCCCTCTACTTCATGAAATTAATGAACAGCCAGAATGATTTGTGAAAAACAACTGTTTTATAGGACCACCACTTGCAGTATGGGCTGGATCCCACAATGTGGAAGAAATCCAGATTTCAGATTAATTTCTTGACATTTCAACCTTATCCTGCACCCCATCCACCAACACAGAACATATTCAAGATTAGCAAAGATACTTCTGGCGACACACTGCAACCATGGGAAATTGGAACACGAGTCATGCCATATCTACTGACAGCTAATAAAGTACTCCACAGCACTGAAAAAGATGTATTTTCTATGCCTGAAGATCATGTAGCTTGGTCTGGTTTTTACTAAATAGTGCTGAACTTTTGGCTGTTTATTCCCAGCTCTGTGATGTAAGCTGGCCTCCCTGGAAGCCAGACTCCAAGTGCAGCAACCATTCTGTACACACACACTGCATGGAAAGAGTTACCTAGTAATAAAAAACATATGAAGCTCTGAGATCAGTTCCCCTTTCTCCCTCCCCAGGTGTTCCTTTGTGGTTGTGATTTGTGCATAAGCGTATAGAAAATGCTGCATATACAGGCCAAGTTATACAAAGATTTCAGGCTCCCAACCCCTAGTTAAGCATCTTACTTTGGGTTTCTAAAAAAGAATAAGGAACCTAAATACCTTTGTAGGTCTGGCCTGCAGGATCCAGTTTGAATAGTGGGAGAGGAATGGAGTGAGGTTTCATATTGCTGTTCACTGGCCAACAAGCACCCTACACTGTCAGCCCAGATGGTTTCTGGAATCACTTGGCATTCAGCTAGCTCTGGTTTTATTACACTAATGTATTCATTTGTTTCATAGATAATTAACATTTTAACACTCACAAAACTGACTGTTAGTTCTGCATCCACTGTGTTTCAGAACTTCTTCTCTCCCAAGACACTCTTTAAAATATTTCACACTGCAACCTTATCAGAGAATGCCTTTTATAAAACTTTCTCTTACGTTCTGTATTTTTTCTTTTGCATAACAAAACAAACACAAGCACTAGATCTTTAACTGATGGTTGAGTTTGGCCTTATTCCACTGAAAACAATGTAGTTACACTGCTAGGCACCAGGATTGAAACCACTCAATCTACAATTACACATACTTTTCTGAAGTAAGCAGGTTGCTGAATCAGAAACTGATCTGAGAATTAAGATTATTTGCAATATCTTGGAAATTCTATCCCGAAGTCCTTACTCAAAACTTCATTTCAGTAGGAGCTTTGTCAAAATATTTTTCACATTTTTTTTCTTTTCATATCAACACATCCACTGACACTTGCAATTCCTTCCCATTCATGTCACAAGCAACTTTTGCAAGAGTGCTATTCAACCCCCCAAAAAGTGTGATATTATTCATCTTAATAAAAATGTCATAAAGATCCCATAGCCTTACAGGCTTCTATCAGAACTCCCTTCCTAGTTTGTTAGCAAGCAGCATATAGTTCGTTTTTTCAGCTCTGTGTACACATAGCTTATTTTCTTACTTTGTTTATGGAAGAGTCACATGGGCAAAATCCATCACTTCCTGAAATCGCAGTATGTCATCTCACCTCCTTTTTCTTTAATCCCTGGGATAGGTCTGTCAGCAAAGGAAACAGAATTGGCTTTCTGACATTCTTTTCCTGTCAGTCCATATAAGGCATATTGGTTTGGTTTTTTCCCCCTTCTGGCTCCTGTCAGAACCTGTGCATCAGATGTGGAACTCCTTGTTGCATGACTGTGTGCACAATAAAAGCCCACAGGCATCAATGAGGAAATCAGACACCATAAGAAGATTTAAATCCACTGTGGGCTACTAAACACAAAGGAATACTTGAGCCAACCTGGTCATTAAAGACTGGAAAAGTGTGCTGAAAAAAGATTATTTTACATATTCTCTAGTTTTGTTCTCTTCCTGAGTACCCATTATTGGACATTGCAGGGGGAAAAGATAGAGAACTCAATGGAGATTTGGTCTAACTCTGAAAAGATCAATCCTATCATATGCATTGGGTATTTAATAATGTGTACCGATATTTTCTAGGAGCCAAATTTAAGCTACACAACCAGTAAGATGGACAACACCTTTTCCCTTTTCCAGTTTCTATTCCCCATAAATTCTCAGAACAATCCCTGATTGTTAGCTAGACCTTTGAATTGTTTGAGATTAAATGTACAGGTCTCTGTTGGTTTGAACACACATATAACACTTCTTCCTTAGCCTGTTCTTTATTTGGTCTATTTTCTTATCCTTCCATCAAAATGTCCTTTATCAATGTCTTTTAATTTTCTGATTTAGCTTTTATTGATACTTCCCAGGTTCTCATTTTAAAAATTCTTATTCCACTTTAGTTATTGCTCCCTTGATTCCTACAGATTTATACCATTTTCTACATTTGCCTTATTTCATACTTGTTTCTGACTTTCTGGTTCTTTAAGTCCTCTTAATGCATTCCGTTTTGTATCTTTATGTATTTCGTAGCTCAGTTTTGGAAATTATTTCCTATTTGACTTGTCTTTGAAACAACAGAACAACCATTACTGCCTTTTAGATTAATTAGAATTTTTCTAATTCATTTCAGAGAGTAGAAACAGAGACTTTTCCTTTGTCCTTACACACGTATGTAATGTGTGTGTGTGTGTGTGTGTGTGTGTGTGTGTGTGTGTGTGTCTACAGAACCTGAGCTCACCTTGCAGGGAGCAACAGTGAACTTTTGTTTTTAGGGATCAGGATCTCGGCTGGCACACAGCCTCAGCTAATCCAGACTAGCACAGTCACTGACAGAACCATCTATCTGCCAACATCTCAGAAGATTTTTATTCACAAGCTGCCTTACAGCAGCCTCATGTTTCAGCAGTGCTATACTAGGTCACCAGCAAGTAGTTGGGTTATATGTTTATTTTAAAACTTTTCTACTCTATACCCCCATGCTGCAGCACAAAATGTACCTGGCAGACACAAGAGTTAATCATAGAGGAGAAAAGAAGTCACAAATTAATTTAAAATCATAGTATAATAGTTTGAATGTCAGCAGATGTCAGCCATTATGTGGCTGCATAAAAATTTATAACACAATTGTTCGTAAGTACATTGGAAAATAAGCATGTCCCTCTTTATCAGGTCAATGGCATTCTATGAAAAGATCAGTGTTTGCAAAGGCTGTATAAAAGGTACACTCTTATCAATTCTGTGTACTATGCTCATATATATCCATAAGAGATGCAAGATACTTGAAAGAATAAGTGATTTAGATTCCAATCCCAGTAACAGTTAAGCATAAGAGTACTGCCTCTAACATGCTTGGCATATCAAGGCCATCATGAAAAAAAGTCAAATTAATTCTTGAGACATCTAAAAAGCTTAGGAAAAAAGATGACTGCAGAATTTTATGATTTTAAATTGCCATATATTGCTTGCTGTACTTTTTTGTATTACAATGTAGCTAGATGCCCATGATAAGGAAAAAAAATGTTAAGGAAAGGAAAGTTTTTCAATTGTTGTTTATTTGTATTATGGTAGCATCTAAGTATCCCCTCTGTTCAGTGAACGGTGTCTTGTGATTGGCACTACACAAACAGAGAAGCTTCCTACTAACTATAGCCACTTTTTACCCTACTTGCTCTTATTGACCACAAGAAAAACTGAGTGATGAAAGGACGAGAGCCACTCTACTAATTTTAAAAGTATCTAAAAGAGCTAACTCAAGACTAGGCAAATCTTCTAGGCTACCCTTCTAGATGTTGGAGGAGACAGAAAACTTGGCGTGGTGTCTGGGGTGAATTGACCAAAGCATCTTTTCCCTCCTGTGCATGGACGAGGGGAACCTGCGCAAAGCTCTCTTCTGGTCTGCCCTGGGATGGGGGCAGAGCAGTGCTGAGAATCCTGGGTGCTCCTGATGCCTGGCCAGAACAAATCCAGCATTTAGCCAAGACTTGCTATGCTATTCTTAAGGCAGAAAGCCAAGCCAAAGGTTTGAATCAGACATTTTCAATGTTTTGTTTGAATCAGACATGTTCAATGTTTTGTGTTTCTAATTAAAGTTTACAGTTTTAATGTTTTGTTTCCAGTGTTTATTTTTAGCTAGATGATGGCTCCTTTTATTATTAGAGGAGATAATTTTGCTTAATGTTTTTTTTTAATTCTGAGAACAAACACAAAAGGAGGTTTCAGTACAGCTTTGTGTTCTTGGTGAGCGTGGGAGACTGTTGGGTCATGCTGCTCTTCACAAATAATTTTCAGTGTCACCAAGGGTTGGCCAACATGCAGTGAGGGAAGAGACATTTACAGCAACTAGCGTGACTTGTTCCAGATTAAATATAAGGGCCTATCCCTGTTATTTTAGAGTCAAAAAACCTGTTGTCACGTACAGATAAGTCCTATGACCCAATCAGGTACATTTGGGATATTTTTATCTGATGATCCATGTAAACCTGTCAAACATTTTGTTTCCTTCAGACATGAAGTTGGTCTAACTTACTGAAGTAAATGAGATTTTTTCCATTGACTGTAGTGGGAGATGAGTCAGTCCTCAGAACTGGTTGCATCCTTGAGGTTTCCCAAGGCATACTTTCAAATACTTTAGTTAATGAAAATAAATTAACAGAATCTAAAATTCCTTGCTAGAGGCAATAGTGTCAATCAAAGGTGATTCATAGCTACTACTACTTTGGAGTTACCTCTATTGCTTTTACATTCTGCAAATCCTGTTGGTCCATTTCCATGTTGCTAGTCAGTTCAGAAGTTGATTCTGAATCAACTTGCTGGAAGACACATTGGTAGTATTTATAGAAGCTCATGATGCTCTGCCTGGATGCCCTGTGAGCTGAAATGATATTTCTAACACCCATAGTGTTCTGTTTCCCAGTGTTCTACATTATATATCTTTGCTTTCTGAGCTACTTATCAATCTCTAAATGCATCTGTGGATGGTTTAATAAATTCTGTGTATTCTCAAGGTTGTTGATTCACTAACAGTGCCTGTTTCAACTCTTTATTTTTTTGTTAGAACTATAAAATAAAGAATTGGAAATCTTGGAAAGGACTTGTATGTGTACAAATCTTTTCTGACTCTGGAGTGCCTGTGAAACAGCATGGCAGTCTTCCTAAAATAGAAGTATGGAACAAACGTGAAAAATGGAAAGCAGTTCTTTAGAGGATACATCCCTTTTGTTAGCACATAACTTCTTTTTTCTATGATTTGTTTAAAACATCCTCAAGCATGCAATTAAACCCTCAAGCATGCAATTAAATTATTTGACACTTAAATTTACTTTTGAAATTATGTTTATAATTTCCATACATAATTGTTTTAAATTAATTCATTAAACTCTTTATTGTGCGTGGCTTAAATTAATTCTAATCTGTAGCTCATCCACATCAGAATCAATATGAAATACCTTCTGCTTTCATCTCTACCCACAGCAGGAAAAAACTCTTTTGATTACAGCACTGAGGTAAGAAAAGACATGATTTTGATAATTGAAAGCACTACAACTGGAAGGTGGAGCATTTAAAAATTTTCTGGTATATTCTAGAAGCATCTAAATGTGCTACCTAATCCTTCTATACACAGTCATTCAAATAGATAAATGGTATTCAACCTCTTTGGAGGTTTCAGTGTCTCAGTGATGCTTGTGATTTCCAGAATGGTACTTTGGTTTTTTTTCCACTGACAGTGATGAAAACCACTACAAGAGGTCAGATACTTCTTAAGTTGAAGATGCTACTGAGTGAAAACCTTTTTAGTTTAACATGATGCTCCTGTGCTTCACATTTATATTTATGAGCAAACAACTTTTCATTAACTTAATCCACAATTATTACATTGTCTCACATTTTGTCATATCTAAGACTGCATATTATTCTGCATTTATGCAAAGGTTGGTGCATCCTCAAAGTTCTAAACATTGGCTGCAATGCACTTTTTGTATTATCATATTCCTGTTGCAATTTCTTTCTCTTATGGAAAAATATTATCCAGACAACTGATTTTTCCTCTTTCAACTGTGGAATAACAGTCACTGGATATTTTTTATATTTATACAGGTAGAGGCATCAGTGAGCACAGAGAAAACCATGCTTTTTTCAATTAATCATTGCTTTTACATTTGAAAAAATTATTACATTGTTGACTATATATAGATATTCTCTTATGAGGATGTATTATTTCTCTGTGAGAGAACTTCAGAAAACCAAATGGTTTTAAATTACTGTCATGAGAGGATTACATGTCTGTTTTTTTACTTTTAACACAGTCATCATATATTTTTCTATAATTTTACATTTTATAAAAAAATTTTCTAACTTTATTTCTTAGTAGCTATGCTGGAATTCCTATTGTAATTTCATAAAATACTTCTTTAGCTACAGCAAATTTTGTGACAATTATTGTGCTTTTTCTTGGCACTTAAAAATAATTTCTTGAGCAAATGAAATAGAAAATTCATATTAAATAGTCAACTTTTATTATCTAAATACTTTTTTACTCTATATTACATGTGCATTGGGCTAGTAATCCAAAATATTTGCCTATACACTCATGTTGTTTATCCAGTTAAAAGAATAAATAAAATGAAATAAAACAATCTTTGAGCAATTGATGCCTGGGAATCCGAGCTGTAATTCCTTTAGAAAGACTGCAGCTATTTTGCAAATGCATTTCCCACCTTTTGCATTTTAACAGTATCTGAAATCTTTGCCATGCAAATTATTAAAAAGTATGGGGAATCCTTGGTTTTGAATATGCCATCTAAATGTAAACTGGTATTGCTTGAGCTCACTTACACATGCCTTTCTTTTCAGACAGGACTCGGGCAAATGAAGACACCTTTGGCAAAGAGGCTTTAGATTCAGTCAATCGTCAGATCTTCCCTTGAGAAGCAAATCCTGTCATATTTGCATTAATCACTATCACTACTTGGTTCTTTTCCTCTCTTTTTACCAAATACAAAAGAAAGAGTCCTCCAACAGTGTTGGAGCTGACGGGTGTCCACTTCAATTTTTTGAGACAGATCTTTTATTTCCTTCAAAGGGCTTCAAAGCCTCAACCTGTCCTGCCTAAAGCCCAGAGAAAACCTCTTTGCAGTACCTCCCACTTGATTGGGAAGCTTCCTTTTCTGCAGCCCCACCACTAGCTCAGAAAGTGTTGGCATGTTGCACGTCTCAATCCTATGCTACCCATCAAAACTGCAATAAACTTAGCAGCATTCATAGGTATCAAATATTTACAGAACAGTTAATGAAACGTGTCCAGAAATGTTCTTTCAAGCTCTTTACTTGTGTCATACATGAAAATTAAAGATCTGTGTTAATAAAATTATTTTTTTTAAAACAGGAAACATTTAAAATTAAGCTAAATGGATCATTTCTTATTTCAGGTTTACAAGACCTTGAGGTCTTCAAATAACCTAAAAGACAACACTATTTTTGAAAGAAGCTTTGTGGATTGGTTTTACTCAAAGATTGGACTTGTTTTGATTGAATTATACAGTGAAAACAAAGATCAATTAAAAGTTTCATTATTTAGTGTCTCTCTCACTGGTTTGTTGACTGAGCCTTTCTTGTACTCTGGCAAGTAACTGATGAATTTTGTAATATTACTTTGAAATAAGGAATGAATGGGCTCCCTGTCTGGATGCACCAATATTTTGGCCTTGACACAACCAACAGTAGCCATAACAAAGAGAAAGGTCGAGCGAGATATTGCATTCAACCTATCCAGCTCATTTCAGAGACACGTCTAAACCCACTAAACACCCCTGCAGCACAATTTTCTGGACTAAAATACAGCTATAAATGATCTACAGACTGAGACTCACTCAGATTTCTACAACAGAAGCTTTGTACCTTCCTTCAGCTGTAGCTCTTTAATCATGTCTTTTTTTAAAAAGTTAAATTTAAAAGCAATAAAACACAAATTAAATAAAACTAAATTTTATATTATGCTGTTTGCCTGGCAAATCTTCTGAAAGAAATATTTGAAAGTTTACCAAATAGATCAAGTAATGATATTTTCCAGACTCTGGTTTTATCATCATGTAGTTTAAGCAATGATAGATGGCTTTCAGCCATTATTGGTCAGATAAGTACCAGTCAAAGGACTGGAGGATCGTGGTGGTGATATTTCTGCTCTTGGTTTAGTTCTAGTGTAAGTTGATCTGTATATCTTGTAATGGTTTTTGGTTATTGAAGCAATGCTCCATTTGTTCTCTTTGTACTGGTAAGCAGATGGGTCCAAATCTTCCCCTAAACACAGAGGAACTGAAGTGTATCCGAGGGCAAAACGAAGCCCATGTGATTTTATAAATTAACTTATACATTTCTTGACATTTAAGAACACATATTTTATATTTTTTCATAAAAACATTTTGAAAACAGCATGAGACATATTAAAGCTGCAGATGTGCCAAAGAAAAGAGACTTGGACTTTGTGTGTATCCTTTGCACATGCAATGTAGGATTTCCCTTTGAATTTTTCCAAGCCCCACATTAAAAAGTAGAATAATCTGTGATGATACTTAATAATTTTAACAGACACTACTGTTATTTGACAGTCTTCCATAAAACACATGGATGCAGCTATTTTTTTTCAGAAATTTTAGTATTTATGGTACAGCTATTTGAGTTAATAAGAACAGAACGATGCTAGTACATAAGTCCTCATCCTGCTCCAAAAAGAATGAATGCCCTGGGTGTGACTCCAAATATACCTCTCTCTTGGGTTTCTCTTGCATTAACTTAAATTACAATGAACCATAATAGTGCATATTTTCTCTAGAACTTGGCTGGGCCTCAGGTCTCTCTGATGGCTCCTTCTCTACTCTGCTTCCTAACCCACTAGTGCTACTGAAAACCCTTTGCTCTGGCATTGAAGTCAAGTGTCAGGGAAGAGTTAATTTTGCAAACATGTTCAGATATGAGTTTTCTTTATCAAACCAGATCCTCTAAGCAGATACTCTATAAGTGAATATATTCTTGAGGTTCTGGTTCCTTCTTCAATACGTGAAAGCAAGACACCAAAAAAAGACAATTGCATCTTAGGCACTGCATGTTATATCTGGTCATAGAGAAAGTGTTCTGCCAGTTGGCTGTTTAAATTCTGAAATGATAACATTATATTAGATTTTGTAATGCTGAATTCAAATTCAGATCTGGTTTCATACCAATCTAAACGTATTCCAGAAACAGTGTTTCCACACCCATTTTCTATGGCTATAAATGGTGAATATCCATATTAAAACAAGAAGAAATGATCCTTCCAGGAAGCAACAATGGTATGTACAGGAGCAATTTGCTGTGTTCTAGCATCTTCCATTATTGTCAGGAGCAAAGCTCCAGATCTATGTTTACAACGAATTATTATGGTGTATGTCACAGTATTTCCAAGAATCTCATCCATTTAGAGATTGTTTTGAAGGAGATATTATTTAGTATCTTTTGGAGCCAAACTAATTAACTGCCTTAGTATTCAAACTTTGTTTTTAACAATCTGAGCTCATATTTATAGGAGAGAGACATATTAACTAGTATTGCGATGCCGCTCCCTGGAAACATTAAGTCATCCCTGCAGATTAAATCTTCTAAAATATAAAGCCTATTGTAGTAGATCCTGACCTGAAACATTATTCTTTCTTGGGGTGGGAAAAGGGAAAATTATTATTAGTTTATCTTCTTTCATAAGGAAGTAAAGAATGTATTGTAGAGATTTTTTTCTTTCTGCTCAGAAAACAATAATTCCTTAAAAAAAAAAGAGAGAAATGGGGGGGTGGGGAAGAGAAAAAGGAAAAGAAGAAAGAGAAACTGACTTTCCTACATTAAAGAGAAATCAACTTTCCTGCATTAATTAGACCAATGTTTAAATGTGTGGATAAAATTCAGATTATCTTTAAAAATTATTGGAAACCCAGGTAAATATTTGTCCGGGCTCATAACATGCTTCAAAAATTATATTCTTGCTGAAATTTACTGTATTATTTCTGTTCTTCATTTGATGTCACTCAGAGGTCTAGGAAAAATGATTTCATATAAATGCAGATGCGAGAATCTACAAAGCAGTTTGAATGCATGTTTGCATTTTGCAAAAGTAATAAAAGGGGTTGGATTAAGTTTTTCTTCCTAATACTGTTCATATTGTAACACAGATATGATCAATTTGAATATTCTATTTATGCATTTGAAAGTAACATTAAATACTAGAATAGGTGGAAACTCTCTCTTAACTATAGTCACATTATGACCAATAATTCAGAAACTGTGCTCTTCTATTACAGTTTTAGACCTTTTTTATACATTCACAGAGTTACAGCAAGCTATCTTACTGGGGCTCATTCAGCTTATGAAACACTCAGTAAGAGTTCAATGGAGTCAGGGAACCCAGTCATGGCTTCAGCAGGTTTCCCGGAGTGAATCCTGCGATGCCTATCCTGCCTTGGACACAGCTCGCAGCGACCACATGGCTGGGCTGCCAGCACGCTGCCCCGTACCTGGCTGCAGGATCACAGCTCACTGCTGTTGGACTCAGCCTTCACAAATCTCAGTCTTCTAGCGCTGGGGATGAGCGCTGCCATCCTTACGAGCAAGGAAAACCGAGCTGGGAGAAGGTCGGTTTGCATTCGGCCACACAGTAAGTGGGTGATAGAGCAGCACAGGAGCTGGAGAGCCGCTGGCCAGGGAGAGGCCACGAGCACACCGTGTTGCTGCAGTGGTCAGGCCATGCGCCAGTACAAGCCGAGACATTCTAGGATAAATTGGCAGTACGCGCTCCGCAAAGTTTTCCTCCATTTCTTTTATTATGTAGTGAGTGATACATCAAAATCCCCTGTCTTAAAAGGATATAGAATAGCCATACATGTTCACTGAAAATTTATATCATTGAAGGCCAGCCTGAAGAAATGAAAGCTGGAACAAAAAAATTAATAAGGTACAAGATTAATTAATATTTTGTCTCATTGGTAAGCATTTTAAATGTGTAGTATATATTTACATAAACAATGCTAAAATGCTCAACAAACAATTTAACTGATAGGTGGCATAGCAAAGAAAATTATATTTTTAAAAAATTCACATGGAGAAGGAAGAGAGTGAAGGAATTTTTACATGGTCATTAGCTTGCAGAATGAAAACAATTCATTGATATCTATTCCACGTGTTAGCATCTGGCCCTCAGGGAGGCAATATGACTATCCAACTTGAAGAAAACAAGATTTTAAAAAAAAAGTACTTGAAAAATTTCCCCGGAAAATCTGCTTAATGCTGGCAATATTAAGTCATGGGCATAGCTCTGTGACCTGGGACTCTTGAAGCACTGAGCAAAAACTTGAAACTGGGCCTCTGGGTCCCTGGTGACAAAGTCAGTGTAATGTTGCAGGAATGTTCATGTTTTTTGACATACGGAACACTTCAGCAGTTGATCCCTGTTCCTTTTCTCTCCCTATTCTTCTTTCCTTTGCAGAAATGTCATTTATTTAATTAGAATAAATGGGCTATGCTAAGTATTTGAACCAAATCTGGGATGTAGCAATATTTGGATGTGCCCTCAACCACAAACTCAGCATGCCCGTGCCTCTACAATGTTGACTTTGGACTCTTGAGAACCCAAGCACAACTGGGGCACTTGGGGCAGGACAACTGGATAAGAAGAAGAAATTTGTGGGCCAAGGAACTTGACCAAATATTGCGTTCCAAAAGGCAGCTCTGTACACAAAGAAAAAGGGGAGCAATAGTTTATTCAAGTGGCTCAACAAAAAACAGATGGTGAGATTTCAACAGAGCAAAGGACTGATGGGCAGTTAAAGCAGACAGACACCCTCAGAAGACTAAGACCCCAAAACTGATATGCTTAATACTATGATATCCTGTGAGACTTAAACTTCTGAAGCTAGTTTGAGTGTTTCAGTATTTAAATTGACAAGTAGTGTTTCCTCACAGGAATCTGACCTGTTTCTGAAAACAGTTTCTGGGTTTCTTAAAACAGGTCAGATGTTGCCTTTTGTGGTTCTGTTTGTAGTTTGTTTTTTTTTTTAATTTTCACACAAATGTAGGAGAAGAATATAGTCAACCTAAAAGCTTTCAGATTTTTCCATGAGCCCTTCCCCACCTCTGGGTAAGCTTCCTATCCTAGCAGGGACCTTTTCCTCTAATATTTAGACAATCAATATCTCTTGACTTGATGCACTATCCTTGTTTTCACATTCCTGAGAATCACCTCAAAATGACCCTAAGGTAGAGAGGAGGAAAAGTAAACTAGCGAAACATAAAAAAAAAAAAAAAAATAAAAAAAAAAAATTAGAGGTACAACTTTAGTTTCTGGTGACAGGAGTGATGAGATTTTTCATTTTGTCAAATTTATAACAAACTTTAAATTCATGCTTTTTGGAGACAGAATAGAACTTTAAACTATTGAGTCTAAATTTCCTTTTACTTCTGGTAAAATGCAAGTTCTAGGCTGTAGCAGGTTTTTCTGTTTTGTTTTGCTATAATTTTATTCCCCTGGTAATCCCAGAAGCAGGACAAGAATTAATTTCAAACAAGTATCTTTATTGTTTGCATAGCTCTGTACTGTTTAATTACAAAAACATGTTAGTTGTTTTTTTAATTTAATTTTCTTTGAGAAAATGATGGTTCAAATTAAGGGGGGAAAAGTTTTTCAAAACTCAACAGTTCTGTGAAACCTTAAACTGTTTTTCTTTATGTTGTCTAAAGTTTTGAAAAAGCCCTAAATGCTACCAGTTGGGGTTTTTTGGTTTGGTTTGGTTTGGTTTTAGGTCTTTTTAAAGGATCAGAGACATAAATCAGTCACTGATTATGGTCAGTTGAGCCCAGACAAGTAACAGTGGATGAATTTTCTAATCACACTATCATGTTACTATGTGTATTTTTTGCATCCACTGTATGCAAAGTTGTTCTGAACATGGAGGTCAACAATTATTACTCACCAAAATTTTACTTACAGTTTAGGCTTTCATATCGCAATGAACAGTGTGTAGATTCTCATTGAAGAAGGCAAACATCTGTTGAGCAAGGAAGGAAGGGTTAGTCAGCTTTCTCTAAGAAATAAGAATGCAAATTAAAGTGGAAATACTTTGCAAATTTTAGTTCACAGTCCTGAAAGTGAGGACGTGTTCAAAAACACCAAAGATTGAGCCAAAGCTTGGCTGTCACATGAAACTTAATATTCATTGGAAGAAGGATATTGCAAGATGCATTTCTACGTGATCTACTTTGCCACTTGTTGCAGATCACTGGAAAGTCTCCTACTGGGTATTAGTGAAAAAAAGCTATGAAACCCCAGAATGATCTCAAACTTTAACAGAAATTATCTGATTTGAAAATTCAACCATTAATATTTTAATTACTAGTGGCCTTTTAAAACATTGTAGTCTTCCAATCATCAAGAATTAACTGCAATTTGTTACCAGCATTTTAACAGAAGAGCCAATAAGATTTTTCTCCAGTGCCTGTGCTAATTCCATCTTTTCCAACTGTGGTGCATTGAAGGCAATGGCAGAGATATCCAAAGGTTTAAACTGTCTTTTGCCTTTTGATGACCACAGAAAACACTCTCTTAGTATTCAGGAAGAAACAAACATTTGAATATACTATTATGTGGGCACATAAGAACTCTGTATTTTTACCAGAACATAAATGTCCAGTAAAACTCTACATACATATAGAGAACTCCATCAATGTCATTAAAATCAGATAAGACAGAAAATTATGTAGCTGAGTACTGCCCTTGGGAAACCTCCTATTTGGTCCCATCACCTCATTCTAGAGTTTGATTTTCATATTGCGTAGTGTGTTTTTATATCCCAGAAATTAGTTGTCTATAGCGGATATAAGGTACCAGAATCCAAAGTTTAAAATTTTCCCACTGAGCACATTAGAAGGACCAAAAATTCCTGTAAGCCATGGTATGTACAAACCATTTGTCTGCTTAGTTTCCAAAAATATAATGTTTAATAAATGGACCAGAAATAAACTGAAGCAAATCCTGAAGGATATGCAGCACAATATCTGAGGCAGATTTTGATAATGTGCAATTTACCATATCCAGTGATTCATTAAGCATAAATCCTTTGTACTTGAAAGTCAAGTATTCTAGAAATAAAATCTCAAATTTGTTGAAGAGAGTGGGAGTTTTCTCTTTGATTTCTAGGGTCCTGCATTTTATTGTAGGCACATTTTCTCTTCTAAAAGCACAATTCACGTGAAATTAATTGAGTGGACAAATTATATTAAATTGGTGCATTGCTTGTTTCTGTCTTTAGACATGCATTGCACAGTATAGACCTGAGATGGTACCAAAGAGGGATTGATGTGAATGAAAGAATTTCTTGACTTCAAAGGGTCAGTGTTATAAAATCAAATCTTCTATACATACATATTTATGATATTCAGGAAACTAACTTCACCAAATAACATCCTTGCACTGATATATTTTATTTCAGAAATTAAAATAAGCTACACTGTTTGGCAGTATTTTATCATAAGGAACACTTATGTACTATATTTGAAAAATATCCTAGAAATAGTTGAATAACTTTTTTGTCAGATCTGCCAATTAGTCTTACTGAAATATTTCAGAATTCTGTATTCCAGATACTTTAGCCAGAGAACTAAATGTGAAGGTGGGAATCTCTAAATAATTTACTCATTTTACATATCTAAAATTTGTTTGCAGAAGTGTTTAACCAAGTAGCCTGAAGGTATAATTTCTGCTGAGCTAATATTAGTCCCTGGCTCAGCTGGGGGGCTTAAATGCCTGCATTCTGCAAAAATGTGAGATATACCTGCCTGAAAAATAGGAGTATTGCTGTCAGCATCAGTTCTTGTGTCTCAAATTAGATGTATTTCCAAACTCTTGTTAAAATCTGAGTTCTATGGTTAACTGTTCAAAACCCAGTGTTTGAATGATGGAGTCTCTGACACGAAGAACATCGCTTCATTTCTTTTAACTTCTTTGAGCAATCTGTGAAAATTCTTCCATGAGCTTCCCTTTCCTTGGTGACCTGAGATGACTTAAATTAACTACAATGCACTATGTGGAAAACAGTGTCTCCAATCCGTCCTTCCCCACTTGTCACTTTTAATTTATTGGCCACCCACCCCTCTTTTTTCTTTTTGTTCTTGTCCAAATTTTCCTATTTCCAGCATATGTTTTAAGATTAAAAAACTCTTATTTGGCAGGCAGTATAAACGCTGTACCTCAACAGATGTTTTTAGTGTCAGTGCAAGAAGCGGCCACACGCTGATGCGGTTCTGCTTGGCACCGTTTCTTGTCTGGAGAGACTGACACTGCATGAATATATTCATTTTACTGCTGGGTTCTTTTTGTCATTTTTTTTCCTTTTTTCCCCTCTCATGACACTGTGGTAAATTTGGTGTTTCTGTGACTTGTTCCCTCTTTGCATATGACTTTGTTTTATAAGTCATCCAAGTCTTGTTTTTGTAGACTACAACTGACCTGAATTTACCTTTGAGCACCTCTCCCTTTCCTTTAACTGTGTTACCAGGAATATGTTTTCAGGTTAACTTGTAGCCTTTACCAACTGTTTTCATGTGTCTCAATATCACTATTTCTCTCCAAAATGTATTGCTATGCACATGCATCAAAATAGTTAGGGCCTCAGTAAGTACTATCCACGAGTTCAACAGATTTTTTTATTTACTCAGCTGGTCATGTTCTTGTACGAAGCAGGTTTTTTTCAAGCTGTATTTGAAACAGGGGACAGGTTATGTAAGGGCATAATAAAAATATGGCTTTTGTGAAGGTACAAGTATGATCCAAAAGAGACTTTCTTTCTAAGTCTCCTTCCGTCTCCTAATCTAAATGGATTTTTTTGGCCTGATGACAGGGAAGGTTCTTCTGTGCAAATTCATGCCAGGTAACAGCTGAAAATGAGAACTGGAAAAGTGGACAAGAGTAAAAAAATGTGAAGCTAAACATTATGAATTTAGAGTGCATGCTGACCATAAAAATCTCTTCTGGCTAAGTGTTAGCAAATGGTGCCATATGAGACACCACAACATTTCCCTAAGCTTGCGAAAGGCCATAATTGTGGTACTCCAGATAATCTCATGTGGTAACTGCTTATAAAAATTGACTCTTTAATGGCAATCTCTGTGCCATATATTTTCATTATTGCCCCTCTGCAAGAAAAGTGAAGCATAAGATGGAAATAAAAAAGAAAAATCAAGTGATGGGGCATTTAATTTTCAAAGAACAAGAATATTTGTCACATCCAAAGCCTAACCATGAGGATGCTTACCTGCCTGATGAACAGTGCTCTCTCTGAAGTCCAGAAAAGGCTTTTCCAGCTGACTCCCTTAGCTAACAACAAAGCTGTACTCTCTCCTTCACTGCTAATCTGTTGCCTTTTCAGCCATTCACAGAAGGAGTATACTCTTTTGGGCCACCTCCAAGAAAACGGAAAACTGGAGTGTAAACCCACTTAAACTGTGAGGGGAAGGGGGTTGTGACCAATATTGTCCACTTTCTAGTCAGTACTTCTAACTGCTAAGCTACTACACAAAGAACAGGTCTGTAGTACTGGGATTTTTAAAGGATGAACCCTGCTCAGGAAAACATGGATCTTTCCAAGGTCAGCATCCAGAAGTGGACGCAATCCCTGTATTCCAGAGGGCAATGGGAGTTCACCTTCATTGCCTCTCCTTGCTAAGCACATCTGAGAGCTGCTTATCTTCTTCTCAGGTAATGGCTGTGACCCTGCTGGGTTTGGGCACTTTTTTTAGGTACAGATACTTTTATACCAACCAAAGTCTTCCTTTTTGGAGTTCATTCCAACAGACAACCAGCACATGATGCTGCATGGAAGTGTGTGGTGTATCCTCCTCGTCTCCACTACGGCTTCACAGGAAATGATACTGCTGTTTGAAAGGAGCAGTGCAGGGAGCAGCTCAAAGAGGCAGTCCCACTGCTTATTTTGCTTTTCACTTGCTATAGATTCCTGCTGGACTCCCCTGGCTTTCCTTCTCTCTCTGCTTTGTGCAAGTAACTGAAGATGTTACTTCAAAAGTCAGGGTGATGGAGCTCAGCCTGACCTTAGGTAGCACTCAGTGGACTGTCATATCTCTACTGGAGCCGGCACAGACACACAAGCCTTCACACGTCTCATTCTTCCGGCTGCTTTTGTTGCAAACAAATATTTATTTTGGAGAAAGCAGGGGAAATCCAATTCTCTAGTTGTGGTTTCGATTCCTTTTGTCTGCAACATGTTCTGCTAGGGAAGTGATGCACAGTGGTTTCTTCTTCAAATTTGCTTCTGGCTCAGCAAGAAGGTGGGTGGCAGGGCAGTTGGAAGTCATCAAGCACAAGCAATAATGTTTAGTAACCTTTTGTATAACTCTGCCCTCCAACCATTGCAATGGCTTCCTTTTTCTGTTCTTTCTGGGGGACAGATCCTGGGAGGTCCTGAGTAACTTTGAATTTGTCTGAGAAATTCCAAGTTCTGAATTTAAGATTCTAAACATAGCACAGAAAAGACATCACAAAATCTTTCTTATCCGTGCTGCAAAAAGGGAGCCAGCCATAAAACTGGAGTGAAGCGAAGCAAGTCTCCTAAGGGCAGTGGTAGAAGGCAGCAACGGGACACTTAACATGAGAAGGCCAAAATGCTCCCTCATGCCAAGAGTCAAATCCTAAACTCCTGGGCACCAATTGAATAGATCGGACCTTTATGAAATATTTATGTCCAGGATGGAGCAGGTGTCAGATTTTTCTCACCCCAGTGGCAAGCATAGCTGCCTTATTGCCACCAATTAAGCAAATGTCAGCATGAAAGACATGTTCAGGGAAAAAAATTGCCTCTAGATCCCAGTAGTTCCAACTGGTTACTTGCTAATGACTTAGAGTGATGATTGGTGATATTTATTCATGTGGTAGACTTTGAAAGCAAGAAGTGGAGTTTAGCATCCTTGGCTAATGTTTTCCCAAAAGTAATATGACGGTCCATTCAATGTGCTAATAGTTCTATTAGCATTTTTCATGTGCAGATTTTGGAAAGGAAGACATACAACTTACCAGCAAATATATGTAGTGCACAAATGCATTCATGTCAAGGTAGAAAGCAGGGAAAATAACTGCTTCCTGACCATGTAATTTTTCCTTCAGCAGTATTTTCCCTTTCACTCCTTTGTCTAGAGGAAAAAAGTTATTCTTTTGCTTCCTTGATGTCCACTGCCAGCAGAAAATGTATATGCAGTTTTGAAGAAATTATCTTACTTTAAAATAAGCTGTTCTTCTGTTTTATAGTGATTGCACACATGCATATTGACACAACATGAGCCCAGAGGAAGGCTGCATATTTATCACAGAGAAGTAATGGAAGTTCTTCATACCAATAAAAATTATAAGAACATTGCCAAGTGCAGCACCATTCCCGGATGCTCCTGGATGGCCCAGGATCTCATGAAATTGAAAAGAGCTCCACATGAATGCTCAGCAGATGACAGGAAAGGTGAAATTTCTCAGCATTACCACCCATTTAGCTGAAGAGCTAGTGGCATTCACTCCAATCATGGATGCAGTCTTGTCTGCAGTCTCAAAACAGGCCATGACAGCCTCTTATCTATATGAATAGTCTGCGTGAAAAGATGACATCCCCAGATCATTAAGCTGTTGACAGAAAGGGCCTGAGAAAACACCTGGAATTTCTGATCCTGTCAGAAATCAGAAGTAAGAAGAGAAACAAGAAATAAGGTACAACAATTGATAAAATTTAAGTTTCTGACTGAGATGGAATTCTGAGCGAGAAATAATGGCTCTTGAAAACAAAATCCCATGAAGGATGGATATGATAGAGAAAAAAAGACTCTTTTACCCTGCAGGAGGAGGCAATATTCAATTATAAACACATCTTTTTTAACAGATACATCAGTGAAGAAGTTGCTGCAGGTTTACAGAAAGGATGTAAGTGAGGGTCATTAGCGTATTAGTGAGGGTCAGTACAAGTCTCACGGAGGAGAAAAGTTCTTGAGAAATGGAATCAATTTGACTGACTGTTTCAGAAATTTGAGGACCAGGAGCCAGAAGTCCATCTACAAGACACAGAGTATGCCTCTCACTTTGTAACCATATTCCACCTTACCATGCCCTAACAGAACAACAACAAAAACAAAATAAGAGTAACTCAATTAATCTTAAAAGGCATACTAACCTTTTGAGAAACATCCAGGGTTTGACTTTTTCCTGGAGAATAATAATAAAGCAGCACAGAAGCAGAACATGCCAAAAACTGATGTCTGAAAAAAGTATATGTATTCATCCTGAGACCCTCCACATATTTCTAGGAATGACTGGTAGGCTTATATCAATAAAGGC
This sequence comes from Lophotriccus pileatus, assembly GCA_035583135.1. Classification (NCBI taxonomy): domain Eukaryota; kingdom Metazoa; phylum Chordata; class Aves; order Passeriformes; family Tyrannidae; genus Lophotriccus; species Lophotriccus pileatus. The sequence continues at coordinate 52,248,045 of JAWWES010000168.1, forward strand.
CAAGGACTCCTTTTTTTCTGCTCTCTCTGAAGCCTATCAAAAGACCCAGAAGCAATGCAGAAAAGCATTGTCTCTGCTAAAGAATGAGCTTTCTCCAGCTTCCAACAGATATTCTGCCCACCCATGGTTGTTTGCATTTATTGCCTTTCATAAAATGCACATTTTATTCAAAGAAGAGAAACAAAGGAACTTCTGCTGGTACTGAAATCTTGGTTTGGATCTTAGGGCTAATGAGGGACATATGCTCTTAACACCTTAAGTTCAGACAGTTGGTGCAGGACATATATGCCAGACAGGTTGAGGACACTCACAGTGTCAGTGATGAAGGGCCTGGATTTGTGTCTTGTCCCAACTATCATGACAGCAGAGAGATTGCTTCCAACCACTTGGCACTATCCATAAAGACTGTGTTACTCACAGTGGACTTGCTACTATGACAAGAGTCACACAGTCAACCTGTTAGGACACAGAGATCTGCTGGAATAAAAACATAGAAAATGGAATTTTTCTTGGAATTCTTTTCCTGGCAAATTTAACAGGCACCTTGAGTCTGGGGTTAACAGTCTAAAAAGCAGACAAGACTGTAAAAAAATTTTTCAGGGCATAGGAACATCCTCTCAAGCTTTTGCAAATTTTGATGCACAAGTTTTTCATTATTGTTGAAGTAGAATGACACAATCTGACCTAGCATATGAGCTTTTGAAGACCCAAACAAGGTCAAAGCAAGACTGCTGGCAGAGATATTTCTGAAGATTAGGTTCTCTCCTCCTGTAAACTTGAGGCTTGAAAAGCGGACAGTTTAGAACAGTCTGAAATATGCCTTTCTCCTAAACAATAAAGGCATGTTGCACACCAGTAAGCAGAAACCAGAAGGAATCCAGACACTTTCTTGAGACGGTTCAAATAAAAAATGAAGGACTGAGATAAACACGCAGAAGCTGTACACAGCTCCCCAGAGGCAATGAAGGAAAGAACTGTTCAGGATTTACCAAAGAAAGTCTAACCCAAAATCACACACTGTTGAGTGCTGTCAAAAAGTAAAGAAATCCAGCACAATTGTGTCATTGAGAAGAGAAACATTGTGAGCCGTTTCTCATTATACATATGTGCATAAATCACAAAGCTCACATACTAAAGTGCTGAAGGAATAAAATATGTGGTATCAAGTGACAGGGTTTATTCATATACTCTCTGTGAATGTATATGTTGATTAATGCTTTAAGCAAGGAGATAATCTTATCCATCTATTCTTAGATAGCCCATACCTTCTGAATATATTTTCTTTTGAAAAGTCTTTACTATTGGAACTTACAGTTCTTCTTTATACTTGTGTAAAAAAAAAAAAAAATCAAATTTGGCCTTAATCCTTAAACTGACACAATAAATTTTAATATTCATCCTATGAGGAGAGCAAACAATGGGTTTGTAAATTTTAAGAGTCTTAGTTTATATTACTGTGACTTGGAAGCCTAATTTTCTTAAATTACATTATGTTGGAGGTCATTATCTCCCAAATATTGAAGCACTTGTTTATAAGTTGGTGTTTAATAACCAAGTGCATAAAACACTTTCTGCTCTAAATTAACCAGTTCTTGGATCATCACCACACTCTGCAGCACGCTGCTCCAGGACAACTCTATCCCAGCTCTGATGACAGTTTAAATTGCTTTATATTTTTAAAGCATTAATAATTTTCAATATTATAAATACACTGAAAAGAGGTGATTAATTACTAATATAACGCAAAGCCCCAGACAAACAATAATTTATTCTTGTCAATGTCATCCCAGATTTGTGTTTCATATATACATCTCTCCTTTATTATCTGTTTTTATTTTAGATTCACGGGATATACCCATCAGAAGTGGTTTTGATGCAATCCTTGTCAAGCCATTCCCAGTGTTACTGATAAATGCCAAGTCATATAGATGAAGTTGTGATACTGGACTGTGGTTACCATACTCAACTGTGGACGTACCAAAATTAGGCACTTATATTCCCATTTAGCCTCTTGAGTTACTCACATCACTGAAAAGAAGGCCACTTGTTTAGGTGCCTTTAGTTAGGTGACTAAATTGAGACCCCATGTGGCATACATATTACAAAATAACATTAGCTTGTTCCTTAATAGGCTCCCATGGAAGCCAACAGGAATTTAGCCATGGAATTGAAAGGGGACAGACTGCACCCAACTAGTGGATTGTGTAATCGTTTTTATTTTGATGTTAAGTTTTTGGTACTTTTTCGCTGTAAAAAGATTAAAAACACAAGTTAATAAGTCATTTAATTAAACCACTTAACAATATTACAACATTAGTGTTGGGATAAGAACAAGCAAAAAGGAAGGCAATTATAAAAGCGGAAAAGAAACAAAGGAGGAAGAAAAAGGGACAAGTAGGTGGACTCAGCCTTTGGCTGTCAGTTTGGCTCCTTCACTCTCTCCAAGGCGTCTTTTGGGGGACCAGGATAGGTTGCAAATTTCAAAAGTGTTGACAAGCCTGGCAGACCAGCCATTTCAATTCGTCCCTCAGCAACAACACCAGGCAGTTGTAAACGACTTTAACATTCTCTGCTTCATGATGATTCCAGGATTAGGGATAGTTTTTTACTCTTAGTCCAGTATGGGCTCCCTGCTAAGAGGTTCAAGCTTCCTTAGACAGTGAACGCTTTCAGTCTACAAGCCACAAACCTAGTTTCTTTTGCCAAGATAAAAGGGACAAAAATCTTTTAAAAGTTGGAAAATCACTTCAGGAAGTAAACAAGAGAAGTGAAATGGATCCCACTCATCCACTTTTCTTTCAAGGGGATGTATGTTCTGAAATCCCTTCAAGAGTTTGGAAGTTTCCTACATTAATTTGGAGGCACATTACAAATTTTGCTCTTGTGCAGAGAATAGACAGCTCCATGCAACATTGCACAAAACTAACAAAATACTTAGATTTTTAACAAAGGGAGAGCAGGTTTCCCAAAATTCCTTCTTTGCTGTTTGAACAGGCCTCTTCCAACTAAATGGTCTCTCCTCTTGCTACCTGAGCTCAGCATCGGGCTATAAATGGAATCAGTAGTAGGATGGTACCTCTGGCAATGTCAGGGACGCTGGTGGACAGGACCTGCCCTCCACAGCCATGCTTGTCTCTGTATCACTTGAGGTGTGACCAGAAACACTGAACACTCTGCCTGCTTTTTGCCTTATAACCTGACTGCCCCGGGTTACTAAATTTTGAGTTCCAGCAAAGGAACAGAAGGGACTAAAATGACTGAAAAGCAGACTACATTTTTTAATATCTTCATATGCTAAAAAGAGGGGGAGGGGTTCACCTACATTTTCTGCATTGCAAACCTGCAGAAGGAAAAATGAGATTTTGGCTCAAAACCAAAACCTCTTAATTTGTAGTTGTGAATATTGCACACTTCACTCTGAAACATTAAAATAAATGAAGTTCTGTCATTGGTTTTCTCTGGAAACTGGCACCAAGCCTTCATTTGGTAACTTCAAGTCTGTTTTACAGCTGCAAGCCAATGCACAAAGCATATGGTTCCTGATGCATTACAAGTTAGAACTGCCTAATGAACGTTGTCTTAGATCACTTTCTTTTATGTATAATTTATTATGTCTTCATCTGTGAAACTGATTCAAAGCACAAATGCGAAGTAAATATATTGGGGTTGAAGTCTGAGCTACAACAAGAATACACAATAGTAAATATGTAAAATACTTTCTCTTTCTTCAGTAGTTCCAATGGAAGCCTTCAGAAATCTGCAAAAGAGTCTATTATAAACAAATACTGACTTCTTTCAGCAGGGTTTGCAAAGCTAAGAAAATAAGTGAATTTCAACTTATTTTTAGTTTAAAGAAAACCCAACCTTAAAGCATCGTCCCTTTCAGGATTTTCCTTGAATAAAATCAAACTGGATGTTTACGTTCATAATTCAGGGGAGAAAAAATGCCACTCTAGAAAATATCAAGAGAATTACAATTTTATACTACTTTTTTTCACTGCCACTTTCCTGTCTTCGTAGCAGGTGGCTATACAAAACCCACATTCAATTACTCAAAAACATTAATTGTTCTGAAACATGTATGGCTGACTGACAATAAGAAATCCTTTTTTATCTCATATATTTCAACGTCTAAATTATTAACTTGCAGTGTGCCACATATAACTCCATTTGGGATAAAATTATCTCTGGATAGAATGTTTCCAAACTATTGCTAAACTGGTCACTTAAAGTCATCTCACTATTTAATCTGAGTAGAATTAAAAAGAAGCAGAGGGCGTTTTGTATACAAACAAATATGGGTGAAAGAGAATAATATTAACAGAGTATTTCTTATCCTTCCTAGTTACACTTCTCATGTTTGTCTAAGCAGATTCTTGCCAACTTTAAAATTCATTAATATGGGAAATACTGAGCTCATTGGCTGCAACACCTCTGTTTTAGAAATCAGACTACTACTATCCACCACATGTTCTGGCACAAACCCAGGTTCTTTCTCTCCCTCTCCATTCTTCTTGTCCCTCAACCTCATTAAAGCCCCACAAAATTACCTATGGAAACAAGCACTTTAGAAAAAGTCTTTTCAAGGATCGTGTCTAACACTGCCACTTCATGGTCAGAGCCACAGCAGGAGAGCACAGAACCTCATGGAGCCCATGGGGGCTCTGACTGGGTGCAGGGATGTTCCCACATGGAAGAGATTATAGAACTGGAGAACGAGGCCAAGCAATTTGTTCATTTTTCATACGATCATGTATTTTGCATGTGTTGTACAGCAGCGTACCTTTCAGTTGGGACTGATTATGTTAAGCTGAAGTTCTTCTTATGTAATTCTGATCACTTAGACCACAGATGCTGAATTAAGTAGGCCTTCAGGAGCTGGCCTTCTTGCCCCTGAGTGATTACAGGACCAAGAGCAAAGTGTACCAGGAGTAACATAAATCAAGAACTGAAGGACAGCGGTTCAAACAGGGCTCTATATGGACTCCTTATTCCAAAATTCTCTTGTTTTTCTTTGCCATCCGAGCAGATTTTTGATTACTGCAGCCTGTGTCCAGGTTTTCTTAGAGTTCTGCCAGAAACAAGAGCTGGGGCATGTTTATTTCTGAGGGCAGATCCAAGGGGATAAGTTCAGCCAGCTAGCAGGCGCTAGCATCCAAGGGAGTGAAAGAGGACATGGGGAGGGTTCATAAATCCATAGCTTTAGAAACAGAAACGGACATGTCAGTAATTGTTCCTACAGATGTACAGACTGGGAGTAGGGAGGGAGGTTGATGGGGTGAATGCACAGGTGGAAAAGGATTTGACTGTAGACTGCAACAAGGAATGTACACAGATGAGTATCCAGGACACAACAGAAGAGAAGCAAACTTCAAGACATAATCTGAGCAGTCTGGGGTGACTTGGAGAGGAAAAAACATCAATAGTACCAGAGTAGACTGAACATGGGTGGGAAGGCCTTGGCATAATGAGATCAGGGGAGATGGGATTGCTGGCTGTATGATATCTGGTAGGATACAGGTTTGAGTGGATTTGAGGATTTGGGGACTAGGGTGGAGGCAGAAGAGGATCCTTGTGCAGTATTCTAGTTTGGCATTAAGGATATAACAATAACACGGTGCTTTCACCACCGTAAGACACTGCTATCGCCACTGATACACAGTATTTCCTTTTTTTTCCCATGACAATGAGGAGGTCTGCAAGCACATTTTCTAGAGGCTCTTTTTTCACTGATGGAAGTACAGCAGTTCTAAGTCACAGTACTAAGCAGAGCTTGAAACATCCAGAAACACGGAAAACCACTGAATATTTCCACAGAGCTGCACTGTGCCTGAGGAGGTTTAGGAACCATTAAAAGAAAAATGGTCAGCATTACAGTCATGCTCTTTACTGTAACAGTGGAAGACCTTCAACATCATGATACAATGTTAAAATATATCTTTTAACGGTAGGAACAGAACGAAAAGTCCAATGAGTGAGAGTTTGGGGAAGTATGGGAAATCCTACTTATTATTCAGGAGCCAACCAAATTCCTAATGCAAGGCAAGACCTGGGATAAAAAATTCAGAATAACATTACTGGAAGAGTTACAATTTATCCTGGATAAATGTTGGACCAAGAAGCACCAGCATGCCATAAATCAACAGGTACTTGCTAATAGGTACATTGCAGAGATCTCTTGCAATCCCAGCTGGATACTGATGGTTATATGTCATAGACATGCTTTGTGTAAAAACATTGTCTCATTTTTTGAGCGTCAATGCTTTGGGACCCTGTTCACATTCACGTGTATGGACACCCACATTGTGGGTACTGCACAGAGCCACTATAGCTAACACACAACAGCAAAGTCTAGTTTTGGTTTTGAGTAACAGTAACTTAGGGAATGGTTGCAATTGCAACACAGCAAGCATTCCACCACCCAGACATATTCAGCAGGGACTGTTTGATCACCTAAACATTTGAATGCCCACTTGATTATCTGGTGCCTATTTATCCACTTGAGCAAGTAGGTGGTAGGAGGATAGTAGTACCTTAAGCAAGAAGAGAACAGTTTGCTCTACAGAAAGTTTTGGGGCAGCTGCTTGATTTGAGGGAGCTGCTCCCAGAAGGAAGAGCTTTTTCTTAGGCAGAGGAACTGTGATGCAAAGGTACAAGGCCATAGGCTTCTAGGTGGGACAGGATAGGTGTGTTGTGCTGATCTGCAGGAGTTTGGGAACACATCTCTTTGCTTCACACCAAATTTAAGTTTTATTTCTGTAACTGGACAACCTGAGTTTTGATATCAGCTCTGGCCAAACACAGCAACCTTTGAGCCCTGGCTGCTACACATGACAGCGAGTGCTTGGTGTAATCCAAAAAATAATGGTGCATGATTGCTATAAGCTTCATGTTCTGCCAACTTCTTGTACACTGGTGTCATTGCAGCGTGGTGGGTGGTGGGAACTCAGTGAAACTTTTGGAATTAGAGATGTTTGAATTCAGAAATAAATCTGTTTCTCTTCTTTTTGTTCTCATCATTTTCAGCTAGATATAGATCTGTCTAGACAGAGTGAAGCTATATTAATAACTTCATTATTATTATTATTGCTATAGCTAACAAAACATTCTAAGTGCTTTAAAAATAGGCTAGTTCGTATTAGTGGGAAGAAATTTCATGTCCAAGATTTGTCTGAGCTGTCCCTCTCATGCTGTCTAAGTACAGGAAGGCAGCAAGTGTCTTCCCACTCCTCCCTGAATGGCTCCTAAGAAAGCCCTTTAGAGTTTGTGATTTACCCCTATACCATTAAGTACTAACATCTTCATCTTACAGCATCTGGGCTTTTTTTGTCAGTGTTTATTTTCAGGACAATTTTGTATTGTTTATTTTGCATTGCTTCAGCTGAAAAAACAAATGGCTATCAGATTCCAGAACAAAGCTAACTCTGGTGAGGGATTCTGAAAATACTACACAGGAATCCATTTTTATCAGATGGAACTAGTAAAGCAGCATTTATATAGCCTACTTTTAGGATCTTGTAAAAGATGCTGAATTCACACTCAGAATCCCTGGACATGGGTATTACCTGAAGTTTAAATTTTGGTGATGAGAGATTAGCTGTTGTACATTCCCTTGAATTGTCCTAAGTATTCAAAATGAGCATCTGATTATTAAGAAAACTGCATCACTTTTGTGACAGCATGAAAATCAAAGAACAATAATTTTTTCTTTTAATTGCACTAGTTTACATTTTAACTAGTTTGTTTTAATCCAAAATAATTTATCCTTAAAGAGAACAGAAAATGTGAAAGAAATCTGAAGGAAAGCAATTTGTGCTCAGATGTAATTGAAAAATCTACATTTGCTTTCATTCTCCATTTTTCCCTAGTTCAGCCTCAGGAAGCCTACTTGGCAATGTAAAAAAACCCAAATGTACCAATCTCTAAGAAGCTACAGGTGACAGAAATATCAGCCATATAAACAATTCATGCTCTATGGACTATAATTTTCAGACAACTACCATTAGCTCTTTTTTTTTTCCTAGTGGAAAATACTACATTTACTAATTAATACCAGCTAGAAAACTGCAATATCCTTTCAAAGAACTGTAGAAAATATCTTTGGTACCCTGCTCTGGGTATTTTACACACATTCCCAACCCAAATATCTGAGTGAGGTACCTAAATTAGCAACTTGTGACACCTTCTGTAACTGACTGAGAGATAGATTACTCCATGAAAAGAGAGAGTCAATGTATGTGTGTTAAATTTTTGGACGGAACTCCTCCAGGAGAAATTTCTCACCCTCCACTGTTCAGGAAGGGTTTGGTACATACTCTCAGCCTCCTTTGAAGTATATGAAGCCCTTAAGAAGTTTCGAGTTGAAGCAAGTGATGTAGCTCATCCAAAATATTGCCATTTCAAAGAACTTGAAATTTATTGTCATGATGCCACAGTTTCTGTCCTCTGTCCCTAAAGGGGCATGTCTCTAATCATACCAAAAACACTTGTCTGCAGCAAGTGTTATTAACCCTCAGCTCAAGCTAAGGTGGTTGTTCAGGCAATGACTGTAGAGATGCAGTGGACAGTGAGTGCAACAACAAACTATCCTGTCATGGATTCCTCATCTCTTCACATTCTTAGAGCAAAACTAGATGCTTTTCTGAAATACAAAATCTAATTAAATTTAAATTATTTGGCCCAATCTATGAGTAACTGGATTAGAAAATATAACTTCTTCTTGTATAGTAGCTTGAACTAAAATATATAATTCTTGAGAAAGGGTGATATTAAAAATAAATCTCTGAATTTCAGTTCATGTTCAGTGGTTAGCTTTGGAAGTCAACAGAAACTTATGATGTCTATTTGAATTTGTTTAGTTAAATCCTGAGTATCAAAGAGAGACAAAGGAGATAGAAAGTGAATTTAGAAATAAAGCCAGTTATGAAAAGTCATGCTCAGCAATGACACAACTACTTCAAGACAAAAAGAAAAAAATTATGCTTTTGCAACTGTTCTGGATTCTTGCCCCAAGTTGTTGTTTGTTTCAAAGCTGCGTGTCTGATTACACAAAGTGCTGTTGAGCTGAGAAGCATCAAAAACAGGATCTGTTGGATTCTGAGCTATTGATGACACAATTAATGAGACAAATGCACCTGTGCAGTCAGGAGTGTCATTTGTACAGACCAAACTTTAGGACAATCTTGTTTTGTCAGTTTTGTTATGCTTTTTCTTGTTTATTTTCTGAAAGCTACTACAGTACTGAAGAATTGATACTGTGATGTAAATAAGGCTCTGGTCATCTATTTATATGACACATTCTCTACCCTAAGTAAAAATGCATTAAATATTTAATGGAATAATATTATATTAAGGAAAATGGTATATTTTTAATGGTACAGATTATTTTTAAAACTAAATGTGTGTATTTTCCAAATTAAAATTAAAAATAGTAGAGAAATACAAATTATCAAACATACTTTTCTCATTAATGTCTCAGCTAGTTCAATAATTTTATGTTCTTTTTTTATTTTTTTCAATTACGGAAAGCTCCCTACACCACAAATTTTAACCAATGCAGGTTAGACCCTTCCCCAGAAAAGATTCTGTCCGGATGCATTTTTATTGGGAATGGGGTCTAGTACTGCAGGAACAATAATAGGAAGCCTTTTTCACTATATGGAAGTAAATTGCAAATTAAGAACTTTATTTTCAAAATTAAAGGTAAAAGCACAGGAAAGCTGCTCTAAAGGACACCTGTCACTTTAGAAAACCTGTAATAAAAATGTAATTTTTGTAGCATAGCAACATTCGAGAAACCTACCAGGAGAGTGTTTTCAATCAAGGCATTCATTTCTGTCCACAGCTGTTCTGCATTTACTTTTTTAGTTCACATTACTCCTATCTGTTTGTCCAGGGCTAATTCAAACTGAGGAGGAGCTATATGTCACTCACTAAGCAACAGTATAATTAAAAGTCTCATTACTACAGCTGGTCTGAAACATTTGAGAGTTTGGGAATTTGGGGGAACTCATATTAAAAATAAAGAGGATGTAATCACAGCCTCCTGTACAGTTTAATGGGCGAAAGTAATTTCATGATTGCATTGGTTTGAATGAAGCACGTTGCTCTAATTATGTATATCATGTGTACACACACAAAGACTAGAATCTATCTATATAATCAGAGTAATTTAAAATATTCCTGAAATTTCAGGATTATAATTAATCTGGTAAACTATTTACAAATCATGAGATCATTTCATATCGGGCTGTATGACAGAGCTTTCTTAAACATGATTCCCAGTCGCACATTTAAATTATCCATTTTTTGCACAGTGTCCAGACTTCTGGATGGATGTAGGGAAGCACATTCATGTTGTAGCAGTTTGTTTTTTGAACACTGAGCAAGTAAACCACGTGTTTCATTGTTTGGCATGCCATTTCTGAGGATGCCTACACGTTACTCTGTTCTTCACCATACTACTCTTTCTGGAAAAGTCATTCCAGACTGATGTCAGTTTGAGTATATGAAGGCTGCAGACTTGTTCTAATTGTAGTACTAAAACAAGCTGTGCTTATGCCAATACTTTCCAAATTTAATTTCAATCCACAGCAAGTTTTGCTTACTTTTGAGCAAAATCAGTTCTGTCTGGTTTTGTATTATTAGAAGACTATACTTTTCCTCTATAATTTTTACTCCAAAATGCTTGAGATAAAGCTGAAACCAGAAACATCAAATGCTAGCCTTTTTGTAGATCACAACAATGACTCAGGAAGCAACCTGAGGCTGAACCTCATCGTCTCTGTATTTTTAAACTAGAACTATTCTATATTAGAATGTTTAGACTACTAGCTCTTAGACTGTTGCTTTTTATAGATGGACTTTTGCAGACTAGGACAAGTTTGGTGTTTTTTAAAAAAAAACTCAATTAAGAATGTTGCCATTATGCAAATGCACTTTTAAAATGTATTTGTTAAGAAAACTTCAAGTTTTCCTTTTCTTTCTGTCTCTCTTCATCTCTCAATTAAAAGAGCTCTGGGAATTAAAGAAAAAAAAAGCCTGCTTCTACAGTGTTCTGATTGCCTCCTATAAAAGTAAACCAATGGAAGGTAATCATGGTCAGTGCCTGTACAAACAGACTGACCTGCCAAATCAAGAGAAATACTAAGAAATATTGAGAAATCAAAAACATAAAAGAGCTAGTGGAAAACCTGGTTTATATTTAGTGGAAACACTTATTTTAACACTTTGAGTTAAACTTTGGAACTGGGAGGGTAAATGGAAGTGTTTCTTCTATGCCAGCATACATGCTATAGGAGTTGAAATCGTTTCTGCTGTCCAGAAGAGGGGTCATGGAGATCCTAATAGGAGCCAAGAGTATTCATTATGCATAACTTTGAATCATGAAAGTTATCCAAATGGTACACTAACAGCATGAATGGTACATACCTCAGAATTCTGAGTTAGTTTGGAGAAGAGTACAAACTACATTGATTCATGATATACTCGATTAGAACTTCTGAATATTTCTCTAATAACAAGGCCTCCCATCTGATGACTTATTCAGTGTTGCTTCAAATTGTGCAATGTCATTTTAATCATTTGTGAACTGCTTAATTCAGCCTCTAGTAATATCACTGAAATTTGTTTCGTTATTCACACTGGAATTATATGTTTTGTGCTCATTTTGCTTTTTATATCTTTGGAAATTAAGTCCTAGATGTTGCCCTATTCTTAAGATTTTATTTCAGTTCACACTAACATTTCACATTTCAGTAAGGAAAATATTTCTTAGCACAAGTGAAAACACATGATATTAATTTTGAGTATATTTCATCTGCTTTCTCTGCATCAGTTCAGGTAACTGCCTAGCCAAATGCTTTATAAATGTAGTGTGTTTAATTTATAAAGAACTTTATTCAATGAAACAGCAGAATATCCTTTTGGCTTGCCCAACTGGATACATAACCAAGACATGTGGAAAAACGGCCTGATTTCACATTGTAAAATAATGCAGAAATATAAGATCTTCCCTTGTTTTCCTTTACTTACTGAGAATTATATCATGTAGGCAACTATAACCCAAAACAACATCAGTCCACATACTGTTGGTGTTATTTTAAGTATTTTTCTGAATACTATTTAAGAACTCGTTTCTTTTTTCACTTACACCTGACATATCCCTGTTGTTATTCTGACACTGCCCAGGAATTATGTCCTCCAAAATCAGGGAGAGTGTCTCAGATCAATTTTCAATGGTTCATTTTGTATTTATTTACAGATAGAGAAAATAGACCTGCCATGTGTTTGTTTCCTCTCAAGCTGTCTTGGGCTAATTCTTTGCCTACCATGGGGCCATTCTGTCTTTATTTAACTTGGTTATATTTAAATTTTATCCTGTAACCTTTGACATTAATTTTTTTCTTAATAGAAAAAAGATGACATATTATTAATGTGGTTAAATTTTCCATTAAACAATCCTAACTTGGTGTCCATCACTACTTAATCTATTTGAGATTACCTAAGTTTTTCCCCCCATCAAGACCAAAGAGAAACATATTGGTAAAATGAGCAACTTAAAGATGACAAGCTTACTGTCAGTATTCTGCTCAGCATGTAAAGTTGGCAGCTGTTTAACACGTATTCCAATTTCATAATGATGGACACTGGAAAATGCAGTATTTTTCTCTCTCAGCCTTTCCTAATTCACTCCATATGTAAGCAGAACTTACCTCATGCATCCAGATTTCTAGCACCCCCTCCCCATATAGGGGCAGGGTCTCCAAAGCAAATAAATAAATAAAAATGACCTTGGTGGTTTGTGGTTTTTATACACACTCTCAGTCACACATACTCAGAACCACTAAAAATCACCAACTCCCCAGAGAGCCAAGATTTAATTTGGATCACACGTTACAGGCCAGACTAGAGAGTATCTTTACAATAACAATATTTACTTATACTCATCAACAGATGGTAAAAGAGCACACGGAGAAAAGCTTGAAGAAAAGTGAGCAGCTTTTCACAGAAATAATGGCCACATCAGCTATAGGTTGTCAATAAAAAGCAAATCAGATATGGACAGAATATTTAATTCTTGCTGAAGTATAGCTTGGGTTTTCAAAATTACATTATAGATCAGAAATTTCTTTCTTATGTGTCTAACTCAAAACTGCAAGTCAAATTTACACTATTCCTCTCTGTTTTTTTGGCCAATTCCCATTTACTCTGCAAGACAGAAATCCGAAACAGCACTAGTATGAGATTTGACATACGCAGCCGGAACCAGAACAGGTTTTTTTAGAGTTGTTTCCAAAGAGTTGACTTCATCTGCCACAGTTACATGTGGCCACGTACAGAACTAATGGAGAGGAACACAAAAACCAAAGCAGAATGTAACTCCCTCAATTATTCAGCTGTATTTTTGTGACCATCACTCTTCTTTGGAATACCTACAAGACTAATATCATTTCTACTTTGGCTCATTTCCTTCTCCCTAAAATAAGTATTATCAGAGAATATATTTTTTTATCCCTTTTCAAGAATGCTGGTTCATATCGGGTTTTCCTCTTCAATGATAATGTTCCCTAGTTTCTTCATATCCTAGTGTGTAATCTGGCTGTTCAAATGGGGCTTCCCCACTTTATAAACCTTCACTTTATACACTCTCTGCCTCGAGTTATATAAATAAAAGTAACTCTGCTGTCACGCAAACATACTTTGCAGGATAATGCCATGAAAAACAAGCATTTTCTATAATGTAGATTTTCTTCATTTCTAACGGTGTAAGACAACTCTCCCTCACTACCAGGAAGACAGATGAAGCTCGTAACACTCCCTCAAAAAAGAAATAACTCAGAAAGGATGATTATTTATGCAGCTTGGAGAGGAATGCCTGCAAGAACTGGTGCTATTGTTGAGATAAAGAGTGATTTGCTCATCAGATTACATCAGATAACATGCAAGTAAAATCCAGGCTGCAAAAGCCACCTAGAGTTAATATGTATGAAATAGAAACCTGAACCATCAGTCACACGCTGGAAAATTGTCCAAGTGGCAGTATATACTGGCACATATATTTCTACCATTTTTTTTTTCTAGCATTTCATCCATTCATAGAATCTCCTCAGCCATAAAAGGTAGCCTGCTAAAAGGGTGGCAGAAGACTTAGTGGAACCAGATAATTTTGCTAAAGAAATTATTTTTTTTGTATTTTATTTGCTGAAATATAATACATAGAACATTTTTCTTTTTCCTGTGATCAACTACAGCAGTAATCTTTTCATGACTCATCTGCCTGCCCTAACCATGTCCCTAAAAGAAGACCTGGTTGTTTGAATCAGTGTTCCTTAGGACAATTTACTACAGATGTGGAAGGAAACCTCAGCCCAGCATGAAAACAAAGACTTGTTTAATAATTATTTTAAGCATTCATGTGAAACTATAGAGAGAATTTCTGTTTGTACAACATGCAAAACTTTACTTGCAAGATAGTGAATGTCTAAATACATGTTCTGTTTCTGATCAACTGCTCATGCAAATTGTCAAGTAGTCAATAATACATTTAGAAAAAGATGTAGCAAATGAAGACTAATGTGGTCACTTTGGGAAGTTAAGATGTGTGTTTACCTGGCAGTTCATGTCAGTGGAGAGGAAAGACTGTTGCTGGCTATAAACTAAGAGTTTCAGTTGCACAGTTTGCTGCAGCAGAATAGAGTTCTTGGTAGGTTAACTTAAATAATTTTTGTAACCATGACGTAGACATACCATATATAAAAGTGAATTGTAAAAAAAGATGGAGAGTAAAAACCTGATCTGATGAAATCCCTGAAGCACTATATGTCAAAAATCCAACAATGCATAGACAAAAAGACAAACTTTTCTGTTTTCCATGTGATCTTGCCTCCTAAGGTCATGAGCAAGGAGACTATCTTATTGTGTACAATGCAGCCTCTAGGCAGAACCATAGTTTGGGGGAGTATTTCCTGCTAATTTTTGTGGGGTTTTTTTCTATCACAAGTGACTTTTCCTGACATCATTTTGTTGGTTAGTTATCACTGACCGAAGCTTTTAATTATTGAAATACATATTTTAAAAAGGCACTGGCATCTACACTATCATAACATTCAACACTTTTTTACCATAACACAATTGTGTGTTTGGTTATATCTTTTATCTGGGGACATCCCAAGAAGTATTGCTTCTTGGAGCTACACTTCAAAATTAGCAGGTGCCAGCCTCTAAACAAGGCTTGTTCTCAATATGCGATTATGGAGTGGAACACTGTGCCCCGGGTGCAACAGAAGACTAGAGAAGTTTTTGGAAGAGGAATCCACTGAGGCAAAGACAACTCAAACCCAATCATTATTTCTGTTTTAGGAAGTCCTTGACTTCCTAGATTGTTGAAGCACTGGGAGAACTGCCTACACCCCTGCCCTTACTGTAGGCACAGGCTTTTTTGACACTGTCAGTGACAGGATGGAGTGCTAGCAACACAGCAGCTCCTACTGTAAATACTCAGGAGCACATGTAGGTCAGTGCTGCTTGGGTTCAGCGAGCACTTCAGTGAAAACTCTAATGGATTGTTAACAGAAAGCAACCTTTTGAGAGTTATTGTGTACAGTAGCTGCTCAAAGAAACTGTAAATTAGAAAATAAGCTTTCCTGGGCAAGAGACAGATTTCTGTTATGTATTTGTATGGTGGTCACAAAGAGGTCTTATAAAGAGGAAAACAGGCTTACTGGGACAGTAAGTCCTGAACATTTCCAGTCACAACTTCACTTAAAGGGTATCATGACCTCTCTTTCTGTAATACTTCTGTGTTACAGAAAGTTCCTGTGCCTTTTATATTTCTGTGATTATAACCCTAAGAAGGAGTTACGGGCCCATATTTGGGAATTAGTGTCCACAACTGCTACTATAATACAACAAATACAAAGTCCCCAGAAGACTAGTTTGTTAGCAAACAGAGTAAACTTCTTAGAGACTGAACCATAATTCTCGCCTGTAAAAAGTCTGCCATTGCCACTGCAAAGAAACTGAAACAATAGACTAAACAAAGACAAGAGTTAACCAGAGTGTTTTTCATTCTTTAAAAGAACAAGCAGTGTAGCCATAGATTCTTGCCAGCTTCTGTTGCCATTTAAATAGTACCAAAGACACAAGTACTTAGAAAAGAAAGGTTGAATATGAACCTGCCAAGCTGCAACAACAGCACTTATCTGTGGTGCAACAACATGAAAAAATGGGTACAATAAAATTAGTTTATAAGGGTTAAAATAGCAACTTGCCATAACAGTTACATTTTTTCTCCCTTCACAAATTTCTAGTAAACAAAATAAAAAGATGTTAAGAGTTATCCTTCCCCTATTTTCTTTTGTACATCTGTTATCCTCTTGCAGCCAATTTTTTCTGAAAAGTTGATGTTTTGTTGAAGCAAATCCAGTAGCTGTACAGCTGTGCTGCTGTGCAGAATAGCAACCCATTGCTCACCATCCTGAGAACCATGCAAAACTTGGGAAGAATAATTGGCTCTGAATTTCAAGGCTCTCCATACTTTCTTCGCTCTTACAGTATTCCAGAGAGCAAGGTGTTAAAGTTGAGCATTCTTTTATGGTATCTCAGCTATTCCTGCTGTGAATGCACGGCAACTTTCATAAAGGAGAAGTAACTTCTAATTTAGTTTACATTTTCTGCTGGGCAACAGCTTGCATATGGACAACCACTAGGCCATAGCTGACATATTGCTAGTTGACATTC
This sequence comes from Lophotriccus pileatus, assembly GCA_035583135.1. NCBI lineage: Eukaryota > Metazoa > Chordata > Aves > Passeriformes > Tyrannidae > Lophotriccus > Lophotriccus pileatus. The sequence goes on from JAWWES010000168.1 coordinate 52,264,785, forward strand.
TAGCTTATCTAACTCATATACACTCCCCTTCAGAAAAAGAAATGGGAAGGTCACCCATTTTCAACAGCAAAATGATGTATTTTAGACTTTTTTTTTAACCTTACAGACAATCCAAAAAACTGTGAGATTATCTCTTTTTAAACTAATTTTACTAATAATGGTCCATATGCCAAGTACATTTTTTTAATCATCATATGGTAGAGTATTTATGTGTATCGTCAATAAACAAATTGAATTTTAACCAGCTCCTATGTAACTAAATCTAAAATAATAACACTTTCTAGCAGCCCTTCACATGGGAGATAAGAATCTTTGAGAATTAAGGCCCCAAGATTTTTCTGCTTAGTAAATTTTTCCATTTCTTGACCAGCTTTTCTCTGTGTATTTCACAACTCTTCTGGTCCAAGTAACATTCACTGGTGGAAAAATATTGGTATATCAAGTGGATATTGAAAAGACTTCACTATTTATGCTAAATGTACCTCTACTCTAGGGGAAGAAGTTCTTTATAAGTGTTAAGAAATGCAAATGTGGATATTTTATTGCTACTGTTCAGGGATTCTAAGAATGCATCAAAGGACATATTCATAATATCTGCTGGAGTTAGAATGATTTTTAGTTGGTTAATGTTTTAGTTGGTTAATAGCTAACAGCTTCTATTTTCTTACTTCCAGTCTCTGAGGATTGTAAACTTCCATGACATGAAGTTTCAATGTCATGTGCAAAAGCTCTATGGGTTATCTCATGCTTCTGTTTATTAAAGAACTCCACAGATGGCTTTTAATGACCATCCTTTTGTTTCATACATGAAACCAATGTTCTTTTCTAAAGAAAATGACACTGTGGAGATGAGGTATGTTCCAGTTAGTCCTAAATTAGAACCACAGTGTTCAAAAATATCTGAGTGTTCCTGCCCTCAAGTGTTGGCAAACTGTGTACAATACTTGTATAACTTGCTCATGTTAAGTGTTTCTTTAGGAGGAGTTGTATAAACCAGCAATACATCAGGTCTAAAAGGCAGTAGGAAGAAGATGTAGTTAATGACAAGTAATGGCACACAAAACAAATCTATGAAATCTCATCAGCCATTTTTTCCTTCATGGAACAAAATATTCTGACATTCAATCATCAGAAAGTTATCAGTTCTGAAAGGCACTGAGCAGTGAAACACACTGGAGAAAATATATGAATCAGTGTGAAAATCATTTCCCCAGTGACATACCACCCTACCTCAACCTTTCTTTTATCTGCTGCCTCCTTGGTATTTCCCTCATTTTACCTTGCATGCTGTTCAGTTCCACAGTAATGGAAATACATTCAGCTTTCTCATTTCACTCACTTCATCCTCATATATAATTTCTGCAGAAGTATTATTTTTATTTCTCTATCACCCCTTCCAACTCTCAAACCACCTCATTAGCTTCATCACTTTTCCCTATTGCACTTATTTTTGCTCTTTTATTTTACATCTTCCTTCGCATTCTATTTAAGCTTTTTAATAAAACCAAAGAAAAGACATTGGACTGTTTTTCACAACAAAGAACGGACATTCCATTCTGCATGTACTGTGATTACTTCATGTTTTGTGTTGCTGCAGGTGTCCTCCCAAGCACTCACACCCCTGATGTGCTTTTGGGTAGATGGTATCTGCCCTGCTCAGCATGTCTTCATCTCCTCCTCACAATCATTTGCCAGATTACTTTATGCTCCCCTTTCCACTCCAAAGCACAGTCTTTGCCAGCAACTTCCTCATAATTTACCTGATGATTTTTCTGAAGTCACAGGTTTCCAGCACAGACTTCTTTCCTTCAGATATAGCACTGTGCTCTTGCTCCATGTGACAAGACATGGCTTCACACTTTGCCTTTAAGCTAAAAAGGTAACATCCTACCAAAAATTTCATGAATCTGGCAAACTGTTCTGGATAGTTTTGCATGTACCTCCATGTGTATCCCAATATCTGAATGGAAAGCCAGTCTTATCCTGTGGATGCTTCACCAACGAACATGAGACATGGAATATTTTAAAGGCACACATTATCTGCAGTGCAAGCTCTAGAGAGAGACATTAGCATGGATACCTAAATATTTCCTGGATTTTCTTCATTAAAAGGCACTGGTGTAGCTACACAGAGCCTCTGATACACTAGTTATCAATAAATTTAATTGCTAGAGAACAGAGAAAGGAAATTATGAAGAGACCTACTTTTATAGTTATTTTCACAAAGACGATAATTGGGGGGTGAGTTTCACATAAAGAATAATCAGATTGATATGTCTCATATCTTAAATTGTAAGTCCAGACTGGAAGCAAGACTTCCCAAGGGTCACCTAAAGTTTTATTCGGACTGCCTTAACAAAATGAAGCAACCAAAGACCAATCGGTTTGGAACTGTATGAAAACCAACGTCAGCTAATGCAATGTAGATGTGTTTATACCTGTGTATTTAGGATTACACCACATAAATAAATACACATGAATTTACTTATTTCAGGTTAAGAGGATTTTATGTTGCTCTTTTAAAAGAAAGTGATGATGATAGGATTGTACCATCAAAGAAATCGTTATTGAACTGGTGACAGAAGAGTTAGAGAAGTTGTTTGCCTTTATAATATTCATGCTTAGTCTCCAGTATTTTGGGCTCAAATATGTGATTAGAGAAATCTAATTTAGCTCAAGACCATGTCTCTATTTAATACAGATATCTAATTATGTGTACACCTATATATATAGACATGCATATCTACATAAATGTCACAACAGTAGAGAAAGAAAAAGCATAGGAGATAAAACCTTTAGCTTCTCTCTGCCATTTAACAAGAGTAAGACATTTCAAAGGCATTCCAACCACCTTATACCTTAGTTCTCCATCTGGAAAATAAGAAATTGCATCTATCTCGAACAGAAGAACTTGATGAACATTGCATTAATAGGAGAGTTTACTAAAGCTGACCTCAACTAGAAAACTGCTACCTATTTCTAGCGTAAAGGAAAACTTCTAGCAATAATGCTATGCTACAATGAAATACACTAAATAGAGGAGTATTACGAATGTTTATATGATTTGGGGTGAGACACATCTAGGGATGCTTTACAAATAATTTATTTACAGTCACTTTGAAACTCCTTCCATTCAAATATTAATCACAATAAATATAATACAATATAATACATAATATAATACAATAATACAATAAAATTGTACAAAGAATTAAGATTAAAAGTGCTTCACACTTAGGTATAGATTTGTAGTACCACTAGGTTTAAACTGACTGTAATATAAACATATCACTGCTCCAAAATCAGAAGACAAATAAAATCATAGAATCATAGAATCATAGAATCATAGAATCATAGAATCATAGAATCAGCTGCGTTGGAAAAGATCTCTGAGGTCATCAAGTTCAACCCTTGATCCTGCTGGTGTTACTAGACTATGGCACTAAGTGTCACATCCAGTCTCATCTTAAAAACCTCCACGGACGGAGAATCCACCACCTCTCTGGGCAGCCTATTCCAATGCCTGATTATCCTCTCTGTAAAGAATTTCTCCCTAATATCCAACCTAAACCTCTCCTGGCAGACCTTAAGACCATGCCCTCTTCTCCTACTGCTGGTTGCCTGGGAGGAGACCAACCCCCAACTGGCTACAGCCTCCTTTCAGGGAGTTGTAGAGAGTGATGTCACTTCGGACTATATCTGTCTTCCTGAAAAAATTAATTGCAGAAAGACTTTCTTTATGCATCATTCAAAGTCTCTTTCTTTAACCTGTAATAAGTTGCACATAAATGCAACTCCTTTCTATGGATATAATTTACTGTTCATGATGTCACGAGAGTGTTCTTACACTATTTAGATTTTAAGGTACTACTAATGGGAGAAAAGAAATTATGTCTCTTTCATATATATCTTACCTTACAAAAGAAGAAAGGGGGTATAGTTCCCAATGTGTGATGCTCCATGTTTTTGAAATTACAGCCCTTAGAGATTTTTTTGGCATTAAATAAAACCACTAACAAATTGCTAGTGGTAAAACATTGCATGAACATTGTTTCTTGCAAAATATTGGAAATAACTATTGTAGCATTACTCAACAGTTAAGCAACCTCTGTTTACTGTAAGTATTAGCTCCTTGAACAACGTGTCCCGCATACGTAAATTCATTCCCTTTGGAACCAAACTCCCAACTCCTAACACTTGGATCACAAAAGTAAAACAAAAATATATTAACAAGTCCTCTTGCTAACTGGTCTAATATCCATAGCTGGACTAAACTGCTTACTTCAAATAAATAACTAAATAAAACATGGCTAAACAGAATCATGCTTATTTTCCAAATATTTTCCTACAAACAGTTCTAAAGAATACATTTCATTTAGTGAAAAATAAGATTTTGGTTTGCATCTTCTATATACATCTGAAAATCAAACTATGTAGCTACTGCTCTTAGGAAGAGTAACTAGAGCACTGTCCATCATATATCTCAACATCCCTTATTGGTCAATGAAATTTTTATCTGAGCAAAAGAGGATTAAAATGTTTCTATCTGTCTCCATCCATGAAAGAAACAATATACTAGGAAAAGAACTGAAAAATTTGAAGAATTTCCTCAATCCAACAGTGTGATGGGAAAATATGAACTCATTAGTTTTTTTTTCTTTTCCTCCATATAGAACTAGATTCAGCAAACTAAACATTGGCTCTCCTCGGAGGGCAGGATCAAAACTAAGATTTTCTTCCTACTCTCTTTAGCATACTTGTGTAGTCTTGAACAGTAAATGAAAACAACCTTGATTTGTAACCTTAAATCCAATTTCCTATTTTCATCTCCGAATTTTTAGAATATTCTCCTTGGATTTTGTGAAGAAGGATTGGAAGAAGTCTTCTGGATTGAATTATTTCCAGTTCAAACCCAGCCTTACAGCGGAGTTAATACTGACTCTCCTCTGAGTTCCAAGTACATTTCTAATTATTCTTTCCCATTTTATTCCAAATATACATTGTAACAAATAAAAAAGAAATGTTGTTTTTTATACACGTGTCTTTGATTTTATCTTTTGTTTTTCTTTTAAGTCATCATTACATGTAATATCAATTGTAAAACACAAATCTAAGAGGAGAGCTTGTTATTTGACTACTTCTACTGTGGTTGACAACTAAAATGCAGAAAATTAATTTAGATCCTACGTTAATCCTAGAAGCTTAACAAAACCAGAATTTGGGAAGGACCACAACCATCTTTACCGTACACAGAGAGAAAAGAATGTCACAACACATTTAGCACATACTATGCCAGCAGTAATAAAGCAGAGATGGGAGTTAGCACCTGCTTAAAAAGAGAACAAGCATGCTAACACTGGGAGTCAGGGGAATTTCCTACTAAACTACAACATACAGAAAGTAGGTCACTTTTACTCTTTTGAGAATGATAAAAAGCAACAAAACTCTGAATTATATATGAATCATTACATTTAATTTTCTTCATCTCCAGCAGCTCCCAGGAGCCTTGAAGACAGAAAAATCTGGATTTTACGACTCTGGCAATTATCTAAGTTAATACCGTAGAGTTCTCCACAACCATTTTTATTAGTTATGGGTCTGTCAACTTTTCTATTTTACTCCCCTTTACACTTCTTTCTGTACTGCTTGCCTCTGATTTAATGTTTGCTGTAAAATTTACTCCAGACATAACTTGGCACACAAACATCTTACAAACAGGCTTTACCTAAAATAAATCTTGAACATATCTGCAATTTAACTTATCTAGCTCTCTTGCCAGGTGTTACTGGCAGAAAATAGGGTCAAATTCAAATGTCTGAGAGGTCTTCTTAAAGGTAATAAATGTGATTGGCTATTGTGCCATACCAAGAAACCTGTGAAAACGAAATATCTTCTCTGAGTGACCTCTAAAAGACAATTATTTTCTATTCTGAAACATGGAGTCTATGCAAAACAAGAAAAACATGTGGGGAAAAGGACAACTGCAGCTTGATAGCATACAACAAAACCCGCTCCCATTTATAAATATGAAAAACAAAGCTATCTGATAATAGAGTTGAATTTAGGAGTCACATTTTATTGAGTATAACATAGTAGGCTAAACGTAAAAAACTGATTACAACACTGCCATGGAAGAGAAGAAACATTGGAGGTCAGCACCCAGAACAGAGGCCTAGTAAAAGAACCAACCAGTGCAATTTTCCTTAGGGACTAGGTTCAAATTCAGGGCAATGAATGTTGTTCAGTTGAGTTATGCACGAAGGATGAGAAAGGGCAAAAACACAGGCACAGATAGAGCAGACAGCAGGAAAGCCCCAGAGACAACTAGAGAGCATGTAGGATGATTTTGATAAGAAATTAAGCAAGAAAGAGGGGCTTAGGGTAGACCATTGTCTGAGGAGACTATTAAAGCAGTGAGCCTCTCGTGTTTACTTCTTATGGCATTCAGGGAAATGGGAGTTCATAAATATAGGCAGAATTGCAACAAAGAATTATTACATTTCATCATCAATTTGTAAAAACATTGTCCCCAGATATCAACTAATCACCATGGATTATAAAGAGTGAAACACCATCAAAATAGCTCAGCAGCTTTGCACCTGACTTCTACCTGTCCCAGTGCAAACACCTTTGTAGCAGCACCTCCCCTTCACCTGCTGAGCACCACACTACTGCCAGCATAGCACCAGAGTCAAAAGGCATATTTTGGCAAGTCTACTCCCATTGGAAATGCTTCCCTGAGCTCATGTTGAGACTGGTCCAAAATGAAGCCAGGAAGCAGTCAGGGGCACTGGTGCTGAGAGGGACACTGGTGTAGCATGGTTTGCTCAGGCCTCTCCATACCTGTCAGCCATCAGGACTCACTCACACTTTATTCACTCTTTGCAGCCTTTAAAAATTAATAGCACCAAAGGCCTTAAATGTAGTCTTTCCCATCTGGGAACACTGGCTTGCCACAAGGCTTCAGTTCTGTTACAGTTCTTCCAATTTAAAGCCTTAAGAAATGTGTTGTTTTCTTATGTTACTACTCAGCATGTGGCATATGGAAGATGACAGCAGAGGTCAATCTTGTGAGTTCCACAATAATATAGAAAACACAATTTACAAGGAGACAAAATATGGGTGAGAAACAAAGGAAATCATCAACATGGAGTGATGCCAGCTACCAGGCATGGTGAATTTCCGGAAAAAATCCATGTATAGGCATTAAAACTGTGAAAGCAAGAGCTAAGTCTCCATATAGAATTTAGAATGGATGGTGAGAAAAATCACTGGTATAACATTGTGGGGCTGGGGGCAGGGGGGAGATAATCAGGATGCTCTTGTTGGAATAATGCTCCCAAATGCTGAAATAGATCATCAAAATATTCAATATTCAATGAGAATGAACAGTAGACACAAAATTGTTTTGGTTTGACTTTACCTGAATAAATATTTGTATTTGAATGGTAAGAAAAAAATACACTACAGATTTCACATTCTTGGCACCCACGAACAATCTCAGAAAGAATGGAAGCAAATCAGTTTTACATTTTTAAGGCAAAAGACCTAGTCTTAGAAACATGCCACTCATTGAAAATCCAACTACAGTGATCAGTGAAAGGAATATAACAATAATGTATTGATACAGAATAAGCACTCAAATTCCAAACTAAGCAAACAGTATGGAGCATGCAGGTGCCATGTATTATAGATGCCATCTAACACATATGCTACAGACTGCAATTTGACAGAAAAATTAATGGCCAGCCTATAAACTGCAGTGACAGAAACAGAGGAAGCAGAATCAATGTGTCTCCATGTACTACTGATATGCCAGGAAAAACAACCACAAGCACCTATTCTTGCTGTTTCTGAGGCAATTTGGAAAGACCTCCACTGAAGGGAAAGCAATCTGCAGTGTCAGATAGCAGATGCAGAGATTCTTTATGCACATTTATTACAGAAAAAGGCAGACAGACGCTCACCTGCCATTTTTGCTCTTTGGTTATTAAGTCAGCAATCGATCCAAATCAAACTAGACAGCAGAGCCACCTGCACTTCAACTGCAGCCACATCAAGGATTAGCAAAACCGGGTGCTGATGAGGTGTAATGAAACTGTTTCAGGACCAATAGGCTCTTGATAAGAAATCCATGAAACAAGTGATAATAACTCTTGGATTCAATAGCAGATGACAAGATTGGATTTTATTTAAAAGGGACCATAATCCCATTGGATTCAGTAGCTGACACCAGGAAATGGATAAATACTTCATAACTGAGAACACGCATGCCAAACATAATTCAGGAAGCACAGCTCTTGCCAGAGATAAATTCCAGTTCTGAGTGTATATGATGCAGCATGAGGTGTGCAGAAAGTACTGTGATCTTTCTAGCAAAGGGAGACTGCAGATTTGCTCAATCCCGACTTCAGCTAGGAGCAGATCAGAACGGACCTCCCCATCTTCACTGATATACCTCTATGGTCCAACCACACCACTCCAATTTCTGGGATAAAGACCATCTGAAGGGCACAGACAAAAAGTTCATTTTGGAAACTGAAAGCTCAGCACAACTAGCAGACTGTTCAGACTGCTAGTATGTCAAATCTTTTTGTGCTATAGTCCTTAAACTTCTCATTTTAAAATCTTATTATGCAACTATCATAGTCAGAAAGATAACATTAAAGGAAAGGCAGTCTTTTATATTGTGCATGTCCCCAAAATAAGGGACTTTCAGACATCAACATGTATCACACAACTCAAGATAGAGATAGTTCTAAAATCTTAAACTTGTTCTGCCTTGTTTCTGGTTTAATGTTGCAGTCTTGTACCACCTCCTCTTTAATAATGTATTATTTATATAAAAAAACCCCACTCTTTCTTGAACAATCGCATTGTTCTTGAAGGTACCTTCACATCTTCAATCACTACCTGTATAAGACAGGAAGCAGAAGCTACATACATCCTTTACTAAAGGTAAAAGAATATAGGAAAGGACCAGGATATGAAGCCCTGGTTTGTTTTCCTCACATAGCTATATCTGTGCCTGATGCCCACTGTGTAAAATCATCCCATAATTCACTTACAGTTTAACTGTTGTTCAAATATTACTTAAGTAGCACTCAATTGATTTATGATACTGGTCAAGCCTCAAAAGTGATAAATGTTGCACATTAGAAACTGATCAGATTGGTCAGATCACGAGCTCTTAAAGAAACTCCAGTTTTACCCCAGCAACCTCAGAGGTTTGGAGATTAGTAATACTAGCATATTATACAGAATATTTTCTTCTAAAGAATTTCAGCAGATCCTAAGCACAAACTATACCTCTGAACAATAAATGTGATGTTTGCACACAACAGTGGTCATTTTTTTGCCTCTCAATGTAAATTTAGCTAATATGCCAAAAGGAAGGTAGCACTTTTCCTTCCCTCAAGCCAGCAAACACATCACCCATGTCAGGGCAGCTCAAAGAGAGGTAAAACACTTCTGTCCACGCATATTCCACTGTTATTTTGCTTGTGAGTTCAAATGAGAGTTCCTTTGAAGTGATATGATAGTAATGGAAGTCTGGTGAAAGACTTCCATTAGCTTCATGGATGGAAAAAGCCCAACATATATTAGTGGTTTAAGATTAGTAGTAACAATTATTGCTTTTTCTCAATCTGTTGAAAACTGTATAAAGGTCACAGCACTGCTGATGCCCACATTTTTTGCCTATTTTACACAGCTGAATAGATAGAGTGACTCATGACAGCCAAATTCTGAGATCAGGCTCTAAGCAACTATGACATCAGATGCTGCCAAAAGACATTTGATTCCCCTATTGTGAAATGCCAGGTTGGTTTTGGGACATGGTAAAAAGCCAACTCTAGTTTAGAAAATTCTATAGTGAGCTATTGTTTGATACTAAATACAAGATCATCACTCCTGCTGCTGCTGCAAATCACAGGGCATCCAAGGACATGTTTAACAATATTGCCACTTTCTACTGTGTTTGCAAAATACTACAACAAAGCTTCATGCATCCAGACTATAGAAAGTGTCTGTGAGAGAATGGAGACCCAGAACTCAATGCTGGGAGTACAAATTAAGAAGCTAAAGCTAATGAAGCTAATGAAAGCCTATCACCAACAGTATACAGCATAGTGCTTCAAAGGCAATCTCATGTCCTGAGCATCTATGAGTTTCTCTGTGCCTGATATTTTCCAAAATTTTTGCATTTATTTCTGAGCAATACGGAATTTTTATTAGGTTCAGCATGCAATTAAAAGGATCAGGTCTTCCTTCCTGGCTCTCTGATACTAATTTAAATGCCTAAACAGAACTATGGCTGATTTCAGCCAGTGAGGGTCCTGTCCTAAAGTGTGAGTGATGACACTGTGGCCAATTCATTATATTCACAGTAACAGGAATAAAAGATAGCTGAGGACAGCTCCTTAAATCTGAGTAGTCTGTGCTTAATAGATGTGGGCTGGCTTGATTGGCAACTGTACAATTTATGTTGCAAAATAGCACATGATGTATAAAATGTATTATGCTTTTAATTAACTTATTTTCTGTCAGTTTTGACTTTGAGAAAGAGGACAGTTATGCAAAAGGAAAAAAAAATTCACAATTTATTTGACTCCAAATAAAGTGATATGGAAAGGTTCTCAGAGTGTAGAGAAACAAATTAACCTTAGTAGAGCAATTGTCTTCTCTTTTAAATCATATAGAAATATGACAAGTATAGCAAGTGTTTTACACTCATAACAATATTTGGAAAATTCAAATAACACACATGCATATTCATATATGCCAAATATTTGGTTCTTTTTTTTAAAGATAAATTTATAGAGACCCTCCCATACTATATTTGATCAGATCAAGCTTCTAATTCACCCAGCAGCCAATCCTGATGATGTCCTAAATGGGTCCCAGGGAAGAGTGTGAGAATGGTTTATTATAGAGCATTAATTCCCCAAAATATTTTTCAGCCTCCAGAGATTTATGGTTGAGCAATTCCTGAACCAGATGCAGCAACTCTAATAGTTGTCAATCGTTTCTTCTTTTCATCCAAGGGCTTTTCAGGTCTAAGAGTTTTTCCTGTCCACAGCACTTTGTGTCAAGAGCCTTGACAGCTTAACAATGCAATGTAAGGCAAAAGTATCCTTTTTCACTATTTTGAAATTGCCACTTTATGGTTTTACTTTACATATTCTACTCCTTTCTATAATTCTTCACAGTAAAACCTTGCTGTGCCTAGGAAGCTCGTGGAACAGGTCCCCCCAAAAGCTATGCTAATGCACATGGAGAACAAGCAGGTGATTCGAAGCAGCCAGCATGGCTTCACCAAGGACAAGTCCAGCCTGACAAACCTAGTGGCCTTCTACAATGGCATGACTACATCAGTGGACAAGGGAAGGGACAAATGTCATCCATCTGGACTCTTGGAAGGCCTTTGACATGGTCCCCTACAATATCTTTCTCTCTAAATTGGAGAGGGATGGATTTGATGGATGAACTGTTTGGTAGATGAGGAATTAGTTGGATGGTCATATCCAGAGGGTAGTGGTCATCAGCTCAATGTTATGATGGAAGTTCAATGTCCAGATGGAGATCAGTGACAAGGGATGTCCCTCAGTGGTCTGTACTAGTTTATATCCAGTTTATATTAAAAGTACTGTTTAATATCTTCAGAAAAGACAGTATGATTCAGTGCACTTTAAGAAAATCTGCAGACACCACCAAGCTGTGTGGTGTGATTGACATGTGAGGGATGGGATGTCATTCAGAGAGACCTGGACAAGCTCAAAAAGTGGGCCTATGCCAAGATCACAAAGTTCAACAAGGCCAAGTGAAAGATGATGCACCTGGGTCAGGCAAACACATGGTATCAATACAGGCTGGAGGATGAACAGATCAAGAGCAGCCCTGACAAGAAGGATTTGAGGGTGCTGGTGGATGAGAGTCTGGACAGGAGTTGGCAATGTGTGCTTGCAGCCAAGAAAGCCAGTTATATGCTGGGCTGCATCAAAAGCAGTGTGGTCAGCAGGCCTGATCTAGTTGATGTACCTGCTCATTGCAGAGGGGTTATACTGGATCATCTTTAATGGTCCCTTCAAACCAAAACTATTCTATGACTCTATCGTTCTATTCAGAACAACTTAGTATTGCCAGCACACTAAGATACCTCAAAAATTTCTCCCTCTCATTTCTAGAACATTTATTAATATTGGGAACACTGCAGGCCTCAGGACAAATCCCATGAATACTTCACTGGAAACCTGCTTCCTCTGAGAACTGACCATTTACTGCTGAATTCTGTCTTTTTTTTTTTATCCTCTGACTTCTTAGATTGTTTAAAAACTACAACCAAGTAGGTTATATCAACCATAATTCCTTTATTTATAAGCATATTGGCTTCTCTGAAGAATGATACTAGTTTTGTGATGCATGACCCACCTCTAAAAATCCATATTGATTCTATGCCAACACACAGTATTAATTCCTGAGTACATTCAAGTCTGTAAACATGAAACATCAGCTGTTGTTATTCATCATCCTAAACTTCCAGGTCAAACCTTTTCTTTCCCAAACATGAGACAAACCCCAACCATAATCCTACTTAATACATGGGCAGTGAACTAATTCTTGCAGCTAAAATGCATTAAAGACAGGAGCTGTATCATCACAATACACTAGTGTCTCTAAATATTCCCTTCCCACTCAGGTGAACAAACTTCATGAGGTGTTGGAATAACACCATTTGCCCTTCATGATGCTAACCTGCTTCCTACCACTGAAGCCATTCCAGACCCAGGTACAAGCTAGGCCCAATGAGCACTTTTTTCTTAAGTCCTTCTTTTAAGCCAAAAAACTGAAATCAAACCAAGTGACCATTTCATTAAGAAAAATTGATTGCAATTCATTAGAAAACTCGTTCTAATCTTTGTCGGCCCTAAACAATCCAACATTGAGCTTGGCTGATGAAGATTCCCACTTTTAGGTCATAATGTCACCCTAAACCTAAGCCTAATTTTCTTTTAATTCAAAATGGCTAATTTATATAGTAAATATGATTATAAGGCATTTGTTCCCAACTATGCAAACTTTCATCCTATCTCTGCCAGTACTGCAGAATGCAAGAATAAAAAGGCTTTCTACCTTCTTTTTCTGAAAACCTGATTCTAGCCCTAGCCCTAAAATTAACATGTACTGTAGAGAGGGAAGAATCTGTACTTGAATACCTAATAAGAAGCATATGCTCCTGCCTACGCCATAGTACTCTCTCTGACATGTTTTTTCCCAGTTTCCTAGCCTTATCCCAAGCCTTCCTTAAATGGAAGATGTGTCCAGGAATACTGAAAACAAAATATTTGCTTATGACTACACTAGCTGCCTTCTGAACCCTTATAAATCCAGCAAAAATCAGACTTGCTACAGCTTTCCTTTCTGATACCCTAACCCTATATTTCATCAGTTCCTAATGAAAAATTAAAGATATTTGTCCCCAGTGATATCAACATTCTTATTCTTGCCAGTCATGTGGATCTACATAAAAAGAGATTCTTGGGCCTTTTTTGTTTTTTCAAATTTTAAATCTAACCTATAGGTTTCCTATACACAGGAGCCCTCCAGAACAATTGAACATTATCCATTCCCTCTTTCTTTCTTGATGGCCAGGCAGATATTTAATTATAAAATGAGCTTTTCAAAACTTATTTTCAAATTTTAATCCAAAACTACTCTTTGAAGATCAGTAACCCAGAATAAAGCTCAAGAACTGGTGAATTTAACCACAGTGTCTATTAAAGCAACTCTTTCAAAAGATTAAAGAGAAGTTAAAAAACAATATTAAGGCACTGGGTCAGGTAAAGCTCTTATTATAAGGACATTGTCTGAAGTTTAAGGTTGGTTTCAAGACTAGTCATAAAAGAGTGAATACAGGAGTGCAGTGTTTAGCACTGAACAAGCCTTAAATAAAGATAATGCTTGCCCCATGAAACTCACCACCTAAAAGAGAGCCTAGAAGAAGACAGGATGTTGTAGAAGGCTTAGAAGAGGCCACTAGCAATGTGATTTCATTGCAGGTCTGCCTGACCCACCTCACTAAATAAATGTTGACAGTAGAGAGATTATTTGACTGATATTGTTAAGTATTAACATACCTTACAAAGACACGGTTTGAATGAGATACCAGTATCTGGTATATCAAATTCAGAAGTTAGTTTACACTTGGAGCACTTGGTAATCTGAAGATGGGAATGAGAGTGAGAGTGGGATGTGAGAACCTCTGTGTATCATCTGTGCTTTTGCTCATTAGATCGGAAAAATGTATATTATATTCAGCAACGTATTTGTGGTTCTGGCACACATACAACCAGATTCAGATGTTGCCACATCGTTCTGCCTTATATAACCCAAAGTGATGACAGAAACTGCTGACAAGCTTGCTGCAAAGGACTGGTCAGTCTTTAACTGGCTATTGCTATCTATCTCCCCTACTAGCATCTGTCATTCCAGAAATATCTGTTTTTAAAGGGATTTAAAAGAGCACTAAAGACTGCACTACACATTGTCTGTAGGCAAAACTGCAAGCGAAATTTTGGACATTTCTTATTAAAACCATAGCTACCAACATACCATCTAACAATTGCTCCAAGATAATTCAGGTGACAATTTAACTGTAAAATGTGGATAAATTACAGAGAAATACATATATAATATAATATATATTGTTAACTTTGAATCAGCTTCTTTCTCTGAATTAACATTTTTCCCAATATGTATGTGTATTCTACTTCGCATACAATAATTTATAATACTAGAAAAAAGTAAAGCCAGATTCAACTGGAAAGACAAAAATCCATCCAAACCACTTCTACTGAATTACTAAAAATGCCCTGCAAGAAAAGCTTCCATGGTCTTGTCAGGAGGGGAAGCAATTTATCACTGAATGCAGCCCTTAGGTATCTGGACAGAATTTCAGATTTCAGAAGTGAGTTCTATGGCTTTCTTTTACAGGTTAAAAATACTTGTTAAAGCCGTCTAAACTGTTGCTAAGAGAAGTGACACATTTGGCAGGGATTTGTGAGTGATAGCTGGAGATTCTTGAAAATAAAGTAGATTTGGCTTACATGTTGTTTTTTTAATTTACTTCAGAATCTTTAGTAATAGTTACAGATAAAATTCAAGTCATTATATAACACAAATTCAGTAAACACTCACCGAAGGACTTCTATATCTTCTTCAGAATCTTCCTACAAAGCCCCATCAGCTGAGACAGAAATACACCATTTAGATGTAAATTTTAAAACCTTTGCAGAAATTTAAAATAAATATCTTCCATGTCATATATGGATTTAAATACAGGTTTCCTCCTGGGGAACACCAAGCCAGACTCTCAGCTCTTCACAGCTCTCTACACCAGTGTACCTTGTGTGTTAGTCATTCAGATTGCTTTTAACACATGCTGGAATAAGAGAGCTGGGATTTAGGTATTATCAGGCTCAGTTGGAGGAAGAAGATGACTAGGAACGAATTTCACAGGTTATGCACTTCTAGGAAATCCTTAAAAAAATGAGAAGTCTGGGGTTTTTTCTGTTTTCACTGTTTGGAAGAGAAACATGATGCTACTGAAATACTCTGCATGCTGCAGAAATATGCAGGCAATGACTTATAATAGAAATTAAATTGTTCCTTCAAAACTCTAAGCTCTGAAACAGTAAAGTTCTAAACCACTCCTTGACTAGAAGCACATGATTATTCCCATCAGCTTTCCCTGGATGTCCTCGATGGTTTATGAGCTGCCTGTTGGACCAGATCATGGTACGGTACTCTGAAGCAGTCCTGTAATTGGGTTCTTAGCACTAACACCTCAGACTGTCCTTTGCATTCCTAAAGTGTTATGTATTTTTTAAAAAAAATAAGGAAAAATAAAGCCTTGATGTTGTTCTGTAAACATTGTTGTCAGTCCTAAATAGCTCCAAAACTTTTAATAGAAAGAGTGGAGTATTGCTTGCGATTTTCAAGCCTTCAGATGCCAAACTTCTTTAAGAACCTTTGCATTAGTTGTAGCCATGACCTCAGCTAACCCAAAGAAAGCCACAGGCACGTCTCTTTCCCTGTTGGCAGCTACTTTAATTGGCAGGTTCACAATGAGCACTTTTGTTTGCATCCTAAACATGCACAGCATGATTAAAATGTTTAATACTTTCATCCTGAAAGTGCAGCAATCAATATGTTGGGTTTTTTAACAGGCCAAGTCATTACACATTTAAATAACATCATTCAAATACTTAAGGAGCTTGTTTTACAAGGACTAAAAAGGTTCCCTATTGAAAATTATATGGATTTAGCTGAGTTTAAAAATAGACATTTTGTTTGTTTTCCATTCAGTTGTTCCACTATTTGCTGCTCTTTGCTTGCATATGTAGTCTCTGGGTATTTTACTACCCCCTGCTGTATGGAAAGAAAACTGTGCGATAGTTATGGATTGTGCTGCTAACACCTCTTGAGAGCTCCCCATCAGCTGGAACACCAAGGGGATGGATTCAGAGTGGTTGGAGATACAGGATTCTGTTTGAGTTGTCACATGAAGTTCCTAGTGGGTATGGTGTGGATAACAGGGAACAAAATTTTCTTGACAGCTCCAAGACCATAGACTGTTGCTGGAGCAGCATGGTTACTGGGTTTGTGTAGTGCATATCATCATGTTTCCCAAGCAACTAAAAGTGCTTTGTGAAGCAATGAGTCAGATGCTGGTTGTGCAGTAACCACACACAGCGATTTATGCTTTCTGAAACTATGTGTCCAAGAACAGGATATTGTTATATATGTCTCTAGCATTAACACTGTTGGGCAGCCACTGAATCAGACTGACCACCCCTAAAGCATATGAGCAACATTTGGTGTACTACTGTGTACCAGAACAACCCACATAATATTCACTCACTTGGGCTGCTATATTATGTGAAGAAACTCTCCACTCTCAACTCAGCTGAACTCTTCGTTAAGGGCATAACACTGAATTGCCTTCCACACTCACACAAGAAAATGCACATTCCACGTGCAGTTTGCAGGTCAAATAAAGAGCATACTCAAATATTGCTCACCTATCATCAGAAGCCGGAAACAAACATTTCTCTTACATTTTTTTCACAAAGTAATTTGCAGGAAAATCTCATTCTTCTAATATCAGTTCCCTGTGCTGGAAGAAAAGGGATTTGAATTTGTGCTCAGTGGCATTTCCTCTCCCACTGCAGTTCACACGGGGTTAACATGATGTTCACACAGGGTAAACTCATTTGAAACTGAGCACCCCCCCGATGTCGAGGCTGGTTGGTGGCTGGTTCACCATAGCCCTGCCCCACCTGCCTGGCTGAGCAGAAAGGTGTCAGCTCCCTGGACTCCCCAGCTATTTTTCCTAGTCATTAAACTAGAGAACCTTTAAAAACACTCGTTTTTTAAAGGCATTCATGTTGGACTGTAACCTACTGTCAGGAATAATGGTAATTTAATATATGTATTCCCCAGCAGCAGAACAAGTCATAAATAGGAAGTCCCATAGTTCAGATTCAATCTCTTGGTCCACAGGGGAAATGACCTGCTCCAAAACTTTTGCTGGCCCCAGTCATTTCCTGGTCTGTGCCAAAACTGATGCATGTCCAGTGATAGACAAAATCTGCCAAGTCTTGAGTCCTATTTGCAATCTAACATTGCCTGCACATGAGACAGCCAGCAGTTTAGCATTGCCTGTTCTTCCCCCCCACCTTTGACAATAGGCTTAGGCAGAAACAGAAAAGAACTGCTTATAAGCGCTTGTTTCTTTGGGTGAGCAGGGACAGTCCATAAATAACTTCTGTTGCTTTGGCACAATACCTCTGTCTCTGAGTAAGGCACCAGTCTACCACCCTCTCTTCAGGACAAGCCACCTATAAAGGGTACACAGCAGTATGGCCAGATGATTTCATTCACTGCAGCAAAATGGGCTTGTCATGTACAGAGAGACAGTAGTCTAAATTCCATTTCAGTTCCTAAAACAGAACTGATAATCAAAGAATGTGTCAAGCTGAAAAGGACCCACAAGGATCATCAAGTCCAACTCCTGGCTCTGCACAGGACCATCTCCAAGAGTCATACCAGGTGCCTGAGAGTATCATCCAAACACTTCTTGAACTCTGTCAGGCTTGGTGCAGTGACCGCTTCCCTGGGATCCTCTTCCAGCATCCAACCACCTTTCTGATTGAAGAACCTCTTTCTAATATCCAACCTAAACCTCCCCTGACACAACTTCAGGTCATTCCCTTGGATCCTGTCACTGGTCACCACAGAGAAGAGATCAGTGCCTGCACCTCCTCTTCCCCTCACAAAGAAGTTGTAGACTGCAATGAGGTCTCCCCTCAGTCTCCTCCAGGTTGAACAGACCAAGTGACCTCAGCCGCTCCTCATACAGCTTCCCCTCAAGGCCCTTCATTGCCTTCCTTTGGACACTCTCTTACAGCTGAATATCTTTCTTACATTGTTATGACCAAAACTGCCCCAATATTCAAGGTGAGGCCACCCCAGTGCAGAGCAGAGGGGGACAATTCCCTCCCTCAACCGGCTGGTGATGCTTTGCCTGATGCCCCCAGGGCATGGTTGGCCCTCCTGGCTGCCAGGGCACTGCTGACTCATGTTCAACCTGACATTGACCAGGACCCCCAGGTCTCTTTCTGCAGCGCTACTTTTCAGAATCCCTTTCCCCAGTCTGTAGGAACATTTTGGGTTGTCCTATCCCAGGTGCAGAATCCAGCACTTTCCGTTGTTGGACTTTATATGATTGGTGACTGCCTGTCGTCTAATTTGTTGAGGTCCCTCTGCAGGGCCTTCCTGCCTTCGAGGGAAGCAACAGCTTTATGTCATCTGCAAACTTGCTTAGTATACCTTCCAGTCCTGCATCCAAGTCATCTATGAAGATGTTGAGGAGCACAGGGCCCAAAATGAAGCCCTGTGGAACTCCACTAGGGACACATCACCAGTCTGATGTTACCCCATTCGCTATTACCTTTTGTGCTCAACTTGGACTATGGACTTTCTGATGGCATTCAGCACTGAGTGATGTTAGTGGATTATGAAGGTGCAGAAGGCAGAGGCTATGTAACATATACAGTGGAAGGGATGGATTAGCCAGACAGTTTCATACAGCCAACCCTTTGTAAATGTAGTCATGTCCAGCACAACCAACTTCTCTAAATTTCTATTAGCAATTCATATAAAAAGTAATGCATTTGACTATATTTTGCTATCATGTCAAATATATTATTTGACAAATTCTTTTTTAATTTATTTTTTTTCAGACAGTTCAGATAACTCTAATAATAAAAATGCCTTATTCTGTCTTCATTCAATTCACTTCACACTTCAGGAAAAAAAATCAAGACTAAACATCTACAAAATGTTATTTCTCTCCAACTGAATGTGACGGATGGTCTGAGGATCACATAAAATTAAACAAAAAGTGCATTGTTCCCTTCTAGATTTTTCAGCTGGTGTAAATCAACATAGCTTCATTGAGGCCAAGTTGCAGAGATGTACGTCAATTGAGAACCTTGCCCTTCATCTTCAGAGAGAGATATTTTACCTACAATTTAGTTTCTCTCTCTTTTCAGGCTCCGGGAAACTTCAGCCTACTTTCCTTTCATGCTCTGCATATCACAATAAATAATCTCCATTTTGGTAAGGACATTAGTGCTCCTAACCTGAGAAGAGGTCCTGTGGAGAAGGCACAGGACAGATGTAACTGGTCAGCCACTCTGTCCAAGATTGTCTGGCTTAGACCCAGGCATCGTAATTACTCCGTATTTCAGTTCTGATTTGTGAAATACATCCTTAGCAAAGAGAAACACACATAGGCTTGTTTACTGATGAGGTCCCATGACGCTATAAAATCTATAAAAAACTTGATATCAAAACGAATAATTTCAGTTTAATTTAAAATACAGTCTTAAAGGTAATACCATTTTCTATTTAGTTTGATCCTTCTAACTCCTTTATTCCATCTCCCTGAAATCCAGGGGAGCCCAAGTACAGCAGGAACCAGGTATCCTCTTCCAACCATCTGTGAAGCCACAAGCATGAGGGATAAGGAGCCTTTACAAGGTTAAACTCCAGGACTGTCAGGCTCCAAAAGCTCAGGGTATCTCATGCACAGGCAGAAAGGTACATGCAGACCAAAGTCAGGAAAATGACTGCATCACCAGTCCTCATCTTCACTTCTCCAACGGAGCTGGGAGGGACCCAGCTCTTAACCATCATCTCTAAAATGGCACTTCCAGATTTTTACCCTCACTTGCTGTAGCACCATTGGTTGTTTGTCTTCCTTCAGCTTTCCCTGCCTCCCTCCCCATGATTCTTTTCTCTTCCCAGTCTTCAACCACAGTCCCTCCCAAACCAGACTAATAAAAGCTTTGTTTTCATTATATAAGCCCAGTGCATAATCAAATACATCTAAAAAATAATAAAACTGTGGAACTGACAAGACATGTGTCTACCATCAGCCCATATCCAAACACTGAGGTTTGAACTTGGCTCAGACATCCCTGAAAATGCCAAATGTGGATTTCCACAAACACAGGGAAATGGATCCATAGCTGATGTAAACAGAATAAAGGTGCATTGTTTAAAGTTGCCTAGCAAACACACACAGTGAATCGTAGATGAGAAGAGAGTTGCAGACTTCAGGCTAACAAGCCCTTACACACGTTTAGCATTAAACAAACGAGGGTCCCACCTTCAAATGGGACACTCACAAGCTTAAAGGTAAGTAGCTGTCCAAGAACTTGAAGAAGTCTCAGTCCTGTAGACTCTTTTTGTACTGAAACCTAATCCACATTTAGACCTTAGATATCTCTGTAATAATTCAAATCAGGCATCACCAGACAGACTTCTTTTTTTGTTCTAATTCTTTTAGAGATTAAGGTTAAAAACACATTAAGCTCCCCTATAACTGAATTCAATTCATTTGCTTAGTGCACATGAAACCGGAACAGAACATCAGGGATCAACCAGTCTAAGTTACAGGGGAAAAAAATATGCAAATTTGAAGATTTCTCACAGACAGCTTTTAGATGGAGGATCAGATTTATATGGCAAGCACTCAGCCCTGCTCTGGGGTGCCTGGCCACAGACAAAACAAATGCCTGATCACCTCTTGCCCCAAAGATCTGACAGAGCTGGATAACAAAGCATACTGGCAGCCCTCCTGAAAGTCTTCAGATGTTTTCACACTATAGAGATGTAGCATCCAGTTTAGGCATTAGCAGGAGCACAGAAGTTGTATTCCCATCTGCAGACTGTTCAGCATAAACTGAGTTCTGGCTTGGTGCAGTTGCATCGCTCATGGCAAGTGAGTTGGCGAGTTTGCAGCTAGCGCATGTCTTCATCACAGCAGAGTACTGAACTGTAGACATGTCAGGATAGAAAAGTCAATAAAAAGGAAATGTGGGGATGGGATGGGTTTGGGGGGAGGCAAGAAATGAATAGAGAAATAAAGAAGAAAATTGATGTAGAATAAGAAATGTTTAAAAGTCAGCTTTCCCTGTTGAGTACAATGCTCTTTGTGTTTGGGGTGTCACTGTTGATTTTCTATTTGGGCTGTTTCGGTTTTTCTTAATGCTGTTACATCTAATTTTGTTTCCAGAACAATCTTCTATAAGGTAATAAAATGCCTCTGCGTTGTCCATTACTGAAAATGATTTTATGGAAAAAGGAGACAGCAAGAAGCCCAACTCTTATTTCACAATATGTAAAACTGTCCCACTGGGTCTCTGGTCATGATAATATACTATGGGGAAAAAAAAAAAAGACTACAAACGTATTACAAGCAATATAATAAATAGCATGTGCAAAATGTACAGTGTAGTAAATATACTACAGGGACTACTTACAGAGTCTCTTCCACTCCATAACCATCATCAGCCATCTTCTATGGTTTGGCACATCAAATATTTGCTATATACATTACCATTCCAAAAGTATTGCAAATCCTTGGCTGGACACCAAACAACTGCTGTACGTTACTTTGTCAGTTGTTGCCTTCTATATTCAATATCTGACGTTCCCCCCCTGTGAAGTTCAATGTGTAGAAATATAATACACAATGTTTATTAGCAGTGACGCATATTACTAAATGGGTCTATCACATTGACAAAACAAAGCATTTCTCTTTAAGGGGAAGTCTCAGAGGAAATCTACCCCATTAGGAAACAAGGACTTCTTCCTCTCAAGGACTTGAGAATCACTTCTGTTAAAGAACTGTTTTCCAGTTGTGTAAGCACAAGGTCCATTATAAGAATAATAGTATGGGACTTTCTGCACTGCTGTGGAAGGACAGACATACAAGTGATCCTTACGCATTCCTTAAATACACCACTGAGTAACACCACACTAGATATTAATTAATATTTATGGCACAAATGCACATGCATGCCCCAGACAGAGCCACCTGCCCATTTAAGGGAAGAGAGAGAAGAAATTTTAGGCAGGTAAGATGGAGACACATCCTTGCAAGAGTCTTGGCTGGGCTAGAAGATCTCAGAAGTCAAATTTCAGAGCAGCTCCCAATCATAAAGACGGATCAGTACATCATCTCCTAGCAGGCTGGACAACCTGCAAGGGCTTTCTCACTCCTGCCTGACTTGGACATGTCAAAGAAATCAGCACCTTTATAAATTAGAGAATACTATATCTTACTCAAGAAGGAAAAGAGGAATAATGAAAGAAATCAAAGGAGTCCAGATGAGTGGAAATACAGAAGCAAATTATTGAAATTCTGCTTATACATGGACAAGAAATGAGACCAGTAAGAAGGTTGTAAATTGTGATATCAGGCAGATGCCAGAAGAAGGAAGAGTGATTGCAAGCTTACTGAGTACAACCTAGATACCAGAAGCAGTCTATCATGAGTAGAAACTAGATACTGGGATGTTGTCAAGTGGCCCTGGCTCAGATCAGTAACAGGAGATTAGAAAATATACTGGAGGGTGATCTTGGTTCCATGATCCAATGTGTCCAACTGCTTATCAGCACATCTGACATTTTTTTACCAGCTCTAAACACTTCTGCTACTGGCCTGGCCTGGATTCAAGCTGGAATCTGCAACAAAAAGATTCCTTTCTAGTACAAGCAAATCCCAAACTTTTCATTCCATACTTCTTTCTAAGTAAATTTTCTGTAAATAATAAAAATGAACTTGCAGAAATTTAAGAAGATGTTTCAAAGGGGTATATTTGAAATGAAGAAATACATTCCAGATTTTGTTGTGGAAAATAGTATCAGGAAATCAAAACACATACAGCATACATTAGGATACAGAAACTATTATTATTGCTATTATATGACAGTCATAATGTCACTAAAAATCTTGTCAGTTCTCACAGATTTGAGTTAGTATGGAAATCTCTTATATTAAGTACTGCTTTTAAAAACCGTTGTGTAGAATATTACGGTTCCTCCTAGGTCATTGACATTTTTTTCTGAGATACATTAAAATTTAATAATAACAGCCTCTGCAGTTCAGCACAAAAGTTTAGGATTTTGCACTCTCTTATGAAAGAGGACACACCTAAGCATTACATTACCACAGTGTTTACCTCACTATCCTGAAATTGTATTGGTGAAGAATACATGCTCTAGGGCATCTAGCTGTCTCTATTTGTACTCAATCTTTCACCAGAAAGAGCATCCATAGTGAGGGCATTTCTGGATCATTTAACTTATCTATATCCTTCTTTCCTTAAGGTCAACTGAAATGTAAAGTCTCCCCTTCCCTTCCACTCAGACTCTATTTAGATCTGCAGACAAATGTACATTTTTCAAAATAACTGTGGAAATGTAGCCAACTCGATTTACAGATTGATACACATGAACCAAAGACTGACCCCAAGTCTTGATTTGAGTTATATAACTCAAGGAAAGCAGCCACTTTATCACTCTTTTTGTCCGAAGATTGATTACCAATGGACACTTGCCAATGCTAAACTGATCCAACTTGAGGATGGATGTTATGTCCAGACATTTTTTCAGGAGATTGTTTTCTTCTGTGCCAGCAGCTAAGCTTTCATTTCCAAAAATATGTGAATGTCCAGAGTTTGGTCTTGTAAGGATAAACTATAAATTCAGAATCAAATATTACCTGATCCTGCCATGTGTGACTGAAGCCGCAAAAAAAAAAAAAAAAAGAAAAGAAAAAGAAAACTTTTGAGAAGTAGAACTTGAAAGTCACCTCAAACCATGTTAGCACTGAACCCTAATAATGATCCATGTCTAGTGAACATTGTCTGCCATTTCACATATATTTCATATATACATATTTCATATATACATATTTCACATATGTGTGTCTTAAGATTCTTACAGTGATTTCCACACTCTTTTGAGAATGGCTTCTCATTTCAGTGTCTCATTATGCCAGTAACTATTCAGCATTACTGTCAGTGGGATGCTAGCCCTCAAGCTTCTCTACAGTTCCTCTGTAAGCAATTTTCCAGAAAGGGTTTTGGCTCCCCAAAAGTCTACAGACTTGGTTAAAAAGCAGCAAATATAACCAACGACATGAGGCTGCAAAAAGAAAGACAAAGAAATCACTATATATCACTAGATTCTGAGGTCGAAAAGACATCTGATTATATAACAGAGGCCACAGGGTTTCATCCAGGTACTTTTGCACTGAGCCATATAATTTCTGTTTGAACAAAGTATATCTTCCATAAAGGCATTTAGTCTTATTTAGAAATGTCAAGAGAGAGAGAATTCACTTCTTTTCCGGGTAGTTTGTTCCAGTGGTTTACGCCAACAGTATTTCCAGAACCTACAGAATGAAGGGATATTTTCTGTACTTATATAATTCCATCTCTCTTCTATGCAGACAGAAATTCATTAAAGTCAACAGACCTCGATCATCACTGATTTAAGCCAAAAACTTTAAGTTCCATTGACTGTCTTCACTATTAATATCACTAAATATTTTTTTCAAGCAAAGAACCCCCAAGATGTTTACTTGTCTGACAGGAAATAGTAAGATGTGCACCAGTTTCTCATGTTGTACTGATTCTATTAAATAAGGACTGAGGATGTTTGGGTGTGCAGACAGCATAGTTAATGCGTGTCTTCAAGAATCTACCCAAAAAGACATGGTCATACCCCACCGGCAAACAAACTTGTGATGGGTCAGGCATGGCTTGGAAAGAAAGTCAAGCATTTGTTAAAGAACTGGATGTTTAGCATGGATCAAGGAACACAGTAAGTGGTTGTTCTCAGTGCAAGGTCATCCTTTTCCTCTGCTTTGGAAATCTCTTTCCACCAACTCACTTACTTAGGTGAACTGATTTTTCATTCTTTTCAATAATTTCTTACTCCCACTGCCTTCATTCGTTACATTGTAAATATGGATGTCACAGCCTCTTCAGATGTTTGCAATAAAGCTGTTGCAGTAAACAGATGTATGGGGTGGGCTCATGGTCAGTGCAGTCAGCAGTTGCTGCAAGCTACTCCTACCACAAGAACTGCCCCAGAGGCAGTCAACTTCGGCTTGTCTCACGTAGCTGACCGTCTAGCAAACAAATGGAAATGGCACTGCTTTCCCGTAAAGAAGAACAGAGTAACAGCCCTTCCCATTAGCTCCAGTGCAGCTAAGACGGAAAAGAGTTAAAAATTTTATGGGACTTGCAGGATATAAGAATGGGAGCACAGGAAAGCAAAGACTCATGAGCAAGAAAAGGTGGAATGAAAAAAGGATCACGAGGATAATTAATAAAAAAAAAAATACGTAACAGGTAATGTCATCTTCATCTAAGTTTTTTGGATACTCCTGTGAAGTATCCCATTGTAGGCTACAATGTTGTTCTATTAAAATTTTAATATAGGGGGTCTTTCTGCAGCACAACACACCACTGCTAGAAAATGTACTATGCCTGGGTTCACGAAGATAATCAATAGGGAGATCATATAGCAAACATAGGCTCCACCCTGTCTATCATAGAAGTAATATTACTAAACATTTCTTCTGGGCTCCTCATAATACTGTTCTGCTGGGAATACACTTAGGGAAAGCAACTTTTAACAAACACCTGAGCCGCCACTCTACTGAGCGTTTCTCACCAAAATTCCACGGAATCTCTTGAACAAGTTAAATTACACTTTCGCATTCTTCTCAAGGGCCAACCTTGAAAACTTTCATATTAGGACTAGTCTCTCTCTATGCTTTGGTACTAAGAGGAGTAAGAGGAATAACCTGGTGTTGAATGTAAAATCAGTATTTGGAACTCTAGAAATTTCCTTGCCATTTAGCCTTTAGACACAAGATGGCAGCAAGAAATTCATTTCAAGCATTTGCTCCCAGTAACTCAACATTACCTGACAGTTACTGTTAAGTATATGGGCTTGTGGGCTTGGTTATTGCGAGTATTTGATGGTGGTGTCCACAAACACTCCTACGCTCACACTGTTCTCCTGTCACCCATGACCCTGAACTCTGCTGTTAGCTCTAGTCGTAACGACCAAGGACTTATTGCACTGGGTACACAACCATGCACAAAAATAGTTCTATCACAAACTCAGTTGTGTAAGATGGTCAAGCACAGCCCTTCTAGTGGGAATAAATCAGTTGAAAACTCATTCAATAAGTCTTACTTTATTATGTAGCCCTTGCTTCCTATTCTTTCCTAATGTGATATTTTTTCTTTCTCATAGTTTTAGCTTTCAGGATGTCAAGCCTTTCATAGTACCAAAAATGCTTTTGTTGGTGGCTTTTTGTTGTTGTTGTTGTTGTTGTTTCTATTTTGGGGGGGGGTTAGATTTCTGCAACCTATGACGTTCTAGAATTCTTCTGGTCTAAAGTATTAAGTTTAGAAAGACTTCAAGAAACACTGCGCAAATTCCTAAATGTTCTGTGTCAGAAGTTTTTCTGCCCTTTATATTCAAGTGAAAAGTGGGTTTTGTCATTACACAGAAAATTTATTTAATTTTACCCCACTAAAAAAAAAAATCACTGAAAAAATTCAGGTCTTTAGTCTACATCTCCAAAGTTCCTTAGTATTTGTGGAGCATTCACAAATTTTGCTGATATGAGAAACTGCTCCAAGGACTCTTATGACCAAAGCAATGCCCTAAAATTAAAGTTTATGAACCAAACTAAACACCTACAGCCTATGACAGACTTAGACTTTGGATCAAAGGAACACACATATAATGCACACAGGCTATAGTAATTTACATGAATTCAAAAAAAAAAGCAAGCTAAAGAGGACCCAGAGCAAAACCTCAGAGTCAGCAACATTCTGGAGCAACGTTCCTCATGTTGCAAGTAAGCCATAGCTGCAATGATATTCTTCCACCCAATGTTGAAGTAACATGACTAAAGCACCCAGAGCAAAAAAAAGGAAACTATAATAAGGGTACTTATACATATATATCTGGTTCTACCCATAAAAATATGGATATCTATCCACCTTGTATATTGATTAAACTCCCTGATAAAGAAGCCTCTGATTTTAATTTCACAGCCCATCAAGAGATGTATGTCTGTCTACTTTATTGCATATTTTCATTGTCTTTCTTTCAATAATTTTCCTCAGACTGTTAACAATTTTTTCAAGTGTCTTATTAAAATTGGGTTGGTCTGATAACACACATTTAGTGCTTTAACTTCTCAGAATAAATATTCTGCTTCATAGTAGTAAGACATTGCACTTGATACGTTACAGGGACACACTGGTATTATAACATCTTGTTTGGGACATGTGGCATAAAATTGTACAGAAAATTTGGATCTTTGTTAAAGCTTGTTAGTGTTTTTCCCCTCAGAAATACATATTTCTCTTTCAAAAAACATTCTCACAAGATTAATAAATATTATCTGTGTTAAAAACTTTCATATTATCTGTTCAAGAGGAACAATGTCCAGCTAGTAATTAATCTGTACTCTGGTTCAAGGACACTTCCTTATTTACTTACAATCTCGGAATGCCAGAGATTGAAAACACATTTTCATCAGGATACTAACAATAATGAGAGGGGTGGTGAAGCACTCAGGTGAAATTCTTAAAATAGCTACCAAGATACGTGTTTAAGTATTTACCCTTATTAACATTGAAGTTTTCCACTGGGTATCAGTATGTCTGTCTCAAACTAAATAAACCTAAAATGGCCCTCAAAATTACCTTATTTTTTTTTGTTGGAAGCAGTCCTGATGTTCCCTATAATACTAAGAAAAGATGCAGCATCTCTTGTGTATTTAGATGGAAATCAATTCTTCTTTTCTTCAGGAATATTATTCTAACATAACATTTTAGAGACCCTGCACTTACTCTCTTCTATCCACAAAGTTGTGAATAGCTTCTCATTTGACCTGTGTTTGAATAGCTGAAGACTGAATTGCATTTTTAACTTTTCCAGATAGCAATTCCTATTTTAAGAACACTTGTTCATTTGATTTTATCTGCTACATACATCATTCACTTCAGAAAGCAAACACCACAGGAGCAAAAATCCCTCTCAGCAATCTAATTACTGCAAACAAATTCCCGAGGCCAAAAATTCACACCACATTGTCCTCCTGGCAGGACAGGCAGATGTTGTCATGACCTTAAGTCTTCACACCTTCTTCTGGTAAACTAGAGGCAAAAGGTGGAAGCACAGATCTAATTTTTATTTGTCATCCTGGGAGACAAATCCTAGCAGTTCCAGTAAACTGCTGCTCAGTTTCATGGAGGGTGAGATTTTTGATCAGTCTCCTTAAGCTGTAGACTGTGCAAGGAGAAGCACAGACCTGTTACAGGGGTGCCTCACACAGAATAACTGATGCAGCACAAAACGCTGAGACTGGGGAGAAGAACCAGAGTCAAAAGGTTCCGCCAGCAGAGCAGAAAGCTGTAGCAGACTTTTCCACGTTGTCACCCAGTTCTGCACTTGGTACAAAGGCTTCCTCGACTGAAGTGGGCAGATCTGATTTGGAACAGGATGAAGCTATAGATTTCATAATTTATAAGCTCAACCAAAATAATATAGAATTAATAGTCTCTTTCCCTTCACACATGCTTATAAACAAATTCACCTTGAATATACTCAAATGCTGTTTATATGTGCTTTCCATGGGCTCTCAAGCTATCATATGGTACAAATACTATATATAAGTGAGCTTCTGAACTGATGCCCAAGTATTCATAGAAACCATATTTTAAAACTTCATGATGAACAATGGTGCCAGGCACCCAAAAGTTTAACGAATTTTGTAGCAGAAACTGTCTCTGCTGTGTACCAGAAATTAACCAGTTAGAGTTAAACTCCAGTTTCAAGTTTGAGTCAATATTCCCAGGGAAATCACCATTATCAATCAAATTTTTTTATTACAAAAATTGGTTTAATCTGAATAATGAATAATTTAAAATAACTGCCTTGCTCCTGTAATGTAGTGAAGTGAGAATCTACATTTATCAAATAAATTATTCATTGCAAGATTAGTCATTCTGTTCTGCCAATACATATCACACAAACAGATTCACTTGCTAGAATTATGGTTTGAGAAGAAATCTTGGCTCATCTTAGCTTCCAGTTTCAGCAAAATCACTTAGTCAAACATAAGATCTCAGCATAGAGGCTATCATAGGGATAATGTCACATATTGAAGAAAATAACTGTAGTCTGAAGAAACTACTTAACCTAACAACACATTTTAAAATAAAAACAAATAAGGTAGGTTAAAAAAAAATATCACATAAGTAATATGACACCATTGAAATAATAGGCTATTCTGACCAGAAAAGGGTATTATAAATTTTTGAAGAGGATAGTTATTAGAGAGCCAAATATTGTAGGCACAACATTTTTGAAAACTGATATGAAATGTTGCAAGAGAGTAGGAGACTCTAATTTGGATTGAAGTCTGAGACTCGGTGACTTTAGAAACTATGACATGAAAAAACTTTTAAAATTAATTCTTTGAATTCTTTTATACTATTCAAGTGTTCAAGTACATTTAGTGAATCAGATTCATCAGTACAGATGACCTGAAACAGAGTTTATACAATATTATTTTGCTGGAAAACATCGATTTCAACCATCTCAATAAATAAGATTAATTTTTCAAACCATGAGACATCATTAAAGATTTATGATATTTTAAACTGGAGTGAGTCCTTAGTATTTGTGCATATTATAACTCATAAATATGATTTGTTTAATTTTGCCTAGACTTTTTTATATTCAAAGGATAAAAGGACTGTTCAAAATCAAATAAAAACTGAGTTGCAGACACAAAAGTAAAACACAAAGACCAAACAGGTATTAATTTCAGAAAATTCAAGTTTTTCCTACCAGGAACTTGACAATAAGACAATAACTGAAATAACTATTATGACCATGAAATGATTTGCAAAGATTTCATTTTTTTCTTCAATTTCCAGCCCTTAAGAGTCCTGTAGTTAGAATAGAAAATTTCATTTGAAATGACATAACTAAATCTCTAGCTTTCACAACTGAGAAACAGGCTTCACAAAATGAAGAGAATGTGTTTTAAAGAATTAGAAACCACAATGCAATTAAAATTAAATAATAATATATTGTTGGGAGAAACACCCAGATATTGATACTGAGACTAACCTCATTCATGATTTTTAATGTCTTTTACACAAGTTGCTTTCAACTATCTGACCAACTTTCATTTTATATAGTATCTTGTCATAGAATCACAGAATGGTTTGGGTTGGAAGTGACCTTAAAGTTCATCTAGTTCCAACTCCCCTGCCATGGGCACGTACACCTATAAATAGGAGCTGAAAAAAATACTATGCATTAAGTTATTTCTGCATTATTATATTTATATTAAAAGTCATATTTTGTTATTCAAACCCTTACACAGTAATGTCTTACTTTACAAAATCACCACAAAAATTACTAGACATATCTGTCTACAAAACTAGAAAATACTCCAGCACTATTGAAGTCAATGTTTTCTTTATCCAGAAGCTTAAATGGAATAAGGAAAAGTAATATTTATGAAAATTAACAATAGATATATTCCTCCATATAAAACATATTTTGATATCACACTTTTTTTAGGGAACTTTACTAAAATCTGAAATTTTGTGGATGGTAGGGGAGAAATACAGTATCAACTCTTAACAGAGGTGACTAAATTAAATATGTAGATAAATAAAGCTATTAAAAGGAGCTGAAATATTTCAAGCCACTCATATTCAAGGAAAATCCTGAGGCTATTCTGATAAATATGAAAATTTAACATTTCAAACTAAAGTGGCCATTTTAAAAACAATCAGTTGAAATGCTAGACTTGAACAAAAAGACAGTAAGCAACAAAAAACATTAGATGAAGGAAATGCAATTAAAAAAAATATTGTAAACCAGACAAAATTGTATAGCCCTAATTGAAGGAGCGCAGGAAAGATATTGTGACAGACAGGCATGTACCATTAGAAGCAACACACTTCATTTTGTACAAAGCGTTCCCTTGGTTTGTCAGTGTGTAAAGAACAAACACCAACCAGAAGTCTTATTCACCAGATAAAGGGCTGTGTTAT
>JAWWES010000168.1:52306019-52416304 GCA_035583135.1 Lophotriccus pileatus
TCTATAGCTATGCAAGATAGAAAATGAATTCAGCATCAAAATTGCATTTTTCATTAAGTAAGTTTTTGTGAGTATGAAAAGAGTCAAAATAATTTCTTCTCAATTTCTGCTATCCACTTTTACAGATATGGGCATATTTCAGCTATCCTTGACTGTAAAGTTAGTAGCTGTTGCTGTATGAAGACAAGAGATGAGATATGGATTGAGGTTTCAGTTCAGTGCAGTTCTCTTCCATATACGAATCTTCCTTCATATGTGAGGACTGAATTCAGCCAAAAACACGAATGTAAAATTGACATAACCATAAGAAAATTCTGGATTGATCTTAGAGAGAAACAGGAAAGATATTCTCTGAAATTGAAGAAGCTTTACATATATTTTCATCACTAATATAAAAAATTATATAAGCCAATGAAATTTCAAGACTAGTGTCATAATCTCAATGCTTGAGTCTACGCCCTTCTGATCTCAGTTAAACTCAGAATTGTCATCTTGGTATAAACATCCTCTCTAGTCTACACAAAGAAGAGCTTGATCCTTCTCGGTAACAAGGGGAGTTACAAAGCTGCTGCAGCTCCTTCAGAAAGGGTTACTGTGGAACTTGCACACTACATGTGTATTTCTGCATCTGTGTGAGGTAGGCACATGTGGATACACAGTTGGATAGAAATGAAGGAGGCAGGAAAAAAAAGATGGATACATTAATTATACTTTCCACTTCCAGTTATGGACAATGTTAATGTCCTCACATGACACTTTAAATATCTGTAAACCACATCTCAAAACACATGCAGACTACAACCACTTAACTTCAGATTGCACTTTGAAGCATATAAAATCTCAGAGACAACTAGAGGGCACATACAAATTGCCCTGAAAAGTGAAGCTTTGGGAATTCAGGCTGCTTCTCAATGTACTAATCACAGAAAAATAT
The DNA here is from genome assembly GCA_035583135.1 of Lophotriccus pileatus. Lineage (NCBI taxonomy): Eukaryota > Metazoa > Chordata > Aves > Passeriformes > Tyrannidae > Lophotriccus > Lophotriccus pileatus. The sequence continues at coordinate 52,306,954 of JAWWES010000168.1, forward strand.
AAGAAGTTTAGAAGATAAGTCATAGGAAATGTACTCAACAGCATTCTTCACGATTTTGCCAGAACATGAATACATCAGACCTCCACTGAGGAGGTCTATCTGCCTGTTGGGTCCATTGGGAAACATTCCTCACAGCTTTCATTTGGAAGAGCATCTAAAAAAATGTGGAGGATGATGTAAAGTCAGATCCACCAAAATCAAAATATAACCTATTTGAATAGAACCAAAGCTTGTTTTCATTATTACAGCAAGTCTGCTACGATACAAATCATCAAATTTTGAGACATGTGATTGAATTGTAACAAGTGATTCAAATCATTTTCAAACTGGAATTATGAGTAGATTGCTTGCAGTACAGCTGTCCATCTGGAAACTTCAGGGTTTGTTTATCTATTTTCACTGGAATTCTAACACATCAAATACTTAGACTTGCAGAAAATGACAATGCATTTTGACTACACACTGTCTAGGTAAATATTTGTCAGATGAGGAATACTGAAATCAAAACAGGCTTTTGTGTGTGTGTGTCACTCCATAAATTTCAGTTTTTCTGGCTACTGGTCCAAATTTTGGTTACTACTTCAATACCGTTCAAGAAGAAAGCCAGCACTCAGATAATTGACAATTATATAGCATGAGTAGTTGAGTGGCATTATATGTGTGTAAAAATAATAATCTACCCTATCCAAAAATATGTGGAGCAACTGTTGAGGCCTCTTCAGTGGTGCCAATCACACTGGGGATGAGAGTAGACCAGCCTCACTTTGAAATGATTCAAGCAAAGAATTTGGAAAGACATATATCTTGGAGAGTGGAAAATTTAGTAGAATTGAACTTGCTCTAGCTGAAAGTATCAGCTAGGAAGCAATCTTTTAGGCATCTGTAGACACTGGGCTTGGCTTAAGAGTCAAGCCTCAACTTGACAAAAAAGTGAATTCTCATGAAATATCCACCCAAACTATTGTATATCCCTTGTGACCAGCAGTTCCCACCGTCTTAGATTTACATAAGACATAATAAGGAATCAAAGAGGAATTTAAAAGCAAATAAAAGCCAGACCAGTAGGAAAAGGTTTGGATCCCAACCTGCCTGAACTTGGAAAGGCTTACCACGCTACCTTTCAGCTTGAGCTCATCTGCAGGTTTAAGTGTGCTTGTCAATTTAAATTAGACCTTTAAAAGTAAAAATAAAAATTTATTTTACTACTAACTCTTTAAGTGTTATCTTAACAGCTGGGTAAAGCATTTGTACTGAATTCTGACTGATTCAAATGGGCCCTGCATTCCAGACTACACAGGTTTATGAACCCCAGTCCATTCAAATGAACTCTGCGATGCAGTTGTCCATAAACACAACAAGCTCCAAAATCTCTCTCTTAGTCAATCTCTCTTACTCAATACATGGTCCAAATTCCTCTTCTTCTGCTTTCTCTAATACTCTCTAGCACTTCATGCTTCCCAAAATCAACTAATGTAAATGGAGACCTAAAATGTAGAGGAGATGAAAAATAAGATAACACAGTATTAGTCTGATTCCCTTCCAAGCATGGAAAACCAAGCCTAAAGGTTCATTTACCCTGTAGCACCTAGAGATTTTAAGATTAAAACAAGCCTAACCTGCAACACAAAACAACCATAGGAATGGCCTTCACATGTATTTATCTATACATATTTTTCAAGTACACAAAGTGTATGCACCACAATTCTCTGAAAACTTTGCAAAATGTATCATGCCATGGAAAGCAGCCATCAGAAAATGACCAGGACAGCTAAACAAATCATTTATAAATCAACCTAAAAAAACCACTAAGTAGATTATTTGCTGCTGGTAGATTATTGCAGCTTGGATGATAGCAAAGAGGCAGGTAAAAGATTTGAACATATTTCATTGTTTCATCTGAATATTTTTTCAGGAAAATGGTTTGGGTTTCCTCTTCAAAACAATTATTTTCTTTTAAAATATGCTTAAAATTAATAACTCAATGTTAAAGGAAAGATTAAAAATCCCACAGTGGTGTGCAATTTAGTAATTTGGTGCAGAAAATGTTTAATGTAACCAGAAACAATGATTTACTTGCATTACATTTGGACTTTTCCTTATTGTGAGATAAACAAAAATTCTTCACTATGAGTCAATTTGGAATATTTTCTTAGTTTTTGTAATTCAGAATTTAAAGTAAAAAATTAATTATTCATAAAGACCCAATGGCGTAGCTTCCAATGGGAAGAGCTGGAACTTTCTACTGAGTACAAATAAAGTCTTATTTGATTATATATATTCAGTTTAGTAGATGACTAAGTTCAAGTAGACACATAGAAGAAAAGAACTGAGGCTAACTTTTTACTTTTCATGTTTTAGGAAGTGTGCTTCTCCCCATATGTGACACACTTACACATATTCCAGCTCACAAATGTCACACATCATACTTCGTGTACATATCAGCTTGCCAATATGTCCTATAACCAAAGCATCACCTCACTCTTTCTGAACCCAATCTGGTTCTATTAGGATCAGGTCACACAGAAATGAAACTGTTAATAAAGTTATGAATTTGATGTTAAATTTTACTACTGAAAGGCCTACTAGAAATTATGCTGTGCATTTTACCCCATCTGTCAAAAAGCCCAGAGGTAGCCACTGCAACAGATACTTTAACATTCATCTTCAAGCACACCGTGCATTTAATGGTAAATGCATATCAGTTTCTATGCAATAAGTCTGACATACTAAAGTTATAGATCATAAAACATGAAAAAGTCTTTTGTTTTCTACTTCAAGATATTCAACAGCTGTGTTTATTCTGAGATTTTTTTTTTTAACAGATAAGAAATCAGACATACTGCCTTTTCTCTAACAAGAGTAAGAACACTTTATTATTAATTTTCTGAAGCTATTAGTTTTTGTCTTAGCCACTCTCTTAGTGGGTGCTTAAAACAACTGTTGAAAGAAAATATCTATGAATATAATCAGCAAACCCCAATTCCTGAGTTTAACCTATTGAATCACTCCTGAGCACTTTGGCACCCAGCTGTAGTAGTATTTGAAATGCCACCTGCAACACAGAAATCCGGCATTTCTGATAGCTTTTTTTGCAGGCCGGAGTTATATTAGTGCAGATAAAGAGCTGCCCACCCAATATGCTCTGGTTTTTCCACGCAGCTCTTGAGAGTCCAGTCAGCCATGGATGCATCCTGACAAATCCTCTGAGGATTCTGCCTATGCAGATATTATCAGCAAGTCACATAGCTCCTTTTGTGACTAATGTTCTAACTGACATGATGGCTAAGGGATGGCATTCCTCATGCACTGCAAGATTTTAATGATGCTCAGCCAAGCATAAATTAGTCATTTTTCACCTTTTTTTATATTATATGGCCACCCACCAATAGTAACTTTTAGCCTTCTTTTAGTCTTTGAGATTCTTCTTTTTTTTTTCACCGTTTGCTTACTGTAGCCTTGATAGCAGGCAAAATTTACTAAAACATAACAGAATAACCTTTTTCCTGTCTAACAATTGGCACTGAGAGGAACTTTTAAGTTCTGGAAACTCTTAAGGTCTTCTTCATAAAGCTGATGAGCTCCTCAGCATTCTACAGACATTTTTGTAAAATTACCTAGGCAAGAGTGATCCTAGCCAAAACCAAGATTTATTAAAAACAGAGAAAATGGAATTCAAAGAAAAAGTTTCCTGAATAGCAGTGAACTTAACACTTCAGTGAACCAGGATTTCTGTGATGGTACATGGTAATGATGGGATCAGACACGTAATTTCAGGTAGTTCGTAAAATAAGGATACCTGATACATCCTCTTAATATGTTTTATCCTCACCTGAATACACATTCAAGTACATATATTCCTAGTAAAATATCACAGTTCCAATTTTTTTGCTGTTTATTCTAAATACTTTTTATGATAGATACACAAATTAAAACACAGTACCAGTTAACAGAAGAGCATATTCCTCAGGATAGCTCCACATCACAACATACATATGATGTAGATAGTTAAGTTGTTTTGTCTTCTGTCTTTAAACTTAACAAATTATTAATAGTAACAAAAAAAAATAGTGAATTTACATTGCTGCAGATATCACTGGAGCAACTGACGTAAAAGTTGGAAAAAAGTGACAAGCTTTCATCAAGTGAGAGTTTCTGTTTCTTTCCATTCTATCATTTTTCCTAGTAAAAGGCACTACCTCTCTATACAAAATTTTGCCCTATCTTGATTTACCTAAATATCTCAGAAACATTGAAAGTTAAAAATATCTGCTCATTAACTTAGTCACGTGTATAGATAAAAGAGAGAGTGTACAGATTAAACTGTCACTAGCTTTGTTAACCATGCCAAAGGCTGTAGGCAGCAGAAATGTTTAAGCAGAGACCCTGGCTTTACAGCACAGCAATTTTTGAGGCCATGTCTCAAAGGGTCAGTGTTGTGCTAAGCCAGCCCTGTGTCATTTCCCTGATATTTCCTGAACTGGATGACGCCTTCCCACAGCAGGAAAGAGAAGGTCAATGTCCACTACTGGCAGACATGCACGAGAACGGCTGGATTTTAAAGATACTATGCCATGTTAAGACTCTAATCTGTTTCTGGACTGAACTTTTCATAGATTGTGGGAAAGAGAAAGGAAATCTATGCTATGTTATACATTTCCATGGCAAATGAAAAGCATTATACATCTTAAAATATTGTTCTCAAGTATTCCTCATATAACCATTGCCTGCATATGTTTAAATACGCCTATTTATTGAATTCATTGGCTGTACATGCTTTCATCAATATGACTCAGCCATAATTATTTTCACTGGAGTTAGGCACAGGCTTCATAGTTTCCAATCTAGTCCTATTCTTTGTCATCTTTCTTATTCTTAGCTCTGAAATTAAGGCCTTATGTTTTAATAAGTGAAGAAGATACAAGATACACTACTGCCACAACCGAATAAAATTTCTCTTTTTTAGGCATATTCACACTGAGCTGTCTCTGTTTATAAAATGGTTAAGGTTTCTAGTTATTAAAAGAGATCAAATATATACTGAACTCTATTGCAGGAATCAGCTTCAGAGTTTTGTTATAAGGCTGTAAAACACAGCACCAAGGAGAACCACAGATTCCAAAATTCTGTCAGAGAACCCCTTGGGCACTTCAAGAGAGATTAAATCTACAGATTATTCAGGACAAAATAACTTGGCATGCTTTTTGGCACCAGAAAAAAAAATACCGCCATTTCTAAGGCCTCAGTTTCAGTTTGCTCCTGATTTCCCAAACATCTCAAATTCTCACTGCTGGAATTCCTCACGGCCGAATTCCTTCCAGTTTCTGTTGAAGAGCCTTCTTCACAGAAATATCACACAATTATTTGATGGCAAAAATAGGTATTTTCTAAATCCACATCTTAACTATGTAATCCCTGCATTTAAGCCTTCATCTTCATTTCAGTCGTAACTGAAGACTCCAACCCTGATTTAGGGAAGTCAGGGGATACAATCCCTTAGTTTAAAATAAGAAGTAGGCAGAATAGCAGAATAGCAGACAAGAATAAGAAAAAAGACCACCTGAGCACCCCTTCTGTCTGTCCAGGAAGGGCAATGCAGACTAGCACAAACTCTATCACTCACACAGGAATAAGATTCATCACTAGGGTTGTCATTTTATGCTGACTTGATGAAACAGCCCATAAAATATACTATCCATCATGTGTAGCCCCAAACCCAGTTTTCAAACAGAACTGCCCCATAGAACTGAACATCTGTAATTCACTGTGGCACCAAGACTGCATATCTCAAGCATGTAACACTACTGCGCTGCAATTTCAAAGCAAAGTCATACTTCAACCAAATTACACAATCTCAGTTACTTGTTCCTGCCACTCCCTCATGTTCACATTAACCTTCCTTTTTTCTCGTTATCAATTTTCATTTGGTGAAGTTTCCTCATCTGACACCTTCTGAACTGACATGAACACTCCAGCCATCACAAAGAAAGGGTTTGAAAAGGGCAGCTGATCCCTTTCAGTAATAGCACAGATTGTTAGGCAACTACAGCCTCTCTTCCTCAGTGACTGGCATCAATGGCAATTAGCCATAATGGTATTTGAAATGTTGCAGTGGCAGAAACACTAATCTGTGCTTGCATTTAAGTCAAAATGTGTATTGCACTGCCTGGTGCTGCATCAGGCAAAAACTCAGACTGTACCTCTTATTTCCACATTGGAATTTCATGATACAATTGTACTTCCTGGTAGCTTTGTAGTCTTTTGCTTGTATTGGGAGGGGGGGTGGTGAAGGAAGGCAATACTAGGGGGAAAATGGGCATTTTTCTATTTGGAAGGTATTGCCTTTCCTTCATAAAAGCCAACTATTCAACCTTTTTGAAATTTGGTAAGAGAAAACCAAATAATTTTGGCCAAAGCCACACAAAAATAGTTTGGGGATTTCCCGCAAAAAGCCCTGCAAGTTTCTAAGAAATGTAGATTCTATCTGGAAGTACATTCAAAAAAAAGTCTTTTTCCCATTCAAGTAAAGATTCGGACAGAAAGATCATTTTGGGTAATCTCCTCCTCCTTATTTAATCAATTATGCTATTGAATCTAATTTCATTAGAAGGAAGTCTCTCGTCAACTACTGTATTTAAAAAAAATAAAAAAGAAAAGAAACAGCTTTCAGGCTGGCATGGAAAAAAAACCCAGCCATTTTTATTTGTGTCTGTTGTAGTGGGAACCTTGGAAAAACAAAACAACCCAGCACCACTGGTGTTATTACACATAAATCCAACTGCTGATTATGAATTCTGACAATGCTAAACCGTTCGGTTCAATCTCAGATGAAGCTAAAACCAGGCAGAGCTACTGAAGAGGAAGATGGTGACAAATTTCAAGTAAGTATCAAAATATCTTATCCTGACCAAGAGGATTTATGAGCCTGAAAGCATCTGACCTCAATTTGAAGAACTTTGGAAAATTTTACTGTTGATTTGTTCGGTAGTATTTGAGCAAACAAGAATAAAATGCATAATAAACTATGATCTGTGCATGAGAACATATCTAAACAGCTGAATATATAAATAAGAGGTTTTCTATAATCCAAGAAAAACAGTAGCATATTTGACCAAAAAGAAAGGAACTTTTTCACTTAATTTTGTTCCATATCCCTAGCAGATTTTAAATTCACGCAGAGGTATAAGACTTACATTCAGAAAAATATGTAGAAGGACAAAGAAAAAGATGGAGAAAAAAATAAAGCCAGAGAGAAAAAAACAGACTTCACATAGACCCTTAAATTAATTTACATGCAGAAGATAAAAAGTGAACTAAAAATTCAGAACGGAGCACTTAGAATCCACTATTGCACTTCCCAATACCACAGATATAGGCAAAATCAGAGGATGCAAATGAGTTCAGTTAAGGCACATATTCCTGATATTTTTCCAATGAATATTTCAGGCTCATTTTGAAAAACACACCCAAGACAGATTTTCTTCTGGTGTTTGCCTGAATGGCACTCTTGCCTCTGCATAAGAATGTTGCACTGTTTTCGGATCCATTCCAATACTTTTCCTAGTGTTTCACTTTGAACTGAAGAAAATGAGAATTCTCAAGGCGCACCCTTGTAGAAAACTGAGTCACATCAGGTCACAATGTTTTGGCTTATATGGCTACATAAAACATTGCAGTTGGCACAGATGTATCATAAACAGCTTGGTAGTGACTCTTAACGAAATGTGTTTGCGTGGAATCCTGCTGAAAGACGAACATCAAGATGTAGATTTTCAGTACTCAATTCTGTTCTTCACGCTGGTAAAGCACCTGCATGTTGTTACAGGCAAATGCCAAACTCTTTGTTTGGAGGCAAGAGTTTCCTCCCTCCCTCATTTTTACCCACTTTCATGGCATTTTCATGTAGGCTTTCCTCTCTGTTTATTCTCAGCTTAGTGGTGTGACAGCCTCTGGTGTTCCATCCCAATAGTAAATCTTATTTTCAAAGTGCCTTACTTGTCAAGAACCATGCTGTAAGATTCATGTGTCTGCCTTCATCAGAAACCATTTTTAAGGATTAGCTGACAAACCTGGGGTTCAGAAGTTTCTGCCAGTACCAGGAATATACCTCAGCACCGCTAAGCAATGCTGAGAAGCTTCCAGCTCCCACCTTGTCACAGCTGGGCATGAAGAGGACAGAATTGAAAGTATCAATATGGCTCTGTGGAACAAATTCATGCAGAAAGCAAGAGGGATGAGGCACTATATTTTCCCCAGTTTTACCCTAGGAAAAATTCACTGACTTGAATGGAGTCACCCTGGAGTAGAATTAATATAATACAGTGATAAATCAGGCCTACTGATGCACTGACAGTGCCCCTGTAGGACCTTCTCGAGCAGCCAACCTACTGAATATTGCTAGCAGCATTGTCTTCCCAAGCACTGTGCCATGCCATTTCCACAGACAAATTGTTTCCTGACACAGCAGAGACTGATCTCCATGCTTCCTGCTTAGCTAATGCATTATAACCACATTGTTTTGCACTGGTTGCCCTCTAATTTGTGTGCAAAAGGATTTCTGAGTCAAACACACAGCCCTTGGCTGTGGCAAATCCATGTGGAGCTTTGCCTCCTGAAGCATCCAAAGATCACACAAGTTAGAAAAGGAAAAATTTATTTCCCTAACTACCTTTATTATTTGATTATTTGAAAAGCCATATAGAAAAGATGGATCAGAATACTGGAGCCAAGAATGCTTTCTAAGGAGGCAATGATAGCCAAACTCCTGGCCTTGAAGTCCAAGGTAGCAAAGGATGCCCCGAGGAATATTTATACAGCTCTTGGCCTCATTTGGACTGCTCAAAAATTTTCTGCCTTGCCTTTCTGTCAGATATTAAAACCAAGAGGCAGCTTTAGACTGTGAAATATTGTGTCTGGTCATAATTGCTTGGTAATTAGCAGCTCTCAGCAGCAGCAAGCCAAATAATAAACATTTCTTCCAAGTATATCTAGTCATTGTTTTGATGACACCTTTCCAACTCAAGACTTTTCATTTCCAGCCAATGTGAAAAGCACCACAGGGGTGGGGCAATGTGAAATGAAAATCAGATTCCTCTTTGGAAATCAGATAGGAGGAAAAATACCTTAAGAAAAGAAAGTCCAAGAATCAGGACTGTTCCATCCTTCTTTCAACAACTCCAAGAGACCTTTGATGGTGGAAACATTCTGGTTTTCTCCTGCAGATCTAAAATGTCAGTATACTATGTGCTGTTCCAGGCAAAGATAAAATGGGAAAAATCAAAATTTATATTCAACAGACTTATTTCATGCCTACTCTAAAAAGTTCTGTCAGTATTTAGAGGAGAGAAGGAATACAACCTGAGAACAGAGATAAAATACAGACACCAGCTCTACAAACTGCTTCACCACTGTGAGCAGAAGACAAAAAATCTGAGGATGTTCATCTCACCTTGGTCTCCCATCCATCCAGTCAACAGACACAGATGCTGTTCTGGACAGAGTCCATTTGCCCTTTTACACATCTGCTGTAGGGTAAGAAGAGCCGGTACCTACAGTCCATTGACTTCATTGACTGCATATCCACAGATCATAAGACAATGCTCAAGGACTATCATAAGAGCAAACATTTGCATTTCACATGCCTTTACATTCAGTTAGATAAAGTCCACCCTCTTTCTCTAATCACAGAGGCCTACTTCTCTTGTAGACTTAGATGAAGATGTTTCCTCCAGAAAAGAATGACTACCATCAAGATAAAACATCGTGACTGGTTGTCCACAATCTTAATCTTTAGAAAATGGTCAGGGATATCAGAGACAGAGAACTATTGGTCAAAAAATTGTACATTACTCTAGCCCAAAAGGCAGAAAAATAGAGGAAATTCTAAACAGAAAGGGTAGTTCCAACACATCTACAGCTGTTATCTTCCAGACATCTGTCCCACCTTTTCTAACAGGAGGAGTATATCTTGAGTGTGCGCTCACACTCCAGAAGGCCAACTGTATCCAATTGCATCAAAAGCAGCATGGGCAGCAGGGCAAGGGAGATGATTCTGCCCCTCTACTCTGCTCTGGTGAGACCCCATCTGGAGCACTGTGTCCAGCTCTGGGATCTCCAGCATAAGAAAGACATAGACCTGTTGGAGCGAGTCCAGAGGAGGGCCACAAAAATGGTAAGAGCACTGGAGCATCACCCTCATGAAGAAAGGCTGAGAGAGTTGGGTTTGTTCAGCCTGGAGAAGGGAAGATTTTGGGAAGACCTCATTGCAGTCTTTCAGTATTTAAAGGGGGCTTATAAAAGAGAGGAAGAATGACCTTTTAAATGGGCAGATAGTGATAGGACCAGGGGAATGAGGGTTTTAAACTAAAAGAGGAGAGATTAAGACTACTCATTAGGAAAAAGTTCTTTATTTCTAAGAGTGGTGAGACACCGGAATGGGTTTCACAGAAATGTTGTGGACACCCCACGAGTGTTCAGTGCCATGTAGGATGAGGTCCCTAGCCTTTCTATAATTCTATGATCTCCCTGGTTTAATTGTAAATTGGCTGACAAATAACCAGGGCTCAGTCCAAATCTCCCTCCCCCCTCAGGACTAGGAAATTCCATCAAGAGGATGGGCAATATAGTTCAGGAGTGGGTGGAGGTATGTATTGTTTAGGCATTTCCAGGTCCCACAGAGCCACTCTTCTGGAGCCCTCTACAAGTTGAACAGGCTGTTTTGAAGGTTCCACTTTTCTTCTTGTATACACTTCCATTTGTTTGTAAAACAAAGCAACCTCCACAAACCAAGTAAGGCAGAGGGCCTGGGGAAAAAGAAATTACAGACTAACTAGATATCCCATGTATTTACTTTAGACTTCAGTGTAGTAATGGTCTCTATGTGGATAAAATAAACTAGCACATTGACAAATTAAACGAGCTTGAAGGAATAACAAGAGTTGAAATTATTGCAATTACACAATCTTTACAGAAATGCCAAACTGAAGTTCTCTGAACTGTAAATGAGACCTGAGGGTCAGGTTCTGTCCCAGGAAACACATGAGAAATCTCAACCAAATAAGTGAAGTAGCACTAACAATAATCCAGTGCAGGACTATGTGGGTTGCATCTTCCCTGGGGAACTTTTCCCATCATTTAGGCTCTGACTTCAGCATTAAAAGTACTGTCTTCTTGTAAGCTCAGTCATTAGTCCTTTTTTGCTCCTCTACTGTTTACTTTCTTGAAGGAAAAGCTGATCCACAGCCATGAGAGCACAGCATCCTGGACAGCCTGGCCTGCACTCACTGAACTCCTTGAGTTCTCCACACAGACAGGTTCCTAAAACACCAAGGGATGCTCTGCTTTAAATAACCACAGTCCTTCAGAGATCACTTAAAAGGGATAACCCTCATATTTTATTTTGCAGCTTTAGGTCCACAGTTTAAAGTCTGTTCTATTTTAACAGCAGGTACGGTAGGGGGAGGAAAAGTAAAGTAGAATCTCCCTAAATCTAAACACTACATTTGCTCAATGGCACAACACATCGCTTTAGACATGATTTCTTATGGTTGCCACAACTCTCAAAGCTTTAGGGAGCCTTTCTTGCATAGCTTCCAGTCCTGGATAACCAGCAGAGACTTCATTTGCTTGCCCTCAGCCTACTGCTACACTTTGACCACTGGACCGTGCTGACTTTACACATCTGCACATCGCCAGTATGGTGGAGTGAGTGTTTCATCTATTTCCCATTTCCATCTGATACGAACTTGAGGCAAATAATAACTACTTTTCATAAGTTATAAGTTGGCAGAGAACTTACCTTGTGATTTTCCAGCAGATATTCCATAGATTTGCAAGGAGTTGCAATTATTTATGTGTGACCCTGGAAGCCTTTTTAACGGGGATATCACAAAACATATTTTGGCTGGCCATTGAAAACGAGTTTATTTTACTTGCAAGATCACATAGTCAGCTCAGCAGTGCTGAAATGTGACAATGAAATCCTCTCATCGCATAGAGATGATGATCAGCAATACTACCAATAGATAGGAAGAACTAACCAAGTCATCCTAGTCAGTGGATCTTACTTGCATTTAAGGCTGACACATACATAGCAATTTGCCTCTGTTCTACAGCAGCTGCAAACTATTAACTATGACAATGAAGTTGATTTTTAAACCAACAAATATGACGGCTATTATGAAAGTTTTACCACTGTCACATGGTGTGCAGTCTTTAAATTCATCCCTTGCTGTGTGGCTGAACTTTTATTGAATTTTTTTTAAATTAAAGGAAGGTCATGCAAGGACAGAAAGCCTCTTTGTCAATCAGACTGTGCAGTGTACAAAACTCTTCCAGAACTCTCATAAAAGCCAAGACCAGCATACTGTACTTAAAGCACGGTGCTGCAGAGATACCACAACTGTATTTGACAGATAAAAAGATACTCCCACTCATTCCCCATTGCTTCTTTCCGCCTCCAAAATGCCATCATCTTTGCTGGGTTCTCAGAAAATATAGCACTGAATGATCTATTTGCCAGGGAGTTTTCAACATAAGAAACCTTCAAAATTATACCCATGGCCCAAAGCACACACCTCTGCTCTAACACACTGATAAAAACAAATAAAATGAAAACCAATTTTCAACCCAAGAGCTACACAGAGAAGAAAAAAAAGGATTTTAGCCTCTTTTGACATCAGGAGATGCATTTGAGGAATACTTACAGTGGGATATCATATAAAATGTGATCATTTTCATGCACAATCAAATTGTGGCCCAATAACCCTGTAAAAATCAAGATGTATCCTTTAGATACTGTTCATTTTTTCTTCTACAGGCCCAGTGACACAGTACAAAAAATCTTATAACTATTCAGCTGAAGAACTGATTCCTCCTGGTTTCTATTTCCATTCATCTTCTTTCTCACCTCATCATATGAGCTACCCTTCTCCTTCAAAAGAACTGCAGAAACCCACAGGCAGAGCAGGGGGTGAGCCTCACTATTTTACATAACAAAATCATATGCATCAAAACACACACACAACTTCCCAAATGTCTGAGGTTAGTTATCCTTCATGTCCTGACAAGTTACACCCACCTTTCCCAGAGGAACTAACTCACTCCATAACAAATCCCAGACTTCTGTTAAAACAGCAAATAAAGTAGGACCACCTACCATCCAATCCTGCAAACACTTACTGGTAGACAGCCTTGCATGCCTAATGCCATGCACAACCTCAGAGTTTCAGCTGGTCTGTCCTTGTAACAAAGTGCCGTATCTCCAGCAAATGTTTCCAGAGTTATGCTCTACTGCTAGGTCAAGCTCAGCTCAATTCTGTAACCCCTGTTTACAGTCAGCCTCCAGCGCTGGCTTATGTTGGAATAATTTATAAGAATGAAACACAAGTCTGGATTTCAGGATAAGGCCCCCAGTCAACATGTGGGAGCATTTATGACTCTGTGAGACCTACGTTAAAAAATAACTTAAAAACAGACAGCATCTCCCTATGAGTGCCCTGTTTTCCCATGTTCCAGTTTGCTCTTTCAAAAAGGCTGGTAGGCTGAGATATTGGTCACTATGCGAAAATGACAACATTCAATTATAACAATAGCAATTTTCAAGTGACGCTTTTTTTTTCAATAGATGTATGACATTCCTAGACATTCTATTAATTAGCAGGCCCCAGGCAACACATTTGGTAAAAGAGAACAATCTGGCCTTTGATTTTTATCCAGGCCTTACCCAAGAGCACACAGAGGTAGCCAGGCTGCTGATAGATCCCCCACACAGAGCACACACCCCCAGCAAACAGCTGTGCTAAGAACTGCATGTAAACCACTTTTAAGGGTTCTCAATCTGCAGAGAAAGAAAGAATGATATATTTATTAATAAAAAACTGCTGGTGTTGGACTGGACAATCAGAATTTGCTAAATGGACTCTACTAATGAGTCCCAAGTTTGTTTTTGCATCCTTTTTTCCAGTTACCTGTTTCAGCTTTAAAAGTCCTGCTGGATGAAAAACATATCCTGCATGTTTTCTCTCTTTCAGGACCAGGAATTCAAACAACCCCATTACTTTCAAGGTAAAGAGGATATTAATATCCCGATGAGCATCTGAAATTAGTAGCATCTCATGTTCTACACCTACATGATGGTTATGTAGTAACTGGCATCCTTGTTACATCTTTTCTGGATGGCTACAGTCACAATCCATCAGTACACTGGATGAAAAACATCATCTCAACAGATGTTGTAAGATGCCAGCTGAAACACTCCAGCTTTTGATACTCCCACCTGCATTAATAATTTCTGGTTGCATTGGATAAAGATCTGTGAATTCCTTCACGTTTAGGAATTTGTTAAGGTAACCAAAACTTTGGAGTCTTTCTTACTGGTTGTATTATTCATTTCATCTGTAGACAATAATGGCCCTCTTACATTAGGGATAATTAGGGCCTTAGATGGGCTTTCAAAGACATTTCCACATTTTTCAGTGATGTAGTTGATTAAAACAAAATCCAAAGGGAAAAGGGGAGGAGTATTTGATCTTGAAAGCAGCCAGACTGTCTGGAGGATATATATTCTGAAGGTTTTATTGGTAGCCCTCAGAGAAAGGCAGCTATAACCTAAGCTTGAAGGCTAGCAAGGGCTATGTGGGTTTGTGTGGGAGGGGGTTAAGTCTAATTTGTAAATGGTGAATTATTAGCCCTGACATTTGAGAATAGACACTGCATTGTGTTGATGATGAAAGCAACCCTAGTTTTCTTGCTAATGGCAGTGATTCATTCTTTCCCACTCCACTATTGTTCCCATTTACCTGGCAAAGAGAATTACTTCTTATGTGCTCCCAGTTGCTGATTTCTGGAGAGACTGTTCAGATGAGCAAAAGCACAGGAGAAGAAATGCACCAAACAGGCAAAGTTCTGGGAACAGCACTGGTGGATCTCTGAAAGGGTGTGTGGCCTTTTCCCCCTTGTCTACTCCCTTATGCACCTGAGAAAACCCTGGCTCTCTTCTGCTTTACTCAGAGCTTTCAGGCTCCCTTCCTTTCCATTCAGGATTATTCCCTTAAACCCATGCCTTTAAAATTATTTAAAATATCCTAAGATGTGTTAAAGTTTTGGAAGCTTTAAATTACTTTAAACCTATACGTAATCATACATTTGGTAACGCAGAGCAACCAGTCTTGGATTTTCCACTACAGCCTTACCCAACTGCACAAAAGTAGCTATGGCCACAGCTGGCCTCCCATAACATATGAAAACACACAGAAATCCCACAGGGGCTCTCAGCCAATAACCCTTACAGAAGTCCATACATTAAGGTTTCTTTCAATTGTCTTAAAGCCATGCAATATTAGGACAATGACCAGGAGTAAGTAAATCAAGACTGAAGCCTGTACACCGAGCTGTCTCTCCAACAGTCTGTTTTGTAACATGCCTGGCTACCGCGCTCAAATTCTCTGTTTTTCACTTGGCGAACTGCAAACCCAACACTTCTCAGGCTGCCTCCCCTCCTCCCCAGCAGACTGTGACACTGTTAGATGGGCCTGATCCCTTGCTAAAGTGGAAGAGCTGCATTGACGTCAGTGATGATACTTCCCTTTCTTGCAACTACCAATCTGGCCCTCCCGCTTTTACAAATGCCCCCGAGGGGACAACATGAAACACAAAGCTTGGAAAAGTACAGAACTATGACTTGGGAACAGCCCATGGCACAGATTAGGGGACAGTAGCCATAAAGAGTTTGAATCCAGATGTGAAATTCCCCCAGGCCAGGACTATTCAAACCCTATCTCTTATGTGAAGCAAACAAGTTAAATTAACTATTGGTTCAACCTTACCCATAAGACAGCTTACTGTGAACAACTCCACATGAAGATCTTTGGAAGCAGTTTACTTTGGGACATGCAAATAGCTATATGTCTGCCAAAAGGCTGAAGCATATTCCACCCTTGGTGCAGCCAGCCAGGACCACTGCAGCAGGCAGGGCAGACAAGCCGAATGACAAACTGGGGTTTGCTCTGTGCAAATATTTCTTGTGCCCAGGGAGCACAGAAACCACAGCTGCAGCTCTGCCAGTGGAGCAGAAGGTGTCACATCCAGAGACAAGTGGGCATTCAGCTGACCGCAAGCAAACAAAGCCTAAGTGGAGTGTGGTATCCTCAATTCCATCTTGGGTTTCAAGTGACTAAGTGAAGAGATGCATGAAGTTCATATCGAGTCCCCAAGCCACCAGGTGCCTACCAAATAGAGCTACAGCTTGCTCTAAGCTGCTGCAGCCAGCCACAAAGGTAGCTGGGCTTTGGCCATACAGAATTCCCACAGATTTCAATGGGAATTTCAGTGTTCCAGTCTGGACTCCAAGAATGCAGTGCTGGACCCAGAGCTCTGACGGCTGGAGCCGTATTCAATATCAGTGTCTGGCAACACCCATTTGTAAAACAGTGACTCATTCACAGGCACAGCTTTAGAGGGACAGACAGGATGACTTTAATCATACATTTCCATTTCGTTAACAAAGCTCAGTAAAACCAGATGAGCATCCTGGATGATAATAGTTGGTATTAATCTAATGACTGCAGTGATCCACTGCCACATTTAGGAATAGTTTTATACCCTACAGAATGCACTGTTTTTGCTTGCTTCAAGAACATAGCAACTAATGGCTCCTAAGGCTAAGGACAAAATCATTGTTTAAATACCCATGAATTTTGTTTACAGAACAGGTTTGGGTTTTTTCCCGAAAATTCGAAGCATGGAAATAAATTACAGAAAGTAATTTGAAAGAGAGCATCTTCAAAAGTACCCGAGTGACTTGGGAGTCTGGGACACCAGATAAATAAGATGTCATTAGCACTTTCCACTCATTGTAAACAAGAGAGCAAGTGGTTTGTGCAATGGACTGTATAGGGAGGGTCATTTATTTCAGGCAGCTACTACTGCAAGGTGCTTATTTGTCATGGCTGTACATCCCTTTCCACAGAACAGCTGGATTTCCACTCACACAATTTTAAGTCTTTGCCACTAACACTAGCGTACCTCAATCCTCAGACCTGACAGAATGCATCTGAAAGTAGACTGTTAAAGCTGGATTTTGGCACTGGATTATTACTCAAGGTTCTTTTAAAAAGAATGGGCAGCCTTTAGTAAACCATTTTGCTGGATCATCATATCTATCTAACCCTTCTAACATATTCAGGGTGCACTTCCATGGCAGATTTGCAAACAGATGCAATTCCCTCTGCAAGTGTTCTAGGAAGCCCAGACAGAAATCACCTCTGACTCTAAAGTCCTATAACAGCAGTCCTCTACCACTGAACCCAAGCTAATACACCCTGCTTCCCAGCAGAACCCACTAGTTCAGGCTCAGCCCCATGTTAATGATTGGCTACACAGCTTCCCATTCCCAGGCAGCTTTCATCAAGCCAGCTTGGAGCTCAGACAGAGTGAGTTCATAAAGTTCATATCTGCCAGCCAAATCCTGAGTAGACATACCTTCAGTGACTCAAGCAGTTAGGAGAAGAAATGCAGGATGAATCTTGTGCAATATTCTCACATTCCAATAAAGGCTGGCCTTGCTTACTATTTTGAAAAGCCTGTCGGAGTATGGAAATTTCCTTTGCTTTCTGGATTGATATAACTATTCCTTACTTTGTGTATCAAAACTCTTCCTTGTTGACATTTTCCCAGCTTGACAGTAAGTGCTTCTCCTCTAAGACTGAGTGCTCTCCTGGTCAGAGGCGCGTGTTCCTTCAGGATTCCCTTCCTCAAGAAAATATAAAACCAACCTCAACCAAATTCTTTTCATTGATATAATTTCCCACATTCTGTAAGGTGACAGGTCCCCAGGGAATACCAGCACCTCACAAAGTATTACTCAGTGATGAGACAGACAGATTTGAATTCAGCATTGCAGTCTGAAAGCCCTCTGGTTAAGATCATGGCAAACAGCCAACACATGAGATTTCCTACAACTGCACCCAGCTGAGAAATGAGATAAACATCAGATGCTTTGATAGAATTAAACTTTCTACAATGCACACAAATCCTATTTGCTTTATCTTTCTATGGTAAAAAAAAGGCATAAATGAGAACTAAAAACTGGCTTGCTCCTGAATCTTGTTCACTTTCACCTACAGCCCCAGTCTCCTGTGCAGTTCCACCCTGTCTCTTAGTCACCTTTCTAGATCTCAGGCTAATTTTCATCCACCATTTTTGTATCAAAACACTTAACAGTAAGTTTGTCTGCTGCCTCTACCCAATGCATACCTGGGTTTATGCCCCAAATAGAGGTTTATGCCTCTGTTTTAGACAGAGCCTGTAGCAGTCCACCCAATACAGTACCTTGAAGATCTGCAACACTTCTGATTTCAACTTGCATCAGGAGTCAAGTTTAAGACAGAAAATTCATACAAGCCAGTTCTCTTTACCCTTCCAAATAGGTTTTCTGCTGTCTTCTCAGTTTTCTCCTCTACCCTCCCCACACATGTAAGAAAAAAGGTCCCCTCAAAACAGAACTTCATCATGGTTACATTTTATGAACTAAACCAAAAAACCCGTTTGACATTTCAATAAACAGCTCATTTAATTTTGTTGTTTGTTGACTCCAATAGATTACATTTACAAAGTAATCTTAAGTAATCAGGCACTGGCTTCTCAGTAGTATATTTGTCCAGATTCATTATTGTCCACACAAGTATCTGTAGTCCATTTATTATTTATATTTTTAGATGATCATAGGGACAATTTCTCCAGGCTTATACAACACTTCTAGCTGGGCAACACCAACCTGTCAACACCTCATTCTCCTTTTCACAGAAACTCTTCAATCACGACTGCAGCATCTGTACATATTCTAACTTTTGCATAACCTTGTCCACTAAATCTCTAATAATCACTTACATTTGAGTTTGTAATTTCAAACTTGTTTTAGACAGAGCCTGTAGCAGTCCACCCAATACAGTAAAATCTGTCTAGCCTTTAGGACTAGCAATGGTGTTAAAACATTGTGATTTTCATGCTTTGCTTAATGCATTTTCTCATGCATCTCTTGATTTCATTCAACTTCTGCTAATACTTTCTTTCCAACCTGGGCAGCAAGGTATTGGCAGGTCTTACTGCAGCACTATAAAATATCTCTCATTGTGACAATAAACCAACAGGTGGGAAAATTTAGATGTGCAAACTCTTTGAACACACGTTATGTCTATTTATTCCTCATTTGCTCTGAGGAAGCCATTCAGGAACACTAATCAGAAAACGTGCAATAAATTTAAAGAAACCCATCAAAAACTATTAATATCCTAAATATGTGCCCAGTGGTTGGAGAAAAAAGTAATACTGCTTTCTTTTTTCACTGTCCTATTTAGCTCTTCCCTTTCTCTTGCCTCAGTCAATACTAAAAGACCTATGACGATGAAAGCATGATGTTTGTGACGCTCTCATTCACGATCCAGGTGCAACACACATTGATCTCCTGCATGTATGCATGTCTGCCTCTGTTGTACAGGCTGCGAAACCATCTAGCCTATGGCTACTTTGCCAAAGGAACTTTCTCTTTACTCAGCTGCTGGCTTAATAACAACAATGTCACTCAGCATTTTTAATCACAGTTTGTTGTATGTAGCCCATTGTTTATGTGTAGCACTATAAGGTGTGTAACACATACTGTCTCTCACTTATTTTCATAAGCTGAAACTAATTAATGTCATTTTGCATGCCAAGGATAAGAGAACAGCTGGAAACTATCAAGGGGAAATGCAAGCAGTACATGAGCTGTTTCTTCAGTCAGCTGTTTCACTGCCCAAGGCACACACACGCACTCACAGCTTCCTCTCTCAGGTCCAGTCCTGCTCTAGTTCTACCACTGTCACTCAGAAGCCAATATAATTACCCCAGCTTTACAGTGGCATTACAGGGAACAGGCTTGGGTCCAAATATCCTATTGGTACTTCAAACATCCCTGCTCTATCAAACCTTGATACTGAAAGCCTTCTGGGGACACAGACAATCAGGATAAAACAGCAATTAATACCACATTATTGCCTTAGACTATGCTCAGAAGTCTTTTCCAATTCCCAAATAAATGTCCACACTCTCAAGCCACAAGTCTTAGCCTACATACGCCATCAATAGACATATCTTCGTCATATCTCCTGGAGGCCAAACAGAGGGTTTGTCCTAACCATGAGGAATAGAAGCAGAGAATTGAGGTTCACTGCAAATGCCATCTTACTGGTCTTCATTTTCTGTGACAGTACACAGGCCTGCTAACAGTTATCCAGAATGCTTCTGCTGACCTCAGTTTCTGGGATAGCTCTCCCTCACTTAACCCTGAACCTTTCACATACACATGATGATAAACACCCAAAATTCTACATGCTAAGACTAAAGCAAACACATTTTGTGCCACATGGCATAGGCCAATAACCTGCAAAGGTCCACACCCACACAGAATTACACAATGGACCACACATAATTTGGAGTATGTCATTTGCCTATCACTGAGAATTATCAAGATCAGTAATTTCCAAAAACAGTTTGCTGGTCTCAACGGATCAGTTACACTGCATTTATTTTTGCTCTAAGCAATACCTTCTATGCCAGTCACTCATACCAATTTGGGAGTTCACCCGGATCCATCCCTAACCCTTTTCCAGGTCCTCAAGCTCAATAACATTTAATTCACCAAGTGGAATTCCTCTGGCTCTTTTCTGCAATCCTAATTTCAACTTTGTCCTGATGAGCTGCCAGAGACAGAGAGAGTCTACTCCACACGGATCCCAAATTCTACAGTCTGCTGCAGCCTAACATTACATGACAGCAAATCTTTCAAGAGAAAGAAAAGACTCCACAAAACATCACTGGAGCTCTAACGCTTCAAAATGTGGATTCATACGTCAGTTGTAACTCGGATAATGCACAGACCTCTTCTGAGTCAGTGCTCCACAAAGGCTGAGCACGAGGTACCTCACTGATATCTTGGGTCTCAGCTTTAATCTATTGAATGGCAAGTGGGTTGAGTCAGGAAAATCAGCACTCCAGGCAAGAGTGACACAAGAACTTTTCTCCATGCACAGTAAACAATACACCGTTTAGATGATACCCTCAGTGATTCTTTCAGAACAAAGATAGAAGTGAATTTCCAGGAAGTAGCTCCTGAACTCATCCAGAATAAAAAATTACAAGGTATTTTGTAGATTTTCAACTGACATCAGAAAGGCCCAGCTAACAATCCAATTAATCTCAAAACAATAACAGCCCTTAATCTAACATATATCAGCAAATTCCTGTTTCTCCCTTTTCTAACAAAAATAACAACACTGTAGTTGCCAGTGCATTAATAAGATCCTATTTCTGCTCCAGAGACTGAATCAAACCTTTGTTCTTCACAGCAAAGGATTAAGAAGGTTGCTATTTTGGTAATGAGATGTGGAGAGGTACTTACTTTGCAGCTGAGATCCAGGCTGGGTGCCTGAGAAAGGAATAAACTCTGTTACCTCAGATGAACTTTATTTGTATAATCAGTATATTAAACTCTGTTAGCGTGATGCATATCATTAGCAATAAATAGAGACTATTCATGAATAATTACAATTTGATAGAGTGTTTAAGCTCATTTACAAAATATGCCTTATGTTGTAGATAAAGTCATGAATGTAGATTTTAAGATAACAACACACACATACATAAGGAATCAGAAAAAGAAAAAATACTTACTTTCTAGGCAGCTTATTGGTCAGCTGCTTCTTTTTTTTCACACAGAATCTAATTTTTTTCTGGATATCTCACCTCTTTTAACAAGAACATCATGGAGAAACACTGTCATAAAGAGGCGCAAGAAGAAAAAAAAAGTGTCAGAAAAACAGCACATGGACAGGGACAAATAGGAGAACACTCTGAAAAGAAGATCAAATCATAGGACACAGATCCAAGTGCTGAGGCACTAACTCAGTGCCCAAAATGATTGAGAAAACTGTTTGTGAGGCTGGAAAAGGAAGCAGTGACCTGTGAAAATGAAACCAACTTCATGAAAACATTAGTCATACAAAAAATATGTTGTTTATAGTTATCATAACAACATTTTTATTAAACAAACATGTTTGGTATATAAAGTTGTTGCAAGTAAAACATTGCCAAAGGACTAGGGTAGGTAAGGTAGTGTGGTTAGAACCTGGCACCACTTCATAATTACATAGGGATCAATTTCTTGCACTTAGAAATGGAAATGTTTGGGGCTTACATCAGAGGAGGTCCAAATTTCTAAATGAAAAGTATTTTTGTAACAAAATCTAGGAGCATCTTCAGATATAGCAAACACAAACAGAAGTGAAGGCAAACAGAGTCTAATCATTTCATTTGCATCCTGCCTATGGGCTGTTGACATGATGAAGTGCTTCAAAAATATGACAAACATTACACTATTTACTAACTCTCATTTCCAGACTATCAGGGCAGAGTATTTTAAACATATTTTTTTAAGATCCACCATGATGCAAAACAACCCCAGAAACAGGCAGAATGTCAGAGGGAAATTGCTCCACTGGTCATTGCTGATATCCTCTGGGAATGCTGTTTTATATCTGACAAAACTGCATGATTATCTGCATCTCATGATCTCTCCTTCTCTATGAACAGTAAGAATAGAACACTAACAATCCACAGGGTTCAGATATATCTGACAGCATAGTTGCCAGATTTCATAGGGAAACAAATCTTGAAGACAAGCTTTGTCTTCATGAGTGGTCACATGCATATTACCCCTTCAATAATTTTTTGGACACCATCAACAATTTTAACCATATCTGATAAAAGCAGACACCTCAGAAACAATTAAGTTCTTAACGTGATGCAGGAAAATTGTTGGATGGGTAAACAGGATGGCCTTAATAGTGGTCCCAATAAATTAAATGTTTCAGTGTGAACATAACCTACTAGGCCTCAGAAAATCCACTAGTATTGAGCCATCAGGAATTTCCTAGTTACTGGAACATCTCCTGTTGGAGCTTATCCCTTGCTGGAAAAGCAGAGAATCCAGTGCCATAGGAAACAACGCCTTATTCATTCTGAGCTCCGAGTAACAGTTTTTCAAAGTGAACATGGGTAGCAAAAAAATTGTTCTCACAAGTTTACATTTGCAGGTAACATTTTAATCAAACATGAAAGAATCAATGTGGATATGACAGAGGCCTGTAATACACAGGCAGTCAGAATGTATAAATAAACAGTACTCACTCCTTGAGTCTACAGAACATGTTAACTTTCTTTTACATTCTTCAGCAGGTTAACTAAACAAAATATCTTTTTACAGCAGAAAAAAGGATGAAGTTCTTCAAGGACTGACATCTGAGTATCATTGTGGAGTTACACAGGAAGATTTACCCACTGAAACTTTCACTTTTATTCTCTCCAGAAGCAATACCATTGAGAATAATTTTAGATTATAAAATAAGTTTTTCTTTGCATTTTTAAGAATTTTCAGTATGGTTTCATTTTCATATCATAGTAGGAGTGCTTTGTAACTCAAGTGTTAACATTCACTAAAAAGTCTTAAAGGCCCAGACCCTGAAGCTTGATCCACATCGGTGCAACTCGACAGGTCTCAAAGACAGTTCTGCTTACAGAAAAGGAAAGGATCCCATCCATGTAAGTCTGGAAACTGAAATTTAATATGCAGATTTTGCATAGACATCCCAAACACTTAGGTGTTCAGCCACCTAATGGAAATTCTTTGGACTAATCCCTAGGGGGAAGAGGTATTGTGTTTGAACAAGATGGTTAAATAACAAAAGTTAAAAGTTGCAGTTTGATTAGGGAGAAAAAAGAAAGAAAAAAATAGAAGAAAAAAAAGCATATTTGAAAATTAAATGCAGATAATTTGGCTGCCATATGGCATGGGGAACTCAAATGGAAAAAAGTGTCTTCCATGCTTTAGCTTTCTTTCTGATAGCTGACTACGCCTGCCCCACGCAGCCTATGGGCTGAATGGGCTGAATGGACTGAATGGACACCTGCAGGAGGAGGGCAATATTCAGCTGGGTGACAGCTTTGACATTTGGCTTCAGTTTCTAAAAGTATAATCTGAGTTCTGATGGATGGATAAATGGATGAGTAAATGGATGAGTGGATACATAGATACATGGATACACATACTCACAGTTTTCTTTTACAATGCAAAAATCTTCTTACAATCACCTGAAATGCTCTCTCATTCTGTGCATAATATGGCTACAGACTCGGGCATTTCTATGACAATAGCCTTCAGTGCTTAAATTATGTATTATCTCAGACTTCAAGACTTCATAGAAGTATAAAACAATTAAGTCTCTTCATTTAAATGAAACAGTTTAAAGATCAGCAGTCTTTCTGCAGCATATTTAGCAGATCCCTCAATTCTCTCTTTCCCAAATATATAGGAAATGCCAAAGTCAAAAGTGAAAGAATATGCCTGATGTGTCATTCTTGGTATCAGGGAAAGGCCCAGGGTTCCAGACATCAATTAGAGGTTTTCCCGCTTTCAAAGCAAAGAAAATGCAAGTTAAATGGAAGTTATATTTATACGTATAAATAGAATAACCGCAACCTTAGTGACCTTTTATAGAAGCTGCAGAGGCATGCACCAGTGCTCACTGGGTCACAGAGGGAGAGGGACGGATGTGGCCCTCAGTACTCTGCACTTGCAGTAGTCTGGGAACACTGGCAGGAGGCATCCTAGGTCCTTCTTCCCTTGAAAAGGCACTGTAAAATCAACAGGTGTTTAGAGTACCCAGACTTGCTGAAAATGAAGCCACGGTTGTCTCGACTTGGGCAACCACACTTAGAAGCAATTTTTGAAAATGTAGCCTGCAGGGAAATGAGGGTTAGAGCAAAGCTGTCCTAGCTCCCTGGCCTCACACGGAGGCAGCTCTTTGACTGTAGGACTCCTTTTTCCCTCACTTCCCCTAGTCCTTTGCAGTGAGGTGGGGCCAGAGGGAGGCATTTTCAGCCTTCAGAGGACCTTTATACTGTATTAAAAATATGGTTTCTTTAATGTTTCCTTTCTCAAAAGTAGTAATATAAACTAACTGAGTGTGCTCTTAGGAGAGCTTTTGGCAAGGGTATGAGACAATCCTGTGCCAAACCTCATCTTTGGCATGAAGAAATAAACAGACTGTGGTTCTGCATAAAGACAAAACTTTTGGAAAGCCTTTAGAATATTTCTCATAATGAAACAGTGGGGGGGTAGTTTTCTTGAAATTCTGAATACTCTCCAGAATACAAATCCAACCTTTAAATGTTTTGGTCTCTTCAATTATGAATTGAGTTTGTTCACTAAAAAAAATGAAACAATTAAATAATGAATGACGGATAGGCTCTGATTTTGAACAGACCTCGTTAAGGCCATTTCCATACCATTTCATCTGTCTCTAGTAAATAAAAATATTGTGTCAGATAAGAATGAAATTATTCTCATCACTCTATATTACAGAAAGGGAAACTGAGATTGAAAGATCATATGCTCTGTCTGCCTAAAGCCACAAAGAATCCACTGCCCAGAATAGCAGTGCCAGATTAGTTTGCTCTAGACTCTGGCTGTTGAACCCTGTGTTTCTCAAGGATGTTCCCATTCACGATACCTGAACAAGAATATCATTAAAAATATGGGAAAGAAAGGCCCGGTCTTGGATTTTATTTCTCGGTGTTCCCAATAGTTTCCCATAATAAATGGAATGGCAATGTAGATTGTATAAAGGATTTAGAAGAAAAGCAGTCACAATGTTTCAGAAATATTTCAGTAAAAGGGTCCTGACAATGACATTTCTCATTAACTTACCGCTTCAGAGAAAAATGCAGCAAGTCAATTAAAAGTCAAGAAGCCCAAACATCTTTATATCATTTTGATTTATTACCTGAGACCCTGCTGTGACATAGAGTGAATCAACCTCCCATATTTAGCAAATGAGGTTTATCACATATAGGTCTGAAACACACTTAGACGAAGACTGAGTATTCAAAAAGCTACTGTGCTTTGCCAATACACACAGAATCATGTTGGACTGCTCAGTGTATCATGAGTGTTATTAAAAGAAACTAAATACTTTAAGAACAACTTTAAGAACATTTTAATAGTGTTCTTTTTTGATTTTGGGTGGAAAGGGAGGTTGTTCTCTTCCTTTTAAGGATTATTTTTTCTAAGTACATATCTAAATCCTACTTAGTTCTGTTTAACTTCAGCCTTGTAAACCCTTTGTGTGTTTCTTTTGCTCTCAAACCTCTGTAAGCACTTTTGTATCTATCCTTCCAACAAGGATTTTGCTGCATTTTTCCTCTTTGTGCTCTCAGAAATCAAGTCTCTGACTATTATTCAGAGAACTTCTCCCTTACACATCCAAGTCCTCTGCTGTAGGCAACAGAAATGTTTCAGAATTAATAACCTATGAAAAATGAATGAGACAATTCTCAACTCACGCAGCTTTCAGGTTCTCTGCTTACTCCAGCAGATATCTCTGTAGTGGATTCATTCATGCCAGATCTTCAGCTTTTCTCTGCAGTAATGACAATAAGAAAAAAATGTTTAAATATAGATGCCAACATTTTGATGTCACCACAGGATTGTTCAAGCTGGAGCCAGCGCCCTGACAGAGGTCACTCTAGACCTTGACACCAGCCTGTCACTTTGAGAAAATGGACATTCCTCAACTCCACAGGCCTCCATTACAGCTACATAGTTGACATTTTTTTCAAGCACATCACTACAAGAAACAGTGGTTGAGCCTGAAACTTCAAGAATTTCACTGAAGAATGTATCAGTAGCTGGTTATGTAAAGGCCTTTGGTTAAAGAATACATAAACTCCAAATACCAACGAGGCTTGTGGGTTGAATTTTCGAGGGTTTTGAATTTAGGAATTTATATCACATCTTACTGTGAGAAAAGAGAAAGCAAAAACAACTGAGAAATTGTACTAGTCCACTGAAAACTCAGAGCCATATGCTGTCATGCCACAATAATAAACAAAAGGTTTGTGTAGGACAGAAAGACAGGCTGTGACCTCCTTTCCACTAATTATCACAAAGCTGTTTGCTGCATTTGTGTAAATGCTTTCCTATTTTCACACTTAATACACTTTGTCACAATGTAGCTCCCCCTCCTTATTTAGACCCCGGGTTGATCAGTCCAAGTTCTGATATATGTCCAAGTGCTTCCCAGTGGAATTTAGTACTTCTTATGCAGGAAGGAGAGAAGCTTTTCTTTGAAAAATTCCTCCTTATTTTTGTCATAATTCACTGCAGTGGCTGTAGACATGATGCTACTAAACAGAATAGGGCAAGGTGGGTTTTTTTAAGTTTAAGATGCATATAGCAACATTTTAAGTTGTAAGTGATTCGGAAGCATTACTGGAGAGGTATTTCCTGTAAGTAGCACTATAAAATCAGTGGTTGTTTAAAAGGGATTAACAAAACAACGGTGTGGAAGTGGCTGACCTACTGGGAGGTGTAAATTGAAGATGGCATGAAGCCAAGAGCAGAAGACAGCTGCGCAGTACATTAAGAAGCCAGACACTTAGGATCAGTCTGGATTTATGCAATAAAAAGAGAAAAGGTTCAGTTGTGAAGAACTTCTCCTGCATGGGTGAGAAAGCTCAAGGCAATATTTTCAACTGAGTAAGTACTAACCGAGAAGGGGAATTCCAAGGCCCAATCCAAGTTAATGAAAAAGGTTTTACTGACCAGGCTCCTCATTACATGACAAAACCTCAAGCCTTATAGTGAATTCGGGCTCCAGCAGAGTCAGGTAAGCCCTATCAATAGAAGTGCTGCTGGTGTTCAACTGAAATGCAAATGTGAAAAGGATGTTTATTTCACAAATCCGTGTTAGACAAAGCTTCATGACTTATCATGCACATGCACTGAAATACACAGGCAAGTACAGACTTCCATTGAATAAACATCTTTAAGGTAATGTGCATGCACAGTAGCTCTGAGGACTACAGCTTGTGTTCACAACACTGACCTCATTCTCATCCATCTATGTTTAATGTAGCCCACCACAGCAACTTGCTAAATACACAATGTGGATACATTTTGGCTTTTTCTAATTTGTAAATTCACAATTTTTTTTTTTCAGGATAAAAAGGTGGGGTTTATGCAAACTTCTTTCTTAGCAGCTGATTGAAAACACATTTTAAATATGTTTGTCTTCTATTTAACAAAAAAAAATATCAGCAGATGTTTTTTGGATGAGCTACATTGTTTATTATTTTCCTAAGATGTCCAAAACATGATACTCATTTAACCCCTAGAGTAATGACACAGAAATTACATGATGTGCATCATACATCAAATAATAGTCACTCCTGCTGTTCTTTAGACATTTGGGGCTTAATTTGCAATTATTTGCATTTATAGAGCAAAGCTATACAATAGAAATGGGAACACATCTCCTAAGTTGATACAGAATTAATTTTCAAAGGGTGACATGCACCAAAAATCCTATTGCGTGATTAGTACAAACATGTAAACAAAAGAATGAGGACCAGCGTTGTCTGCTAATGGATTTTCAGTTATGAATTTGCATTGTTACAACATGTGATTAATTTACATGTTCAAATTAAGTCTCCATTTTTGCATGTTTAATTATGAAGTATTTAAAAGCATGGATGGGTGTATTTGATTATAAGCAGCATCTAGGAGAAAGCTTGGCACTTGCAATTTGCTTGTCCTGGTTTAAAATGTTCTCATTACATCATGGAATGAACAAGTTAAGAAAAGGAATGTCTCTGTTCCCAACTAACAATGCACACAAGTCAAGAGCTTTCCTCCTAATATTTCCCAGAAGGATGTGCACCAGAGGTATCTTTTTGACAAATGAATGGCAGAAGGAGTCTGTGAAAACCACAATGTGTCTTTGGAGAGTCCAGTAGTGCACATACTGTGGATGCCATTATTTAATCTCATTTTAGAGTTCTCCATTTCCAAAAAATTCAGACAACCCTAAATTTTAGTGGGATTTCCATTTCATGACTCTGTGCCATGCATGAACATCTCTAGGGACTTCTGCTACAATTTTCCTAGTAAAACACGAGGGTCCAACTGCAAAGGAGGGCTTAGGGTTGTCAAATAACTGGTTTTTCAGTTAAGCTGCCAAACCAAACAGTTGGAAAAGAATGTTGGTTCAAACTGAACCGAATTCACAATTTTTCCAGGTTTCCACATTAAAACCACTACCACCCCCACCCAGCCCACTGTACTTCATTTAATATGAAATGTTCCATGTGTCTCATTAGGAAACATTTTTGGAAAATGCAAATATTTGGTAAATGTAAACATAAAAGACTAGGAAATACAATACAAGATACACAAAATTGTTGCAAAAGGATTGTTCTCTCTGACTTTTTATGTACAATTCACTCTTTGCTATTCTAAGAAATTCTTTCTAGTGCATTGACTGCAACAGGGTTTGCCACAGCTTCCAAAGTGAACGCCATTAATATCAGATTGAAGAACCATTCTTACTCTATTGCTCACTGACTATAAACTATCATTGAAGTAATTTGCATGAAGTTGCTTATTGGACCAGTTTTATTTTTGAATTATACGAAGAGTAATTGCTAGGATACTTATATGAGTTAGGAACACAAATTCAAACTCCTGTCTGGATTGGACAGGGCATGGGTTTGAATTAGGATCTGCCTTTCCTTGTGTGGCTGTTTATTGGAGGATTATGAGACAGATTCTCACCCCTTGCGTTGTAAATGGTTCACTTTGCGTGCAGCACCGAAAAACTGAGAACATCTTTAACTAACTAAGTTGACTAACACGCCCCTAGAAGAGAGGGCATCAGCCCCACAGACTGTTCCTCTGAAAAAAAAGGTTAAAGAGGAGCAACTGAGAACACATTGCAGTAAACCTCACTGCTGCTAGTTGTTCATGTCCTGTCCTAAGAGACCGGACAGCAGGATCTAAATACCCAGAGCAGAGGACAGAATTTAACCATTGCAGACAGGAGGTAGAAGGTCTGCCTCCCTTCCCATCACTGACAGTATTCTCAGATTAAATTTTCTGGTAGATAAGAACCAAATTACCCTAAATAATTTGCTCAATGCCAGAAGTGACCTTTTTTTGACACTAATTTTTTCTCTTATTGTCCTAGAAGACATATTTACACTTTTGAGACAGAACAAGTTCTTCAAACAGGAATATCCTGGCAAAGAAAAAAGTCTGGTAAATGTAATAGCAAGCTCTTCTAGATAAAAATCATTTCATACTATGAATAGAATTGATCACACATATAGTCATTGCAGCACATGTATTTGAAAATGCTTATATGCCTGAAACCTCAAGACACTGCAGCTCAGAAGATCAACTGCCCACTTTACAGAAATGTTCTGGAGAAAATCCAGTCTTCATGCCATTCCCATTTTTTTCTACACTCTATGCTCTTTTCTGACACTATCTTGACACTATTTCCACAAGGCATTTGCTGGACTAGCAGCAAAATGTAGTGTTAAATACCTGAATTCATGAAAGTTTGTGAAGGAATGGACCTTCTGTTTGGTAAGCATCGATAAAGATGCCATAATTATAGAATCATAGAACGTAAGGGGTTGGAATGGACCTTAAAGAGTTAGTCCCACCCCCCTGCCATGTGCAGGGATACCTCCCACTAGACAAGGTTGCTCAAGGCCTTATTGAACTTGGCCTTGGACACTGCCAGCATTAGGGTATCCACAACCTCCCTAGGCAACCTGTTCCAGTGCCTCACAGTAAAGGATGTCTTCCTAAGTCTAACCTAAATTTCCTCTCTCTCAGTTTGTATCCATTATTCCTTGTCTTATCACTACAGTTCCTGACAATGAGTTACTCTCCAGCTTCCCTGTAGGACCCCCTCAGACACTGGAAGGTTTCTATGAAGTCTCCACACAACCTTCTCTTCTCAGTCTGGACAGCCCCAACTTTTTCAGCCTGTCTTTCAGCTTGCTCCAGTCCTCTTTTCATCTTTGTGGTCCCCTCTGGACTTGCTCCAACAGTTTCATGTCCTTCTTATGTTGAGGACACCAGAACTGTATACAGAACTCCAGGTGGGGTCTCACAAGAGCAGAGGGAAAGAACCGCTTCCCTCAACCTGCTGGTCATGCTGCTTTTGATGCAGCCCAAGGCTTTAGGCAGTGATAGCAGTAGGAAAATACATTGTAAATACATTTATCAAATGCAATGATTTCTAATATGACAGAGAATCAATACTGAGCATTTTCAGGTAATACTAGTCATTCACACTTGACGAATAACTGGATGAATCGTAGCAGTCCCTGTCTCAGAAGACACATGTCCTAACTTCACAGCATCACAGAATCCCAGAATAAACCAGGTTGGAAAAGACCTCCAAGATTATCGAGTCCAACCCTGAACCTAGCACCACCTTGTCAACTAAATGCTATGGGTATGTAACTGAGCTTGTTGAAATTTTAATTCCAAGTATGCTTTTTCCAGGAAGAGAAAAAGAAAAATCTGTTAGAAACAATTAAAAGCCAATACCATCAGCCATGTATTTGGCAACATTTTCTTTGAATGTATCAAATAACTAGGAAGTGACACCCTACCTTCAGCATCACAGGTTGAAAGGACGACAAATAGAAATTTTACAAAGTAGAAAGATTTTCTTCACAAAATGCCTTTTAGAAAATGACAAACTGAATTAAGCCAAGAAATGACATTTTTACTCAAGTAGTGGAGATTAGGAGAAAACATATTTAAAAGAAAAAAAAAGTGAAAGTAGTGGGATTTTTTGTTTGAAATTATCAACACATGGAAACATTTCTTTTGAAATTGCATGGCATTAAAATTATTTTTTAAATGTTACTGAATACTCTTTAATTTCCTTTGTTCTCTTTTTGATGGAGGCTTAACTGATAATCTCCCACAGTTATCATTGTAGTTGAAGCCTGCATCTATAGCTCTGGGGCAAGTAGCTATTTGCAGAAGCTTATTAGGTTTATTACTAAACAGTAGATAAGTGGAAAAAACACCATGGCTTTGAAAGAAGACCTGGCATGTAGATAACATTTATGACTGAGTAAATTCCATTAACACTTCTATAAGCAATTGTTTTTGGTTTCTGCCATGTTTTTGTGAGTTTTACTGTGCTTTTCACTTCACTTTAGGTATTCAAAATGTACTGGTTAGCTTCTTGACTGATGATGAATTTTAATTTCCAGATGTTATACACGCAGTTGGTATGCTCACCACTGCTTCACCTGCCTCAGCTATGGCTGAGGGTACAGCTGGAGTGCACAGGACTTCAGTCATTGCCCAGGAGACAAAAACAGCTTCAGTCACTGAGTTACATTCAAAATATACTGGATAAGAACTGACAAGATGTTAGGGTAAGCAGCAACAGCAGTTAAACTATCTGCAATACCACACTGGCACAGTCATAACATTTTGTGTTATGCGCTACCTTGTTCAGCGCCACCCGAAGACATTGCCTCTCACTGAACTGTGGCACACTGACCTCCTCAAAAACCCCAACAGACCACAAGAATGCCCTAAAACACAGCTGGATCGCTCGCAGGCAGAGTAATACATTCAGAAAGCATTGCAGGAGTTCTAGATTACACAGCTTTACTGTGGGAGGGCTTCAGTTGAAGCTTTTATATATTAGCTAAGGAAAAGGGCTGTTTATATCATTTCAGCATAGCTCCCCATTCATTCCATTTGGATTTTTAAGTTGCTTTGGTCTTGTTCAGTTAGGGGATCATCAGAAATTTGCAGTATTCTGGACATTTTCAAACATTTCACATATTTTTGTGTCAGAACTGCAGTGGATCACATGACATGCAGCTGTGTTAACATATTTAGGGTTTAGATACTTACAAGCTCTTGCACTCTGGAGTATTATTTTTCTCCTTGTTTACATTTGAGAATTACTGGATTTTGTTGGGTTTTCTAACCACAAGGTTAGAATTTATGGGGAAAAATTAAGCATTAAATAGGTACAGTGTCTTACCTTCATTTTTCATGCCCTCCCTGCCAGCAGAAGGATTAAAGAGATAAAGCTGTTTTTCTTCTGTGAAACTGCAACTAGTCCAGTCATAAGCTCACAAACACTCCTTTCCGTTTCAGCTATACTTTGACCACACAAGTGTGGTTTACAGATTATGGGAGTTACAAAAACACATGGCAAAGAGCTCTCAACAGCTCGACTTATGTATCAGCAGGAAGAGCTTCCAAGGGACCTCTCCATCCCTGCAGTGCTGAAAAACTTCCAGGGAAAATCTTCCTGGATACTGATGATCTTGTTTAACTCAGGCAAAACTGTACTCTCAGCCAGCTACTTTGTTATGGGAAAGTACCAGCTCACGGAAAAAAGACTCACAAACACAGAACTTAATTTTTGAAACACAGATCTTTACCTGCATAAATTCTAATTTCTAACAAAAGCAAGTTTTTACCAACAGATCACAGACACACTTCATCACTTAATTTCATAGAAAGTGAACAGACCCCATAATTCTTTCTAAAGATGCATGATGTCACCATTAATAAACCAATGTGCAATATCTTATTTGAGTTGGTTTTTTTTTTTCTTTCTTAACTCTGCAGTGTTTTTTTAAATACCAACAGCCTCAATTGTGGAATCCAAGGCATACTGATACTTGATGCAAGTAACATGACTTTTTTTATAGATAAGTTTGCAATTAGACATATAAAGAAGAAAGTAATTACACTGTTTTTGAGGGAAATATCTGAAATTACATAGACAACACTTCCTAAACAGAAAGTTTACCATAGAATTTGTTACTAAGGATTTTTGAAAGTGATCTAATTAAAATAAGTCAGCCAGCTGACTGCACAATGTTTAATGGACAGTTCTTCAAAATCTGTGCTGTGAAGTTTGGAGAAATAATAGCAAATTCTATGTTTGTAAAACTCAGAAAAGTATGTCACCTGCAATCTTAAAGCAAAAGTGCTTCAGCAGAGACTCAGTAAAGGAGTATATTCCACCTGTCCTTTAGCTGCTGCTACAGGTGTCTCATAGGTGTTAGCTTATACCTAGCAATCTCAACCTCAGACACACTTCAGCATTTGATTGCCACCCTCAATCCAATTTCAAAGAATAAAAATATAAGACGTTATTAGTGCCCAAACCATTAAGATTACTACCTCAAGCCTTCTCTGAGCTTAAGGGAATGATACAAATTATTGTTCTTAAAATTGTCTTAATTGAGAATAAGAAGCCAATTTCTATTATAAAATGAGGGTCTCAAATTAGTTAATCTATTTCTCAACATTTGGAACTAAATTAGAGGAGATCAACACAGTATTAGGGTGTAATTCTGACTTCACCTACTTGCAGATATTTCAGCCATCTTTTTTCAGCTTGAGATGCCATGGCAAGATAATTACTGTATGCTCATTAAATTGGTTTAGGAAAGGAAAAAATGTAATCATTTGTCAAGGAAGAGCAAACCTACTGTGAGATGTTCTGCTTAAGGGACTTGATGACGTCTCTTTCTTGCCCTTGAGGTATTGATCTGGCAAAAGATCTCTGTTGCCAAAGAGTGACATAGTTCTGCAGTAACATTATGCTCTGTGGGGAGGAACTTACAACATTTCCAAACAAGTCTTCATTTGAAACAGGAGTCAAAACATGGCATCTCTAAGTTTCCTGCAAGAAGGATATTTCAACACATTCAGTCTTAAAAAAAAAAGTACATTTCATTGTTTAGCAACAAGCTGGTCCAATCCTGAGGTTGCCCCAAGACCTAGAATTGCTTGAGGAACACCCCTTGGGAGGAGGCTGTACTCAGTCAGGGTAGATTTTCAACATCCTGAGAAGTAGAACTGTTTCAGCTACAAATCCATCTGGTTTCACACACAGCTTTTATGCACTACACACTGTCTATAGTGGTTGAGGTTTGCTCATATATATGAAAGAGAATCTGGATTTGGGCTCTATTCTTACCCAATCACAGAATCTCAGAATATGCTGAATGGGAAGGGATCCACAAGGATCATGGAGTCCAACTCCTGGCCCTGCATCCATTCCCAAGAGTCTCACCATGTGCCGAGAGTATCTCCCAAATGATTCTTGAACTCTGTCAGGCTTGGTGCTGTGACGATTTCCCTGGGGAGCCTCTTCCAGCATCCAGCCACCCTCTGGGTGATGAACCCCTTTCTAATATCCAACCTTAATCTCCCCTGAGACAACTTCAGGCCATTCCCTCAGGTCCTGTCACTGGTCACCACAGAGAAGAGATCAGCAACTGCACATCCTCTTCCCCTCAAAAGGAAGCAATGAGGTCTCCCCTCAGTCTCCTCTTCTCCAAGCTGACCTCAGCCACTCCTCACACGGCTTCCCCTCAAGGCCCTTCACCATCTTTGTTGCTCTTCTTTAAACACTCTCTAATAGTAATATCTTTCCTGCATTGTGACGCCCAAAACTGCACACGATATTCAAGGTGAAGCCGCACCAGTGCAGAGCAGAGCAGGACAGTCCCCTCCCTCGACTGGCTGGTGATGCTTTGCCTGATGCCCCCCAGGACACAGTTGGACCTCCTGTCTGCCAGGGCACTGCTGACTCTCATTCAGCTTTCCACTGACCAGGACCCCCAGGTCCCTTTCCACAGCACTACTTTCCAGCATCTCATTCAAATATACAGCCTTGCTTGCCCTTTGTTTCTCTGACACAGCACTGTCTGCCTGCACAAAGAACTAGATGTTAGCAGATACAATCAATAGAATAATTTTTTTCTGAGCAAATGCAGAGACTAATCTAGTCTTCCCTTCAGTCTCAGTGACAACTGATAACTTTATTGAAAAAAAAAAAAAACAACATGGTATGTTCTCATGAACCTAGACATAACTGATTTCTTGCCAAATGCAAAGTCACCACCAGGATCAAAGCTTTGCTATCTGTCTCCTTCTACTCCTGGTCAAACCTCTATTTAAGTGTGGGGGAAAAGGAAAAAAAAAAAAAAAAGAAGAAGAAGCGTATCCAATCCAAGCTATAATGCCTCAAGACCATTTAGTTGAAACTTGTAGTGTTACATACACTGCACACACTTCACCCCAATCCAAGAAGATGGTAAGCAAGGCAACAACAAGGCAAAACCCTTCACTTCCTATTTTCTGATCCTCTACCTAGTAGTATATCCTTATTATTACTAAAACTATCACCCGTCAAGGATCAGGTTCTGACTGGATTTCCATTACACCTCAGCTATCCAATCACACTGATTTTGCTTCTGCTTTGCAATTCTGCTTAATTGCCTGATAAAAGTCCAGGTGCCTCTTCTGATTCTGGACAGAGAAGAAAACAACACCTTACCCTAATAACAGAACCCTATATCCTAATAAGAGGACCCTAATTAACACCTGAAAAAGAGACAATCTGCCACAGGAACTAGAATCACCAGCAGGATGGTGACATATATCACCAAGATATACAGGAAGAAAGGAGCAGAGAAACATGAGTAGAGCATGAAGAAATTAGAAGGCAGCCAAATTAATTGCAGCATTGTCCATCACGACTAACTTCTCTTCGGAAAGAACATAAAACTTGTGACAGTAAAGACTGTTGGAACACACATTAAATATTTTTGCTTCTCTAATAGTCCTATCCTGCATTCCCCATCGAACATGGAAACAATGTGACTGCAAATGGACAACAGGACCACAGATGGGAAGCAATGGTGTAAGCAGCTGTGAACAGAAGGGATCTGTCCAACAGGAAGCTTTTCTGTTCAGAAATGGGTCATTCTTTGAAAACATTTGAAAACCTTGCAGCACACTGAAATGATTTAACCCATCTCAGAAGTGTTTAATGGTCTGTACAAAACAGTGTCACATAATATCAGTCCCAACCCCTTTTGACTGAGGCAAGTTACCAAAAAAAAAAAAAAGTCTGGACGATGCAAATGCCAGAAATATAACCTCTGGATTCCGAGGGCCAAAATAAGGGACAGGTTGAATATCCAAACTCATCCTTTTCTATTCTGTATTGCATCCATATTCCACATTATTTTCTATACTACCCACTAATGAAGTGGAAGTAACTCAGTGTCAATACAGGTGAAAAGGCTTTGAAGAACCATCTATGCAGAGATTGCAAGAATAGCCACAGCTTGCATAGTCAGTGTCCAGCTCACTTTGTTTTCAGGAGTACAGCCCATTGAAATCAGTTAGCAGAAACAAATTAATCTGGAGTTTGCAATTAATGTCACTGAAAATTATGTGTTTACAAGGTAGTCAAGTCTGCCAATCAAAATGCTGCTCTGTGGTTGATCCTCACAGAAGTGCATACTTCTCATTTAGATTCACCATCTACTGGAAAGCAAGGATTCCTGTTTTACCTGGAAGGCATAGCTATTAGTGTAGCACCCACAATAGGGGAATAAAGGCAAGCCAGAAACCATAAAGAGCTACCTCACTTTAACACTACAATAATTCAGAGGACAAGTACTGAACATTTCCATTGCATTAGATGAATCAAATATTCACAAGTCACAACAGCTATGGAGGAAATCAGCCAACATGCTGGTAAATACACAATTGGCATTGCGAGCTGTCTAAACATATCAGCTATAGTGCAGCTCCCTGTGTGCCTGCCTATGGTCAGTGCCTCTAGGAGGCACTATGGAACTGCAGTCCAGGGCACTGAAGGCATTTAGAAAAGCAGCCACAACCATAAATCCTCTTTTCACATGTTGTTGTTCATCTGCTCTCTATGAGGAGATGATTTATTTCTGTGGTAGGGAACTACTCAAAGGAAAGCCTCAAAACATCCTAACAAGGATAAGTGTGACATATGTGTTATGTCAGCCACTACCCATTAGAAGGCCTATTTCCTAGAACTGACATAGATGCAAGTATTTTCTGCAAAACAGTCAAAGTGCTGACACCTTCTCTGATATAATGGAGGTCATTGTGAACTAGGAAATGTAACTTCCACTGATCTTTTTGTTTAGTCTAATTTTTCAGAACATTCTTAATGAAACATGTCACATCATGTCAGGATACATCATATTGTGTATGTGATCTACATATCATATGATATAGATCCTCCATCCCAAGTTTTTCTACATACTCTTGATACCCAAGTATAATAATTCTCTCTCCACAGTTAATGACCAGTGGTCATTCTCTGCAAACCAGCATTCTGGTCAGGGACAGAATGGGAGCCCTCAGACACTATGAGTAGTAAAGCTCCAGCTTTGTTCAGTTGAGCTGATCTTGTGCAGAACTGGAGTAACATAGTGGTGAGTCAAGCTCACTGTGCTTGCCCATGGAGTATTTTATTGTGTTCTTTTGTCTGTGGTTCATGTACATAATCAAAAAGGTCATTCTACACTGAAAGCAGTTGTTTTGCCTTTGCTAATGGAAAAACAATTCCCCATCTCACAATCCATAACAATAAAAATAAGAACAACAAAACTCCACCCACATGAAAGAACTAGCCAGCAAGAACATCCCATTGCACAACATCTTCCCATCTCATAGAGGCCAACCCATCCCAGTTCTCCCTAGATATCTGTTCAAGAAGCTGGGCTATAAAGTGTGCCCTGAAGGTGAACAGCTCCAAGAGTTTTTTGTCCTCTGCTTGATCCAAGCAACTACTGTGATTCATTGTTCTTATTTCATGAGTGACTTTAATTTAAGGTCAATATGACAATGAGGTTGTCATGCTTGGACAGAAAATGATTCATAGAACAGATTTTAACAGGTGTCCACATACTACTCCCAGTTGCCACTGGACTTACATGTTTGCTGCACATTACATGTTTTCTGTACAAAAAATGGATTCTGAGATAATTAACATGTCTTTACTGTTCTTCAGAATTGTTTCTGTGGAACTCCACTTTTATTGCAACTCATGGTAGTCAATAAAACACTATGGGTTTTTTTGTAAAAAGGTCAAATGTGCATAAAGCATATAATTTCATTGCAAAACAGAAATCTCTCAATTGAAAAATACCCAACAATGTTTCTCAGTAGCTTTTAAAAGACGTTTGGTTTTGACAGTTCTCTTCTGATTTTTCTTCTGTTTTGCTTTGGGTTTTAATTAGAAGTTAGTTCACAATCTTTCAAAAGGGAGAAGACATTATCTGGAGAGGAGATGGTAAGTTAAAAAGTCCAACTTTTTATCAACTTGGGAAAAAAATTTCAGTAAGTTTTCACTTTTTTCCCCAAAACCTTCCATTTATGACACAGATTTGACAGACATTACTAGCAGTAAATCTTCAGTCTCTTTGGTGAAACAATTCAGGTCTTTATGAAAACACTGTCAAAGTCAGCACTGTTCCCTGTGAGCGAGAGTCCAGGGTGAAGTCCAAACAAAGCATGGAGATTACTCTGCACCAGAGGCCTGATGTACTGGTTGTTCACACAGAATTCTGCAGCCCTTTCATGGCATGTCTCTCCCTTTCCTCCATCAGGAAGTGTGTTGCCATGGCACAAATCAAGCTCCTGAACTTTCATTGCAAATCAAAAATTAGGACAGCTTAAGGCATATCATTTGGGTTATGATTTGCAACATTCATTAAAAGAGCGGCCAATTCTGGCAAAGAAAAAAATTTCATGAGCTACAATAATGAATACTGAGTTTGTTACAGCACCAAGACTGATGGTCTCATCTGTAATTATCTAACAGTGGCTGCCTTTATATGGTACCTTGTTTTGATTCTCATACCAATAATTACATTATATGCCTCAAAACATCTGGGTGGCTGGGTTCATGTTAAAACCTGTCTGTGGATATGCATTGGGATAGGAGCTATTACAGAATCACATAGCAGATTTCAAAAGGACTAATGATTCTTCAAAATGTTGATGAATGTGACCAGGGACCACTCACTATGATCCCTTCTGCCATTAGAACTTACAGCTTGAATGAATGAAATTAGCTTCCCAAATGCCAAATGGGAAGCACAAAACCTCCTCTTTGTGCTCTTCTCCAACAGCTTCCCCAAGGTGCAAAGTCAACACCTGAGTTAGCACTCATTGCATGGTACCACCTTGTCATCTAGTACAAGAATTTCTGCTGCACATTTTCCTGATAATTCCTGGTTATCATGGCCATGCTGAGTTATAACTTTCAAATAAATTGCACTTTTGTTTTGGCTGTAAGGGTTCACATGGCTTCCCACTGACAGGAATGTTGCGTTTACTACTTCATATGCAACCTCAAGTATGTTATCACGTAGCCTTCAACTAGGTCAGCCAGTCTAAAACACCAACATGGATTTGTGTGGCTTTTTCTCTTCGTGGTATTAAGTGTATTAAAACAGCTTGAGAGACTAATGGATATTTCTCTAATTTAATTTGAAATTATGATATATTGTTTCTTCATATACAGAGCTACAGAATGTCACTGGGAGCTAACATGCACAGTAACTTTGAAGCAGTCATTATGAAAAGTCTGTCCTTCCTTCTCCTCTTTCCTAACTTCCCGGAGTCCAGCCTCAGAACAGCTTCCTCTGCTAGTTCTAGGACCAAAGAATGGGGTTTTTAGCACCAGCTTTTAAATATTTGCTGAGCTAAGTGTAAAATGTAAATTTTCAAAATGGGGACCACAAGTAAATAATTATGTCATTTGCTCCTCTTTTGCAAGAACTATTTTTTCTTAAAACAGTCAAATTTGCCAGACCAACAATCCTAATTCTCTTAACGTTTTGTAAGGGAGCTATAAAGCAGATGGGGAAGAAGAAAATAAGATCTCTACCTACTTCACAAGTTGTCTTTTAAGATGTTTTCAAAATTGCCTTCCACATTTGCAATAGAAGTACTTTGGAGACACAGGCTGCCTGTTCTGGCATCTCCATTAAAACAAATACAAGTAATTACAAAGCTCATCATAGTATATACAGTCATTTATGTCTGCCCAAGGTTGTCACCAAGAAGACTTACAGGTGTTTGGCATTCTACAGCATCTGAGTTTCTTTGTACAAGTCAATACCTCAGAGCAGGTAATGGCTGACAGACTTCCAAGAGCTGCTCTGTGTGCATGGGCTACTTCACAAGAATGGTCCAGGGACCACATTTTAGGATCACAGGGGTAGCTTACAGTCAGTTGAGCACCGGCAACATTGAGTTGATATGTTGGGAGAAGAGATCATTTGACTGGAATTTATTTCATTCCTCTCTAAAGCAACAGGAGAACCAGGGAGGGAAGTACAATTTTCAGGATCACCATCAGATCTCTGTTCTGGCACCAGTGGCACTAAGTACTTGGGGCACAATGCAAAGACACACATGAGCCCTAAAGGGAAGCATTTTACTTTTTGCAGGACTTGTCTGGATATGTAATTCAACCAGTGAGCCAACAACCAAGTATCATTTCTAATATAAACTCATTTCTATTTCCAAAGTTAACTCTTTGCCTGAGTTCTGATTTCCATAGTGACTACAATGTGAGGCTTGAAGAGTCTGGATTATCTTAAAGTACAGATTGTAACTCTAAGATTAAGAAATCATTATAGCCATCTGAGTCAAAATTCTTTCCTTTTTTGTTGTTTGGGGTTTTTTCTGTTTGTTTTTTCGTTTGGTTTTTGTTTTAAAAACACACACAGCTTATTGCAAATTCACAAGCTTCTGACATAGTCTCTCTGATCCAAATCTCTACTATTCCTCCAGTATATTTTCCACTGTCTATCCCCCACTCCTCCCTGCACCCTAGGGCCAAATTATACAAATGAATGTCTTGTTTTTTATGACATGGACACTGTTGAGAAATGTTAACCCAAAGTCACATTAAGTTTTTCTTGCTTCAACTTTCCTTACAAACTTGACACACGGGGTAAGTTTTTCAAAAGCCTCACTAAGATGCAAGTATCTTCCAAATAAACTCTAATGCCTAATAAGGCAAAACAATTGTATGATTTTGTACAGAGAATTGTGCAAGTCATGCTTTTTTAATGACCTTTTTTTTTCATTATCTTTAATTCTGGAAGATTCTGGTTGAGCATGTAGAGGCAATAAAACTTTTCATTTAAACTCCCTAACATATGAAAATTGTCAATTATTATGGATGAAGTCTTGGGAACCTCATTCACTAGACCCTAATGTTCAAAGGAAAAGGAAGGTCCTAAGTCCAGATAGATTAAAAGCAAAGAAAATCCTAAGCCAGCACCTTCCTGTGAAACTACAGAAGACCAAAGGACATATCATCTTGTCAATATTTGCAGAGCTATATGTACCCACCTGACTTTGTTGTGCAAATCACTGATTTAAATTCACAATCCCTATCAGACATATGCATGAAAATATGTGCTTGCACACATACTATATATACAGCTGCTCAGAAAAAAAAAAAAAAACAAACCCTCAGGCTAACAGAGCTAACAGGGACTTATGTATGCAGTTGAAAAGAAACTAAATATCATACAAAAATTGTAATTTAGCTGTGATTTGTTCAGAGATACAGTGATTCTGAATCGAGCACTTGTGCTGCCTTATGTAGTCCTCATATTACCATGTTTTTAAGTGTGATTTTCTTTAAAAAGTAGTTTAATTTCCTGGGAGGATTTCCATTCTAGTCCTTACTCAGTGAGTATCCCCACTGAAATCAGCTTGCTCTGTATTTGCAAAACTCAGAGCATGTTTCAGTGTTGAAATTAAGAAACACCTGCACAGGGAATCTGATCCATCCTGCCTCCTGCATGCAAACAGCTTAGCTGGGAACAATGAAACTACTAACACAGCAGAGGCAAGAAGTTCTCACCTGAGAAGGATTAGTAGGAAATCTCAGGAAAAAAGTTTTGAAAATCCATTCCTAATGCTCAAGATATGACACTATTGTATAATGAAATCCAGACCTTTAAAAGTATCAACCAAAGACACTTGATGTGCTCTGATTCAGTTGCAGATTACTTATTGCCACTGTCAGTCTGTTATATAAGTCAGGACAGAATGCCACAGAAGTTACCTCTGACCTTAAGTATAGCTAACCTAATGAATTATTATGGGCTTCTATGAGTAATGGAAAATACATTTCAGGTTACCTCTATTTCTCTTGAACATTAATTTGTTTCAATTCCTCCTCCTTCCATTCATCAGACTACAGAAAATATCTTCCAGGA
This sequence comes from Lophotriccus pileatus, assembly GCA_035583135.1. Lineage (NCBI taxonomy): Eukaryota > Metazoa > Chordata > Aves > Passeriformes > Tyrannidae > Lophotriccus > Lophotriccus pileatus. The sequence continues at coordinate 52,349,989 of JAWWES010000168.1, forward strand.
TGCAGAAGGACTGCCACAGGGCTGTAGTGGAAGATAATACTGAAATAAATTCAAGTTGCATGCTTCATTCTTGATGGTCATTATTACTTTAATAGTGCATTCTGGAGTTAATGGGTTAATATTCTGTCTGGCCACTGTCAGGTGGAGATGAATATTTACTATAACAGTAGGGCTCTTATGATAAAAAGAAAAGATTTATCATTCTTCAAGGATGAAGGACATGAAGTTTTGGGTTGGGGGATTTTGCTGGGTTTTTCACATTTTTTGAGACAAATTTGTCCCATCATATAAACAAAATAAGTCAATAATAAGTAATAACAATTCTTTTTCCTCATTAGTTCTTCACTAACAACATCACTGTGATGTTTTCTGGGATGCTCCACTTGCATTAAGGCAATTTTGTTGCTTTTCCAATTCCAAAGCAGAACAATAATGACAGTAGCATCCAAAACAGTTTCTTGTAATTGCCTAAATTGTACAACACCTTACCAGGACGTCAGTAAAACAGCCAAAGAATTTCACATTATAAAACTGGGCATATCATCTGATATAGCAATTTTGAGCATATTTTCAGATCAGTCAGAGTTTATAAGCTTTCCCAACTCTAGTTTAGCCAAAAGGCTTTCTTAGACCATCTGGTTCTAATGATACAAAACTAGAATTTTTGGTGTCTTTTTCACTATGCTACATTAAATTAAATCTTAAAACATCAGTAAAGTACAATCCATTCTTTTTATATTATGTCTTTTAAATTAAATGTTAAGTATTTTGGCTAAGCAAGTGTGTTTATTTTAGTAAAACTGTACAGCATATACTATATGATACAGTCAGCAGAATCCTTAGTTCAGTTACTCTTGCATATTCCTGCTCCACAGCCCACTGAGGAAAAGGGAAGTGTTTCCATTGACAGTGGTGGTCTCTAAATGAGGCTCCTACTGTGAGTGATACCACATCCTTACTCATCCTAAAATGTCTACGAGGTTTCAATACTTTTCCTGAGAGAAAAGGTTCAAATTATGCTTACAGCAGCTCTTCCTGAGTAATAAAAGGACCCAACTATGCATCTCATATACACTTGGTAACCCAAGGGAAATTCAGTGAAATCAAAATATTAAGAATGTGATAAGAGGTCTTATAGTGGAAAGGTATTGTGAACTATATAATCTTTGTATGCACTGTAGCTAGCTATAAATAGGCTTATTGGGTTCAACTTTCACAAGTTGAAACTTTCGCAAGGCTCTATCTTCCCGCAGCTGTTGAACAGCAATGGAGTTTTGAAAATCCCACCCTAAATGTAGCTCATAATTTCTCAGCTCAACCACAACAAGTTACAATTCCCTACATTTCACCATCAGTCTTAGAAGTTTGTTCTGCAGGTGGAAACAAAAACCAAGATTTCTAAAGATGTGTAGGAGGAAAGTCCATTTTTAATAACAAAAGTGCCTAGCTACTGTAGTTTCAGAGAGGCCAAACCAATCTGGAGGTCTAATCAACCATGAGGACCAACCAGCCACTGCCTCAAGAAGCTGGCACCTTCCATGAATCATCTAAGGTCAACAAACAGCAAATATGATTTCTTATGAAACCAGTTTATGTTTTACTGTAGCAAGTGGCCATCATCTTTTTCTGTATGTTTTACATTTCTTTGCAGTTCCTTTCACTATAACCCTCATTGGAAGATATCAAATATCCCACATATTTCACTGAGGTAAACAAAGATACAGGTACTATCCAAAGGGGATATCACAGACTGTTCTGTTTTACTCACTTCCCCAAATCCAAATATGTTAGGAGCACAGACTTCATTTTGTTTCTCCTTTCTGCTTTTTTCCCCTCTCTCCATGGTAGTTTATGTGTTATTATTATAAAATAGTTAAGAAGGGAGAGTTCCAGCCCTGAATTCTTTACAAAGTTCCCTAAACGGGAGTTTTTCTACAGTAAGAAAGGACTGAGAGAGAACTGCATGAATTGGCCCATACGGAGTTACATGCTAAGTGTTGTTATTGTTCTCAGAGAGTGCATTTAAGGTTTTGGGAACAAACAATAAAACGAACAGCTGAACAATTTTAATCATGGCCCAGTTCCTAGTTACAATTATTTTTAAGCTGTCTCACCATTAGCTAGACTCTGATTTTTTTTTTTCCTCCAAAGAAAAAATACATTATGTAAAACTTAAAGAAATACCGGTTTTAAATGACAGAAGTAAAAAATAGATTCTGAAATGTAGCCTGCTATGACTTCTGCTCTTAGCCCAGCATTTGTGTATGAGTTACACATAATTTTCAAAATGTTCCATTCTCTATATACTTCACACATAAGCCAGTTCTCTAGGAAAATATTCTTTCCTAGATAAGTTGAAAGAGAGGCCTCTGAACTCTGTGACTAGACAGAGAATATCAGATTTTGACCACAGACATGTCTGAAAAAACCTAGAACTCATGCACATATGAAAAGCATATTTCATGCATTCTGTATTTCAAAATGCTACAGCAGGGACACATCAAATCAGAGTAAGATGACAGCTCACACAAGCAAATGAGAATAAGAGAATAAGATGGCACAAGGACGTGAAGACATTTGGAGAGACTACTGACCAAGAATACTCTTTTAAGATCCCTTCTTCATTCATTCAAGGCCTGATTCAATTACTTCCACTGGAGTCAACAGGAAGACTTGTGGTCTTCAGTGTCTGTTATTATGGCTCATTACTTGTATTACAGTAGCACACTGAATATTCAATTAAAAGCAAGCACTGTAATACCAGGTACTATACAAACACCCACAGTGGCATAATCCCTTCTTACCAAAGCTTGCATCAAGCAAGACCTTGAATCGTGTAGGGCAAAAAAAAATACAGAAAACAAAACATGGGAAAGAGTCCAAGGGATTTAGTCTGGTTTACAAAAACAATCAGTGGCAACACAAGGAAGACGGGTTGCCAGACTGTACCCAGTGCCCTTTCTATTAACCCATTCTGCCTGTTGGTGGACCTCGGGTCAAACTCACACCACACAGTATGAATCATAACTGAGTGAATGAAGTAAAAATTTACTTGCTAAGTACAGTGAACAACGGCCACGGTGTTTCTACTCATGGAGATTCCATGCACTACAGTAAAAATACATTCTGTGCAGAAGGCAGGAATCATGAGTACTCTGCTTGCAACTCCGGTTTTTAATAAGAGCTGCAGGAAAATGGCATAAACAGAAATACAGAATCACTCCAGAGGTTACCCATTTCCATTCTTCCCACACTACAGCAGGCTCAGTTATAACCATGTCATTCCTAACAGATGTTTGTCTCATCTGTTGATGGATGCCCCAAGCTATCGTTAGGCAATCCCTTCCAGCACTTCACATCCCTTGCCATCAGAACTGTGTTCCTTGCTTCTAATCAGAACCTTTCTTGTTACAGAAGAACAACCTTTCTTGTTACTGTGCTATTAGTTCTTCTCCCACTATGTCCCCTCTTCAGTCTTCTTTTCTTTAGGTTAATCAACCCAAACACATTAAAATCTCTCCTTTTAATCTTCTTGTGGACTAATATTCAGCTTGAGATCCACTGTTACCTTTAGTGCTTTTTCAACAATTTCTACTTAGGTTATCCATTCTGCATTTACACAGCTGATTATTCCTGTCTAACTGCAATAACTTAGACAGGAACTTTGACTTGTTTGTCAAAAAATCCTTGAACTTCATTTCTAAATGTAATTTTGCATTCCAGTTATTTTGTTTAATGTATGCAGAGTTAGGATCAACTACAAATTTTATAAACCTTTTCAGTACAATCATAAAGGACAGTACTTAAAATCTTGAAAGCCTCAACAGATACTCATTCAATATATCAAAGAACTACTGAAAAGTACTATTTAGACACAGTAAGCCCATTTTGCACCCACTCCGTGGTAGTACAATTGGGAATATTTGGCTTGATTTCTTATCAGAATGCCATATTAAAAAATATCAAAGATCTTACTAAAATTAACATGGGCTTTTTAATTCTTTTGTGTCCAGAGTCTGCTGCTCTGTTGTAGATTGCCTTGACACAACTGACACAATTTGTTTCTGAATTATTCATATATGGGTTATTTTTCAACTCTTTGCTTTCTATGTGTTTAAAATTAGGTTGTTTGCAATTTCTTACAGAATTTTGGTGGAATTGCATTTATACTGATCAGTCTATTCTTTCTAGCAGTTCTGTTCCCTCCCTTCTAAAGGTTGTCACTAACTTTTCTCATCTATCTTCAGTGAGTTATTAATTAGAAATTATTCTGAGCCTCATTTTCTTTAAATATCTCTAAATGTGTTATGTAAAATCCAGACAATATGAAACCTTTAACTTAGTTAAATGCCATGCAGTTAAAACCTGTAACTTAATGAAAATACACAGAGAAGCATGAATGTTCATTTTGCAATTTCCTGAGTTCAAGTGTTTTATTTTGCAATTTTGATTGCCCCTTCAATAAAACCTTTCTCCCCTTTTTAAACAAGTGAGGGAATTAGCTGGTTATTTTCAGCAGCATGTGTTATTGCCTACGAACAAAGCTAGATCCTTCACATATAGATTTGCTCTTATGGCTATGAGGAATAAATGTCCTGTTTGAATTCTCTGATGAAAAAAGTGGAATGAGTTCGCATTTTCACATTCTGAACAGTATAGCACTGTGCAGAAATAGCACCTGAATTTTGGAAGCAGTGTAGATGCATTGGTGAAATGTTACATCTAAACCCATTCTGCAGAGCTAGTTATCCCAGACACAACACAATATCATGAGCATCAGTTCTTTCAGACAGTAAATAAAGATCTTCCAAGACAGTTCAAGGAGGGTTTTGCAAAGTGCTGCATCACTGACTTCAGCCTGAGCCAGGTCAGATTCAAAAATGTCAATGCCTTCCCTCTACTGCCTTTCCTCCCTAGGATAAGAAAATACAAAGCCAAGGTTCATCTAAGTATATCCTTAAACAAATGAAAACGTTGCTTACACCATTGTGTGCAGCACTGACACCAGATTACTACTACACTCCATGACTGTGCAATTATAATAGTCCAAAAATTCCTACCTACCCTGTTAACACAATCCATACAGATAAAGTGGAAAAACAAATCAGCAGAAATAGTCAGTCATCTTCATCTGGTACTCAGCTAGTTGCTTTTCTGCCCTACATTTAATGTGGAGAGAGTAATTCGACATGTCACTCACTTCTCAGCAAATGTATGTTTCCAAGGATTTTAAGAAACAAAAGGGAGCCCGTTGTGAAAACTTAAATTACTGTCATACTGCATAATAAGAAAGGTACATGAGAATATTTAGGTGGAATTCCCTCATTTGTTTTATCCTTTTTTAACTGTTGATAAACATGTGTCTAATGATTCTAAGTTCTGTGAATCTTCTGACCACTAACCACAACCTTTCAATGCAAGACACAAACTGCTTACTAGCATCCCTGTAAGTACAGTTGTTTTCAAAATAAGAGATCATGGAATAAACTCTGGGCAGTAGGACAAACCCATAAACAATTTAGACATTTTTTTATGCAGAGATTGGTTGGAATATCAAACTAACTGCCAGAAGTTATGCAGCCAGAAAGTGACTTGTGTACATTAATTCAAGAAAAAAGTTGGATTATGCTTTGGAAAAGAAGGAAATACTACAGTGCAGTAGACACTTTTTTTTTCCTCTTTTGTTTTTTTTTTTTTTATTTTATGCAGTTGGGATTATGGTTAGGCTCTTTCACATAATTAACAAATATACTACAATTAACAAACTTTCTTCCTTCATTTTCTGTAATCTGAAAGAATGTTTCCCATGGTTTTACAAGACTGACCAGTTGGTTTCCTTTGGAAGACTACTTTTATATCTGTACTTGCTGAAGTAAACATGTCTTTTTTTTTTTTTTCCTTTTGGCTTGAGAATGCGTAGCAGCACTTTAAAAAGAAATTTAAGCCTGAAAAAACAGATGAGGAAGACAAGATAAAGTAAGACAACTTAACGATTAGATAATTCAATAGATACCTGGAGAACAGAAAAATTGAAACAAAGAGTATCTTCATCTGTTACATGTTTCTGTCATGTTCCACCCTTTTGTGGTCATCAGGACTTATAACACAGGAGGAAAAATAATCAGATACAGGATAAATAGCTCAGGGAACAGGATAAATAGCTCAGGGAAAAGGAAAACAACATGAAAAGTCAAATGCAAATTCATTTTTCACCAAACTTTTGTGTCATAATAAAACTGATAAAGATTGTTTTCGTTGGAGAAGTGATTGCTAAGTTTGCCAGAAAACTAAACCAATAAGATAATCAGGAAAGAAGAACAAGAGAAAAAAAGAAAAAGGTTTCATGAAGCTTCAAAAGAAGAACAAGAGAAAAAAAGAAAAAGGTTTCATGAAGCTTCAAACTTTTCATTGGAAAAGGGAAAAATAGGAAGGCTCAAAGGTTGCGGTAATAGTAAAGTCCCTTCATTCACTGAAGCTGTCATCCAAGCCTCGTGCCACAAACAGAAGCAATAATAATGACGCTCCAATTGGATGGGGAAAAAAAGGGGATACCATCCAGTCCCTTTCCTTTACAATGTATGCTTATTTCCTGTGGCACATCTACTAATAGTTTGCACAGCATATTTTTAACATTCTCAAAGGGTCAGGTTTTTACTGTCCTCCCTCAAAGACGCCCTTGTGACTTAGGAACAACTAGAAATTATATATCTGTGAATTAACATGTAAAGTAACAGGGCTGATCAATATGGGCAACAGAAGCAACTGACTGACTACCTGACTACCTGATAAGCTACTGACTACCTTATAGGGGAGAAGCAGATGGGGCCTCCTTACGACTTGGCCTTTGTCTTCACTGGAGATTTTAACCACCCCAACATGTGCTGGGGCAAAAGTCAGCATGGCAGAAGTGATTCAGGAGGTTTCTGAAATGCATTGATGATAAATTCCTGACCTAGGTGTTTGAGGAGCCAACGAGGGTAGGTACTCAGCTGGGTGTCACACTTGTAAATACATAAAAACTTGTCAGAGACATGAAGGTTGGGTGGAGCCTTGATTGCAGCAACAATGAGATGGTGGGATTCAGGTCCCTGAGAGAAGAGATTCAGGCAAAAAGCATCACAACATTAGACTTCAGGAGAGCAGATTTTGGCCTATTCAGGAACCTGTTCAGGAAGAACTTTGTGGGCTATACTCCTAAAAGAAAAGGGGTCCAGGATAGAGGGTTACTTTTCAAAGATCATCTCATCTATGCTCAAGAACTATCCATCCCCACATTCAGAAACTCAAGCAAAGGTGGCAAGAGGCCTGAATGGATGAACAAGGTGCTCCTGACAAACACAAAGTACACAAGAGATGGAAACAGAGATAAGTGGAATGAGGAAGAATACAGAGACACTGTTTAATTGTGCAGAGATGGGAATAAGAAAACCAAAGCCCTCCAGCAGCTGAATCTGGAGAAGGATGGGAAGAGTGATAAGAACAGTCTCTACAAGTACAGCAGCAGCAAAAGGAAACCTATGGATAATGTGGGCCAGCTGCTGAAAAATACAGGGTACATCAAAAAGTCCAAGTCACTCATCTTGATATAGGAAAGCCATTTTTCACAGTAAGAATACTCAATTACTGGAAAAACCTCCTAAGGTATGTGGTGGAGTCCCCAGCACTGGAGGTTTTCAAAACACAAGTGAACAGTGTGCTAGATAATATCCTTTAGACTCCCTTTTCCACAAAAGGTTGGACAATATATGTTCTTTCAACATCTTTCTCAACATGTGCTGTTCTACAATTCTGTGATTCTGTGATTCTGTGAATTTATACTCAATACCCTCTTCACATCAGTCTTTACTAGGAAAAAGGTTTACCTTCAGGAATCCTAGACCTTGACACCAGTGTGAAAGTCTGGAACAAGAAATATTTACACTTGGTGGAAGAGTAACATCAGGAAATATTAAACCAAACTGGACACCTCTGAGTCCACTAGGCCTCGTAAGATGCACAGATGTGTGCTCACCAATGTCATTGTGAGATAATTCTCAACTATATTTGAAAGCTTATGGTTTTCACAAGAGGTTTGTGAGTGGGAAAAAAATCCAACCTCTGTCTTCAAGAAGTGCAAGAATGAGGTTTTAGAGAACTACGGGCTGTCAGCTTTTCCTTGGTCCATGGGAAGGTGATGAAGCAAATAATCCTGGAAGCCATCCAAACATATTAAGGATTAGAAAGTGATAGGTAGTAGTCAGTATGCACTTAGGAAGAGGAAATCATGTTTTCTATGAAAAGATTACTGCTGTGGGTGAGCAGTGAATATAATTTATATTGACTTTAGAAGAGGTTTGTCACTGTCTCCTATACCATTCTTATTGAAAACTGATGAATATGAGCTAAATAAATGGAGAAGGGAGTGGACCAACAACTGGCTGAATGTCTCAAAGGGTTGTAAACAATGGTATAGAAAGTCCAGATGGAGGAGATCAATCACCAAATACCCCAGAGTCCAGTGCTGTTTAACGTCTTCATACATGACCTGAATAAAAGAACAGAGTCAACCCTTAGTGTATAAAATTGGGAGGAACTGGTTGTGCTGCCTTTGAAAGGACTTCAATTGAGAAAATTACAGCAATCCCATGATGTACAACAAAAGGGGATGTGAAGTCGTGCACCTGGGCAAGAATAAGCCCATGCACCAGTACAGACTAGGAAATGACTGTCTGGTAAGCAACTTTGCAGAGAAGGACCTGCAGTTCATGGGGGAAAAGGAGTGGAACATGAGTCAGCATTGTGCCCCTGTGTCACAAAAACAACAGCCTGCTGGTCTACATTAGGAACAGTGTTACCACAGGTCAAGGTAAGGAGTATTTTCCCTCTACTCAGCACTAGAGAGACACATCTGTAGTTTTGGACTCCCTAAGACAAGAAGCACAGGGACATATTGAAGCAAGTCAGCAAAATGCCCCAAAAATGTTTAAGGGATGAGCTGCGACTGCTTAGTCCACATAGCAGAAAGCTAGAGGAATTTTACCCATGTGCATGAATACCTGCTGGGAGGTTGTAAAGAAAACTTCCTACTGTGATAGGGGTAGACCACTGGAACAGGTTGCCCAGTGAGGATCAAGAGCCTTTGCAGATATTCAAAATGCAACCGGAATTACCCCAAACAACATGCTGTACCTGACTCAGCTTTGAGCAGGGAGTTTGGACTGCATGACGTCCAGTGCTTCCTTTTATCCTCGACCATTCTGTGATTCTGTGCTCCAGGAAAAACTCTCATGAACACTAAAATATCTTGTATCTTTAAAAAATGTTTTGCTTTCCTCAAAATCCAGTAAAAAGGAAAATTAAGGTGAAGGAAACAGAACCATTGTTACTACACCCACACTAATTAGTAAATAAGCCAGAATCAGAGTATGACAAAGTCTGTCAGGTAGTAGTAGTGCTAGATAATCAGATGATGTTCTAGGTGATGGAAGTAAAATCTATATGGTTTAAATTAAGACGCAGAGTAGATTTACTAGAAAGCTTTCATTTTCTTGATTCAAGCATTTATCATAATTTTAGACTAACAGCTAGAGTTCATCTTTTGTAATGATAAATTATGATTGGATGAAACTTGTCTGGGCCTGCCCTTTATTTAATTCTTAGTTGCATTCCCTTGGTCTTTGAGGAACAAATAGTCAAATTAGGAAGTTCTCTTACAAAATGGTTTACAAGAAAGCAGGATTACTTCTGTAAACAATGGAAAAGTCCAGTTGTTGAGTATCTATTCATGAGAGATGAAAACAACGTGAGGTTATTTGACCCAAGAAAAAAACAAAAATCATAGCAAAAGGTGTTCACAGTGATGGAGATGCCCCAGTGACAGTTGTGATCTACCTCAGCATGAGGTGGAAAATTATACACAAAAGTTTCAGAAGTAAAAGATTCACAGTTGCTCGTTCAGGATGCTACTAGAAACAAATTTTTAGAAGGAAGTAAAGATCAAATACTAAACTGTGAACAAAGGTCATGGAGAAAGGCAGCATTTCTAAAAGAAAAAGCCTGAGATAGTATCTGTAAGCAATGTTAGTGACAAGGGAGAAAGGAAGAATTGTGCCTGTACATACTTATTATTGCCAAATAGGCTGAAAAAAACCCCAACATCACTGCTATGGTATTTTTTTTCAATAGACCTAAAGGACAGCAGCAGTGGAATCTGCTGTTTGTGTTAAAGTGTCAGGAGGGGAAAGATCAAAGACACGGAAACATCTGCTTTTAGAAGCCACTTGAAAAATAATTATGCAATAGTCTGTGAAAAACATCTGTTAAAATGCTGCTGTCCACCCATCACATAGAAGGAAGACACTTAAGGAAAATATAAGCAAGACCAGGAGAAGATCAGGGCTCATTTTTCTCTTGAAACACTCATTATGTCAAATCCAAACTGAAACCCAAGGGTAAGTTTAGCAAGAGAAATACGATAGAAGCAAGCAGCATGATATACCACTGCCAAACAGATGGTACAACCTGTTGTTACATAATCAATACAAATTGAACCAGAAACCATGCTTAGCATGTGTACACTTTCTGAACACAAACAAACTGCTCCCTGGGAATTTTCAGCCCTCCCATTCACAGAACCTAAGGCCTTGCATTTAGCCCTGGAGCTCTCTGTTTTACAACATCAAGGCTATTCCAGCGCAGACCATCCCTGCCAATCACCCAAAGCAACCCGAGCTTTCTGTAAATCTCATCACACCACATCTCCACTCATTATATGATTGAGTTAACATCCAGATCTTTCAGGAGGACTAGTGGATCCAATGCAGCATTGTGTTGACATGATGCTACCTGAATCATAGAGAATACTCTCTCCTTAGCACTTTGATGTGCTGTACATGCTCAATAGCTCGTTCAGTACTGGAATACATGTCCTGGCATAGATGATTTTATCCAAAACTTTTTAATCAGCAATCAAGATAGTGTGTATGTGCTATTCCCATGGTCCTGCTGATTAGCAGAAACTGTCTGAACTACAATGTTTAACACTGTTCTACCCTGTGCCTACAACTTTAGCCAAAGTAAAGGAAGAGTTCACGTTTTAGTTTTTAAAGAGGTAAAAGACAACACCTGACACTTTCCAACTTCTGCATCAAATACTCAGCATAGCTAGCTTCACCTACATATCAAATGTCATGTTATAGATGAGATTCTACATTGCATGTAACAGGAAGAGGATGGATATGAGACACCTTCTTCTCCTGTATCCTCAAGTTCATGCTCAAATTCAGTGGCATAAGAAATTCTGACCTTCCAAACAAAAGAAATTTTCCTTGGGCCTCAGAACAGACCCTTCAAATTCATTGCCACATATTGCTGGGTGTGCCTCAGAAGTGGATAATTGTCAGTAGGAAGCAAACCACTTGCTATAAACACAATTTGGTATGTAAAATGCTTTGAGATCCTCAGGTAAGGAACACAATAAAGCAATGTAAAATCATTATATCAATAACAGTGACTTCAATATACAGTCACCTTGATGCTTAGGCTGTCACACTAAAATAGAACAAGGAGGGGACAGTGTGGTTTTAAGCATGCCCAAAATAACTGTAAGCCAGATTTTCAATTCAGAGAAACTCACAAGAACTGTATTCTCAAAACAATGGTTTGTAAGAAGCATCATTGCAAAGTCTCCTCTGTTTGTATTTGTAAAAAATAGAATTTTTTATTAAAAGTTTTAGGTTGTGTTAGTACCAGTTTTTTCCTGAATTGTCAACAGTGATTAATGCAGAGGATTTAATAATTTTTTTTTCTTTTCTATAAATTTTTTAAAGGAACATTAAATGAACCCAAAATCTCATCCCCAGTCTTCACGGTTTGGTAAAGGCCATCCATGTTTTGCTGCCTAAAAGCATTTACAGATGAGGAGTAAAACACACTGGGTATGACAGATTTAGGTATTTGTCAAGGAGTGGGAGGACAGGTGGGAGAAATCTGTGAGTATGTGCTGCTGTCCTTAAGTGTTTCCTTGAAATCCAGAGACTGCCAGTAGTGTTCCAAAACAAGATCAGTGTCAATCTTAAACATTCTTTTGCACATAGAGGATGTCACTTCTAATTCTCATGGAATTATAAATATATTATTAAAAATACATGTTTTGGAGATTCTGGGAAGAGAATTTCTGAAAATACAGCTACACAGCAAGAGCTTTGTTATATTCCCCAGGTTAAAATGACAAAGGAAGAGGTCTGCCTATCATCGCACTTCAGATTCACTGGCAAAGAGAGAAGATATTGAATTGTATTGCTCTCTGAATATTTTGCCAATTAAACACTGCAAAATCTAGCTCAAGTAAACCATCTTCAAATTCCTCTCTCCTGTAGCTGGAATGCAGTGAAGCCACCAAATGAAGACCAAGCTAAATATTTTAACTGAGCAAGATACATTCTGGTTTTGTTCTCCAAACTACATGGAAGTCTCTATTATGGAATGGGATTAGAGCAGGTTTGCCTGTGGCATTTGGAGAGTGTGGCAATTGGCTTCAGTAGAGAATTTTCACAGCTAACACAGTTCAGGTGTGTCAGACCAATTTCCATGTCCATGCAGGACCAGCATAAGTATGTAAATGCTATATGGTTGCTCCCTGACTGTACATGATCTAGTAATAGTTCATTGCAATGCTGCCACTGACTTCTAGTGCCAGTTAATTTAGCCATCAGTGTAACTTAGTCAAAACCTTGGGTACCATGTAATCTGTATTAAAAACAGAAATTGCCCTCTCCAGTGGCTATTTCAAATTGCCTTGGATGGGGGGAGGGAATAATCATGTTTAATAGTGCCTTTTTTTTTTTTAAGGGAAGATAAACTAGAAAAGGAAATTCAATGGCTTGAAAGATATTCAGGCTTACCTACACAGAGAAGTGTTGCAGTGGAATATGAATTTAAATGTAAATCTTTCTGAATAACCCCTGATGAGACAGCAATTTCTGGTATCATTTTTCTTTCACACACTTTGTGTAGAGGAATTTGTGCAGAAAGTTAATTCGAGGCAAGCTATCAGGAGGAGCCACTCTGGAGTAATATCCTATGGCAAAATCCCTGGAACTGCTTGTTCAAATGCTTTCAATCTGTACATTCAAGTTCTCTTCTTGCCTGACTGGGCTGTCACCTACATCAGTTGCTCAGCTCCACTGGACTCTGCTCCCCAAATCAAAACTGGAATGGAGGTTAGTTACCCTGTGCAGAGGGTCACACTAACTTTTTCACCCAACAGTGTTATCTCTATAGTTCATATGCACATGTGGTAACACTATTCCTAGAAGACACTGAAGTAAAAGAATTAACCACTCTCTCACATGTGAATGAGATGTAGTCAACATCAGTGAGACAAATTGTGTAATTCCTAACATACTGAGCAGGGATTGCTCCTGTCCAGCAAATGGACTTTGGCCCATGCCATAAATCAGTGCAAGTAGTAAAAACCCTTGAAAGTCTTGGCCTCTCTGGAAGAAACCGATTTAATCTGGTCTTCAGACACTTGGGTGAGGAAAATACAACATATAAAGCTGTTCAGAGAAGGCAAAAAAACACTTGTATTATGTCATGTACTGAAAACAACACCTGATAGTCAGTTAAATGTACATAGAAAAAATCAGGCAAGTTTGATTCCTGTCAGCTGCCTTATAAGTCTTCAAGTCCTACCACTTGCTCTTCTTATGGATCTCAAAAAATGATTTTCAGTTTTCAATTAATATTATGCACATTTCCACTCAGAAATCTTGTAGGATTTCACAGCTTGTGCAGGTATGCTCCAAACCATACACTTTACAGCAGAAGAAAATAGCTCATCAGCTAAAGGACAATGATATAAACAGTTTTTCATATTACATTTTTGCTACTACCCAACATAGAGGTTAATTTAGTTTTGTTCTTTTTTTTTTTTTTTACTATGAATCTATTTACAATAAACAAAAATATGTAGTTCTGTGTCTGGGATATGAAAGAGGTGAACATAAATATTCCATAACACATGGAATTTTGTGGAAACTATTACAGGGTAGAATAAAAATCTATGTATGAGTGGAGTCTTGCCAAGGCACTTTAGTCCCCCAAGTGGACAGGCTGAGTAGAGGGGCAGGATCACTTCCCTCGACCTGCTGACAATGCTCTTCCTAATGTATTCCAGGATTCCACTGCCACTCTTGGCCACAATGGCACACTGCTGGATCATGGACAGCTTGTTGTCTACCAGCAGATCAGTCCCCAGCCTGAACCAGTGCCCGGGGTTGTTCGTCCCCAGATGCAGGACCCTGCATTTGCCTTTGCTGAATATCAGAAGGTAAGGACATGCCCACTTGTAGGTTGCTGTGCCTGGTGAGCACTGTATACCAGGAGCAGCAGCAACTTGCCTCAAGGCATTACACTGTCATAATATACTGAAGAAAGGTTCCATTATATCTTCGGGATATGTTGAAAAAAAATTCTATTATTTTACTAAATACAAGCACGCTGTTGTTACCTTCCTAGTACTACTCATTAAATCCAGTGCCATCTCAGTATTATCCTGCTTCTGCCCTGACGGCCTTGGTTTTGGATTTGTACTAACTAAAACCTCAGTAAACTCGTGAATTGCATAATAATGTTTGCTAACAATTATTTCCAACATACATAAAAATACATATATAGTCTTGAAACTCCATCGTGTAACCTTTTAAGCTTTGTGGTATCTCTCCACTTTCCTGTCTACTGTCTGTGAGAGAAAGGCAGGCATGGGAGCAGATATTTTTATGAAGAATTTTTTTCCCAGACATACTTTTGCCAGCTTCCCTCCTAAACATCAGAAAATGGATTTAGTTTCTATGAAATACCAGCTTTCCCAACAGTGAAAATACATTAGGCTGATGCTGCCCACAATACTGCAGAGCAGACTCAGCAGGCACTTCATCACATGAGACACATTAGTAAAGCTCTGGTTTTAAAAATCAGATAAAGCCTGATGGCAATCTGTATCTCCCAGTTTATGCTAAAAAGACCTCTTATACTACAGAACTACTTGACCCATCCCTGCAAAATTATGCACGCTGAGCAGTACAAATTGCATTTAAACCCTTTTTTTAAAGGTCAGGAGCTGGGAACGTTACATATTCAGTGATGTGGACATAGCAATTGTTTCATACCATTACACCTCCAAGAATGGATTGGAAGAGTCAATGATCATTTTATTTCTTTTTAATAGATCAGAAGATATGGCCAAAGAGGAGGGATTCTTTTTCTTTTTCCTTTTTTTTTTTTTTGTAATCTGTTGAATACCACAAGGTAAATATAATCCTTAATGTAAGTGTATTAATAAAAGATCCCTAAGCCTTGATCAGGGAATGAATTTGTTGCTTCATCCACCCAGGGAAGCAAAATATTTCACCAAAACTACATTTATCTTCAAGCATCACATATCTACACCAGAAAGAAGCCATAAAAAGAAGAGGCCTCTTTGTCTCTTTGACTTGGAAGTTAAACCAGAATAACAAAAGATGGAAATGAAAGTAAGAGGTAATGGGTGTGTAAGGTTTTTGCCAATACCAAATCTGGTGGGATCTTTCATTGAGACAGACAAGTTCCAGTATGATATTATTACTAAGTTAGAATTAATAAAAAGGAATGTAACCACTTCCAATAAAAACACATGAATATAATCAACAGGATCAAGACCAACTCGGAGACAGGCAGCATGCTAAAAAATCTCTTACAACTTCTTTTAATTGGTTAAATTAATCAACTCTGATATAGATAGAAAATGTGTTTGTTACTGTTACAAAGATACAATACATATCTCTAACCAGTAATAAATCCATTTGGAAAACCTATTATGTCATAGAAACAAATGAGAGGAGTTCATTTTGAATGGAAATTGAGACATTTTTATGAATTCCCTACTAATAGTACATAGTTTACAAGTTGATGTGTAGCAACTAGATTTAAATTCCAAAAAGTGAAGTGTAGGTAGCAGGACTTAGAAAGGGAAAAGGTAGCTCAGTGTTCAGCTCCACGGGGAAAACACTGTCGAGCACATGCATTAGCAGAATGTTGGGTTCTCAGCAGCATAAGTAGCCTCAGCAGTGCAGAGTCTCTTGGTCTCTGCACAGAGCATTTGAATCACTCCCTTGGATTTGGGTATCTAGATTCTGCCTAAGTTTTACTTTAGGCATCTAAGTGCTTTTTTGGATCTCACTCTAAATTCTTACATAGCATAGAACCTTTTCCAAAAACTCCATTAATTTCCCCAGCAATTACCAGAAAACTATGAGATTATTTCACTAAACAACAAAGAAAGAATTAAATTGTTTTTCTGGTTTTAAATGAACTATGAAAGAAAGCACATTTGCAAATACTGGTTCGAGTGCTTAAACAACTTTATAATAAAATATACATGTAGTGACTTCTGAGACCCTACTGCAGCAGATCATAGAATCTATTGTCTAATTGCTATCAATAAATACACCTAATTAACTAGTTATTATGCACACACCTTGCTTGTTCACCCCAAGAAACACAAACACTGCACAAAATTCTTTGCAATGTCCTCCATACTACAGGAAGATTACTCAGCATCTGCATGAAAACACACTCCTTCTGCAAGAGAATACAGGATTAAATAAATACTGCATGATCTAGAAACAGCAGGACATCTAGTCCAGGCAAGTATAATGACTTTGCTGTGTTTTCTTGGGAAAGACAACTACTCTCTTTCTTTATTCCAGAACCCTAAGGTGGAGATAACCAGTATCATTTCACAGGGCTGGTGTCAAAAAATGAACTGAAAATAGTGAGGAGAGCTTGCTGATTTTAAATAAACTTGCATGTGGGAATGAGAAGGAATCCGTACCCATAGGGTTTAGTCAGGCCATTCTCTCCCTCTCTTTACCATGTAAAATAAGAAAACTTTAAAGGTTTTCAACTCAACACCCTTACAGGAAGTATCTTTTATTCCTCCTGGCAGACTTTTAATATTCAAGCTGAAAGATGTGGGTTCTACTTTCATCTTCTTTTGATTTATATAATGATTCTGTTTGTTTTTATGAGCTCAGTATACTGTCAACAACAACAGGACTCTCAGCTGGGCTTTGTGGATGCTGATGCTGAATTGCAATTGAATTTATACAGCTCTGAAGTTTGTCTGAACCACAACCTTCAGATTCATGACCAAACTTAGGATGGAATGAGGCCCATGGTTCTGTCCCAGGGCCATTCTTCTTCTACATGGTTGGTTAACTCTCTTGACGCTCCAAGGATAATGTTCCACAGGAGGGATGGAGGTTTTACTTCTCTCAACAACAGAAAACATCTAGTACTACTAGAGGTATGCCCCTTGGAGCTGAAAAAGGATGGCTATATAGACAATATAGCCCATGTTTCTGATCTTTCCGAGAAAAGAACAGAGGTAGCTGAGCATGTCAGATCTCTAACCACAAAATTAAATTTCAATGTTTGTATTTTGAATCAGTATTTTAAATAAAAGGATGCAGAAAAGGTAAACTTGCAAGAGAAAAAAAAATTAAAGTAATGTGCAAGATCTGTAAAAAGGGGAGAATATCCATTCAGTCTTTATCTGAGAAAACATCTGGGAAAAAAAAATTAATAAAAAAAGCACAAATCAGGGAAGTGCATGAAGCAACTCTTGAAAACATACACTATTAAGGTACAGACCTCCATCAGTATAGCCATAACTAATGGCTAACATAGCTAAACTGCTGCTTGTATTAAATATAATAAAAGACTTTTGAAGACCCCCTCAGAACACCTAGAGTCCCATCAGCAGACTAAATAAAGTCCCATCAGAATTCTTAAAAAATTACCGTTGTAATTTAACCTATTGATAAAATCATTGCAAACTTCACTTTGATATTAATTGCTGTGGCTACATTTGCTAAAGGAGGAACCCAAAATACCTTTCAAGATCAGAGGCAATATCAACAAAGGGCATTCTATGCTCTTCCAGATTGTGACACCTGAATACAAAAAAAGTTCTTGTTTTATTCTTTTGCTGAAGAATGTTTCAAGGACAAGTTCAACCTATATACGTCTTTCTCTAAGTTAGGGGTTACCTCCCACTGATTTCAATAGCCCCAAGAGATGTACCCTCAAAAAGCTTCAATTATTATAGGATATTCAGGTCCATATAAAACCAAAGGTTTTGCCTCCATTCCACATCCAGCTTTGGCATACCTCTAACATGCTGTGCTTACTCATAGCTTCCAAAATGTATTACATTTTAAGATGAAGGGTGTGGGGGAAACCGAGAAACAGGGAAGCCAGGCTAAATTCAGACCATAAAACCACATCACATTTTCAGCAAGTAGCTGACCTGCTATGATTTCAAACTTTCTTTGGCTTCCCTAATAAAAAAATTCCCAAGACGGTTACATGTACAGTGATAGCAAATTTTCATTTTTTTTTTTAAATAATTATTCAGAAACAGCACAAACTGATCCTTTGGAGAGATAGTGTTTTTATCTACAGGAACTTTGTAAACAAATTGATCCAGATGTTTTGCTTTAGAACTCTCCAGACATAGTAAATTGTTCCTTACTACATCAACACTTCATTTCCTCTATTTGCAACTAACGTCTCAAAACAGAACACTTTTCAAAAGACAAATAATTGAAATGTTGTATCAGCATTAACAAGATCATTTGGACACTTTTTAAAATAAAGTCTGTCTTCTATATATGGATGCATTTGGTTACATATAATAGTTTCCAGAAACATCAAGACCAAATATATTAAGAATGTATTTGGATCCTTTTCCTAAGCCATTGAAAATTTATCAAAGAAATCCTAAGAATTTAATTTTTTCTTTCCATTGTTGCATGTTTTGTAGCATTTATCTTTAATAAAACCCTAGACCATGTGGAATGGTAATGGATTCCAAAGTCTGAGTAAAAACTAAGACAACAACTAATCTATCCCATTAAAATGAAACTAAAGTGAGACAAAGTAAGAAAGAGAGGAAGTAGGTATATGGACTAAGTAAAAGATATTTAAGAATATTTGGCAATATAGGCACATATACATTCAAAAATTAATGGAGAAGAAAGAAATCTGCTCCCTGTGTTTCTTAGTAGCATGCCCCATAGACTCTTCATCAGAAATGCATATATAGATTTTATTTAAAATAATTTTTTTTAAAACAAGTAGTAAAAAGTGTTAATTTACTTTAAAGATCCAAGGACTTTCAAAAATAAGAACAAGACAAATATATTACCTGTAAAATGAGCACCATTAAATATATCCCAGATACTGTATCAAAACACATTTTAGCTGACTTCCCTAACTATCTTTAGATGCTTTTTGTGCATTTTAAAATGTGACCCGTTTCTCCATAGCATTGAAATAATCTTTCCTATTCACACGCTTTCTGAAAAGCTCATGCTGTCAAATACAGCAACCAGATTTCCATCCTATGCTTCCTGAATCAGAATATTTGCTTTAAAACGAAATCATTGGTCGTTTTCCAGTTACTGTAAGGACACCAGGATCAACTGAGTGCACAGCAACAGATTACAAAGCAGGTGGCTTGAGGCTAAATCTAAACAGTTTCCTCACATAGCTTTGTAAAGTGGGGTGCAGATAACTCCTAATGAGTGTTAAGGGCTGTCTAGTCACTTAGTTGTATACAAGGTCTAGACAGGTCAAGGTCTAAGGATCAGAGCTTCTAATTACATTCTATTAAATACTCGTTAGTTGTAAAAGATGTCACCAGAAGACCCATCAGAGCTATGATGTCTAATTATTAAATAGTAGTGCCCTCATAAGACCCTCAGGACTTGAAAAACTATGATAAGATACTGAAAAAGAAAAAGAGACAGCCAAAAAAGAGGTGAATCTGAGGACACAGATGAAAACTGAGGTCATTGTTCTATATCACATTCCCCACGTAAAAGAGGAATTTGAAACTCATCGTCTATTGAATCAGTCGGTATTTGGCAGCATAATTTCTAATGTTGAGTTAAACCATTTAGGAGGCAGATTCGGAGAGCCTTTCATTGCAAAATGAGCAAATAATGAAATACATTTATTTCATAACCTGTATTTGTTACAAATACAACTCATGGAGCTGTTGCTCATTCCCTAAAAGCTAATAAAGGGGAGAAATTAATATGACTAAAACCAGCATGGTTTTTTATTTACTTTAAATAAAAGCCTCATATAAAATCTCTTGTGATTTGGTGATACTGTGCTGTTGCTGACTGGCAGGGCAGGATTTGGCGGCGTAACTCCCCAAAAACTGTTGTCATGCTGTTTTTCTCCCAGTGCTCACATTAGGAGGACACACCAAGTCGGACAGCTAAAAGTGGGGAGCACCTGTTCGACATGAATTCTGCAATGACATGTTTTCAAACAGCAACAACCCAAGTGGGTAGTAAATAAATAACAGGCTCAAGCCTTGGCTAGTGAAGAGCCACCCACATGCACGCAGCCAAGAACACCAGCACTCATAAGTAAAGGTAACCCTTGCATCTCAGGACAAGGAATGCTCGTAGGCAGTGCCAAGGACTGATCTTGCCCATCTGGGAGGATGATCTCAGGAGACAGAAATATGGTCCCCAGGGTCAGGAAACAAATTCCTGAGGATCCCTTTAAAGGCAGCACAGCAGTGCTGGAATAACTCCAAAGTACTCTGACATTTCCCTTCTTTTCTTTCTTTCTTTCTGTTTGAGCACCCAAAAACATGACATTGTTCAGACCTCCTGGACCTATGAAACATTTTGGAAAATGAAAGACTCCAGGTTTTGTCATGACCTCTGATGCTTCTCAGCCTCCTGACAGCCCTTGAATTACCTGGACTGCAGCCTTCCTTGCAATATCTTGGCTCTGCTGTTCCCTGTCTGCCTGGAACCAATTAATGCATTAGCACAAAAAAAAAAAAAAAAAAAAAAAAAAAAAAAAAAAAAAAAAAAGAGAAAAAGGAATTAATCATCCTTCTCTGACCCTCAAAAGATTCAAGTTTTGGACAGGCCTTTATGGAGATGGGGTAAGATCTGAACTGAATTACCTTCCTAGCTGAAAAGGAGAAATAACAAAAAAGTCTTGGTCTTTATTTCCCTTCTTACCAGCTGATATCTAAGTTGTGGAACTGCATTTATCCGGCTTTCTTCCCTTATAGAGAACCTCTGTCCTCTATAGCACACCAGTAGAAGTTAAAAGGGGCACTATCTTCTACTCACACTCTCCCCTTTTCCCTCCCAGGACTCAGACTGTCCAGTACAAGGTGGCAAGAACCATTTTGTCATCTCGTCTTTTGGTGAATCTTTTTTAACTCCAGCCACAACATATCGATGCCAACAGGAACACACAACTTTTTTTTTATCTCACTCGTAAATGGAATACCTTCCTTCCATCACCCAGGCAAATCTCAGAACCTCGCAACCTTCTTCAGTTCCCTATAATCCTATCTATCCAGAAAAGCCCCTTTTAGTACAATTCCCTTCTCCTGACAGTTAACCTGCTCACTCACATCTCTCAGATGTGACAGAGCACTTCATCCTCCCTGAGACTCACAACCACTGTGAGTCTGCCCTAACAACCACTGCCCTAACAACCCTGCACCAACCCCTCCCACAGACTCAGGCCATCCCTAAGCACATACTAAGTCTGAAAGAGTCCTTAGACTCAAAATCTGAGGATACCCTCACTCCTGACAAGCCTCTGTCTCCTCCTCCTCCCTTCTATTTCTGGTCCTTGATAAGAAGAAACAGAGGCTGCAAGGAAAGCCTGTAAGAGCAACTCACATCAGCCGTGCACCAAACACTGCCTTTCCTCTACAGAATCAGTTTGTAGATACTCCTCAGGGCCAGCATCATTTAATAAACTCACTCCATATCCATGGCAAGCAGAAAGCAACATGGGCATGGCAGGAGGGGGTTTAGTCACAACTGGTGCCAGGAAAATATAGCTGAGTCTTGAGCAGCTTAGCCACTCTCCAGGCCTCCATGCCCTGCAATCCCAGAAACTAACAGAAGGCACTGATCACAACTACACCTTCTTTTAATTTTTTGTCCCTTTACCAGATTTTCATTTCTATCCCAAAATACTCATGTATTTCTTTTTTTACCCTTAAAAACAAGGGTAAAACAAGAGCTGGCTTTTAAAAATGTCAATTAACCAAGAACAGAGGGGAAATGACACATCAGGAGTAAAATGGAGCACTCAATTCTCTGGCTTGCTAATTAGGATTTATGTACTGGAAAAATCTAATTCCTGGCACCGGTGAGTTAATAAAGAAATGAAAAAATGTCTGGAAAATTGGAAAAACTGGTATAATTGTCTAAAAAAACAGCACATCTGGTCATTTCCCCACACATTGTTATTAGCACCACAATTATTTCAGCAGGAGGCAAGCTGGGAAGAAGTAATATATGACCAATGAAGAAAAGCAGTAGCAGGAAAACCTACCATTCAGGCACTGATTCCTGAGAGAAAGCAGACTTGCCACTAAATAGAAAAGTCTACTTTAACATGCATTTCTTTAAACTGTGATTTATAGTGTTTGAACTGGAGATAATTATTTCCACTATGATTATCACAACTGCAAAATTACCCAGTTTTTTCTGTGTAGTCATTTACACTGGTACAGGAATTGCTAATATTCTAATATTTACCTGTTTCTTCCAGTGGTAGGAAGGGAAATATGAGGTGCAAAACAAGAGAAAACAGATGTCAAGATAGCAATTCATACAGCATGTACGTGTATATGAAGAGGATTCATTTGCATGCTCTTGAGACTCAGATGCTCACCATAAAGATTTCCCAGACCATACCAGTGAGCCTGATAAGTTACTTGTCCTGCTTTCATAATTGCTTTTATAAGCAAGGCAAGAAAAGAAACCCCAGGAATAATGCCAATAACCATTGCACTTTGTTGATTCTCCTCTGAGTTTTTTGCTTTTATATTTTTGCATGGTGATATTTCACGATGTGATCATTTTGACAGTTTAATGGGGTTCTCTTGCTTATTCTACAGCTTAATCTTTCAAAAATCTTATACAGAATAGGCCTCTTGCTAATATATTGATTACTAAGATCTTTTTCTTTTTTAAAAATGCATAAAAATTATCAGCCATCTTTCAAAAGTAAAGTATGTTAATTTACATTCTAGCTAAATTGGGCAAGATCCAGTAAGAGAGTGAGCCATTTCAGTGCTAGGCAGTATAACACCTATCTTTCAGTACCTCAGATCCCACAGAAAATTTCAAAAAGGAAATGGAGTCTCAGGCAGTTCACAAGATAAGTTAATGCCTCAGAATTTAAACCAAAGCTGCCAACACAACATGCAAGCACCTGATGGCAACATATTCAGGAGACAATGACATAGAAGTGTCCTAGAAGAGACCTATGCCTTAAATCCTGATCATTCAGGACAGCAGTTTCATTTACAGAGTATCTGGAGCCCAGAAGCCTCTACTCACATTACATATCTATCTCTGAGGAAAAAAGAAAAAAAAAAAAAGAAAAAGAAAAACCCACAAGTTTAGTGCCTTTCTAATAAAAACAGGTTGGGAAAGCAGATAGATTCCTGTCTTCATATAATCACCCAGTAACTGCCCAGGCAGTAAAGGATCTCATTTCTTCTCTTAACTGAAGGGAGCTCAAAGTCTCATCTCCAAAGAAAGCTTCCTACTTATAAGTATGCTCAATCCCGCAGGCACAGTCAAGAACCTCTGCGCTCAAAACAGACATGAAAAACTGAAGCACAGCAAGATCAGTAGGTTCCCTTGTAACTAAAGAGGCATCCCTTTTTCTCCTCTACCAGGGCTTGGAATTTCATGCAAAATGCACAATATGTCCTGGGAGCAGCAAGAAGAAACACATCTCTGTGTAATCTGAGCACTTCTTTTTCACTTGCATGTTCAAGTGAACAGTGAAGCGTGACAAGGTGAATAGTTGACTACTGCCTGCACAGTGGCAAAGCTTCATGGAGTAAGGTGATGAATGCTCTGCCACACAAACCAAGACTAATTGAAAGCCTAGAGGCTAGGTATAACTCAGTCAGTAGAAGATGTAGGATTTCACTCCATTAGATAAAGGGAACTGAAACATTCTCACTCATCCTGCTCAAGTATCTCAACCAGCAGGCTGGATTAAGCCCCTTGAGGTGAGCTTTAGAAATAAGTCAACAGCTCCCACTTTTTTTTTTTGTGAAATGATCAAATGTCTCAGCATGTAAATATCCCTTCTAGATTAAATCCATCTCAAAATTCACAAGCCTGCCAGCTTTGCCCTTTCCCACATTGATGTATCATCTACCTCTTTAATTAAACTTCTCCTTACGTCTTATGACATTATTCGAACACCAACTAATTTATTTCAAAATATGTTGCTTCGACATCTTCGTTATTATCTCTTGAAATTAGTAAAACATTCTTCCCTATCCCAAAGAAGTGGTCAGAAAAACCAAATCATATTCATCTCAAACATGTCAAAATTTCACTGTTAAGCATACCAAAGAAACATGGGGAAAGGGGAGAAAACTATTAACTTGGACTAATGGAACTGCTGAGCTTCACCTTGGAATGTAAAAGAGTATCTCAGCAAGTTCATCCAAAACACATTTATTTGCTTTTTACAGTTACCAGATATTATGTTCCCATACACATACAGAACTGATCTACTGTTTTATATTCTGTACTGGTAGCACAGACATAGTCATAGGAATACTCTGTTCCTAGATCCCTTTCAGGTCAGTATGTGATTTAGATATTGGGGTGCTTTGCCTTGTCTGCACTAAGTTGTGTGTACAAAAGACAACACTGAGGCTCATGAAGAATATATAGACAAACAGTGACTGTTGATTCCTGGATGATGGTGAGTCATAGCTGGATGGCAGAAATGCTCTGTTATTACCACTCCTTCCTATTCACCTTGTTTTTAAATCAACAGCTGCCCATAGTGGCAGAGATGATCCAATTGTCCCTGAAGCAGCTCCACAACTGTAGTTATCTACAGCCTGGCATGTTCTGGTACCTGGAAATTTCTGATCCTTTGCTTTGCCAATGGCCTTTTGCTCCTCAGTAGAAACTACCCATGCACTTTAGCCATTTCTGATGTCCAGCTGGACAGCAATTTCCACAGCAAAAGTAGAGCACAGCATTCAGCTGGAGTAGTCTATCTTTTCACCATTCAGTTTAATCCATGTTCATAAATCAGTGCCCATGAAATGTAGGACGCTCCAGTTTCAGATGGGGGTAGAGGGAAAGAAAGAGTTCAAGATCTCTTTTGACATTTTTAATTACAATGGATTTGATTTTCTTCAGTCTTAATAAAGATCAGGAAACCATATAGCAGCAGTTACCTTAAAGTCTGCAGTGTTTACAATTACCCTTTGGTTTCATACTTAACACAGATATTTTGGGATTCCTGAGGCATTAATTACATGGTACTTATGCTGTAATTAGTTTGAAATCAGTCTCTTTGAGACACTTATACTAAAGATGGGTGTCATTAGAGAGTATCCATACAGTTGAATCACCACATTTTATGAGGGGTCATTTTGTTGTTTGGCCTTTAATGGTGACTGCTGAGCCATTCAACATTTACGGATTCTTATCAGTTCTCACTGAAAAAACAGTATCACCAAAAGTCAAAAATGTACTTTTCCCTGCATAACCCCTCCTACCATGCCCATTTTCATCCACAACTGCTTATTGGCCAAGATTTCCAAAACTGATCTTTATGTCCTCTTCATCAAAGGTGCAACTGAAAATACATTTTTTTTAATTTTCCATCCCTTTGGTAACCTGTGAAAAGAAGAGGCCTCAAAGGAAGAAGATACTGAAATCTAAACTTTTTTTATTTGTATTGCTACAATCAAACTAGATTACCTAATGAACACCATTTAAAATCATCATATTTGCTTTTCCCCATTAATGTAACTTGTTTACTGTATGTACTTCAGGTGCCAACAAAGGCTAAAAGGTTACATCACCCTCACACAAAACCAGAATCAAATACCATTTCTCCAACGTATAGGAAGAATAACTTGTGAAGAATTTTACTGCCTTGTATCTCAGTGCACTTTGACAAAAAATAGCATAAGATTCATAATTCACCTAAACATAACAAGGAACTGAAGTACAAAAGGGTCACCAGGTGTGTTACATGCAGAGCTGGAAGCACAGAGAACAGCTTCTCTCTGTATGTTTTTTTTTCCCCTTACTTTTCTCCTTTTTTATTAGAAAGTCTGCTGTCAATGACTCTCATGACTGACCACATGACATTACAAAAGTCAAGAGAGTGAAAACTAAAAATCCGGGGAAAAGAAACTGCAAAGTGAGACTATTCTAAAGTCTTTGTTTCTTCCTTTTGTTTTACATTATTTTTTCTTTTTCTGCAACTAACCCATGTTTTGATTAAGATTTTCTTTGTTAAAGAATCAGCATTTTCACTCCTGCTGTTCTTTTGAAAAAGAAATCAATACCTATCCTCTGAGACATCCACAAAATCACCGGGAAAACTATAACATAGAAGACATGGCAATTCTTAAATTTCTAAGTAAAAATCAAATAGAAAAAAAAATATCAACATTTCTTATATAAAGTATCAAAAAAAGACTTAGACCAAAGTTTAAACTATATTCTGACCAAAGTTTAAACTATATTCTTTTCAAATCTTCCTAAAAAGGGGGAGGGCAGGGGGAACTGCCCTCATTAAGCTGGATTCCATGGAAAGAGAGTTGTTGTGCTTTGGGGGTTTTTTGGTTTGGACTATTTTTTTTAAGAGCTAAAAGAAATTTCAAGGCTTACACTTGCCTTGGAGCCTCATTGCCAATTTTTGTGGGTTTACAACCACAGTTTCTTATTTTTCTTTTTTTCTTTCTTGTTTTTTTGGGTTTTGGTTTTGTTTTTTTCTTCAGAGGGAGGAGTTGTTTGTTTGTTTTTCTAAAGTATTTCTTTCTTTCCCATTGTCATGTATGATACCCACACACTAAACAGGGGAAACTAACACCAAAGGGCATACAGAGAAATTGCCTATTCAAACCAAACTACATTTTCCCTTCTTCATCACCAAAGTCTAACTGCAAGACTGCTAAAGTGAGAAGAAGATTTCACCTCTCTTCCCAACTCAATACTCAAGTCCTGCTGGACCTTAACTCTACCACCAATTTCTTTTCTAGCCTACTACTGTGCCCAGTATGGAGCTAAAGCCAGTAGCCAAACTGAGCTTTTGGGCAGGGCTCTCTCTGCCCAGTAGCAAAGGATTGAGCAGTCATGTTTCCAGTGCAGTTGTACCCAGGACAAGCAGATCTCAAGTGTTTAGCCCTCTCTATCTCATGGAAACACAAGGAGCGGACAAGACAAACACAATAGCCTTCTTAGGAGGACTCCAGGACCTGTGAGCTGCCACACTGAAGCCACTTGAAGTACTTTGCCCACTATTGGCTGGCACCAAATAAAACCAAAGAATTTTGCATGCACAAGTGTTCTCTGCATCCAACTTGAAAAGATTTACTGTGAGGTAGTCAAGGGAAACCCAGGTTCTGACAGTGACACTGTGAACTCATTCATTTACTATCCTGGATAGTTTTAATATTTATGAGTTTTATTCTTAAACACCTCGGTGAAGAAAGAGCAAAGTTTTGGGGTTTTCTGATTGCTGCAGGCCCCTGCTAATTTGTCATACTGTGGTTTATGTTATGGTGGGAGACAATATCCTTTGCTGATTTTTATGCTTATGATTTTGCAATCTTGTTTGAAGTTTTAAATAAATAACAGCTTCTTAACAGTAGCTTGAAATAAACAGTGACTTTGTCCCTGGTCTGTGTACGGTATTTCTTGGTTTTGGTGGTGGGTTTTGGCAAGGAGAGGAAGATGAGAGCAAGATGTTTCCCTCTGTCATTCTTGCATACTGTGAGAAAAGCTAGTCTTACATGTCAACATCCCCAGGGTTACAGGGACTACTCCCTTGTATTTCCTGATCATCTCAGTGAACCCAAAGCAAGTAAGAAAGGAGACTGACTTAGAAAACGAAGGTTTTGAGATACACCTGCTTCAATCATGAGACCTACTTGGTCTCATTGCCTGCAATATCTTTGGACTAAGGACTGTCAAGACATTCATCCTTCCCAAAGGCCAGTACAGAGACAATGCAATTCCATATCATGTTGTCTGCATTGCCTGTGATTCAGACTTGTACGATGCAACCTGCACTCCTCTCACAAGCAACATACCACAAGGGAAAAACTGAGTTGTTGCTGGTTTCTAGTGACTAAGTTTTGACAACATCAATAAAGGATTTTAAAATGTCTTGGGGTTTCAAAGTATTTGACTATTTCCAGTTTAAGCTATAACACTTTCCACCACAGAAGACGTCCAGGCCAATTGAACTGATGTTCATTTCATCACAAACTGATAACCAGAAGGGATGTTAGTTTACCTTCTAGGGACTGCTCATTCTTTTTGTAACTAAGTCAGGGTGGGAATCTCAGAAGAGCAATTTAGAAAGAGTTAGTTGGTTTAAGACTTGTTTACTTCTTAAGCCCATAAAAAACTTATTGCTCTAATAAAAATTAGAGCAATAAATAATAAAAGGAGCAATAAAAGGAGCATTAAATTAAAAGAATTTAATCTGAAAAGCTTGACTAACCTGATCTTCTATGACAAGGTGACCGACTTGTGGATGAGGGAAAGGCTGTGGATGTTGTCTACCTTGACCTTAACAAAGCCTTTGACACCATTTCCCACAGACTGTCCTGGAGAAACTGGCTGCTCAGGCATATTGGATTGGCATTGGATTGGATTGGCATATTCTTCACTGGATAATTAACTGGCTGGCTGGATAAGCCTAAAGATTTGTGGTGGATGGTGTTAAATCCAGCTGTCAGCTGTTCAATAGTGGTGTTTCCCAAGGAGCAGTGCTGGGGCCAGTCCTGTTTTATATCATTATCAAAGATCTGGACAATGAGATCGAGCACACTCTCAATCTGCAGCCAAGTTGGGTGGGAGTGTCAATCTGCTGGAGAGTAGGAAGGCTCTGCAGATGGATCTGGAGAGGTTGGATCAACGGGCCAAGGCCAGTTGTATGAGGGGTCCTGTACTTGGGTCACAACCCCAGGCAGCACTACAGACTGGGGGCAGAGTGGCTGGAAGGCTGCCCAGCAGAAAAGGACCCGGGGGGGCTGGTCAACAGCAGCTGGACATGAGCCAGCAGCGTGCCCAGATGGCCAAGAAGGCCAATGGCATCCTGGCTTGTATCAGGAATAGTGTGGCCAGCAGGACCAGGGCAGTGATCATCTCTGTGTTCTTGGCATTGGTGAGGCCACACCTTGAGTATTGAGTTTTGGGCCCCTCACTGCAGTAAAGACATTCAAGTGCTGAGCATGTCCAGAGAAAGGCAACTAAGTTTGGGACGGGTTTGGAGCACAAGTCTTATGAGGAGTGGCTGACAGAGCTGGGGGTGTTTAGCCTGGAAAAAAGAAGGCTCAGGGGGACCTTATCACTCTCTAAAACTACATAAGAGGAGGTTGAAGCAAGATGGGGGTGAGTCTCTTCTACAAGGTAACAAGTGATAGGACAAGAAGAAATGGCCTCAAATTGCACCAGGGGAGGTTTAGATAGGATATTAGAAAAAATTTCCTCACAGAAAGTGTTTTCAAGCATTGAAACAGGCTGCTTGGGAAAGTTGTGGAGTCATCATCCCTGGGAGTATTTAAAAGACATGTAGATGTGGTACTTAGGGACAACCAGCTTGGCAGTGCTGGGTTAATGGTTGGGCCTAATGATCTTAAAGTCCTTTTCCAACCTAAACAATTTTATGATTCTATTATAAACCAGAAGGCCTTACAAGTCCTAAGGAAAGGGTGGTTTTATTTTGTATTTTGCAGCATTTTTTAAGTTTCTTGACTGTAAACAATGTGTTTTACTCTCCAACATCATACACTTTGTTCCACAGTTTGAAAAAACAAACTCTCCTTTTAGCTGTTGCTTTTCCAGACCACAGGAAAACACCAACAGTGAATTTAAGATTCATGTTCCTGAAGAGGTATACATGTTGTTACAATCTGGAACGTGCTACTGCTTGAGAGCTCGATTACACACTTTATGACTGTTTATGGAAACAGTGACATTCTTATGAATTTTCCTCTAAAGATGAGGATTTACTACAAGTGAAAGGGGTTGCCTTGTAGCAGTTTATCCAAAGTTCATTATCACAGCACTGAAAGGCTAGAAATAGACATTTTAGAAGATAAAAATAAGATCCATACCCTTCCCATTTCTCTCTCCCATTATTACTCATCTCCATCTTCTATAACATCTTGTCATCTGTATTAAAGTTCCTGTTTTGCTCCCTCACTTCAGAAAAGGAACCTCTCAACTTACCAGCCTTTCTAGCTTCTGTCTTCTATCTTTCCTTCCTTCCTCTCAGAATCCTTTGCCCATTGCTTCTCAGTATCTCTCCTCAGCTTTTCTTGTGGAACTGACTTTGCATTTCAGGCTCCTGAATCAGTTTGCTCTTAACACTAGGGAGGTTTTATGCCCAGGTGAGCATTTTCTGGATACTGAAAAACCACTAAACCTGGGCATAAAAGCATCTATTATTTATAAAGACACAAAGTTCATCTGCAACTAACATTCCTATTATTAAGACCTAGAGTTTGGTTCCGCTGCAAGGAATGAGAAACCATGGAGTGAAATTGTCATGTCATACCTTTAAAATAGGGACATTTTTTCAGGTTCACTGAAGCACAGCCTAATCTTGAGTTTAGCTTTGTTTTTTTGCAGCACACATTGTTCATCAGCTAATTATTAGTGCTCCCCATTTATACTAAGGATTATCTGATCCTAATTGTACTCCATTTTTCTTATTTTTCGAATATTTATCTACATTTTCTGCAGAATTTCTCCAGCAGTTCCTACTGAACTTGTGAGTATTGCCACTGCAGTTCTAACCCAGATGTTCAGATGACTGTGTCTCAGAGAACCCACAACTCTATTGTCAGAGATTTTGCCAGTGTGCTTCCATAAACCTTTTAAATTTCTTTTTATATATGATCTAAAACCTTAGTGCTGAAGATAGCCTACATAATACAAGTATTCAGTGACACACTTATCTATTGCCCCTGTAACAGAAGCTGAGGCAGCAGATGTTCATTGAAGTTTTCTCTGGGCTAAGGTCTTCTGTAGGATACGTGCTCAGGATCAGTGAGGACTGGCACTTTGAAAGCTCCTATCATGCTGTGACTTATCTAACCTTGCTTCATGATTAGTAACACTGTTTAGGGATGAAGACTCCTTCATGCTGGGTGATGTGGTAACACATGTACTTTGTCCAAATGAAATTACATTATGGGCATAGAAAGTGTGAGAAACAAACACGAAAGGCAACAACACAGCACCAGATAGTCCTACTTGTAGGGATCAATCACCAGTAACCTAGTTTTTTCAAAAGTTTCTTTTAGCTATCTCCACACACCTCAAAAAAGAGAGATTTTAGGGTCAAGAGTAAGACCATATATTTGTTTAGTGGCTGGTTACAGAAAATTCTTTCCTAACATTAGGAGCAGCAGAAAATACAAATGTAATTACATGAAATCAAAAACAAGAAATGAAGCATCAGTAGCAAACTGGAAGGCCAGCTTGGAGATAACATCTGAAGGTGAAGCTGAAGATACAAAAAGCCACAAAACAAAAGTACTTCACATTTGGTAGGACAGATTTGGAAGAATGTGGATAGAGGAGAATGATAGGTAATTCTATAAAAAAGGCATCAAGATCCGAAAATAATGACTTAGAAGAAAGTTTCTGTCAAATATGACATTCCAGGTCAAAGACGGGAACAGTAGGAGAGAAGGTGATCCAGTAGGAAGATATTGGAAAAGACTTGGGCAAGAAGTTAAAAAGCTCATAGTGAACTTGTGCTGGTGGCTAATACCACTCAGGAATTGCTAGATGCAGGCTAACATGTTTGTTATCGGCTCTGGTAGAGGAAAATAGGGGTGTTAATTGTCTGGGAACAAAAAAAATCAGAAGTTAAAATCAACACTGTATAAAGAATGGGTCCTTCTAATTTTGGTCTGTTAGTTTGTAAGATTTTTTTGCCTTCATTGTAAAGTATATAACTTCTATGATTCTCACCAGTGCTACATTCACTTCGTGACAATACCAAAACGAAATCAAAAGGATGAAGTCTGCAAAAAAGAAGTCAGTGGACTCAGTAAGAGAGATTTTGCAAATGAGAAGCATGGCATATGTTGGCAGGGCTCCACTGATTCTGAGGGAAACCTGCCAAACTGTGTCCAAGCGTCAACTGCTTTACATGTTTCCAAATAAATGAAGTGCTTCTGACCCATAGGTTAACGCTGATCTTTGCATTATTCATAAAAAAAAATATTGATACCCTGACTTTCTCTGTGTCTAGATATGTATGAAGAGTTATAGAAATGTCTTACAGATGATAAGTGGACACACAGATTGTATCTGGACAGCTCCAGAGGCTTTCGGTTGCCTCTGTTCTTCAAAATACCTGCCAGGTTGTATGGTAGAGGACAGAAGATACTTACAGTAATGGACAAAGATGGTGAGTCCTCTGGAAAATATGGGTTTTTTTTCCTCTTTAACAAGTACAGCTTCAGAGATCAAAAATTGCTCCATATAAGCAGAAGGGAAGTAATTATAGTATACATAGCTCTGGTGTTGATATCTCTTCAAACACCTGTAAAGCTAGATTTAGTTGTAGTATTGGCATTTTGAAGCTATTGCCTTATGAGTCATCAATGGAAAAATGGGAAACAAAATTGAGATATTCTTTTTGATCCATTGCATATTGAACAGAGAGTATGTTTCCCTTAAACTTACTTAAATAATAAGGTTCTCCAACCAAGATAATCCAACCAACCAACGAGTTAACTGAAGTTTCATTCACCTTTCAAAATTAATGACCTGGTCCTGAGCACATCCCAGCAGGTTTGGAAAAAACACAGTTGAACCAGACATTACTAGCCAAACATGAAAAGTTGTCAAAAGCATCTACCAAACAATAAGCATTATGACAGGGTGCTTTGCAAGCATTTATGAAAAACATGAATCTGCTACTCCACAATCCTGCATGTTCTACAGTTGTCTACTTCTGTGCAAAAAGATTGCAATATGTACAGATAAGATCACTTTGCACAATTTGCCAATTTCTATACAATATGTAAAGCAGCAAAAAATCAAGCCTTCTGTCTCCCAGTCACCCAATGTGGATAACCAATGGTGTTTACTCATTGACTGCTCTCCCTAAAACTTTTTAAGACTGGTATATGAAAAACACATTCCCTAGTGGCATTATACTTTAAAAGACTCAAAAAACAAATAAATTAATTTAGCATGTTATGAAAGAATTAAACAATACCAACATATTTTTACTGTTCCCATGAGAACTACTATTTTCTTATGGGCCTGCTCTTTGCCTCTTGCTAAAATTCAAGATGGCCCCAGAGAAAGGCAGGATAAACCTGCTAGTCATTTACGTGAATGGCAATTGCCATTTCTGAGCCTACATCTGGTAGAGGCCACCTTCCTAAAAAGGACAATACATTTCTTCTGACACCAAGTCCTCTGGGAGTTAACTACGAACACACTTCCACCTTGTTTTAATACTGGTTTAACAAGCAGAAGCAAAGTATTAATCTTTTTAAAAATATATTTCCTTAATAAGATTAAAATTCTTTTGTGATTGTTCTGGCATTTAAATAATACTAGCAAATAAAAAAGTGGTATTTAGATCATCCTACAACATTTTACAGGATTTTGTTCCACAGGATCATGCAAGATAATAAAATGTGACTGTACTACTTCTAAACCAATGTGGTGACATGTCACTTATTTAAAAGAATTGACATATGTAGGGATAAATTCTTAAATACTTAATCAGAAATTATAAGATAGCCAAGATAACATGATTCATCTTCTTATTGGTATTTTCAGAAATGACTGTCCAATTCTAGGTCCAGAAAGAAAGTTTTCAATTACCTTCTCTTGGCCCCTTATGAACTCCCTCATCCCAAA
This sequence comes from Lophotriccus pileatus, assembly GCA_035583135.1. NCBI lineage: Eukaryota > Metazoa > Chordata > Aves > Passeriformes > Tyrannidae > Lophotriccus > Lophotriccus pileatus. Next base: position 52,383,999 of record JAWWES010000168.1, read on the forward strand.
GTCCAGAGGGCCACAGTGCTGCTGAAGAAGAGACCTATTTGCACATAATGCTCTGAGAAAACAGATCTTAGGACTACTGAAGTGATTCTTAAAAATTCTGAAGCCATCAGAGCCAACAGCAAAACCATCGTTGACTTTTACAGGGTCTGGATTTGTCTCTGAAGTCTCTTCACTATAAAGCAACTTTTCCAGTTTACTAGAGGTGGCTTCTGTGAGATGGCCAGCTTGACTACCATGGTCATAATGCCAACACACTAGGCAGTTCACTCACAGCTAAGTAGAATTCTAACATTTTTTAATTGTATGAACTGTTTGAAAACAAGGACAATTAGTCTTAAAACAGGCAGATTAGATATGGATTTGGTAACATGTGAGGAAGGGGCCATGAGTCCACAAGGGAAGTATGCTACAACACACTTATCTACTCAGCGTGTATAACATCAACCAAGTATCACAATGGCATTCCATAAGTACATAGTGAAATGTGAATTATCTTATGGAAATGGTGGTTGCAAACACATTTGTACTTTGTTCTCTAATTCACTCCACCTTGCCTGTTGTGTTGTTGAGAAGATATCCTTGACATGATAGTTAAACTTTTACTCAGTGTGATTCTGGCAAATAAAGGGCCTGATAGAGGTTTTTTTCTTTAACTGAAGACAATGTTAGAGCTACATCTGTAATATACTTTATTATAAACTAATCAGAGAACAGGAAATGTACTGTTCATTACTCATGGCATTCTGAAACTATGAATACTACATTTTCTTGCTTTGATTGAAGGCAACAGTTGTTTTTTCAGCCCAGTACAAATCAAAATGGTAGGAGGGAGGTAGGAAACGGAAGCATACTGAAAACAATATTATTGATATACTGTGATTTGATACATATGTCCTGTAACTGTTATGAACAGCATTGGTAAAAAATTTTAATATGATTAATGTGTTTTTAAAGGGATTTTGGCCTTCCACTGACTGAATGATATTCAATTGACAATAATGATCAGGACTAAGTGCATGGGTAGAAAGATTATCATCATCACAGAGACATGGAATTCTACAATTTCAGTTTGAAATATCACTAAAAGACAATGTCAATAATAGCATTAAGTGTATTTCCTATGTAGGAAGATGTACACGCACTTAGAAGCAAAACAAGAATATTTACATTTAGACCAAAATTAAGTACCTTGTGCTACAAAGTCACTGAAGGACTTTTATTTGCAAAAGTAACTCCTACTTCATTAAAACAAGCATGATAAATCTGTCCTATTAACAGCTAAGCTTATCTGAGCTTGTAGGTTTTACTTTTTAGATCTTGTCTTTTGAGATTGCATAGACGTAAAGCTTCAGGTATGATTTACAACACTCTTGGAAAACAATCAATACCCCACATATATATTTGCAAATATAAAAGAACAGAGAAATGCAGAATATTTACAGAAGTTGGGCACAGGAAAAAAATTTGAATGTATTAAGTACATATAAGTGCCAATCCCTCTCCCAAACATTCCTTCTCTACAGGAAAAATAACAGAAGAATAGAGAAATTTTTCTGACTGCAGTTAGAGAAAAGGCAGAAAATTGGTTATGTTTCAAAAATATGAACATTTTTCACTGGACACAATATAATTAATGGATACCATGTTTTGGAAGACAGAATCCTCAGGCCTGCAGGTTATTTCTTGCCCAGAGGAAATAGAAATTGTAATCAATGCCATAGTATGGTAATACACAAAATTACTAAAATCTAAGCAAAAACAACTTGATAAACACAGCACCAAGACGTTTCATGGAGCCAGGAAAACCTCTGCATTTGAAAAAAAACATGCAAGACACGGACACTGCCTTTTAAAAAAACTTGGAAAACTTTTTCTAAACGATATGATTCACCAAAGCTCTAATTTCTTAGAAATGAACTTTCTGAGTGTTTTGTACTCAGAAGCACTAGTAGCTATAAATCTGGTTGGATGCATACATGCCTATCTTATGGGTACGTTCTCTACTGATACATAAGACAGCACAAATATCTGTGAAACAATTTTTGATAAATTTTAACAATATGAGCAGTGATTTATATCTGAATATTTTGGAAATCAGGGTAGCTTTGGCATTTCTGAACCATGAAAAATAATTTCTTTTTCACCAGTCTAATCAGACAGCCTTAAAGCAGGCAAAATCTAAACAGATTAAATCATAAAATAAAAAAACCAAGGACAGTAGGGTATTGAATCCAGTGACCTGAGCAGGTAAATCCCCATTAAACAAAAAGTTTGTCACCAGATTTGACAAGATGGTGGTTACTAAGCACAGAATTAAATATTTTTAGGCATTCACTGGAAGAATGTTCTTTTCAACAGTGGCTACATTTTTGTTATTAATTCAACAATCCTACCACAGAAAAAGTAAACAATCTAAAGTATTCTTTTGAAAAAAGCCATCAGAGAAGAAGATGTACTAATTATTGAAGATTTCTGCCTCATCCATGGATGTGGCTCCATGATTGAATCCAGCCCGGCATAAGGAAAAATAAAGAGTGCAAATTAAATACACGCAGGAGAGCTGGGCTTGGCTTCATGCCCACTGTCATCATAGTTAAACTCCATTTCCAAGATCCACCATAACACTTTCCTCTTAAGCTTCCTCTGGGTCACAATGACCTTTGTTAAACACTGTAACAAGTGATAAAAATGAAGACTGGGAGTACATTTGTTGCAGAGTTAAAATTAAAATGAACCAGGGGATCTGAAACAGATTGCAGATAAATGTAATATATTGCTCAGCTACGTTCCTCTTTGTTCCAGATGTGTGATTTGTTACTAGTTATAACAGAGTGAAAACTGTATTTTGTACAGACTAAACTCAACACATTACAGAATGCAGAAGCACTATCTATTTGTAAAAGGAAATTGCACCTGCCTGCAATCTTGTCCTCATTTGACTGAGCCCTCTGAGTAGTACAATGATTTAATGCAACAGCTTTTCACATTTGAAGGGTGTGGTTCAGCTCTGGCTTCACAGAAATGAGTCTGAGTCTAAATTTAGCAGGTAGTAAAAGTTTATCCATGAAAAAAAAGAAAAAAATGACAAAAAACTCTCTTCACATAACTGTGTATATCAGTGTAATTCACAGATTGTGCCCTGCCATTTCCGTGGGACTGACCTATCATTTGTCTTTTCAGTCTTGCAGTTCTCACAGGCAAAGTGGGCAGCATACCCACTGATTTGCATCAATGCCATCCTTCTCACACTTACAAAAACACTGACCCCTAAATGTTTATAAAGGAGCATGGGAGTTTACCCATGCAGCTGTAGTCCTGAGTACTGGCCCTGATCATTGCAAGAGTAAACAGTCATTTAAAGTTACTCTGCTAAAATGTTCCAATTTATCTTCAAGCAAAAATGTGAAGCAAAGCTTTGTTTTTATTTGCTCTTTCCAAAAGACAAAGATAAGGGATGCAGTAAAAATAATCATACTGCAAAAGGAAACAAGGCCTGCCATTCACAACAACCCAATGTGAGGAAAAGAGAGACAGGTGACATGCAAAAACTGGTTTCAATTGTTAATGCCATGGACACTGTTACAATTTTCATTCTTATCTGGCCTCAGCTCCTGGCATTTTTTGATGATTTAATACAGTCGTCACCCAAGAAAAATTTCTGCGGGGTTCAGTAACATTTTTGTGGGAGCAAAATTAAGTAAAACAAGGAAGAGCTGAAAGTGCAGAGCCGTCTGCTGCAATGAATGGGGCTATTTGTGCAGCGAGGAACTGTTCAAAAACCTGTGTTGGCGTATTACCCTGCATCCCCAAATAAACTTCAAACACACACACATGCTGTCTCCAAAACCCAGCAGGAACTACCCTCAACACCAACACAGCTCAGTTCCTATCCATCACAACCGCCCTCTGGTTCTGTGCAGTGCTCACACCAGGACAGGGCCTTCTATTTTGTGTCCCAGCATGTTGCCACTTTGCAAGGAGAAGTGCTGCACGCAAAATACTCACAGGAACTCAGCAGGAGCCGCTGCCTCATGCAGAGTCAAGAGACTGGCTAACCGTGGGGCTCACTGAGGAGGGGTTTGCAGAGCACTTTGCAGCAACCCACCTGTTCCTTTCTACAGGTGCAGAGGAGCAGACTGGTTCACGAGGAAATTTGGAGCCAGATTTTGAATGCCGAATATTCTTCAGGCTGTGACATTTTCCAGATTCTTTGCTGTGGAAAGAAACACATAGGTGATCACATCTTAGGACAAGCATTGTGGAGGGAGACTTGCACAGAGCTACTTATTTGGGAGCCCTGCTGACAGGCCCCAAAGAGGGCTGCCAGAGGAAACAATATGGGACTGCTTACATCCTATATGAGGCAGACGCTCAAACAGGAATTACAGAAGGAGACAGTAACTCTGAGAGGATGTGGAAGTCTGCCTCAACCACATGAGATCAGCTGACTGGTGGCATCATGAACTGGTATGAGGCAAAGTCAGTCAACTCTCCCCAAACAAAAATCTCAGCAGGAACACACAGGCAGGAACCCTTATACTGAAGAACAAGACACCATGTCCCATTAAGATGCCACATGGGAAGAAGTTGCTCCGTTATATAATGGTGAGCTTGGCTCCTACCTCGCTGCTTGGTGGGGATTCTCAGCTCCCAAGGAGTTCACAACTTGGAGGAGCTGTGAGATGTTGCCTCTGGCCGTGGGTGTGGCTTTAACACCACCATAATTTCCTGGCTCTTCTGTCTCTGTTGTCTATGTCAAGCGTTTTGAAGTGGCACTGTTACTTATTTCTAAGTGCAGTTGCCACTGATGCTGAACAGTGATCCATTGTTCCTATTGTTGCTTCTGAACTCAGTGGTTCATAAAAACAATGCTTAAGATGCAACTCCAGCACAGGGAGTCTCAAAACTGCTGACTGTCAGAAGCTGGAAGAATCACTGTACTTGCCCTGTTTCCTGGGTTTCTCCATGAGCACCTTCTGCTGGCTGCTATCAGGAAAAAGTTGCTGAGATGTTTGGTACCAGCATGTATTGCTCCTCTTATGCTCCTCCTCTGACATTTCCCTGATCAACACTAATAGCTAAGGTTCAGTTATTTCAACTGACAATGCTGCCATCCTTCCTACTGTTGTTTAAAAACTGCTTTAAAAGAGTAACACTTTGATTTTCCACGTCAGTGTCCTTTCCAGATTGTACTGCATTGACTGAAGTAACCACACCACGGGAGTGAAGCAATCTTTGCTTAACAAGAAAGAAAAACCTGAAATAAATATTGGAACATATTGATATACTCTGGTTTGGACATAACTACCTAAAAAAAAAAAAAAAAAAACACCAAACACATCTCCCCCAGAGGAAAAAAAAATAATTATCTGATCTGCATTCTGTCACCTGGTCCTCATGAGGATTTACAAATTCAACAATAACAAAGGGAATTTTTGAAAAAAGGGAAAATTAGTGGAGATAAACTTCAGCAGCATTTTCCAGCTTTTGATAAAATGTCAAATGAGTGTTTATTTAAGCAATTTTTTTTCCATTTTGAAATTCTTATTTCACCAGCTGTTTTCTCTTTTCCCAAGGGAAAATGACATAAATGTTTCAAAAATATCAGAAAGTGGCATTATTTTCTACTGATTTCCTCATTCCATTAGGAAATTCTGAATCAAAGGGTTTCTGTGTTTTAAAAATAAAAATTTTAAAATCAGAAATTATATATTCGAGGAACAAGTAAACAAGCACTTTTTTCAACACCCTTTACTCATAAAGGGTATGATGTACTATATGTGGAATAGAATAAATAATGATCAGAACAGCAACTCTGAATTCTAAACATATGGCAACAGAGTATGTGGATTCCAAAGTGAAATAAAACTTATTAAAATGACCAGATAATTTTAAAGGCAAAGACTTAAGAAGACTTATATGCCCACAGGACCCAAAGGTGCACACCAGACAATACGAGGACTATGGGGGAAGCCTGTATGGTTTCCAAACAGAACTTTTCTTTAAGCTGTTTAGAAAAACAATTGTTCAATATATACTCGCCTTTTTCTTGAGCAAGAGTTTCTCTCAAAGGAAACCAATAGTATTCAAAATATTTTAAAATTTATATATTTTGGACAGAGGTATTAGTTTACTAAAGAATGGGTAACTTATCTGTAAGAAACAACTAATTAAATTTGTTGTATCATTGGTTACCACAATAAATGGCAATATTTGAATACAGAGTATATTCAAATGCTTTGTCACAGTACTCTCAACAATGTAACTGTAAACTGCAAGAGCCACGCCAAACTGACAGAAAAAGAAAGATACCTATATTATTCCTGAACCAGAAAAGAAAGTTCATTTTAAAAATACGTGAAACTAATGACAAACTAAATCTTAAATCTTAAAAAAGGAATTCATAAATATCCCACATCCATTCAAGACTTTTTTTAAACAATAAACTTTGTAAGAAAGATACTTGCAAGCAGATATTACATTCAAGATTATATTACTGAAGTTGTCTCTACATCTTTAAACACTTGCAGAGGTTCGTTTCTGGCTAAGAATCCAAATCATACGTCATACCACAGTTTTGGATAAACAACGATCAAAACAGACTAGAAGAGCAATCATGAAAGGACTAAACAACAGAGAGAAACGATAACGATGAAATGTTGATTTGCCCCTGTGTGGCAGATTAAGGAACCTGTAAAGAGCGGATGTCACATTTTTTTAGCAATGCATGTACCCAAATTTGCTTTTGGCAAACATTGCTTAACTGCTGCTGTTTTTCATGAAGTCAATGAAGACTGAGTTAGATAATGAGCTGGCATGCACTTTTGAAATGTTTACTGTGTTCCTTAAAGTAAGGGGAACATGCTGGTTCTTAAACTAATTTGTTTTTTGTTGTTGGCTTCCCCCATCTCTCCCCTACTATTCTGTTCTCCCTCTCATTGGAATAAACAGAAAATGATTGAATCTTTTTATACTTTTTTACTTTAACAATTATACAACTGAAGAATCAGTACTTTCCAAATGGCAAACAACTGAGCCATGTCAAGAGCCATGTTAATCTCATGTGTTCACTCCATTGTTAACAATGAAGGAAGGGGGATGGGGAGGACAAAACAAAATCCATCTATTCTGGCCTAGATGCAGGACATGAACAAGAAGACATTCCACAAACAATGTAGTCTTTTTCTTCTGGCAGGGGGAGGTGAAGGGGAAGATGATGGTAGCAGGACTTTTGTGGAAGGGGAAGCTGCACCCATCTTGCCAGTCAATACAGCATTCAGAAAGCCTGCATGGTGGGAAGAATTTCCCACCCATTGTTAGCTAGGAACTTGATTTGAAGATACAGTTTTTAATTAAAATTGGCACTTCCAAGCTTCATGCTGGCATCCACCATCTTGCTAAACACTGAGCTCATTTGTGGTTCCAGCAGTTTGCAAACGCAGTCTTAGAAGTGACAAACCATTTCCCACCCTGCCACCCTTACTCAGTGCTTCGTTCCCATCTTATCCTGAGTAAATGGGAAATTTACTCCAGTAAGACAAACCAAGGACTGTAGGATGTGACCTCATTTGGCTAGAATCCACAGATACCAGTCTTTATTACTTTTAAGGCATTATTAACGGACCAGAATTCTTCAGAAATGTTTGGAGGAAAACAGGGTCAGTTATTTTCAAGGCTTCCATATGCTTCACTTCACTCAGACATCCACAACCGTCATTATGGATTACAGATCCTACTGCTTAGTTTACATTTCATTCTCTTCCCACCTACACTTCCAGACAATAGAATTCAAAGATAGAAATTCTAAAATATTACCACCAACAATAAAAATTCCTGGGTAAATAAGATCTAGAATTTATCTGTTTCAAATGGATAGACAAAAAAGCTAGTATGTTTTGTTGATTTAACGAATATATTTGCACATGTAATGCATTCTGACTTGAGGAATCTCGGATGAAAAGCCTAGTTACAGCTCTGCTGAAAAAAATAGCAAAATATCTTCATAATATCTTCATTAAGAGATCACATCTCATTATTCAGGACCTTTTTTCTAAATAGTCCTCTGGGGTGGAAAAAAAAAAAAAAAAAAAAAGAGAAGGAAAATAGTCTATTTTTTCTAGCTCTGCATATTCTGAGATGTTGAAGGACAAGCTGGGAGGGTGATTTTTCAGGTTTTTAAATTTTATTTGCATTGATGTCTTTACAATGTCTAACATTGTTAGGTTCACTACAAAGGATTTCACTTCATCTTACAGTAGAAGAAAAATATTATGCAAATTGCATAAGGGACTTCACAAGACTATCCAGTTCATGTGAATACTAGCTAGCAAAGCAAGCTGTTGTTGGCTTTTGAAAAATCTGTCAACAATTAAGCTCATCAAAAGGAAATTCATAAGCCGATTTAGCAGAAATGTCTCACAAAGCCTGAGCACTGTAAGGTACATTCATGTATTTAGTTCAGTTAAATTTCTATTCATAAATTAAAGTAATTGCCAAAGATTCATATATTTGTACTAAAAGCTTGCCGAATGTACAAATCCAAATATAGAAAGAACCTCAAGATTTCTAAATTACTGCAATTTGGAGTCATTTGCAGAATGATCTTCCAACAGGAATAAATCAGTGTTCCTAGCCTTCTCACATTATTCTGAGAAATACCGTTTTTCAAAAAGAAGCACAAAAAATGAAAGATATCTAACACCTACACTCAGTGTCCACTTACTTCTGAAACAAAAAACAAACAAAAAAAAACCCAAACAAACAAACAAAAAACCCCCAAATCTTTATTACTGCATTTAGAACATTCTATAGTCTTTATTTAAGCCAGAGTACAAGGTCTTAAGAGGGTTCTACAGAGTATGAGAGTTCTTCAGTACTGACACCAAAGCAGGCAATCCAACAAAATAATATGTCTGCACTGCAAACTGTCTGTCCATGTCCCAAAATACACAGAGCCCGGTTAAAAAAAAAAGGAGTTCTTTTGTCTCGTGACTTGTCCAAACCATGCTTAGCAATCTAGAGAAGTTTCTCCAGGAAATTACAGGCTTCATTATGGAAATTCTCTCTTCACTGCATGCTAATTTGATTATTTTTATTCAGAATTTTGCATGTATACACCACTTGACCAGATCTGACTCATCACACTTGCTCTGTGTTTAAGACTTTATTCTAGCTTCTTCCAGTAATGAATTTATGTTGATTTTGTAAGATCCTGTTCATGACCTTAAAGCTAGTTCACAGGGTCAGACCTTTCATTTTTCTGTGTTCAGCTATTACTTTCTGCCACTGCACTTTCATTATTCAACCTCCAGTCTTACAGGAATAGGACTTGGCTGATACTTATTTTTGCGAAACTCTTTGCTTTCTGATCTCAGGAATTTTGAAACTCTGTGCTTCAGAGTGTCTGATTAAATCTGGATTAAGACTCTGTCCTTAATCTAGAGTTCAACAAATGTTTCAGCTTTGGTCTGAGACAACTTATAAGAACAACACTGAATACATCTTCATTGTATTGGAAGAAATCTATTGGGGAACAATTGCTACACTCTCTTTTCACATTTCTAGATGACAGTTAGTTATTGGCTACTGTTTGTTTCTTTTTACATATAAACAGAGGGCAGATATTGCCAGGAAAAAAAGCAATGTTGAAATGAATTTATAGTTGCAAGACTGTACTAGAACTTCTAAAACACAATAGTAATTATGCCCTTAATCCCCAAATAAATAGCCTGTACTTAACTTTATTTGGCTGAGCTCAAATATTAAGATAGAAGTCGTACAGGTGTGAAACAAGTGATTTCACCCTATCTGTTATACCCCCCTGTAAAAATACTACACGTTAGCTGTACAGCTATGATTAATCACAATACTGTTCATTGTTACAAATCAGACTCAGTGATTTTTATAGACATCTGTTTTCATTCACATTTACCACATACATGGATGCAGGGTCACTATTACAGAGATTTGACTCATCGAAAAACATCACAAGTCGACCGCTAAATCAGTGAGGAATATGCAGTTCATCAGAAAACATGAATAACATAAGATCCTTATGGACTTGGGCAAAATTACTGAATTTGTCAGACCATCAGGCTCCTTGCACACTGCCTTGCTGGACATGAGGTGGTGCTGAGCAAGCAAGCTATCAGTGAGCAGCCACAAAGCTTGGGGAAGCTGGTGGACATAACTTTCTTCTACTCATCCTAAATGAGGGAGCAAAAAAGCACTCATTTTGTTTAGCAATGAATACAACAATAGAAGCTACAGGCTAAAGCACGAATCAGCATGACAAGGTTGGAGGAGGAGCTGGGTGGTGCAGCCTGAGGGATCTTCCCTGGAGTCAAATGCAGAAGCAGGAATTGGACTTGCTTGTTATAAGAACTACTTCTTTTCAAAAGAAAAAGAAAACATGCAGGAACACAAGAAGGCAGTCCAGAGATGAGTCCGCAGAGGCTAGTGAAGGCAGCAGTTGGACATACAAAGAAAAGCAGAAAGCTTTTTAGGCAAAGTGATGGCTGCTGGAGGACTTGGAACTGAATGAAGAAGGGTGTTCAAAGAAATTAAGACTAATGGAACATTATTTTAATTAAACAAGAATGTGTAAAGGACATGTCTGACAGTTATCACAATCTCCTCCCTGCAGTAGCAACTTGTGAGGGTCATGCACAGGGTGCCTAGTAGGGCTAAGGGGGAATAATTGGGAAAGTAAGACCCTATAGGTCTTTGCAAAGTTAATGTCAGTGGGGCAGAGATGCTTCCCTGACACACTTTCCTCTAAATGACTTCTGAGGGTGTTCAGTAAAGCACTCTCCAAATAGTAGAGCTACATGACTGTACCTGATGTGGCTGAAAACACACAATGGAGAGGGTATTTCAAATCATGCAGGAGAAGAGAAAAGCCAGCTTCACTGCCAGCTTGGCACTGAAGAAGGCCTCAGCCACAAAAAAAATGTGAGATTTAGATACCTGCTTGCAGTCAGGATTTGCCTGTGAGAGAACATGTCAAGGCCCATGTCAAGGCTGAGAGAGCAGAGGCCACTCTGGTAACCAGAATAGTGCTGATCCCAGTGTGACCAGGGACACTACACATACCTTGCCAGCCACAATAGGGATGTGCTCTGTTAGAGCCAGCAGGATAGTCAGTGGAGCTGCCGCTCCAGCCTCTACAGTGACAGTAGTTCTCTTTTACCATGAGAGAGGGCCTGGGCTGCAAAAGGGGACACTGAAGACACAGGTAATTCATACCTGACCATTCCTACCACAATTCTCCTGCCATGACACTTCTCCATACTGTATAAAAGAGTGGAGCCAGGCTCTTCTCAGTGGTGTTGTTCAATAAGACAAGAGGCAACAGGCAGGAACTGGCACACAGCAAGTTCCCCCCTGAACATGAGGAAGAACTTCTTTACTGTGAGGGTGACTGAGCACTGGAGCAGGTTGCCCAGAGAAGTTGTGGAGTCTCCTTCTCTGGAGATATACAAAAGCTGTCTTGACACAATCCTGAGTAATGGGCTGCAGGGGACCCTGCTTGAGCAAGAAGGTTGGACGAGATGACCTCCAGTGGTCCCTTCCAACCTTACCGATTCTGTGTTATACATCTTGACCCAAAAATGTTCTCACAGCAGGAGGAGAACTTGGCACCAAGCAGATGCTTCAACTGGATCTGCTCATCAGGGTTCAAATCTGAATTTGAAGTGGGAACTCCACCCTTGGAGTACTGTTCTCTCCAGAGAGTGAACATGGTTACTACTGGCTCTGAGGCAACCAGCTGGTGCACAGCAGCAGAGGGTACCTGTGTACATCCTACTTTGGGGCATCATATCCCTCATGTTTCTCTATGGGTCTGGCCATTATTTTGTGCAGTTTGTGCTTGATGTAATTGAAAGACTCTCACTGACTTCACCAGGTTTAGATCAGATATTTGATGGGAATTCATAATGGAGAATGATTGGCTAAAGGCAGCAGGATTTAGCAAGTATTTTTATGAGGGAATGCAAAAGTGCTACCTGCTGCATACCAAAATGACCACCTGAGGTGCATAAAGTGGCAAACAAATTTCTAGCTCCAAACCTCTAGTTTATCTCTGAATTTAGGTATTTTAATCCAAGAGACAGAAAGCTTGAATTTCTTTTCTCTAGCTTTTCCTACTGACTTTTCTCTGAATTTCTCTACTGTGCAGCCCATGCTATGTTATCTCTCTCTGACCCCAGTCAGAGCAGAGTGCTGGATACCTAATTTTAAGTTGTTACCTTTGTGATGCTTTAGTGCTATAAATTTTTTTCCAAAAAATTATGTTAATGTACTTATACCAGAACAACGTTATACAATTTTTACAAAACACCTATTTGACATTTAAGCTGTGTGCAATTGTTGGCAGCCTACTGACAAAGCAGAGACCAGATTTGCAGAAAACTCTCTCCTCCTGCAGATCTTCCAAAAGTATCCCATATTGAGCATATTAAAAAAAAAGCTCTGAATATCTTCTGAAAGCAGAGCAGCTACGAAGGAAAGGAAAAACAGATTGGAGTAACTAAAGAACTCATAGAAGGCAAATAATTTGTGCTAAGGCAGTCAGGAAATCAGAAGCCTAGAAAGACCATGCAGAAAACTGGCTGTATTCTGCCAGTGCTACTGAACAATACCCCACTACATGGCTTTTTAAAGAGTTTTTAACATTTAGCTCTTTTTAAACATGTAATTGTGTTGAGGATACTAATTTCTTCAGATCCAAGTATAATTATTCTTCTAAGTATTCTGTCCATCTCTATTGTAAACTCTTCTTAAGACAGCTACAAAATATTGCTAATATTTTTGAGTTAATAGTGTGTTTAGAAGGTCATGTCGGGTTATTGCTGGGAGGATTAAAAGATTTTCTTTCCTTCAGAGCCCTTTGTTGTAAGAAAGCAAGGAAATTTAAAACAGGATTTAGTCCTTCGAACCAGGACAAACCAACAGAGTACCGTGGCAAGAGCATGAAGCAAGAGCACTCTGGGCCAGGAAATTTACAAAGAAAGCTTTCTTCAAACTCAAAAGTTAAGCTGAAATTTTTAAAAGTCTTAATGGTTCTACATTAAGGGCAGCAAAAGACAACTGATTTCACAGTCATTCCCACTTGCAAGTCCTCTTTCAAAAGATCCTGGTACAATAACTGGTAAGCCAGTGGCTGTCACTAATATGGGTACACATTCCTGGCACATATAAACTTCATTTGGTACTTGTCAAGCCAAGCCCTGCTGGCTGCTCCCACTGCCACCAGCAGGAAGAAAGGATAGTGATGAGCATCAGTTCAGTGGAAAAACAGGAAAGATTGGCAGGAAAGAAGAAAAGAAAAAGAACTTGGGAAAGTTTGGTCTCAAATGTCAAAACAAATCCACTGGCAGATATAATGGATTTTCCCAGCAGATGTTACTTAGAACTAAACAAGACTCTCAAGCCTTAGGATCACGTCTGTAGGAAGTTTTATCTTTATTTAAGTGCTGTCATTGTATTAGTCAATTGCTATTATAGAGTAATGATGAGATCCAGGGTGAAAGGAAGGTCAATTGAAGCAGAGGTACCTTCTGACTTAGTTTAAAATTGGAATGCATCAGCCCTATGACGTGATTGTGGATGTCTCAAAATTCATTGCTCAGAATATAATTTAAACCCCAGCAAATCCTACCCTATCCAAGCCATTAGGTATCGTGGTGTTTTCTGTCCTTAATCCTTTACAATGATCTCCCAAATACACACAGCTTAGACCTTGCTTTCTACAAACACCTTATCCTGAAAAAGAGTCTACTTACTTTTTTTTTCTCTCAGTCATTAACTTAGCATGACAGTCACTTCTAAATGTTGCATTAAACTGGTTTTTTGAGCATCTGAAAGCAAGAGCATTGATCACATGCTCATGGTCTGCTGGAAATGGGCCTATAAATATCCTGACCATTTCCAAATGAATGTGTCATGCCATAATAGATATTCTGAAAAAGAACTCATGCAATAGCACCAACAGAAATATTTATATATTGTTTTTAAAGACTGCATCAACAGGTGGCTTTCATCTACTACACAGTGTTGCTAGCTTAGCTACTGCAACATTTTGAACAGATGTTTTTAAATATCATCAATAGGATTACTCTAGAATTTTCTCATCATAAATCAGCATACTGCAATGTCCTTTCTGGTGGGCAGTTAATATATCCTGCTTCCATTGGTTCATCTATATGATAGTTCATGGGAGGATGAATGAGCTGACTTCTATTTGAGATGACAGATTGATGCAGCATTTCAAGGCTTAACCTAACATGCCCTTATTTGAGGTCAGCCAGCAACCAGTCCCAGAAAACATGTTTGTTAGATGTGACTGAAAACAGTTTAGCACTTGCATTAAAGTAATAATTAAACATGAACAGTGTGCCTTGATGTTGTTTAAATGAATGACACATTCCATGCCCAGAGCAGTTTTCAACCCAGTTCTGTGACAGACAAAACACAACAACTGATCCAAGGAAAAATTAATGAAAAGAGTACCAAGAGGTTAAGTAGCTATCATTCTGACTGAACCATATATTATGGTGTCACTTGTATAATATACCTCGACAAAGAAGGTGGAGCTCAGTTGCATCCAGCATGCCTCCACTAAAACAGCTGGCACAAACCATCAGATGGGCTGGTTAGCAGCTTCCTCTTGAGTGCTGTTATATAAGCATGAGGACTGTAAACAAAACAAAACAAACCAAACAAAAACAAAAAAACAAAAAAAAAAAAAAAAAAAAAAAAAAAAAAAAAAAAAAGAAAAAAAAGCAAAATAACTAGAGAAAAAATTCAAGGAAAAAAACTATTTGTATGCATCTACCCTTGTAATTCTAGCCTGGACAGAAAACGGAAACTTCAATTTTCCCTCAACTGGGTAAACTAATTTAAAACAGCTTTTCACAGAGATTTGTTTTTGCAGTTTGTATCAGCTAGACATCTCCCAGAAACCCAGAATAAGTGATACGGTTGACATCTCTACCAAAAAGTTTCTTTTCTCTCTCTAAATCACAATGCTGAGCTGCGAACCCTAAGCCAAGTGACTCTACATACACACCACAAAAAAGCCACTGAGGAATAGGTGAGTTTTGGAGAAATTAACTTTTTTTTGGGTGACTAAGAGGAACTGTGCCTTTCCCTGTGTGAGCTGGAGGCAGCTGCAAAAATGGGCCATGAACAAACAGGTTAGGATTCCCAGTCAGACCAGAGTGCATTTCATATTGAGCAGTACTTAAAAATGTGGAGGGGAAAAGGGAATACAGAGGGCAGAGTACAGTGGCCATGTCCTAATGTCCCTAATACCTAATCGTATGGGTCAAAGTAAAGAGAGACAGCAGAGGCTCAGCAGGTGCAAACACTCAGGACAGACCCTACACCCCTCCCCTGCCACAGAGCAGAGAAGCTGCCCTCCTCCACCTCCCCTGAGACACTTCAGAAAGGCAAGTAATCCTGCTGCAAGTAATCCCAGCAGTCAAAAACATTATGCCTTTCTCAAAGGTGTCGTGAAGCTGTGAAGCCCTGAATACACAAAGAAACTGTGCCTGGATAGAAAGGACTATCAAAACAGACATTTTGACCCACTGAATATCCAGATAAGCTTCTGCCCAGCTCAGTTCCAGTTCCTGCAGCAGAGATACACCTCATCTCGCTTTGGGGGTCTGCACCTGAGGCTCACAACAGGCAAATGGGTCTCTTCCAGGCACACTTCACTTGAACTACTTGAGTCATTTTCCGTAGATGCTGTGTATTCTAAAAGAGTGTCCATTTCCCCAGCTAGAGTTAT
This sequence comes from Lophotriccus pileatus, assembly GCA_035583135.1. Lineage (NCBI taxonomy): Eukaryota > Metazoa > Chordata > Aves > Passeriformes > Tyrannidae > Lophotriccus > Lophotriccus pileatus. The sequence goes on from JAWWES010000168.1 coordinate 52,399,798, forward strand.
AAGTGTCTTAAAACTGGTCCAGAAGCAGAGACATAATTACCTCACTGAATCCCAGTCTCTGATGTCTTCCTTTACAAGTGACATTCCTGAGGTATCCACTTCTAGGTATAGTCAGAAAGGGCTTCCCTAGCCTTCAAAGCGCTTCCCAATTTAGCATCTATCAAATGAGGCTCCTCGTTATGCACAGAGTTTAGGCATTTAATTGAGAAGACTGTACTAGAAGGGCTACATTCAGCACTATAAAATATGTTTCTTGTGCATCTAAGCTAAATTCAAAAGGGGACTGGGCCACAGAAACTCTATTTTATACCTGGTCTGTGCCATGCAAGGGGACATGAGCTCGAATGGACAAGAAGAGACGGCTCAGCCCCACACAGCTGATGAGGTTACTGCGCCCAAGTGTCCCCCTCACCCCCCCTGCACTGATATTTGAGCTGTTCATAAACCAGCTGCTGAACCACTGGAGTTACTTAGCACTTTAGGGTGGGGTAAACAGCTAGAGGTGATAACCACATTAGCTGTCTCAAGCTGGCAGTAACACATAAATCAATCAGAGGCCTCCAGGCACACTAAAATGGGATATGCAGACACCAGCAAACTAAGCAGGAAGCTGCTTGAACTCGCCAGTAGGAAACATGAAGACAAGTGCAGTATAAAATTGCACACACACACACAGATACACACTTACAAACTAGTTTGGAGACTGTACTCTGTAACCCAAACATCAGGACATTCATCAGTCTTAGCCTTGGTTTTCTGTTCTTCCTCTGGTGACAGGTGTTTAACCTATATCTTCCAGAAGAATGTCAATCACCAAGATGCCACAGCAAGTTTCCACTATCCTGCCCACCATCCATCCATCCCTTTTTATTTTCTTCCCTTTTAAAAAATACTATTCAACTTTCTAGATGTCCATTAGTCTCAAGGGACAGAAGCCTACCTCTCCTTCCTCTCTAGTAAATGTTCTAAAACAGATTTTCTAGAAGTCTCTTTTTTTTACCCTCTGGATACTGCACAGGGAAAATACAGCAGGAATATCAGTAGAAGGGCACCAAGTACAAAAACCCTAACACTGGATAGTGTTACAGCATTCTCTTGTGTAAAAGATCTTTTCATCCACCAAAACAGGTGAAAAAAATCTCAACATCTTCTGACTGAAACGTAAGAACTCTAAGGAATGTTTGATTCAACATCACAAAACAGACCTTTTTCTGATGAAATTGTACATATTCTTTACACTTTTTTTTTCCGTAACCACAAGTGAGACAGAAAAGAGAGGGGATGAGAACACATTTGTGTCAGTTTCAAGTTGTGGGCTGCAGAACCAGGGACTGATGTGGTCAGGACACAGGCAGGTGGCACAAACTCAGAAACAAGACTGATAGGTTCTGTAGGTATTTCACTAGCAGAAACTAGCCAGAAAGAATTGGCATAGGGGGAGAAAAGGTAGGTGGGAAAGTAGTGAATGCCAGTGACACCTAGTGACATCCTAAGCATTCAAGAGGCATTCAGATAAAATTCCTCACATTTATCTAGTCCATTAGTTGTGGGGGTTTAGTTGCCTACAAAACGAATTGTGCTACTCTGTAAAAATATTATGCCTGTTGATACATTCTCTTCATACAGTTTGGAGAGCACTTCCCCTCTTCTTTATGCTCAGCACTGGCAGATAATGTGACTTCCTTCCAGAACCACGTGCACTGTGTGTATGGTTTGAATCCAACATCACCCTACAGAAACATTCTAAGTAAAAACACATAAAAGAGAAGTGTACTTAAAAATAGAGTCACAATCATGTACAGTACTCAGCGTGCTTATACAGTGCACGTAATACAGTTCAGTGTAATAACCACTCACTACTCAGGTTTCTAACATTAAGGAAGATACAGAATGGAATTACAATGCAGTCTGGAACTAATTCTGGAGTACAGCCAGTCTGACGCGATCCATAAAAATGTCTGTGTCAAAATTATATGTCCCATTGTCTTGATGCCTTGATCAAGGTTTCTGAGTTTCTCATTTTTCTGTCATCCTCAACATTAACAAACTTACAGTGAGCATGTGTTTATCTAACTGCACCACCACTGAAGTTCTGCTCAGGAATCTACTCCTTTGCAATCTTTTCATCAGCATACATTGCAGTGAATGCTACCCCTGTATAGCTAGTTCTCTTCAGCACAAATTAAAGAGTCTCTTGAAAAGGTAGAGGAAATGGAAACACTATCACAAAAAATTCCCTTCACCTGCAACCACCCTACCAAGTTACATTCTTTACTTATAAGCCACATTCATCAGTTATTGATGAACTGACTACAAAAAAGTAACAGTAATACTTGGCCCTCTTGCAAATAATCCTAAATGACAGAGTTCCCAGTAATCGTAAAGGTCTTTAGAAAACAAATTAGCATCCCCTTGTCATATACTTAAGCTTCCAGGTTTTCATTCAGGTTTTCCATCTGAACAGAAATGAGGTATTCAATTTCAGTTGTTATTTAAGGACTTTTTTAAAATTTATTTTTCCATTCCCTTTGGTTATTCGCATGGGAGAATCAGAATGACAGTATGCCAGAGTGTATGGAATACAGGTAGAGTGCACAAGTATCCTGCATTTTCATAAAGTCTCCTCTCATCTTCTGAAAAGCCACAGAAAGAACGAGAAAAACTAATCCACATTATAACATAGTAAACCTTCTTAAGATTATTAAGTAACCTCTGCACTCCTGTGGGCCATGGGTGCCTCCTTCCTTCAGCTATAAGCTCCAGCCAGCAGATGGTAGGCACTCTAGACCAGAGAGACAGCAATGTGCACCTGACAAGTGAGGAGTCTTGCAGAGGATGCGTGCAATGACACACCTGCCTCCCCTGGTGTGGGTACCAGACAGTGGGGAATTGGATCCAGCAAGATAGGAATGCATGGTTAGAGACCTCCAGTTCTTAGACACTGAATACATCTGAGAGCTATGATTTTTGAAGCCAAATTCCTATTAAAAACAATAGAAATTTGGGTGTACAGATCCCTTAGTCTCTGTCCAGCCAAAGCAATTCCTCTCTGCTCAGTCTCTAGCTGCTACCCATTGGTTAGCACTGCTGGTACAATTTTTTAGGAGGATTTGTTGCACAAAGAGAGAGACTTATTAAAAACAGAAAAAGAATGTGTAGTGCCTCTGTAGCCAGAATCATACTTTAAAAATCTGTGGGACGGATTTTCCTGAATGCTCAAAAGATCCAAAACAGTTATAAACCCCTATGAACAACCTAAGCTCAAGTATATGCCCGTTTTTCATTTCCAGTGATTCAAAGGAGATATGTTTACTACTGCACCTGGCACAGCACTCTTCCAGAAGAGACAAAAATAAAATCATGTTTTCATTAATATTTTTTTCCTTTTTAAACACTTCTCTCCACTATTTATTGGTTCAAAGATTGTGATTCACTTTAGGATAACAGTACAAAACCAAAATATTTTCATCTTATTTTATGATTTTTCTCTTTTGCTATAAATAACTATCAAGCTATAAGGCAAACACTTGAGATTCCTCTTCTGCCTTTCCACTTCACTCTACATCTGGATTGACTAAAATACAAGAAGGATAGTTACCTTTTCTGAGCTAAGAAGGTGCAATTCTTGCCTCTGTTCAAGGTGAATTTCACCCCAGGAGAACCAGCAGCTTAGTGCATATTTGTGATCAGATCCTGAACTGCTTGTGCAACCCTCTCTTCTATTAGTTTCTATTTAAGTAATGTGAGTTAGATATTTGTGCATTTGCCAGGAATGAAAGGGGGGGAAATAAAGCAGCCCTTTAAAAACTTTCTGAAAGCCACTGGAGGACAAGTCAGCTGATGAGTATGTTTATTGCTCTTAAATAATTTGGGAAGCAAAGAGGGACCATTTCAGTGTTGGGAAACCTGTTATTGAATACACCAGACACTAGGTAAATTGCTATGTTTTCTTCTTTGGTTTTGGGGTTTTTTTTTTCTCCTTTGTTGATGACTATCACAGCAAGATTATTTTTTTTCTGTTACAATTATTTCTGAGATGAACAGAGACATCCATTGTCAAAGCAGTGCCCTAGGGTGTCAGCTGCCTGCCTGCCAGGAGCCCAAATCCATGATATTACAGACACAGTGCCAAGCTTCAGCTAGTGATCCAGCCATTGCCCAATGCTGTTCATGAGCACTAATAAAACTGTCAGGTGTGACTCAGACCAGACCAACCAGAAGTGGCTATTAGCTCTGGGGAAGAGCTGGGGAAACAGGAACACAGGTAGTATTCTGGCCAACCTTCCTAATGAAGATGAAAAATACCTCATCTCAGACCATTCTATTTTGTTCCATGTTTATAGCTCACAGGTTAAAGGAGAAAGAGAAAATAGGATATTAAGTTTAGAAAGATTGTGACACAAGCTGCACAATACGCCCTCAGTGCTTTCGTTAGTAAACCAGCAGAAGAAAGTTCTTCAAAACACATTACTATATGATTCTTGGATGAATACTGTTATTGTTGCTTTGTTTTGAAAGGATTGACTGAAGCCCAGCTAGAAGCAGAATGTTGGAATGCTAAGGTACACTTAAAATTTGCAGGGCATCTGGCTGCGAAGAATAGAAAAACCTTCACAGGACAGGTTGAAAGGGTTGTCAATTAATCACTGGCTGTGAAATTGGTGGAATGAAATAAAAAGACAAGTTCTGCACTTCTGCAGGAAAATCAAATGCACAATTACAAAGTAGAGAAAAGCAAGTTAGCTACAGAACTGTAGAAAAACCTTTGATGAACCAGTGTAAACTAAATTAGGAGTATGATTCTCTTGCAAATATGGCGTTTTATGAGAGGTAACTAGTTCACCTTTTGGCATTAGTGGTGCCTCAAATCAAAATACAGTCCAGTTTTGAACTATATGCTTAAAGACTTATGCAGACAATCTGAAGAGTCCAGAGAAGAGCAACCAAAAAAACCCACACACGCTGTGTTAGAATATACGATCTAGGAAGAAAAGCTGAAAGATTTGGGTTTGTTTAGTCTAGAAAAGAGACTGAGGAAAGACATAAGTCTTCAAATATGCAAGATGCTGTTATAAATATGACAGTGATCAACTGTTCTTCAGGTTCAGCAAGGTTAGAAGAACAGTTCCGCTTACCATGTGGTAAAAGAAGATTTGTTAGCTATTAGGACAAAATAACTAACAAAAACAGCCATACACTGGAACAGTTCACTGAGGCTGGTCATGGAATCCTCATCACAGGAGTCCATTATGGAAAAGTTAGACAAATTACTGTCAAAAATAGTCCTTGGCTCAGCTAAAAAACAGAGAGATGGACTGGTCGCCTGAGCTCTCTCCCATTCCTATACTTCTGTGATTTACTAGGGAATATGCAGTTTCTTGCACAAGCCACTCTTTTCAGGGGTTTAGTAAGTCACACTGACTAATATATTGCATGCAAAAGCCTCTATCCTGATGCCAAGTATTTCAAACACTATTTAAAACTTTACCACCGTAAAAACTGTTATGTTCTAGCAGGAAAATCCAGGAAGTAGTACTCTGCAATATTATCGTACCAAGGGAGAAGCCAAGTGATTTCAAAAGACCTTTCAAAATCTCATGAGTGACCACAAGGCAAGGTCAGAAAAGGCCAATGACATTTCTGTCAGAAGGTAAGAAAATCCCAACAGAGTTGGGGTTGTCACAGGCTGACAAAAACCAACACCCAGCAGTGGCTGAGGGCTACACAGTAATTGATTCAACACACTGCTGCAGAAGGAAGTCTCTGGTGTCCAGAACATCTTGAGTATAAAAACTAACATCTAACTAGCTGATATGTTTCAAAAGCTTTCATCCTAAAGCTACCTAGGGATACTTATAACTGATAAACATGGTGAATTTATTAAGAATGTCAGACACTTAATAAGGAATCCCTAAATATGTTACAGACATCCATACTACCGGCTCTGGCAGGAAATACCCTTGGAAGAAGCAAGTGTGGTGACTCCATTCGACTTTAAGAATGAATGAAAACACCAAGCCCTGCAAAGGCCTGTGTAGGCACAATAGCACACTGTTCAATTCTAGAACAAAAATCAAGTAAAGTTAAAATCTTCAACACTTGAGAGTTGTTATCATCTCCACAAAAGATCCACTGGAATATCTGTGATGATCTGACAAGTCATGATTCAGAAAAGTACTTGAGCTTCTGAAGTCTTGCAAACTTTGGTGGTATCCAGGCAATTGGTGTACACTGGTCAGAAAGATTTTACTGAATTACTTGCCCTCAGAAGCCTTTCACAAAAGCGTCTAAAGGCAGCCTGGAAGAATGTGAGCTACCTGCAAGGATAATTCATAAGGCAATAATAGCAAAGGGCCTGAAGGAGCTCAGCTTTCTTGCTAAAATGTTTAAGGCAAGTTTCTGCAAAACATCTTTCTGGTTTAGAACATTTCTACATACAGATTCTGTTTTTCAGAGATCCCATTCCTGCATTCCTTGCAAACCCAAAAACACCCGCTGACATCATTAAGCAATGCACTGGCATCAGAAATACAGGACTAAGCCAACAGAGGTTGTGGGTAGCCAAAACTGTGCTGGAAACAGTTCGTCCCGGTTCGGTCAAACCAACCTTTGAAATCACAGCTGGTTCACCAGTTGTGAGCTTCTGAGGGTCCTCACAGACCCCACTCACTGCTACTGCTGCCAGCTCTTTAAGAAGCTGATGCACCATGCTCAGAACAGATGACTGCGCTCCTCACCTCCTCAACCCTCACGAGCTAGGACCCAGACATCACTTTTCCTACGCTTAGGGAAGCAGTTATCCCTGCTTCCTGGCCCAGCCCCATTCCCTTGCTCCCTGGCCCCACTCCCGGAACCAATTCATATGCGATGGGCTACACATCTTGCTGGTGAAGAAGGGCTAGGAAGGACAGTCTTGAAAAGATTTTAAATCTTATTAATGAATACAATATGAACTTCAAAGTCCTACTGGGGAGCACTATTTGTGTAATAATGGCAAGAAAGAAAAACAAATGTATCTTGAATTCTGACACTACTAAAGGCAGTAGAGAGAAACACCCAGGGAACCAGGATTTCAATCAACAATTGATTTGAGTACCCATTCTTGTAGTGGATGGAAGGAATCTGCTTGAGAGAAGTGTAGAAAAGGAAACTCTGGATGGAAGGAAAACAGAGATCACAAACAGCTGAGAAAAAGCCGGAGTGAATTATAACAAAAGCAGCTAAAACAGACTTGAATGCATGGCAGTTAAAATGGGAAAAAAGCTTTGTTAGTATTAGCTAAATAGGCTTCCTGTAAAGAGTCCATGGGTCCTTAATTTTCTGTTATTTATACTTTGTTTAAAGAACCTTAATCATCCTTCTACAACCCACACATATGACCACCATATAACTCATTGTATATAAAGTTCAGCAAAGCTGCAGATTCAGGACTAACTCTGCTCTCAACCTGGCAAAATAATTTTTGCCATTAGCTTGCAGTGGAGGGAGCAAACGCAGCCCCTGAAGTACAAATCTCTTCTTCATATAATGAGAGTCAGTTGCTCCCATGCAGCTGTCAAAATTGTGGGAAGGTTAACCACCTCTCTGGTCCTGAGCATATTATGAACTTCTACATTTCTGACAAAACCCGATTCTTGGATTTAACAGGTCTCATCCAGCTATTTACTGCTGAAGGTTGTGGATGTGGTGTGGACTCCTTGAACAAACACTGAAGAAAATGCAGAAACTCAAACACAAAACTCTGCTCAGAGTTCATACTGGAGGATAACTCTAAAGCAAAAATCCTTTTCCTTTGCTATATTAGGAAAGAGCTGGCAGATCAAGATTAGGTTGTAAACTTGGATTCTCTGTACTCTGCACAACACTGTAGCAGTCTTTGGACTGTAGCAGACTCCTACCCAGTGAAGCAGGAAGATGGAGCCATGATTATTATTTTCTTTACTTTTCAGGCAATGATATTATGCACAGAGAAAAGAGAGGGCAATATCAGTATGATCAATACCTTAAAATAAGTCACTTACAGGTCTGAGTATTCTTTCTGCATAACTGCCACTGAAATACAAGGGCCAATTCTTGGTAATATTTGTTTTCCCAGACAGCATATCACTGGTACAAACCCTTCATCAGACTTCCTGTCAGTCTCCTCAGATATTCGATGACATCAGAGACTGAACCTTCAAATATCCATGGGGAGAAATCCCATTTTGTAGTTTTCCTCCTATTTGCTCTGCAATTCAGTGTCTTCTGCTACTCAGTCTCCACTCTATCACCCAAACATATCCTCCAATGTTCAGATATTCCAAAGAAAGAAGCCAAGAGCTATAAACACTCCCCAAATTTCTCCATTGTACTGACACACAAAAAGAAGTAACTTTTTTGACACCATGAGCACTTATCATTATGATGGGGAGAAAAGACCTGAAACTACATTTCCCAGGAGGGAATTGATTTTGATGGTGCAGAAGACAGTCATTAACAGCCACTATATTACTGTACTGATGTCATAATAATCATTATTAGATGTAGATCAAAAATGAATCACCTCAAAACTAACTAAATAAAAAATCTCCACACCTCAAAAACCAAACCAAAATCAGCAGAAGTATTATCATACTGCAGCAGCCTTGCTTTCTATGAATACATTTTATGCTTAATTTTCCATTTCCAGAATTATTTTTATTTCATTGTTATATTCACTTGCAACTGAAGAATGTGAAATAGTTCTTCAATCCTCCTTAAAGTCTACAATGAATTGTGCAGCCAGACCAGATTGTTTCAAGTTTAGCTTTTAACCCTACATTTGGCTGGGGGGTGGGGGGGAGGGGATCAAATACCAAATACTTCAATCTTCTCAATTTTACAGAATTTCCAAAAACATGTAAGTCGCATATCAAAACTATAAATTACAAAAATCCCATTTTGGGATCTGGAAGTGTCTGCAGTTAATATTCACTGCAATTAGAATCCTTTAAGTGGAATCTGCATTCAGTGTGGTTCAGTTAGAAAGCACTTTTACATAGATTAAGGCAAAATGTTCGTGAAGAATTTGAGGGCCAGAGCAAAATACTTTTTTAATTAAGCAATACATATAAAGTTTCACAACCTTCTTTGACAGCAGATGGAATTCACCTTGCGCATCCTTGACCAAATCCGCAGTAATTTGGTTGATACCAATGTAAAGAAACTGCTGTCAAAACACTTGGGGCAGTCCTACCTCTTTTGAAACTAGTTGCAAAACTCCCCCTGACTTCAGACCCCATACACCCAGCTCACAGGCACAATGCTGAGCTTGGTTGGCCTACTAACCTTTGTGACTTTACACATGCTACACTTCCCGTTCACAATCTCTGAGGAAAACCCTCAGAGTGCTGTTGAAGGTTCCTGGCCTAAGGTATCGTTTTCTTTGTTTACTGTCTGGCTGCATAGATGTCTGGCACAGGTTTCAAAGTACAGTAGCTAAAAAATATGCTCTGTGCATAAGTGCATAAACTCTGTAGTGGATTGCATCACACATCATGCATCTGAAACTAAAAACACTTAACTGGTTCTCTCTGTCATTCATGGTTTACATGAAGCAGGTAATAAAATGCAGCCATATTAGTAGCACACCTAACAGTTTAACATTAATTATTAAAATGGATTTATTCCAGAATGGTATCAAGCAAATAAGTTCATGAGATTTTTCTTCATGTGTGCAAGAAAAACACCCCAAATACTGTGAGATCAGCAGTGTTCACCTAATCCAGTATCCATCTGTGCCAACATTCACAGCACATACAAGAAATTCTATACTGTACAGTTACTGAATTACATTTCCCCCAGTTTTGCAGAGCTTGGCTCAGTCAAATGCTCCAAATAAATTCAGAAGTACATTAAAAAGTACCAGCTTAGTATCAACAAAACAAGTGCCTCAGACCAATAAGAAAACTGTTCTATAAGCTTCCAGGGAAGTTTCTTACTGTATTGAATGGAGTGGATTGTATTGAACTTGCTGAAGTCAAGCATTTAAGCAATATTTGGTTTACGTAACCTAGTGACACAGAATCACAATTAAACTGCAAAAATGAATGAAGGCAGAGATGGGAAAACATAGTGAGTTAGATTCCAGCCCACCTTTTATATATCCTTCTCTATCCAGCTTCAGTGAAACATTGTAATTACTCCGGCCACTACTGTCCTGGTTTCAGCCAGGATGAAGTTAATTTGCTTCCTGGTAGCCGGTAGAGAGCTGTGTTTTGGATTCCATATGAGAATAATGTCGATAACACAAATGTGTTTTGTTGCTGCCGAGCAGTGCTCACCTGAAGCCAAGGACTTTTCAGTTTCCCATGCCTGCCAGTGAGGAGCTACACAAGAAGCTGGGAGGGAGCATGGCCTGGACAGATGAAGCAAACTGGGCAAAGGGATATTCCATACCATAGAACACTATGCCCGGTATATAAACATGGGGAGTTGGCCAGGAGAAGCTGATCGCTGCTGCAGGATGGGCTGGGTGTTGGTCAGTGGGTGCTGAGCAACTGTATTCTGCATCATTTGTTTCTTCAGATTTTGCAGAATTACAGAATCACAGAATATTCTGAGTTGGAAGGCACCCACAAGGATGATTTTATTCCCCTCTCTCTCCTTTTCATTACTATTATTATATTTTACTTATTTTTTCAATTATTATAGTGTTCTTAGCAAAATCCACAGGTTTCGATATTTCCAATTTCCCTTTTTCCAGTTTCACTATCCCACCAGAGAGAGGGGGAAGTTAGCAAGCAGTTCCATGATATTTAGTTGCCAGCTGGGATTAAAGCATAACTGCCACAAAAAATGCTTTGTCCCTCTTTCATATTTTATTGCTGATTTTGTACTCTAGTCTACTCTACCATTGCTTACCTACCAGCCCTGGTAAAAGAGCTGATGCAGCCATGGCACAGTAGCAGTACTGGACTCCCAATGAACCCCAAGTTGTGATAGACCCTTGGGACTGGTGTCCCTTCTCAGGCCTTGAATTTCTCACACATCATGGATCTCATCAATTGAGACACAGTGAGAGGACAGTTCTACCCTGTTTGTTCCAGGCAAAACAGGACAAATGGAAACAACAAGGTTCGGAGAGGAATAAGCAACTCCTCCTTTACTCTGGACGGTATGTGCTGCTCTAATGGGAAAAATCTGACCCAACAAAGCAGAAATTTGGCTTTTATACACTCGTAGTGAAAATTTTACTTCTATCTGCTCCTAAGTGGAATCAAAACCACTATACAGTCTAAATAGCTGACTACATTTCTTCCAGGTCAATTAATATCAACATCCTTGATCTTAAAGCATTACCTCATCACAGGTTATTATTACTTTGAAAGAAAGGCAAAAAACACAGAATCACAGAACAGCTGGTGTTGGGAGGGGCCTCCAGAGATCATCCAGTCCAACCTCCTGCTAGAGCAGGTTCACCTACAGGAGGTTGCACAGGATCATGTTCAGGCAAATTTTGAATACCTCCAGGGAAGGAAACTCCACAACCTCTCTCGGTAGCCTTTTCCAGAGCTCTGTCACTCACACAGTAAAGAAGTTTTCCTCATATTCAGATAGAACTTCCTGTGTTTCAGTTATTGCCCATTGACCCTTGTCCTGTTACTGAGCACCACTGAAAAGTCTGGCCACATCCTCTTGACACCTGCCCTTATGACAGTTGTATACATCAGTAACATCCCATCATCTCTTCTCCAAGCTAAAGAGTCTTTGCTCCTAAGATTGACATTCCAGTCTCCTGATCATCTTTGTAGCTCTCCACTGGACCTGCTCCAGATTTCCTTGTCTTTCTTGAACAGAGGAGCCCAGAACTGGACACAGAACTTCACATGCAGTCTCACTAGAACTGAGTAGAAAGGCAGAATCACCTCCCTTGACCTGAGTCCTCCTTCTTGCCATTTTTGAAGAGTGGAGTGACACTGGCTTTCCTCCAGTCCTCAAGCACCAATCCTGTTCTCCACGGCCTTGGAGAGTGGCTCAGTCTCAGGAACCTCTCCTGTTCTCTATGACCATGGAAAGGAGTTTACCAATAACCTCTGCCACCTTCCTCAGAACTCGTGAGTGCATCTCATAGGGGTCCATGGATTTGTGGGTGTCAAGTTTGCCTAAATGATCTCTAATCCAATCCCACTCAACCAAGGGAAACTTTTCCTTTCTCCAGACTTTCTCTCTTGCCCCCAGAGTCTGAGATTCCTAAGGTAAAGAAATTCCAGCAGTAAAGAATGAAGCAAAGGAGGAGCTCAGTAACTCCATCTTGACTGAATCCTTCGTCACCACAGCACCTACCCCATTCAGCGGTGGGTCCACATTTTCCCTAGTCTTCCTTTTGCTACTGATGTACTGGAAGATGCCCTTCTTGTTGTCCCTGGCATCCCTGGCCAGATTTGATTCCAAATGGACCTTTCCATAATCTCTGCTACTGTCTCTGAAGTCAGACAGAAACACAGTACATGATGGTGAGTGGAAAACCATGGATTTCTGCAGGTAGAAGGGTTAGTCATGTCCAGTTTCCCATATTTCTTGATCCTAGAGAGGAGCAATAAAGCCTGCAGTCCAATTCTGGCTTCAAAACACTGCCAGCTTTCCCTTGCTGTTTGGCAAGAATTAGCAAAATTGTGTTAACAGTTTCTTTCAAGAATACATGTTAGTAAGTGCCAAATGACAGTTGTAATGACCCTCATGCATTTCTCCCCTTAGGGCTTTTTTGTTTAGAAGCCAGCTGCCGCCCAAGAAGAAAAAAATCATTCTTTGTCATGAACTCTCCCAACACCCTGGGCTTTCTCCACTGATACCAGCACTATACCTTGTGAGTGTAAAGTAAGAAGCCACCTCCTGCCTAGCAAAGAGCTACTCCCGCCTGGGATTGTACACACCAGAGAGTGCATTAAGGGCTTGAAGCAGAGCCTGCTAAAATCCAAAGAGCCTTTCCATGAATTTTAACAGGCTCTTGGTCAGGTCTTGAGAGTCTATTTTTATAAAACCACTCATTTTTTTCCCTTGTTTATGTAAAGAGCCTTGTTTTCTGAAATCCATGCAGAAATATTCTATTTGGTGTTGTATCAGGGCAATGGTTTAATCATAAAAGTTAAATTGAGAAGTGCCACTATCTGCAGCCAAAAGAAAGAGGCTAACTGCACCTGTGCACTGCTTCTCTGGCTCAGCATTGACCTTGGTTGACAGGAACATGTGCCTGAAAAATGCACTCAAGAGGAAACTCATCACAACATGAACAATCACAGTAGAATGATAAACACCCACACTGCACAAGAAAGCTGCCAAACCCTCACAGCAGCCAGGACTCCAACTGCATCTGGAAGGAAGTGTACCAAAAGAATGCATGTGTGTATACACAAGTACGTACATATGTGTTTACATGCGCTCTTCTTGTTCCACTTTCTGCCTAGAGCATCGTGTTTTATTTTGCAGTAAAATGCATGTGTAACAATATCTTTCTGCTCCTTTATGACAGAGACAACTAAGATTATCAGGTTCCCTATATGAAATCACAACAGAAGGTTATGATGTCTTGCAATGATTTAATCCTACTGATCCATTCACATACATTTTCCTCCTTAACAAGATAACTTATGTGTTTAGCTTTGAGCAGCTTAAATTTCCTTTTAATAATTTATGATTACATGCTCCCACAAGATCATCAAAGCTGTGAGAAGACCATAAAAACACATTCAATAAGAAATTACCCTGTGTTTCCTCTTAACTAATGGAGGAAACAATGGCTTTTAAATATTGCATGGATAATTTTCTCGCACATGTGGTCTTACGCAAGATTCCTGCTGTAAAAGTCTAAGGTTGGCAGACATCTTCAAAGATGAACTGAAGAGCCATAACAGTCTTTTTGGGCTCAGATCTGTTCACCCACACAGGTACTCGCACAAGGAGAACACAATGCATTCATGCAGAAATCATTTAAACCGTGAAAGATCGGATACATTCAGTGATCACACTGCCAGAATAAGCCTTTCTGCAGAAGTATTTGAAATGCAGAAACAGCCTGGTGTGCCAACAAAGATTGAAAACAATTCTTGCTTTCTTCTATCATCTTTCACCTAAAATATTTGCTATCTCTTGCTGTATCTAGCTATTCATAGACCCAGAGTAATGAGGACAATAAAAGAGTTGAAAGTTCTTCAGCATGAGAGGTATATTTGTAACAACACAAGCAAGACTATGAGAAATCCATTTTTTCCTGTACTTGCGTGTCAGTCACAGAAGATCCATATCACTCTTGTAGGAAGGAGACTCGGAAAAGAGTTTCATCTCTGATGAAATATATGGATATTTAGGGCTTAAGGATAAGTGTGCTTGCAATCTGTTAGAATGCCTGATAAACTTCAATTTTGAAGGCCAAATATGACACCTTTTAGGTAGCTTTCACATTGCAAGCATCAACTCTCCTTGAGATGTGTGAAACCCTTAATGTGCCTAGAAAAAGCTGTGGATCAGCTCAAGCAGCAGATCTTGCAGGGTGCTAAGCCACTACAGTTCCTTCACAATCACTCCTGGAGCACATTCTTCCTGCTCTTGCCCACATGTGTGCATTGCAGCATTTAGTCATGTAAATATGGGAATAAACAGTGGTGAGGATGCATGGTTTTGTTTTTGTTTCAAAGACTGTCTGTGCCTGCAGACTTGCCAAAGCCAGATGCTGTAACTGCACAGTGCTATTCTGCAAGATGGGCCAGAATCTTCCAGGCGCTGGGTGTGGTGGGTGCGAGGTCGCCTCGTTAGCTGTTTGAAGCTGCGTGGGTAGTTTCCATTGTGGTCTAGCAGCCCATGCAGGACACACCCAAAGAAGCTGGGTAAACTGCATGCAGGAATTAGCCCACGCTAAATTCCATGCTTCCACAGCTGGATTGCTACCCATACTCCAGCAAGCTAGTTGAAAGTGGGGTAGATACCTCTCCAGCTGGAGGAGATGGCTGAAACATTCCAACAGGAGGCCCTTCTTTTGGCATCCTTCAACACACAACACCACCCTAATGCTGGAGAACAAGGTGTGAAATGGCTCACTTGAAATAAAGGTGAGTTTAATGAGGAATCAGGAGGCAGATCTGCTCAATGGAGGTTCCCAAAGAGGGAAAACACCAAGCTTCCATGGTTTCAGCCACCTAAGCTGAAAGTCTTGAAAACCGTGACCTTAAAAGGAGTAACTTCCCACTAAGGGTAGAGAAAACGTGGAAATGCCAGTATTTTCCAGAATTTATGTTTGCCTAACAATAAATGCTAACTGAAAGCTGGAAGCCCTGCAACAGACTTCCAGTCAGTCCACAGAGCAGGGCTGCCAAAGCACCACTGATAGTGTATAGCTCCACAACTACTCTATAGAGCTGATAGTCAAAGTCACCTGTCAAATGCCATTTTAACTGAGAAGCTGCAGGAACCAGGGAGCACATTAATTCCAGAAATAAAATGTTTGTTGAACATGTAAAGTATTTCCAGGAGCAAATTATCAAAAAATTTCTGGTTGGCAGAAAAATTTCTTTTTATTTCCCAGATCAATTTGGACCAAAACTCCTCCCATCAAAAGAAAGAAAGTAAAAGAAAAATTTAAAAAAAAAAAAAAAAAGAAAACCAGTAAAAATTAAAGAAAACAAAATTTCCTATGAACCAGAATTTCTGTTCCTTGGCCAATTTAAAAAGTTGAAGGGAGAAAATGAGGAAGGAGTACTGTTAACCTGTATAAATTTTCTTGAGACCTTTATATTGCCAGACTTGTTTTCCTGTAGTCAGAGATGCTGACACCAGAAGAAGTAACAGCAATTTTTTATCTCAACCTTTATATGAGCTCGGATCAAATTATCAGGGCTTAACAGTTGCCACATGTCAGCTGAGCCAAGCAGTCTTTGTACATCCTCAGCCCTTAAGTAGCACAAGACAATGTGGTTTGACATAACCATTTTTGTTACAGGCTAAACCAAGTTTCTTTGCCTTAAATATGCCACAGCCCAAATGTATAAACACTGTATTCCACCTATAGAGTCATAGAATATCTCAAGTTGGAGGGGTCTGACACCTCATCTGCAGCAATTTGAATATATATATAAAAGAAGCAGTAACTGACTTGCAGCACCATGACTTTGCAGTGCCGTTAAGAGCACATGAGACCAAGGCTCACAAGTCCCTTATTTAAGGTCCTTTCCCAAGCCATGCTATGAGTGCATGATTCCCTTACACAAAAAGCAGGAGCAACAGCTGTTACTCTACCAGCTACTAATTAACTAATGTAATTAACTAATAACTAATTAACTACTAGTAATATTTACCCAACTGTTTTAGATTGAACTTATACCTGAATCTTATGAGAAATCTCTCCCAATCATAAAATGTGCCACAATCTGAGCACATCACTCCTTTTAATGTTAGGATGTGGTGTTATGCCTAGTTTACAGATTTAATGGCCCATCTTCGCGAACGAAGAGCCGGGGAAGGTCCTTACCCGCATATGCAGATAAGGCCTTCGAGCCTGCGC
>JAWWES010000168.1:52418591-52464199 GCA_035583135.1 Lophotriccus pileatus
CACAATGAAGAGAAGAAGTTTGGAGAAAGACAATGTCTTAAAACAACCAACTCTGACTAGGAAGTCAGACCACCAAATCATATATTGCTAACCACCTCATGCACAAAAGTCTGTATTTATTTGAATTTAGCTTGCAATCCTGACATGGAAACCTATGGTGCAGTCCTTGGCCACTCACTTTCGCACAGCTTTTCTTCCTTGAGCGTAAACCACAAGATGACAACCAAAAAAATAATCATAGGAGACAAAATGGACCTGGGTTTTTCTGCTGTCGTACCTTCTGCTGAGCACTAGATTCATGACGGGTTTTATCAGGAGGGAGAAGGCACCTGAGGTCAGATTGGGCTCTGCGATATTACCACAGATACTGCAGCAATGCAGTCAACAAAAGCAGCAAGACAACAGGTATCTGCTTGCAGTTGCCCCTCTCAGATCAGATGCTTGCCCCAAAGCCCTACTGCTCATCAGCTGTGCCCATAAGCCCCACTCCATCCTTGCATCCTGCTGCCCACCCAGAGCTCCAGCAGCAGCGGGCAGCAGCGGTGCAAGCACGTAAGTCATCTTTGCTGCCTTCAATTGGCACCAGCCACTATCTACATTGCTTTGATGTTAAAAGACCTCTGGCAGAGATACAGCCTGGAGGATTTACGCTGCTGTAAAGAAAGAGCCTGCCATATTCACACTGGAAACACAAAGGCAGTCAGAGATGGCTTTGCAGGGATTGGTGAGAAGTGTTTACCAAGATGTAAGCCTCACAACAGATGACAAAAGGAAGGGGTATTTCTCCACTGTGCTTCAAGGCTTGGTTGATCTTCGAGGAAAGTCCTCTCCTAAACAATACTGAGGGGCACAGAAACATCCACCATGTGACTGTGGACAGCAGCTCAGGCTACTTTGCACGATCAAAGTCAGACAAGGCATGTTCGCTACTCAGTTTCCAAACACAGGCAAAATTAAATTCCACATCTAATTTTGGGAGCACATCACTGGTTTACTATTTATTATAACTAGATACTCAGGCAAGACAAAGAAGGAGTTCCACCTCAACTCTGAAGCAGGGAAAGCTGACAGGAACACGTTCCTGCTGGCTGAACCACAAGGAGTCACATCTGACCAGAGACATCGGCTCCCCCCATACTACCCACCCTACCACCCCAAGTGTTCTGGTACTTCAGCAGAATAATATTAGGACATCAGTGAGAAAATAAAGTCTCTGTTATGATGGACATGCCTTCTTTTCAGATGTACATTTAGTCAGAACGTGCTACAACAAACTTTATCAGAACTAGATTTCACCGTTTTTTTTTTGGGACTTCACCCCATTTATTTTGTTCTGTCTACAGCTTCTGCAATTTCCCGCTGATAAAGCTTTCATCACCACTCACCTCTCCCAGTGGAAGCATGCTGCAAAGAAAAATATTCTGGCATGCAAGGTCAAGGGACAGAGCCCTTTTTGTGGTCCTTCATAGCAACAGAAAGGGCTCTTGGAACAAATACTCCCAGAGGAGCTGCAGACGAGCTATCCCAATGTCAATCAGCCTAGCACAGCCCCTCAGACCTTCTGCAGGGTCAGGGTCAGGTCTGCAGTACAACATGACTAATTCTTCTTTGAATAAGAACTACACTACCAGCTTTACAGTTTTTACATGGTATCAAACCTGTTCTATGTTTGTCATCACTCCCAGGGCCCTTTATGTTTATCGTGTTTCCAGGATCTCATTAATAAAGAGAAGGAAGAAGGGCTTACACCTCTGATTTAACCACTTCACATTTTAATAGGAAATAATAAACTGACCCACATGGAAGCTAAACACAATTGAAAGTCACACCCATACCAGCTGTTTCTATTTTCAAACCATTGCTTTATGCCTTGTAATGACACCAGAGAGCAGCTACTTTCAATAGCATCTTTTTCCTCCTTTCTTTTGTTTAGCCTACGCAGAGAGAAGCACGAAACATTCCCGATTAGGGCTTTTATTTCTACTTCCCAAGAGGGGAATTAAACGCTCACCTGTAACCAGACCTTTGTGGTCTACAGAGCCGCATCCATTCAGTTTCAGAGAGCTACACCATTAATCCAAAGTGGAAGCAAGAAAGTGCAATTGTAGCTCTGCTGATGAGTTTATCAGGGTTAGCTGCTAAGCACGAGAAGGCCGGTATGAGAGGCATGGCCCAAGGCCCAGCTTTATGAGACAGCAATATTAGAAACTGGGAAAATGAGAATGCCTGATGAAAAGTGGAGCCTCCAACTATGCTTTAGCTACAGAAAAACAGCAGTTTTTATCCTTTCCCATAAGGTCTTCCAAGGGGGAGATAAGAAAAGCAGGAAGGTATCCTTCCTGCCACCGTTCCACCAGCTTAGATCTTCCTCGAATAACATTTGCCATCACTTCCCTACTCACACATCTCCTTTGCACCGCAAAGTTGGACACTGTCACAGAGCTTTTCTCTGTGGCACCATGATGCAGCCAGTGTGATTCCCTGCAGTGTTACTGCAGTGGAGCTGGAAGCTGCTGTAAGCAGGAGTATGGCACACCACTTCCATCAGGTTTTGAAAGGCCAGGGGGACCATTAACATTCAGAGGAGAAACTAATTAAGTAAAATTAAATCTTAATACTCTACAAAGGATAAGGACATTGTTTCTGAGGACATTAGCAAGACATGAGAAAAGCATATCTAAAAGTCAGTGACTTTTAGGATCAGGAGCCAATCATGATGGGCAGCAAAATATTCAGAAAAAACATAAGGTGAACATAAATACAGTCTACATGTTTGAAAAGTACACATGATAGCTGTCTGATTTTCATATGCTTGATGACAACTTCAGTCCTATGCAGCTGTGGCCCCAGCACTTGGTAAAAAAGCAAACCATCTCATTGTTTCGAACAGAACATGAACAGTTTCATGTGACAAGCTCCAAGTATATAAAAAAAATAAAATTCTTAAAACTCCCACATCATACTGCTAGTAAACAGGAATTTCATAGCAAAAGTGAACAAAACAATAGCTTTTGAGGCTGGAGAAATTACCATCATGGTGTTATCTAATCTCTCCCCAGAAGTCAAGAATTATGACTAAACCCTTCCAACATAGATATAGCCTGAAATTCTATGTCAGAAGTATGACCAATTGCATTTGGCAATCCTAAGCCAAGAGAGAGGCTGACTATAATTGGATGAATATTTGAAGTGCTTCATTATTCATGTAGGAAGGCTAGTTAAAAGTGTTTTGTAGTCCCAAGACACTGGAGGGTGTGTGTTATTGGGTAATAACCAATTAGGAATGTTGACAGCACTCTGCCTTTAGGATCACCCTGGCCAACAAAGCACCTGGGTGTATGTTGTTGTGCAAAGGCACACACCCACTGCCTACTGCTCAGTTTATTTAAGCAAGGCTTTCACCAAAGGAAATGGAGGACACCTCAAAGGATGTGCATTTGACAGCTCAGTTACATTCAGAAATACTGCTTCTTCATTGTTCCCTTTCTCTTCCAAAAATGCATATTTTTCAATAGCCCTTCTGAATTACTGATGGTACTGGTTAATGAAAACAAATCCAAATTCTTCTGTTTTACTGCCTATAATCTCCACAGAGCAACATCCTTACTATTTGCAGTAAGGAAACACCAACCGCAAAAGATTAGCTCCTGACTCTGGTAAAACACTCCACCGTGCCATTAAATACACACTGCAAACTCAGAACAGGAGAAATCAATGATTTTCCTTTCATGCTAGTCTAAGGAAAACATATGAATCATTAGTATAGGCATACAAAAGATTTAAAAAGCATTTAAAAACTAATAATTCTGACACTTGCTCACATGAACTAGAAATTCAACACCCATTCAGCTCATGATAGAGCAGTTCAATTCTTTCACTACCTCCCACAAGGGCAGAGTGTACTGATGGTACAAACACCGATTTTTATTTCCTCCTTTATTTTCTATATCATTGTAATGAGAAGAAAAAAGATCTGCAAATTTGTATTCTGATTGGAAGCAAAGCAATTATTCTATGAGATGCCCAACAGCACTTACATACCTACAAAAGAAACATTCAAAACTTTTCCTGAATGATATCCTTGTTTCAAACATGCAAAATTCAATATGTTATAAGGAGGAACATACCAGTTTTTCTGCAGCTCTCATTTTCTGGCTTGTATCATATTTAGCCTGTCCTGTGGCAGTGAGAGCACTGCAGCATTTTTTCTGAAATCCCCCGAACGCCACCTCACCCTCTCCCCCACCATGTATCACCAAGGCGATGATGTTTTGATGAAGTATCATGCACGGGCCCTCGAGATAATGGATTCAATGGGATACACTTAAAAGATCATTTTTCTCTTTTGTATTGACTGCTTGCACTGCTCTAAGACAGGAAGGGCTTTCATTTTTTATGTAAGCTGCAAGACCCCCAGGGCCCTCTAAACTGTTTAAAAGGGATCAATTTTCAGATGGGTAGAAGGGGCCCGGCAGACTGTCACGGTTTGGAACGCCTTCTTCCCCTCGCATCACTGACGAGTTTGGGTGAACCTAAAACCAGCTCCCAGCTGAGCCCCTCCCTGGCATGGCAGCACTTCCTGCTGTTTGGGATTTGTGGTGAGCATTCGAACAGAACCATGATTTATAGTATTCATACAGGGAACAAATTAAGAAAAGAAGTTTTGCAGGAACAAAATAATCACTACGGCTGATGGAGATAAACAGCAATAGAGCTGCTTAGCAGAGCAGTCCTTGGCACTGGTGTAGTGGCAGGAAACCATTACCCCGTGACACGAGTTTAATGCACTGACATTGTTGCAATTACATCCAGGCAACCTAACAAAACAAATTCATTGTATGGCACAAAATATTTCCAATTCAACATTGCAACATTTATTTTTTAATTACAGCACAAAGAACAACTTTTGGGGTGTGGAAGGACATAATCCATCATTTGCTCTGAAGTGACACACTTATGGCAAATGCTGTATATTATAACTTTCTATGCCACAATAAGCAACTACAAGCAATTTCTTAGGCAAGGAATGCGAAGGGTTTGGGTGTGGACCTGGGAGATGCTGCTTATCCCTCCATCTCCTTCTGTGTCAGCGGGAGCCAAAGGCAAGCCACATGTTGCTGCACTGGGACTTCAATCACTCCTCCTGTTTCGTATGTGTGTCACACAGCTTGTGACAGCTCTCTACTTGCAACGTGTCTCATATTAAAAGAGTCTTTACCATTCAAATATGGCCTGTGTGAGAACACACACACAATTTTTAATTAAAAGGAATCGGATTTTAACAGGTCACTTAAAGAACAATTATGTCTACCATTTGATTGACAGGCTTGTCACATTTTACCATGAAAACCCCATTGGGGTCTAGGAGGTAGAATTAATCTTTATCTTTACAAATTGTTGAAATACTGAAGTATGCTCTATTGCATTTAACACTGTATTGCTCAACCATCTCATGAGCAAAACCCTTGCATCTTTGTATTACTCTCCCCTTTTACCCCTCTTAATCCTTTGCAAACAGAAACTTTTTGATTCACAGAAACTGAATTGCCAGTGTTGCTCTCCTTCACCAAGTGCCTGTTCTGCAAACTGCAGCAGTGTGTAGAAACATAAAAGATAGGTCTCCAGTAATTAGCTTGGATAACAGACGCAGTACTGCTGGAAGCAGGATAAACAAGTCCAGGTGGAGAGAAGCACTATATTGCTTTGAGCACCTGAGCTGACCCAAGTGTCCACACACACGGGGCTGCACGGTGGAAGGACTGGGTAGGAAAGTGACCGTGAGCCCATTCCTTTCCTAAAGGCATTCCCCTTCAAAGCAGTCTATGAGTAGCAGCTACAAGCTCAGCTTAAATGCTTTCAAACTGTTGCAAAAGCCCATTGGTTCTCTCAAGCGGGCAGAAAGTGCCTTGAAAGTGCCTAGAAAATTGTCCAGATGCGGTGCAGAGACAACCGTGCTGGAAGAATCCTACAGACTCAACCTGATGTACACATGAGGGCTAGAAACAATTTATTTGATTACTGATTCAAAGACTCAGTGAAAGAAGAGATCAATATCAGTGAGTCTCAGAGAATCATTTCAACTGATGTCACCAAGAGTGAAAGTATCACCTGAGATATCTATAAAATATGCTGGGTGCTCACCTACTCAAAGAAAGCTCACCATCAACAGGATCCAGAAAACCATGCATGTATATGGAGAAAAGGACAAGCAAGCAAGCAATATGCTTTGATTTGGTCAGGTAAAGATCACTTGTGACCTTTGTGAGCTCTGGCCCTTTTCAACAGAGATAAAAGAATCTAGGTGAAAAAGAAATGAAGACAAAGCAGTGAGGGAATTTAGATGACAGAAGTAGGGCTGATGCTCAGAGCAGAACAGGGACAGATAAAAAGATACTGAAAGGCAAGAGTCAAAGAGACAGTGACATCTTGAGAACTGTAGACTAAAGAGAAAGAAAAATTGAGAACAAAAGACAAAAGGAGAAATAAATCTTGCCAGATGATACTTGTCTGGTTATGATATTTAAATAAACGGCAGACTGGTTAAGTTAGAGGAAAAGTTCATATAACAGGAACTGGTGACACTCCTCTGGCCAACACAGCATTTGTATCTTATTTGCATTAAAATGACTGAAGATAACCACTGGGTCCTAAGCAGTTTTCACCATTTCGTATGCAACCTTTGCAAATACATCCCCAAATTGCAAGCACATTTGTATACATGAAACCCAGCCAGGAGGTTGATCATTACCAGAAAGAAGTAAGCCAGAAGTTGGAATCTATATCCTAAAGCTTCAAACACACCCAAGAGGTGGACGGGTGTTGACGGTAAAACTGGAAGCCAAATGTTTGCTTCTGCAATTACGTATGTACTAGATGCCAATTTGCTTAGCAACTACATTGCAATTTATGAAAGACCAATGAAGCACAAACAGTTTATTGTGGGAGCAGAATGAGAATCTTGTGCTGACATACAGAGGTTCCTGAGCGCAAGGAGTAAGTAAAGCAAAAGGCAAAGCAAACCACTGAACCTCACGACTGTGGTTAAACACGGGCCCTACCAGAAATGACCAATAAGCAGAATACTCCAGTGCCACCTCAGTTTCTAATAGGCTTTTGCCCATAGACCCACAGACTCAGCACTTTATCTTCCCAATTATTTTCTCGATCAGGCAGAGTGAGAAATACTGCTCGGGGGCCTTCAGTCTATTTCATGAAGCCAAGCTACTGGCTAGAAACGTGCAGGCATTGTAACAAACTGATTCTCATTTCTATCCACCAAGCTGGCATCAAGTAGCCCTTGCAATGAAAGGATTTCTCAAAACACAGACCTTTAAACTAGTTATTGACAACCTCCCCTCCCCTCTCCCTGATTTACAGGTTGATCCAACCCATACAAACTCACATCCGCCAACTTGCAAATGAATGTATATACTGGTGATATGGATATGGATTTTCTTTCCCCTCAAGAAAAATGATTGTTACTTCTGAGGATTACTAGCCTCAGAAATAAGGAGAGGAAGCCTTTAAGTTTCCAACACTCCTGAATGTAGACATGTATTCCTTTGAACATTTCCATATACACTGTTATAGCCAGGTAGCCACAGAGAAGCATGGTATGAACCCCTGTGATAGTAAGTCTGCAAATCTACTTTCTCTGGGTCTTCTTCCGTGCAAAGAATGCCCTAACAATTTTTTACACATTTGAGTGCAAAAGCATCAAACAAGTACAAACCACTGCTTTTTATCCTCCGAATAAATAATACATAAACCTACTTTTACTGGCATTTAGAGCAGGAAGGCAGACATCAACTCCATGGTCCCTTTCAGTGATGGCTCACCACCAGTTACTGACCACGAGATGTGAGGACCTGCTAATCTGATGGTGATATTTCTTTCACTAGTCACCAGACACGAGCAACAGCAGCAACTTGCTGACCTTGCAAGTCAGACATATTACAGGACTACAATTTGGAAAATACTTACTTCTACTGAGGTGACAGTGATGACTGACCTGTGGTGATCATTAATTGAGGCAAAATTAGGTCAATATATACCCAAAGTTCAATACACATACCTAGAGCTACAATTAATCTTGGTTCAGCCAGGACCAGAAAATACCCCTCTGAGCTCTCTATTGACAGACGTATGTTACAAAAAATGTCTCTTTACAGTATCAGCTATGTAAATTCTCTGAATTTCTGGAAATAGGCATGAGTTATAATATCATTCACAGTTACATTTCTATATTCTTCTCAAGTCTCTATACATGGTTACACCAACCAAAAAAACTGTACTGCCTAACTGTATTGAGTCTGGTCCTCATGAATCAACATTTAATTTTTTACTAATACATGTTACTGATGATACCAACATATAAACCATTTCTATCTCAGTTACTGGCATCTATAATTATTTATGTTTAGAGATAGTAATCTTTTACACTTTCAGTCATCATCCCAAAGCACTTTACAAATTGCTTTTATGTTAACCTTGGTAGGAAGCAGCTGAAGCTCAAAGTTAAATCAGTTATCTTGGGTCACAGAATAGGTCAGCAAGAGTCAATGCATTTCCTTATCCCAAGTCCTCTCTTTCCCTTGCCACAAGACCAGCAGTGATCAAATGATGAAACACAAAAGGTGAATAATACGGTGAGTAAGACAGGATAGGTAATGAAGACTGAAATGAGCCTCTGCCAACTGCTTCTGCCTATTTCCCTCCTGCCAGGAATGTTACAAAATATTAAAAAGCTGCGACCTGGACCATTCATGCCAATCCAGCAGACAGAGCTGGTGTACAGCAGTACTGAAAAAGCGGAAGCTTTCTCTTTAAAACTTGCAACACAGTATTTGTGCTCAAAAAGTGCAAGCCTACTGTAGTCTAGCTACTGCAGTATCATGTTGATTTAAGTATTACCACCTCATCAGACTTTGATGTTGCTACTCTAGAAAGGTCACCAAATACCCTCACAGATAGAGATGTACTTCTCAGGAAGATGAATCCAAATAAAGATGTAGCAACGCTCACTCTCTCGATATTTCCTTAAAAAAATCCCCAAATGTTCATTAAGTTAGAAAATTTTGGATTTATTTCTTCAAGTCATTAGCATAACTTAGAGCAATTTGAGAGGTACTATCCAAGGTGAGTAGGAAAGTTGTGACAGGGCTGCTTTCATGGAGGCATTACAGAAGGAGCCCTATAAAACGTGCAGACCACCCTTACAGCAGCACATCTCCGACAGAGACAGAAGTGTCCAGCACAGTGTTGCAATTTCCAGAAGTTTGAATTAAAGGCCATGTCAGTGTCTTGTTTTGGAACTGGGGACAGTCAAAAGACAACAGAAACTGGAGCTCTGAAACAAGCAAGCAGTGCTAACCTGCCTGATTCATAGCATGTCCTTGAAAGTCTACCTACACAACCCATGACAGATAAGTCTTGCTTGCAAACCATCAAAAAAGGCCAAGGACAGTCTGGGCATTCTCCTAAGTAATTCTGTGCTCTTGATGCAAAAGAAACTCTTCCCAATAAAAAAAAAAATGCCAGTGTCCTAACTAGATCCAAGTGTGTGAAATTTAATTTCCCTGAGGGCTGAGAGTAAAGATTGGGTAAGAAAACTGGGACACGAATGGATTGGTTCATATGAAAACCTGAAATAGCCCTGGGCAGAAATTTGGAAGTATTGTGAAATACTGTATAAGGAGAATCCATCTTCATATGCAGGGAGTAACTCTAGACGCGAGCTGTAGTAACACAAGCAGATACCCCAAAAGGTTCTACAAAGAAATGTATACAATGTTTTAAATGGGAATTAGGATGTGGCAATCCAATGCCATGGTGTTGTGCAAATATTTGCACCAGATGACTTGGACAGAACAAATTAAAAGTTCAGATGCTTTGAACACATGAGATAGACAACACTGCTGATATTGCTGATATCAGAGATATCAAACAGCTGATGCTCATATGATCAAAGTTAAACATCTTCCCATTTAGTTCTGATAGTCAGTTGAGGTTGTCACAGCCTAATACACAACAGCTTCTGGTAGATGCCACACAGACAGCATTAAGGCTGCAAGATGTAGGAATCCCAACTCCAAGCAAAGGGTTCAATCCTACTGCAAGATGATAATGCACTGGAAGGAAAGCAGGCTGCTCAGCTTTAAGTATCAGAATTAACAGGCCACTGGTTCCTCTCCTCATAATCATAAATCCTAACACCTCAACCTGTTCTCATCAGACTCTCTGGTGACGATAGGGAACAATGGGATGGCATGCATGTGCCTCAGCTCTCAGGGGAGAAAGGCTCCTTTAGCAGACCCTCATCTTGGATCTATCTTCCCTGGAATAATTTTTTTTTTTTCTGGGCAGTGGAAAATAAAGTGTTTTTTTAAAAAAAAAACCCCTTCATTTGCAAAAACCAAGAAATAAATAAATAAATAAATTAGTGCACCCAAATCTTTAACAGATAACTCTGTGTTGCCAAATATCAACCTGAAGATCTGGTAACTTAAAGTAAACCAAAGGCTGTCGAGAAGAAGAAGGCGTGACCCAGAACAAACCAGAACAAATTCCTGAATTGTGAGATTCCTCACAGAATACAAACAATTCATTTGGTCTCTTTAGACTGACACAACATATGAACAACCATCAGTCAGTAACTCACAACAGAAGGAACAATCTGTATATGGGTAAATATACCAAGGTCTACAATCTTGGTGGAGAGAGATGCATAAAAGGACACCTGCCCCCTCCTCAGGCATTCAAAGAAAACTGCTATTTATTTCAGCAGACTGACCTTACATTAGGTCTTCCTGGTAGATATATTGATTCAAACTGACTCTTCTTGAAGCCTAACTCTGGCAAATTTTATTATGCAGCTGCATGAGATAATGTCTGAGACATGGTCTCACTGGTGTCTTGGGAGAACCTGAAGCCTGTTGATGAGATAAAGTATTTATATGGGATTTTCCTTGTGAAAACAGTAGGTTCCCCTCGGTCCAGAACGTAACTGGTCTCTTTCAAATGATATGCTATTGGGTTTTTAAATTATTTTGAGGGGGATTTTTAAGCATTACTCCAAGTTCAGAATTTAAAATTCTAGGATTACTCAAAACAAGATAAGCTGCTTGTCTCTTGGATTGCTTCACCGTGTCAGCCCTTGAAAAACCCAGGCTATCTGTGGTTTGGCCAGTCACAAAAGCATTTGAGGGAAGCCCACAATGGTCATTCCATAGCAAAGGGCAGGGACACAGCAGCAGTGGCAAGACACTTTTACAGTCATACCAGGGTTTCTTTGGAGGAATGAATGGATATCTGTCAGTAGGTATTTTGCATATCAAGGCACAAACTGGGTTGAGGGATCTAAGAGAAAAATTACAGAAAGTGAGCCCTGCAAGCTACAAGTCTTTACCTTTGGCAAAGAGTTCCTTTGGTAAAGTTCCTCATTTAAGGAACTCTTTTTTAAAGTAATGTTTCCAATTTCCACTCTACTACCCAGGAAGGAGAAAATAGAGAGGTACAAGATGGGAGCCCAAAGGAGAAAGAAGAGTATACTTGCTCCAAAGCAGAAACTGCTCTATCAGAAAAGGTCTTCACACTAGCAAGTCATAGTGACTCCAAAGCTGCTGTTTTGGATATCACCCCTTTCAATCTCACAAAGAAAGATGACTCTGGTACCTGGCCCACAGATGAAAGGTTCACTTTAGGCTTCTGGCCCCTTAGACTACATGTAATACGAGTCAGAAACCTAATGACTTTCATGTCTCAACCTGTTCAATGCTGGAGCCTGCAACCTATGCCTTGACTCATCCCCGGAGCAGTGCTCTTTCAGGTAAGATAATCAAGACCTTATTTTTCATAGACAATACTTCATCTGACAGTAAGTCTCAGGAGGTTTCAACCAGCCCAAAAATATCTATGAGGACTTGCCTTAGTTTAGGTATCATTCATACATGTGATATTGGCAGAAAAAGAAACATACAAGCATTGCTGACCAAAACTCTGTGTTAACTTTGTATAACAAAGTTAGACTCTAGATACAAACTGACCAGGTCAGGCTCCAAGAAACAAATTGTATTAATGTCCAATTACTGGGTAATTTTTACTTAGCACTCACTATATATAAATATGTGCGTGTGTATATATATATATATATATATATATATACACACACACACACACACACACATATTAATTAAGGCAACAAAAGAATCCCATGCTGCATAAGGCCTACTCAAAAGGCAGAATTTCCAATCTGGAGGGAATCCTGTTATTTCAACTTTCATTTCTATCCTAAAACAGGCCAAGAATTCAAAACATTGATGAAATAAATAGGTGGAACTCAAATATCAGTATAATTTAGGTTTGAAAATATCTATGGACAAAATGCTGACGTCTCCAATTGAAAATGTAATGGTCCCAGGCTGAAAAGTCCTGGAATATGATCCTCTTCTCACGCGGATAGAAATCAAGAATATTCTTCTAGAAATACGTGAAGTAACATTGGTGGAAGACTTCACACAGGTCATAAAAAATACTTAGAATTACGAGCGTTTGATAAAGCCAAGTGCTTTGGAAAGCTTTACACTTTCAAGCTTCAGGGCATAAAACAACATAGGAATTGGGAGGAAAATTTCATGGCTCATCCCCATGGCTGCGATGGTGGAGGCCAGGCAGTCACATTGCCCCACCCCACTCCCGGGGCGATGGGGAGCAAGGCTGCTCAGCCTGAATGGAGGAACATCTATATTCTCTTTGTTTAGCAAATCCTGGGGCTAGTGCATATGACTTGTGAATGGCAGGGTCCAAACTGTCTGCTGGGCTTCCCAAGCCGCTAATAGATTGAGGGAGGAGGCAGCAGCCTGCTCTGCAGTGGGAAATACTGGCTGTCAGAAGCAGCCAGGCAAGCTCTGGCAACATGCTCCTGAGGAAAGTGGAGACAAACTGTCTGCCCAGCACTCTGAATGCAGAAGTCTTGGACCCATGAGCAAAGAAACTCTCTTCAGATGCTTGACTCCTCTCCAGGGTTCAGGAAATTAGAATTTAGATATATTCATTGTGAGGGATACAAGGTGTCACTGAAGAAACATGCTATTCTGCTATCTACTGTTCCTTTTAGTGAAGACAACTCAAAACAACTACTTCTGTTTGGGTCTTTCTTCTCTGTTTTGTTTTGGGTTTTTTTTAAACAAGATTCTTTCAAAAGGCCATAGCCTTCAGACCACAAGTTAATCTTTAGCCAGCTGCTTAATTTTTCTTCAAAACTTGGTATTAAGCATTACTGGGAGGTGTCACTTTGGGGGAAAAAAACACAGACATTCCCATGCAAAGCTCATTCTGCAGAGGACCTGGCGACAGCTTAAGCTCTGCTCAAGGCAGACATTTCCCTGCATCACCAGAGCGCCAATGCCAGTAAAAATGCCAGTTGACTTCTGATAAAATAACAGAAATGGAAGCTGAGTGCTGCCATCTCTTCTAAGAGTGGGCCAAAGTGTGTAAGGACATTTCCATCACCTTCTTTGGAGGTGGTCCCCGTGTCTGGAGAAGAATTACAGTGATAGGAAGCTGTGGTCTGGCTACCATCAGGCTTCAAATCTAGCATGCAATAGATACCATAAACCTCATAGAGTTCAGAGCTGAGCATCCAAATTCATTTGTCCCAAATCTAGCAAGTTTAATCTCTGAACATGATTCCAGCTTGTGTTTGTAGAAACTGGTTAGGAAAAGAAACAAAAGTGCCTTATCTGCAGGCACTTATTTATGGTTCAGCATTTTTAAAAATTTGAGATCACCATCTGATAGTGTGTCATGCAGTAATGCTCTAAGGATTAGACCACAAAGCAAAAAAAAAAAAAAGACTTAAGGAAATTAATGGCCCAAGTTTAAATTTGAGGATTTTTTGGAAGTATTTAAAAAAATTAAAACCCCACTGCAAAAGAAGAAATATTGTTTTTTCCAGAGGAACTAAGGTCACCAAGAAAGAATTCAGAATACACTGAACCAAGAGTTTTCTTGATAACTTCAGAACTAAGCTGAAAAAAAGCAGGTTGATTTATCCCCAGTTATTTGTATTTAGTTAGGGACAAATAATTTCAAAGACAAGTTCAGTCACCATCTGAGTGAGACAATTCAAAGCAAGGGTCAGTCATAAAGCTTCCCATGGAGTGACCTGCACTATTCATTCCTGACTCATTCCCTGACTCCACCCCAGCAGTCAACCTCCCAAACTAACTCCATCCTAGAGTCTTCTCTAGCCTCCACAGTGATTTCATAGAGTCGAGCATAGTGGAAATGCAACAAAACTGAACTTCAAGTCATTGAACACTCACACAAAATATGGACAGCTTTATCCAGATAATTCTACCAAAATTTTCCAAGTCTCAGACTGGGGCCTTGGCCATAAGATTATTTCTCCTGCCCAGCACTAAGAAACAGCATCCATTTCAGAATTATTGAGAAAGCTGGAAAATCTGGAATGAATGAAATAACTTGTGATCAGGACAAAAAGGAAAAAAACCCTCATCTTTGGAAATCAACTGAATTGAGCCAAAATTCAAGGCAACTGTATTTACTGGGGAAAAAAGGAAAGCCTGATCTAATCTCTCACCCAAAACCCAACCACAGTGTCTGGACTCAACGGGGTCAGGTTATTTTCCCATAGTATCACAACCACAACTAGAAATAGTCAAAAGAAGCGACTGTCAAAAGAAGCCACTCATTTCATTAAGTTTCTAATACATCTCTCTGATCAAAGTGACAGTTACACTTCAGTAAAGTCTTTTGATCTTGTTGATGCTCAGCTGAATGGAATCATCACATCTTCAGAGCTGTGCACAATGAGAACATAAATTCTGACTGCTCGCTGCTGAAAAGATTGCTTGCTATTTTTATTCTGGTTGTTTTTTTCTTTAAAAGAAAAGCTGAATTCTCTCTGTCAAAACCAACAGAAGGGTTGTTTAAAGGTATGGCAAGATACACATTCATTTAATGGAGTACATACAAGAGTCTTTACAATGACTTGATGAGTTCCAGAAGTGGACTCAATACTATAGAGCAAAGTTAATTGTGCTGATAGATATATTATGCCAAAAATGCGGAACTGTTTCGAGGTAGATTTCAAGAAATAAAAAAAAAATCTCGCCAAAAACACAAGGGAAGGGAAAAATATGAGGTGTGCATGGAGCAAATGGAGATAGCATTACAGAATGAATGCAACACAAACCAGCTAATGGTTTAGGAAAAATTGGGAAAAATCGCAATTAGTCTTACACTGAAGTCTCTCGGCCAACAGTTCCTGAGCTGTGATGTACAAACCACCCCTGGCCAACAAATCTTTGGTGGTTGACCGCTGTCAACTGCCTGAGCATTGTCTTTCTTGTCCCAGATGTTACATAACACTGAAGATGCTGTTAATGGGTGTCAGACTAAACCAAGTCAGTGCTATCATTGCTACAGAGGCACTTACAGAACTGCACATGGGAAATGAATCAGATCAAAGGGCAGAGAGTAAAAATTTATTTTGCCCCTCTCTCTATACAGAGACACAGAGTAGTCCACATTAAAAAAATCAAAACCTTCTCTTGCTGTTCAAACATTTGCACCAGCCAGGTTGGGAGGTCAACAGTAGAACACACCACAGCCGATATCAATACAATGTTTAAAAAAGTTCACAAAGGAAAAAAGTAATTTTGACTCTTGACTGAAATTCCTGGCAAACGAAGAAACTATGCTCAACTCCCAAATAACCAAACACCCATCCACTGCATGTGGAAATTATTCTGCCACCATTTTACTATTCCAGCAGAGGTGGTGTATGGCCCTTTCGAAGCTTTGGCTCTTTTCAAAGGCTGTTATTTTAAACGTTTTAATACTGGGAACTGCATGGAGCTGGCAATTACAGAATTAGAGTGCAGAGTGGAGAATGTCACTTTGAAATCATTTCGCTCAGTTCATTTCCTTTTTAAGCGCAATAGAAAGCAGATGGAGCAGGGAGGGCCAACATGCCACAGAAGAACTCCCCAGGCCTTGGCCAGCACTCCCTTCCCAGGTCTTACAAAAGGGTCACCAAATCCCCATGGAGTTATTATTCTTTAGGAAAACCACATGCTAGAACTCAGCCAGGATCTTTGGAGCAAGTCGCTTCACTCCTAGGTTTGTATTAAGCACCGAATGTTAGACCTAAATTGCTAACAAGGTCAACAGGGACACGAAGTTCACACTACAAGAGTAGTGCAGGGAAGCCAGAGAGAGGCCAGTGGAGCACAGCAGGAAGATTAAGTGCTTTGCAAAAGAGAAGCCTTGATAGAGAGAAAGAGGCCTCCAAAGAGTTGTCCAATATGAAGGAAAGGCTGTTACCAAAAGAAAGCTTTGCCATATACAGCAAGAGTTGGACAAGGAATTGTAATCTTGACTTGCAGCAGATACACTGAGGTCAGGAGAACAAAAATAAATGAAGTGCAAGGCGAGTGAAGCATTGCAGCCTCAGTTTATAGTTGACGGTGCATCACTGGAGGTGTTAGGGAAGAGTTACAGGAATTTCTCCTAGGGAACATCTAGTTAAGTGTGATCTGGCCTCAGAGCAAGGGGATGACTTCCAGGGGTGCTCTCCTGCACAGCATCTCTTGGATAATTTAATAAATTCTGTTACAGCTGATTTCTTGTGTTTATTATACAGACAAAGAGGGATTCCCCAGAGGAGGGTAATGTACAATAAGAGAAACAGATTCAACTGTTGGAGTTGCAGTAGGATCTAACAGAGACACTGGAATTTAGGAAGTCCAAATCCATTCCCTGTTAGTGTAACAGGACAGATATTCTTCTCTCAGTGTCAGTAATGCAGAGAGCCCAAGTCTCAATGGCCAGGGTTACTTGCACCAAAGAGCAACCAGAGTGAGCCTCAACCTCTGAATCACCGCATACGCAGCTCCAGTTTGACCCATGCATCAAGCTCAACTCCTATTTGCTCCACATCACCGCCAAGCACATTAAAGTTGGGCCATGCTCTAAGCTTTCTGGTATCCATTGTCCAACATGCAAGCAGCAGCACCGTCACCACTATTCTCACTTGTTTCACCTCTGCTGAGCAAGTTGCTCGTGCTTATCCTTACAGATCTTGCTGCTATTCCCCACCTAACAAAAGATCTCCTCTTAAAAACAGTCCATTTGGTCAAGGCGTTGTGTCAGATGGACAGACTTATTCGGATAGACCTTCAAGGCATAGACAAGACTGATACCAAAGATAAGGGCAGCTATATCAGATTGATGGAACCAACATGGGACACAGCGTCCCATCTGCTTTTTGTGTCAGTCTCTTCATGCTCACTGGAGGTGAGGTCTAGAGACCATTCTCCCCTGGAACAGCTTATTCTTTGTAACTAGGATCTCCCTCAATGGAGGCAACACTTCTCTATACATCAGACCAACTTCAGGGTTTCCTGCAGTTCCCCTTCTAGAAACCTGTAGTGAAAGATAAAATCTCTGCAATTGCCTTAGAGAGTTTTACCACTCAAAGTTCTCACCACTTGCTGACAACCAGCTCAAGGCTCGCTATTACCAGTCATGGGCATGACTGTGATAGAGGTCTGTGCGATTTGCCAGCTGGTCTGCTCATGCAATATGTCCACTGAAAATACCAGAAGGCTGATATAAGTGCTTTCCCAATGTGCTCCCTCCAGATATCCAAACAAACTAATGAAACTCCTCAGTATCTTCCAGAAATACCTCAAGCAAAGAGATCTCCACTTCCCATTTCTGAGCCCTAAACAGAAGGCTCAGAGACAACCAGACACCTGCAAAAGAGCAGCTATTTGAAACACTGCTCTGTGCCATGGGAGCTAGGGTTCTCTTCCCATCTCAGATATTGGCAGCATAACACTTTTCGGCACGTGGGCAAACTCTACTTACAATCTCCTACAGAGATTCGGGCACTGTATCAATACAAGGATGGGTCTGGTTGCCTGTGAGCTCTCAGCAGAGCATGTGTTCAGCTAGTTGACCTCACCATGACAAATCTGGGGCGACAGGCTGGACAGGTCATTGCGGCCTCTTGCATAACCCGTTCCAGGCCACCAGTAAGCCACCCATAAGCCAGGTCACCAATAAATCATTCTGGCAGTGTCTGTCTTTCTCTCCTCTCCCCACACACCCCTCAGAGGCAGTGTCTCTTTCCAGCACCACTGCCAGTCACACAGCATGTACAGAGGTTTCTTTCCACTTCTGTTGCAGCCACCAAGAGCTTCAGTCCCTCTCCAGACCAGGCAGGTAGCCCCAAGACCAGCAAGTATACTTGTGTGTCTCTG
This sequence comes from Lophotriccus pileatus, assembly GCA_035583135.1. Classification (NCBI taxonomy): domain Eukaryota; kingdom Metazoa; phylum Chordata; class Aves; order Passeriformes; family Tyrannidae; genus Lophotriccus; species Lophotriccus pileatus. The sequence goes on from JAWWES010000168.1 coordinate 52,436,885, forward strand.
GATCCCTAAATCAACACCATGGCTGTTGCTCCCTCACTTCTTTTCTGCCTACTTATCTCCTTCTTTGAAGTATATCTCCATATTCTCCCTCTCTTTTTTTTTAACCATCACTATAAACAACTATGCAGAAACTCTGGCCATGGTGTCAGAAAGCTTCCAGGGTGGACCTGGATGGGAATAGCTGGCAGAGGGACAGAGTGGAAGTTGTCCCTCAGCAAGCTGGTGCTGCAAGGATGTGAACCAGGAGACCAGACTGCTGGACAGGGAGTTGATACATTAGGCTAATAGTATCTCGGTCAAATAAACTTCCTCTCTGCCTGTCATGCTAGCTTATTCCCACCTCTCCTGCCTGTCCAAGGGATGGAGTTCATGGGAGAAAATGTACTCTCTCAAACATCGCTTTAAGGAGCCACTGAGAATACTCTGTGTTGGGTGCAAGAAGTCAAAGTAGGCACTTCCTTCTTCATTGTGCCTCAGAAGAGGTTCCAGGAGACAATCCTGCTCTTGCATTTTGTTTTAAAGGAATCAGTTGATTCAAAAGGGAGTTTAAAAGCAATCTGGCAAAAGGACATACGACGTAAGCAGTCAGTGTAGTTTCACCCTCTCTCTATTGCCTCATCAAAAGTAACATGACCTTCTTGATGAGGAATAATGGTGAAAAGGGTTAAAAAGAGGCAGGAAGGTATTTGAACTCTAGGAGAAATATTAACAATCTTTATTCCAACACATTGTTATGCATTAAGAGGCACAGACATTAATTGCATGGGGTTTTTTCACTGAGTTATTTAAACATGAACAGAGTGCTTGGCAAATTAACATACAGAACAATACTGCTCTGGTAACTCAAATGATAATGGGACCTAATAGGATTTCCCTATCCCTAATTCTGCTGAATCCAAGTACGGCTGGTTTGAAAATTGTAAATGTGCAGTAGGTGGCTTCCAAGATAATAAAAAACATGCCTATTCTCTGTAAAACAAGCTTTGGGGATGTGACAACACATGAAAAATTCCTTCAGCTGTGCCTCTGCTCAGCACGGTTTGGGTGAGCTGAGGCTGCCCTAGCGGCAGATTTGTCATATCTTGCTTCATTTCCATATGCATTCTGCTCCTGTGGCTTTCTTGGCAGCTCCCTCTCAGCTGGTACTGCACTCCACTGCATCCACACATACACAGAGTGAATTCCTGGACTGATGAACTTGAAGAGAACAGGCATCACTGTCAGGAGGCACTGGAAGAAATGTCCCTGCCCGGGGCAGCTCCTGGGCTTGATCTCAGCAGGCCGTACAGTGTTTGAGGCAGGCATGCAGGGAGGACAGAGAGGAAGAGGCAAGTGAAAAGTAAGGAAGAAGTAAGGAAAAAGCTCAGCCAGCAGAGACACAGCTCAGTTAAGTCTCCTGAAAATTCCTCAGAAAATTAGAAAAACATCAAGATTCACAGTACCAAAAGAACACACATGCTGGCAGGGACACGCACATGTGAAGGGCATGATACACAGGTGTACCCATGCAGAGGGCTCCAATGTGTGAATGCACTTGTCTGAACAGCAATAACTTCCTTGTTCCATTTTAATGCCACATCGAAATCAAAGCAGGTGATGGAATACATGGGTCTGTGTGTGGGAACCAGCATAACAGAATGAATCTGCACAGGCTCACTGCAACTCCTCACATCCAAAGAAGGTATTAGATTGGACAGAGATAGATGCAAGTTTAGAAATACAACAGACAGAAGCACTGAACAGTTTTCAGCAAAATCCACTCATGTAAAATGCCAGCATCCTGGACTAAATACCTTTGTTAGAAGTGATTGAATCCCTAATAGCTGTGGCAAAATTACTTCACTTGCGATCGTTACTGGTGAATAAGCAAAATTATCTTGCTATTGTTGCTATTTATAGCAGCACCCATAACACTAGCTGTTTTCCAAACAGATTTCTCTCCAGTGAGCCTGTGACAGCTGTTATGTGCATATGGACATAAAGTTATTGTCTTCTGTAGTACAAGTTACTCACTCGGCTCAAAGTTCACTTAGACTCATTCAGGCTTCAAAGCACCATGGTGGGTGAAACTGGAGTTAAACAACCCAAAGACTGTAACTGCATAAGGGATAGAAGAGCAATTCCCTCATTGCAAGCACCGTTTATCCTCTAAACAATACGATTTTTGATGTTGAAAAGCATGTTTGATTTTAAATTCATACTTAAATTCATAAGAAAACTCTGTGGTACCCTATGTTTGAACTAACAATTTTGTTTTCTTTTATCACTGTTACAATTTTTATTGACAATAAAATCATCAAATACTTCTGGGAATAAAAAGTAATAAGTCAAAGCTTAGAGACTTAGAGAATAATATTTCAGGAATTTTGCCTCAAATAACCAGGTCTTTTATTTTTGTTGGTGCACTTGTATGCATGAGAAAAAACACTGGTGTTCTGTCAAATAAAAAGAAACATCTTTCTCATTAGGACTGTGTTTATCACGCTTTCAGATGTTCTACAAACCAATGCCCCTATTTGTCATTGTAATTCAATATAATAAAAGCTGTCAAAACTGCTCACTTTGCTCACTAGAGACAAATTTGCTGAAGTTTTGCAGCATGAGCCAAATAACACAGCACCAGATCCTCCAGCTTTTATTTCACTCTGCTCTAGGCAGTATTCATACTGATTTCTGTGTAATTTTTGCAAAAGTAAGGGCTGAAAGTTTCAGTTCTGAAAATGAGACTTTTTTAGAAATAAACAGTCACAGAAATCCTATTTACAAAGCATGTTGAGTGACTGGAATATAACTGCCCGTGAGTTCTATCTCTGAAATACCAAGCTTATTTCCTTCAGATTATTGCAAAATACAGACTAAGTACATCCTTGATGAAACTCCCTCGAGGTCCATGAGGTCACCCCCAGGATTAAACACTGCCTGACCTTTTGCATACAGAGCTCAGAAGCACTGTATTTTGACGCCTACTATGCCTTCAGAGATGTTAGTCTGTTCCTCTAAAAACAAAGATTATAGATCTCAGCCCTCATGGGAAGAGCTTTGATGAAGCAACTCTCTGTTACTACCTTGTCCAGAGACTCTCCAGGACCACACTCTGTCCTTCTGGCAATAGACAAAATAGATAGAACTATCACTCAAGGGCAGCCTTGAGTAGTGGCTACATTTTCCATGGTTCAAAAAAGATGTTTTGTTGCATTAAATAAAGAAAACACATCGAGAGCTTTGTGTTGGGAATTGGTAGAGTGGCAGGCCATGTGGAAAGCAGCTGGGACAGTGGTTAGGACGAAGGATTAGAGTCAGCTGCTCTTTTTAGTCTTCCCCATGCTACTGACTTGTCCTGAGATTTAGAGAAGACTTTTATGGTAAAGTCTATAAATTAGAGTCCTTCTGAATTGACTTTCTGCATCTGTGCAGACTGTAGCAGTTTATCATGTGAAAACACTTTTACAGGCTCAGATAAAAGCTGCTAACTATTAACAGCTGTAGTGACCAGCAAATGCCTTTTTACCTCTTTTTGAACATGTGCCCATAGACTGTTTGATGAAGATGTGTTCTACACCTGTAAAGAAACAGATTTCTGTGTAGACAGTGGGACCTGGTAAGACCAGAAAACATGAAAACCAAAATTATATCTACTGATGACTGCAGCTTCTCTGATTGAATCCCTTATTGCAGCTGCGTGGACAGAACCCCCTCTGAGTTTTTACTCTGGCCATTATTCCTAATTTGGCATCCAGAAGTCAGCCTTGGCTTCCAATATGGGGGGAAGGCGGGGGGGGGGAGAAATGAGATCGTTTTAGACTAACACACAGTAGCCTCCGTTAAACATTCATGGTATTGTGCATGTGATAAAGGGTTGAATAAAATAGTGGCAAAAGTCCGTTATCTTCCAAGGCTCAGGAAAATAAACCACAAAGACAATCCAACAAAGTCCTCTTTGTTCCTGAGTAGAATCAACAAAATGAAAGGAATCCGGTAGAAGAGAGAAGGCAAGAAAGAGGTCTGCTGCAGGGAGCAAGTACAGACAGAATCACTCTTTGCCGGTTCCTCTGACAGAGCAAGTGCATGATTATCACATGAGCCTCACAAAGACTGGAATTAAAGGGGCTGACTCGGCTGTCACATCGCTTAAGCTGCACTGAGGTCAAAGGAGTTCGGACTAACCGAGGTCAACCAGACACAGCCAGGGAAGTAGGGGTCTCTTTTTCTAAGCAACAATTGCTCAGGTCGATAAAAATAGATACCTAGAGCCCATAATGGCTTATACACAAGTGTATAATCTGGTGTCCCTCTACACTGGAACCCCACAAAGTATATAATCAATAGCACTCTGAAAAGAACACAACCTCAGTGAAGGCTGTCAGGTGGTCACTAGAAACAAATGTAAGGGGCAAAACACATAAGAGAAGTCACCATTTCTGCTACCTACTAAAAGACAAAGGGAAAAAATATTAAGCCTGACACACTGGCACACAAGTACGATAAAATGCGAATGCAAACAGGTGTCAATGGCATGGCCGTAGGGGAGCCTGCTATTTGCAGGTCTCCACATGTCTTCTGCATATTGTTTCATGAATCATGTCCCCAGCAGAGACTTCTTACAGATTTTCAGTGATGCCAGGGCTACAGATAAATGTCTCTGTACCAAAAATAGTACCTATTCTCTCCCATGCCCTCTGTCCCCTTTCAGCGTCCACTTCACATGATTCAGCTCCAAGAGTGGGGCACTGACCTCGTCTCACCAGGAATATCAAACATCTCCACAGCTTTGATGAACCTTTTCATGAGAATGGAAAAAGGAGAAACATACACATCAAATGTATAGTCATGTGCTGGATGGGTCTGGATACAACCTGAGATTCGTGTTTAAAAGCAAAACCGACTTACATCTGCCTTGGTATGCAAGCACAGAAAAACACCTTTTGTTTCTGTGTGGTTTTGTGTTTGTTTTTTTTTCTGGAGTCTCCAGTAACATTTGGACTGGGTCCACAGAAAAATCCACTAATTTTGTCATAGACATAGAACTATATCATGTTTTCCATTATCATCACTTCTGCATATTAACCATGCTTAGGATACTAGTGGGCTTGTTGCTCCACAATATGGATTAAATAAGTGTCTCTGCCCCACACACTCATATTCACCTTTGAATCCTGATTTGTGAATCAGGATTTTCCATCTTGATGTTATTTGTGGCAACATACCAAATTTTTAAAATACTTTCTACAAATAAAGTCTATGTCCCCTTCATTCCTCAAGTCATAACACTGGGGCTTTCTGGTAAACAAACTACATCTACTGTGACACCAATATTGTGAACAGAGTCAGTTTTTCAAACATTGCTCTGTCACACCTATTTGTGGACAGGAAACTTGCTAAAACAAATCCTGAGAGCAAGACAGAGAGGGCAGACTGCATGACTTGCAGGGGATCATAACAGATGTGCTCAACCTGATGGTGCAGGATGAACCTGAGAAAACAAGTCCTTGGGTAAGCTCAGTTCTCCTTTACAACCTGACTGTTAATGACTATGTGTTTACCTGTCCTTGAGGAAAGAGCCTCTATTGTGGCTTATCAAACCCAGAGGGATTCCCAGTATCCTCAGGGAGGTCTGGGTCAGAAGTTAAACTGATAACTCCAAACGCACTATCTGTGCTTTATCATTCAACAAACTTTAGACTGGAAATACTGTTCAGTGTCCAGTGTTGTAATAGCAGAGAACTGCAGGTCTTTTTTCATTTCTGTTCTTTTATTCTGTTCTTTTAACTGTTCTACTGCACACTTTCTGCTCTGTTGCAAGGCTTGAGGTAGTGTTGATGCCGTACCCCATAGGTCAGAATCACCTTACAGAAGGATATATCAATGCCTGTTGTTAAGGAGAGGGTGTATGTGTTTAGGTAGGAGAACAACTGTCTCCACTGATGCTGCCTTACAGGATCCTCGAGGAAGCCACACAGAGTGAACCACCAAAGCCAGCACCTTCAGTGCTAGTGAAGGGAATGGGTAAATCCTTGGACCATGGAATTTGGACTTTCTGACACAGCTGGCACACCAACTGAGAAGAGGATGAGAAGCAGGCACTCCAATCTTGTGCATCCTGGGCAAGGTGAGGGGCTTGTGCTCAAGGACCTGGAAGTGTTCACTCCTGACCTGCTGGACACTGAGAAGGCTCTGATTCACCAAACAGTAGGACTCTCTTGAGCATTCTCCAGTGAAAATGTTCTGGTTTTGTCTATAAGGAAGTTTATTCTTGTATCTCCAAAGTGATGGGAAGTAATGCCAATTTCTCTTTCTGTGTTGTCATCAACTCCTCAACTCAGCATGTCTTGCTGGTAACTTATCCATCCATTGCAATTAACCAGCCTTGGTCTTTCACACCACGTTAAAGAAAATAACCAACAGAGTACTGAAACCAGGCTTGGCTTGACTGCAGATTTCAATTGAGTTCAGCAGTAAAAGGAAACCCTAGTAGTATTACTTCCCCACAGCTAGCCTTGCTCAGTGCTTAGTGTTAAGATAAATTATGTTCTTCAGTGTGTAGGATGAAATAAGAGTGGCTGTCACAGCAGGATGAATTTGTCGAACATTACTTACATCAGGCAGCAAACCTTTGTTCCCATAGAAGGAAAAATTTTGAAAATAGATAACCAAGCTGATATTGGAGATGTATCACATGGGGCTGTAATTCATGATCTGTGTAGACTCACTTAGAGCAAAGTATACCATTTTCTCTAGCAGCCCTTAAAAGGGACTTTGACTAAACTATTCTTTTTTTCTGAATCATGTACAAACAAATTCAATTCTACAACTACATTTCCAGTCATCTCTGTTCATTGTTCTTCTATTGCAAGTATTCCTTGGCATGGTTTAAAAACTACTGAAGTATTTAATAGCAGTTTAAAAGTAACAGCTATTACTACTTAGACTAGATATAAATAGAAGACAACTAAATGGGTCATTACCTTTACATGTAAAGTGTTTATGGAAAAGGATTTGAGACAAATGAAATTATAAATCCAACCATGCCATTTTTCTCCATGTTTTAAATGAGAAAGCAGAATGCATTTGCAAAGTTAAATACAGGATAAGACTATTCTGAGTCTAATAAAAATATGAAGGTACTGTTAGAGAGAATTTTCCAGTTGCTTAGCCCTTGGAGAGCCATTTCTAGAACTGCTTAGGTAGGGATTCTTGGCTCTAAAATCCCAAGTATGATCAACATTTTGCTTTACTTCTTAGTCACTAAAGGATACTAGTTGTGAACAAGAATGTATTTTCCATTCAGATGGAGAAATGAGCAGGAAAGGTATAAGATGGAGCATCTCTTTTCCCTTGAGATCTATCCAGGATCTTAAAAAATCAACAGAAATCTTTCTGTAGAGTTCACCACACTCTGGATCACATCCTTACAAAGCTCACTTTGTGGTCAAGTCCATTCCTTCTTCCCTGCTCTGTTGCTTAATTTGCTTTCTGCTGTTAAGATCATTTTGCAAATATTAATAAATCTGTATAATCTTTGGCCTTTAGCTGAGTCTTTTTTCTATGGCACCCTGTTGCACTGCATGCATGACTGCACGGATGAGGGTTGCTCTGGAAATTACTCATAAAAATTAATTGTCTGGTAATACCACAATTGTCAATATGTGTAGATTGCAGCATTCCCCCTGTGGACTATTGTAGAAAATCATAAAACTTCATTTCCAGGAAAGTTTCAAAACTTTTATTTTCTAGGGAACATTAATTATCAGAGGCCAGATGACCTGTCCCATTTCTCCATTCACTTCCTCTTTTTTTTCCCCTCATCCGACATGGTAATTTGAAGGCAACTGGCAACAGATCACATGTCAGGCTCCTGGTTTTATGCCCTGGTTCCACATCAATGTCAGATGAAGTGTTTAAAAGCAGCCAGACTCATAAGTCAAATCCCCAAACCAATGTTTGTATGTGACCATTCCCCTATTGTTAATCTTTTGTACCAACATCTGATTTACAAGTCTGACACTTATGCAGACATATGCTTTGGCATTCTGCAGGCTTCCTGAGACTCGTGCCCTCCAGCACTGCTTGTTGACCATTCCTTCAAACACAGGACATTGATGGATCATAACAGTGGACAAACCACTCTGGACCTACAAGATCGTGAAAACTCTGGTCATGCCTCCATTGGAGTTTACAGCAACACATTTTTTCACTGAGAAATTATATTCTCTTGAGACCAGACCTTTTGCAGGTACTTACAATTCCTTATGAACCTTTTACGTGGGAAAGATTCTCATGCCTAGTGCTCCAAGATAATCATCCTATGATCAAGGCACTGACTGGTGGCAGAGGAATCTAGATTTCAAGTTTCTGTTCTGCAGGATGTCTGAGTATCAGACATGCTTTCTAACAACCAAAATATCAAGTTATTCTGAAGAACTTCCTCTCTATCTCCCATTGGACCTCTTTCACTTTGTATAAATAATTAAACATTAGTTGGAACAAGGGCTTGAACTTGGACTGCCCATTGGACTTTTGTATTCGTCTTTCCTCTGGCCAGCGAATAGCTAACCATTTGTAAGCATTTAGGAAATTGCAGAGCAATAGAGGTGGGTGAGGTGGTCCCAAAAACTCAATAAAAAGACAAAGAAAGACTTGTGGTAAAGTCATTTAGTATAGTGTGAAAAACACCTGTTTTTCAGTCCTTGACCAGAATGAGGAAGAACAAGGACTACTAGCTGTTCTAGGCGAGGTTTTGCCAAAGCATCTCCAAAGGTTACAGTTCCACCAAATTTTGAAAAGAAATAGTATTTAAAAGTCATACTTCTTTTCTTTCTGAAGTGAAAAAAAATCTTGTAGCCAAATGATCCTCTAACAAACCTCTTGCATTCAGGATGAAACTGTTAAGCATCTTCAGCATCATGATAGCTCGATTCTTAAAGTTTCTGGAACCCCTGCCCTGGACATGCAGAAGGATCTCACTGTTCCAGTTCCAAGAGGAGCGATTTCTTCTCCTGGCACTCTTCTCAGCTTTGCTGGCATTTTTTAAATGAAGGTTTAAGTCTATTATTTACAAGTCTATTATTTAAGGCTATTATTTTCACAGGACAAGTATGACATTTAGTCATATTTAGTCATACAGAAAGCTAAATAAAAGCATCAGGGAAAATTCAGTGATTAGTGTAACATTACCATAACAGACCATATAAAACGCAAGATAAGAACTGGAGAGGTTGAGTCTTAATCCTCTCACCTAGCCTCTAGATAACATTCCATAATAACTTTAATGGTTACATTTGGTGGTCAAAAATATTTATTTTCAAGCAGCTCTTTGATGAGGAACTTTGATTAAGCTCTTTGATTAGGAACTAAAATCCATGTTTTAGTCAGATTCACCTCTCTATAAGCATTTGACATCAACAAGTTGGTATTTCTGTAGACCATGCAAGGTTCTGTTTTTTCTTTAATGTCATATAATCATTCTCATAAGCACTTTCATAAATTCAGTTAAGAGTTAACCAACTAAAATATACAAATATGCGGGAGGTTTTATGAAGAACTACAACTTCAAAAGGAGTTGGTTTAGGAGTCATGACCTTATTTTTTGCAATAACTTATGCATCATGAACTTACGTAATTGGCAGCAGATAACATATCACACTCTCGGTTTTATGTCCTTGGTTTGACAACAGTGTCAATTGAAGTATTTGCTAACTGCAGAACAAATGGAGCCTCATAGCTGAAAATGTTTTCATTCCAAAACTGCTGTTTGTACCAAAACATTCTCCCTTTATTGTTCTTTTTTAACATTATTGAATTCAGTATCAGAAATGGATTGGGGCATACAGATAATTTTGTACATCCAAAAGTATCTCTGAATACTATTTGTCCTAGAAAAATGAAAATATCTGAGAAAGTATATATTTTTCTAATTAAAATATCATCAGAAAGCACAAAAACACACATATGAAATGGTCTTGGAGCTCTAAGTCTTTGTTATCTTTAGAGCAGGAGTCAGTTTTAAGATAAATTATTGGGAAATGAGTGACCTGGATTGTAAAACACTTTAGTTTAGTAGGGCAGGTTTAAGTCTACTTTTTCCTTTTCCCAGAGACTGCATTAAACAGCAGACAAGAGGCAAGGCCAGACTGCTCCTCTATGTTGAAACTGAACACTTGTACCATCCACTTAAAAGGCCAGTTCTCTTGGGACACTGGAATCTTCATAGGCTGCAGCAGAAAATGCATAAAGCAGCAAATTATTATACAGAAGGGAGGGATTTAAAAGAAATCTTAGTGACTTAAAGTCTTAATATCTGTTTAAGTTCAATGGCAGAGAAGCCCAAATTTAATGAGTCTCTTTTTGAGTGATCTGAGCCTTAGGAGTGGGATTTGTTTGTGTTTTGGCTCCGAAATGTGTATTTTGTGGGGTGCAGTTCTCTTTCCAGACCTTTCATTCTCTACATGGAGTATATTGATACCTACAATATTGAATATAATTCACAACAGTGTACAAGATATAGAAAGAGAATGGTGGCAATTCTGTTAATTTGAAGTTTTCTGCTTGACCAAGTAAGAAATGAATATTGGGAAACAATTATAAGCCATCAGTTTAGTAAAGCATTTGCTATTATTTCTCATCTGAATCTGAATGTAAACTGAAAGACAATGTGTTTTGAAATCTGGCTCATAGTAGATTATCACCTGTGTTGTACATTACTTGGTAGACTTTTTTTTGTGTCAACTTTGTTAAAAACTTTTGGTATCTGGGAGAGTAAATTGCCATCAATTAAACTCCATGATGTAGCTAAACTAGGAGAATTTATAAATAACAGACAAGGAAAAGAAAAAAATTATAATGAATAGCAGGAGGAAGGACAGAAAATTTAAAAACTGGAAGAAATGAAATCAATATGCATAAGAAAAAGGGCCACCCATTATAGAATCATATAGTTGCGTAGGTTGGAAAAGGACTCCAAGATCATTGAGTCCAACTGCTAAACGCTGTTCCCAGGTGCCAAATCTATATGTCTCATAAATACTCCCAGGGATGGTGGTTTCACCACTTCCCTGGGTAGCCTCTTACAACACTTGACTGAAGCATGACCTGTCTTTCATAAACCCATGCTGGTTGGGCCTGGTCCCCTGGCTGTCTGCACATGCCTAGTGATGGCACTCCAGATGTTCTGCTCCGTAACTTTTCACAACATTCCACATTCATCAGGTGGAAGAAATGGAAGGAGTTGCAATTCTGACAGCATGCTTGACAAGTATAGCATGAGGGACTGCACTGTCACACAGCAAGAAAACAAAGCCCTTTGGAGCTGTCTTTGCAAAGGTCTATGTAAACTCCAGTGTAGATATGGTGGTGAACTTCAGAATCATAGAGGAAATTTGGCTTGAAGGGTTGTCATAAACTGACCAAATCCAATTCTGTTTCTCTATGCAGGAACAATAATATCTTTCTTCTCAGCAAATTATTTTTTGTTTAGCCTTTTCTTAGAAACCTCTCATCATGGATGTTATTCAACTTCCATAGTGCTTCATTGCCCTTATCATTACAAACATTTTCCTGATGTCTGACTCAAATCTCTCTTGTTGATATACAACACTGCATTCAGCTCTGGACAACACACGTTCAGAAAGATCTGGATTTTATCTGCACCAGCATTTAAGTTCATCCTTACTCATTACACTCTGGTTCACACAACAAAACAAACTCATACTCACAGACTTTTAGACAAAACTACATCAGAAAATGCATTCCAGAAGTGCATACAATGATCTCCAACCAGTACATACATCAGTTTGAGGGACCAGCCAGAACTATCCCAAAACCTTAAAGAATTCATGATTCTGGATATTAAGTCCTCAGCACCAACAATTTTGCTCTATAGGTCCTGTTTTGCTTTTACCCCACACTCTTCTATCTACTTACTAAAGATATAGCTGCTGGCAAACATTCACTGAAGAACAGCAAAGCTGTGGTGGGATAGAGAAACTGATTCATTAGGAAAGAGGAGGCCAGATACAGAAAGGTGGCAAAAGCAGTTTTGTAGCCATCACTTGTCCTGGCCCCTGTCACATAGAATAATTATGGTCATGCAGCATTGCAGCCCTTTCCCTCGGAGTGACCTACACCCTGGGCTGGTCAGCTTGAGGACGCAAAGATTGTAAGACCCAACAACTATATTGGCTTTAAGAATGTCAGATTTTAATTTGGTATCTCAGAACATAATCAAGGATAAGATGTAATTAAGATAAGAAAAAAAATAAATACTTAATTTCAGAAGACAATGTACTGGCATGACATCTTTTAAACAATGGAACAGTCTCCCAGACTCTTCCCAGTAATGGATCCTGTTGTTTGGTGCTTTTATAGCCAGATTGGCAAATTCTAGAAAACAGCCTGAAGGATATAATCTTGCTTTGGCAAGAGATTGGTCTGGATGATCATTTCCATCTAAGCTTCCTCTCAGTTCAGGCTAAAATTTTGGAAGCAGGATCTCTTTCTTACTTTGTATTTGCAATATGAAACCATATTTCAGCTGGAGCTCCTAGGGATAACACTTAGCCACAGCAAATTCCAGTTAGAGCTCTTGGGATACAACACAAACCTCCTTAGAAATGACCAGACTGCTTCCAACACTTTGGGGAACCCTCAGGACAAGCCTTTGATACTCACAAAAACGGGTGCATGTCTGTGAATGTGTGAGAAGTCAGAGCCAGTCCTCCCTTTAGGTTACCCAAGATGGCAAGAAGCAACCCAGCACTGGCAGAAACATTGTGCAGCACCGTGAACAGGTGACTCTGCCTGAGCTACTATTTCCTGCTAAATGGGGGAATGCTGACACAGTGACACAGCTTCTGGATTCAAGCTGACTTGTACCTTTTCAGTCTTCTCTGCACTCAGTGGAAGATTTCACCTGCTCTCATAGGTATGCCTTCAGTTAATCTTTATATTAGTAAGAAAAAAAGTCCTAAAATAACAAAACAACTTCTCCCCTTTGACTCCTTCCATTTGCCCTGTTTCTTTAATGCCTGTCAGCAGACTGTCAGTACACTGAATCATGAATCAGTATTATTTAATGTCTAATACAGAACCAAGCAATCAAGCATCTTGATCCAACAAAAGCAACAGAAATCAAGGGACCTGCACTGCACTTGAGCAGTTGAGAGCGTTGCTGGTTCTTTGGGGCCAGCTGGTCCTGGTAAAATTTCTGCAATGTTGAACCTTCTTCTCTAAAATTTTTTTTCTTAAAAAATATCCCAGTTTAGCCACCCATAAATGGGTCATCTAAGCCTTACCAGTAATTTTGAAAAATTGCAGCCACATTCTTGAATGGAGAGGCCACATTTTTATTTCAGCAATATGGATATAAATTAGAGTGCCTCCTTCTCTCTTTCTTAAAATAAAGAACAGTGCCTTTTACTAGGCTATATGCTGTACCCCTTCAACACAAATACATGCACACTAAGCCCAAGACCACCAATAGCAAATGCAAAATTATTTATTGCCATTTGAAAGATAAATACACACAACAGAGCAAATAGAAAAAAAAATCAAGACAAGTTTTAAAATTAAGATTACAGAGCAGAAATAACAGGAGAAGAACTTAAACATGTTGCTGTCCCAAGCGGATGTGAATTTCAATGGAAAATAACTACCAAATGTTTCCAAAGCCAACCACAAAAAATGAAATAAGACTTAACTTAAATGTAATTTATTCTGACGATTTTGTTATTATAGAGTCACATATGCATGTAGTATTCATGGTTATTTCTCAAAAATTAAACTCTTCTGGGCTCAAATTTGTGTAACACCAAAAAAGGATTTTAAAAAGAGAAATCCCTCTATTCTGTGAAACAGTTTCTGGGAACTTTCCTGGAAATCCCAGCAAGACAAGCCAAAGAAAATTATCTATGGGGAATTGTGATTGTTGCAGCAAATGTGTGCTTATACTCTGATTCATTTAATTAAGCCCTTCAAGTGAATAATGGGATACAAAACAAGGGGCACACTGAAGATGAGTAATCAATCTGTAACAAGATCTCTCCAGTTATTAACTGTACGTTACACAAATGTAAATCCAAATCAGCAAAAAAAGCCCTACCACACTTACATATTATGATTTTTCAATATAAACTTTAAAGCAGCATTTGTCAATGCTGTTAATTTTAAGTTATATGGCTAGTGACAACACTGTATACCACCCAAGATTTCAGCATGCTGGGAAAATTTTATTTCTCTTTTGAAGTTACATTTCAAAAAACCCAATCATTTTTGAAGGGTATTAATGAGTATGGAGTGAGAGAAAAAAACACACAGTGAAGAAGTTAAAATAAAAAAAAAAAAAAAGAGGTATAAGAGACATAATACACATCCAGAATCCAAAGCCTGAGAGACTTTTCCTCTCTATTTCAATTTAAATGACTAGTAATGTGTGATAATTATACTAGGAAAATAGAAACTGTTTTCTCGTAAGCCATACTGCTGTTTCCAAACAACAACTGCACTGTTAACACATTCATTTGTATTGTACTATATTACTAATAGTCAAAATTTGTTATGAACTTGTGGTTATTCAGTGAAGTGCATTGATAGCCCCAGTGAATTCTTTTTGGACAAACACATAAGACACTCAGCAACTATGGATCTGTGGCTATTATTAGAATCGTCTTTGAGTAGGTCTGCAGTTACATTTGGGTGAAGACTGGTCTCCAGTGGTCCACAAGCAGATGTACATCTACCCATGCTTATTGTGGTACAGTTTGGAGAAGTGCCACTTTGGAGAAATGATATTAAATCCTGGGAAGAATGTGTAACAGCAAGTACAATACTCAGAGATGGAGACTGAGATGCTGCTAAGCTACAACTGATGTTGATAACCTTTTAATGAAGCACAGCAACATAGATGAAAAGAGACACACATGCTTTATAGTCGTCTCTCCAGTTTCTGATACATCATTCATAACACCACCAAAATTAAGGCATGTCAGCTTGGATCAGGACTTCCAACAGTCTTTTAAAAAAGTATATTATCTATCAGTTTGGCCTTGAAAATTTGTCTTACTTACACCTTGTGCTTCAGATTACTCATAGATTCCTGTGACATTTTTATGTTCAAGTTGGGAGAGATCAAAGAGGCCAGCTGAACAAATTCAATGCACTTAATTTTTCCCACCAAAAAAACCCCACACCAAACAAACAAAGAAATAAAAAACCCACCAGACATATTTTAAAGAGAAGAGTTGTATTTTGGGCATTTATAACACTCTCCAGCTACAAATACAGGAAAATGTAGGGCAGTTTTACACAGTTCAATTAGAGCAGAGGAGGAAGTAAAAATTTGCAACCCACACTTCAAATGCACATGGGCAGAGGAATTCTGCATTTTCATAAGATTTGTCTTATGAGGAAGGCTGTGACTTTACCCCCAACACACAACATATCTGAACTGGCAGAAAGCTGCTAGCAACCTCTTTAGTGCTGTCATCCTCAAGTACCTCAGGACACAAACACCCAGCCTGAACTCCAAAATTACATTGTTCAGCACTCAAGTGGCAAAAAGCCACCTAGAATTAAAAAACAGCACAGCAAATTAACGTGCAGTAAGTAATGAATTTTGCAGTCCTTACTTAGCAAAACAGTTTCCTCACATCACCTTTCCCAGAAAGTGAAGGCTGCGACATAATACATGGTGCTAAATTAAACCTCACACAAACATCACTGACATGTACAAGTCAAGTGCTTACTCATCGAATGTGCTTCAAACAAATGGCAAGTTACTGGCGGTCAAGGGCAAGCATTACATGAGGATTTTTCAGCTATTCAGAGCTGTGAATCAAAGGTGATGTATTGTTAAATTGAATATCCATACAAGAGGGCTGTGGTTACAGAATTTTATGGCAATGAGAACTGTACTGAATATAAATGTCACCTTATTTACCATCCTGTATTATTTTGAGAATGTTCATTGCTAGGAAATATACTTGTGCAACTTTATACTAGAAAGCTCTGCAGAAGAGAAAAAAGTTGATTCCAGAACTTTTCAGGAAAAAATATTTTCAGTTTCTATAGTTCCCACAGCTGTGAAAATAAGCACCTTTTCAACTACAGTCAATAACAGTATTCATCATAACAGGTCATTTTAGGAAACTTCCATTAAGGTGTTTAACAGATTATGGCTTGATGTACTAATGGAGAAAAATAATGCATCAAACACCAAATAAAGTAAATAATTTTTGCACACAGAACGCAGGATAAACGTTACATAAATTCCTTCTCTGACTTATTATAGCCTAGAAATGAGAAAAAATTCCAAACACCTTCAAAAGTAATTCATTACATGCTGGTGGCTGCATCACTGCCTCCTATCGCCGCATGCTCAAATCTCATCATCTCCTGTTAAAGACCAACTGGCCAAAGTGATGGTGGCACCCACTAGTTGAGCAACTTCTGTCCTGATTCCCCAGATGACCTGCTGCTTCTCACCAAAAACAAGGCTGCTCAGTACAGGACCCTTTCCTGTTTTCTCAGTACACATGCTTTTCCAGTTTTGTTCCCCTCTAAAATGGGTTCATATCCATGGAGCCATCTAGGACTAAGTTTGGGTGGCTCTTGACAAGAGGTAGATATTAGCATCAAAATATTCCCATTAAATTAGCCAGATCTAGGATCCTCCCCTTCTTGCTTCTTAATTGTCACCATGACAATGTCAACACTTCAATCGTCAGTACTGAACATATGCGAGATGTGGCCCGACTCTTGGAGTCGTTACCTAGACTGCTTTCAGATGCACTGCTGCATTTGGGTCATAATCTTCAGTTTTCTTCACAGCCATAAAGCTGGAGAAAGGGGATGAGAACTAGACAGCCTTTGTGGTGTATAGAAATAGCAACATAATGCCCACTTCTTATGCTAACAGAACAAAGCTGCCTTAAAGGCCAGCATCACTCTGAAAGGGATGGATGTCAGGACTGATTGTTGCAATATCTCTCTGGTATCTCACTCATCATTTTTTGTCACAACAGCTGGGTCACTGGAAGTTATATGAGGAGCAGATGAGGGAGATGAGGTTGTTTAGCCTGGAGAAAAGGAGACTCAGGGGAGACCTTACAGCTTTCAACAACTACCTGAAAGGAGGTTGAAGCAAGGTGGGGGTGGGGGTCAGCTCTTCTCCCACGCCACTGGCAATAGGACAAGAGGAAATGGTCTCAAGGTCTGAGAGGGGAGGTTCAGGTTGGACATCAGGAAAAATTCGTGGAGTCACCATCCCTGGAGGTGTTCAAGAAACAACTGGACATGGCACTTAGTGCTTTGGTTTAGTTTGCATGGTGGTGGTCAGCCAAATGTTGGACTCAACGATCTTGCAGGTCTTTTCCAACTTAAATGATTCTGTGATTCTCTGATCTGTAAACAGGGGGAAATACTCCTAACAATGAAAATCTAAACCTTCAGTACTGTAGCACCTTTAGTATTGCGTTACACCCTTAGTGCTAATTTGGTCTAAGAGTAACTGTTTCATAAGCACAGTTGTATTTTTAAGCAAAGCTTTTGGAATTCTTTTTAAAGTATGTTTCCAGTAGCTAAAGAAAGATCAAATTTTAAAGGTACATTTCTAATTACATTCTGGCAGTACCTTAGCTGGGAACACTACCAGCACTATTTTCATAGCAAAATCTGTGACAGTTTACATCAGCTAAGGTTATCTGCTGTCTGCTGATTATCAAGCTACATTACAAGAATATGGTCAGCAGAGATGACATAGAACACTGGGGTGCAAAAATTGGGAATAAACTTATGAAATCTGTGAGTGTACAGAACAGGACTGGGGTATTTCACTGGAAGAACTAAATCACTTCAAGGACTGGAGCAGTACAAACAGATGAAATCCAGAACTGCCTCGCTCAAACTCATGAAGCTGGCAGCAAAAAATATCACAATAACTGGGCACTTGCCAGCTGCACGTGGAGGAGAAAACTAGATGTCTCAGTCAAATTCAGGGTTAGCATGAGCCCCTAAAGAAAAGCAGCAATGGTAAACAACTACAATTCAAAAACACACTGGGTGTTTCCAGCAGTGAGGGATGTGCTGGTCACACATCACTAGAATACTGTGTAAAATTTAGGTCACTCCTTTCAAGGACAGACACAGCTGTGCTCCATATGGGGGACATCCACAGCCACAGCCCTGTCACACGGCCCCCTGAGCATGTGCCTGGGCTCCCATGTTTGTGTCTGGGAAATCCCATGCCATGCACCACATGAGCAGGAAATCCACCCTGTGGGAAACGTGAATGACACAGATGGCCAGCGAGTGCACAATCCGTCTGATGCTCTTCGGTCACACCAGGCTCACCAAGATGGGTTGACTCTGTGTTGTGTTGGCTGATACAACAAGAGAGGATCCAGAACTACCGAACACAAACTGTTCATTTGTCCTTTGGGTTTCAGGTATGTCCAAGCCATATTGTACAGCAGCGCTCAAATAACAGAGTGCATGTAGGGTACACCCAGCATGTCCCCAACATGCCACGCTCCTTGCCCAGGTGTTCAGCTGTCAAGCTGCATCTGTGTTTGTCTGTGACTTCCAGATGTCAACCAGACTGATGAGAATGATTGTGCTGAACCAGTGACCGTACGCTGTGCCAAAAAACACTAATGCAAGGAAAAGGAGGGTAAGAGGCATCTCTTGTTCTCCAATTAATTTCTTCCTATATGATGCAGGAACACAGACTTGACATGAAACAGGTGCAGGAAATTGCTTCTAGAAGGATCAGAGAAATGGAAAATCCATCTCATGAGAACAGACTGTGAACACATCTGAACAAACAGGTGCAGACCGATGTGAGCCTCAGTTGGCCTCATACTGTCCCAGAATCCACATGGTCTAAATTAGCTCAGTGCTAATGAAGTCTCCAGCGGAACTCACCGGCTCAGGCTTAGCATTACACTGCCATAGCCCTACAGGCACCCTACAGGAGAGGACCAATTCACATCCCAGCTCACTCACGTTGTTAGCAGAGAGCCTGAATCTGCCTGCCCCCATCAGTGCCAATACACCCCACAAGAGTTTGGCTTGTTAGACCCAGTGGAGTGGTGCCCAAGAGGGTAGGACTGCCTTCCATGATCTTAAAGGTCCTTTTCAATCTAAATGATTCTATGATTCTTTAACTCACAGAGAAAGGGGAGGCAGGAAACTGCCTCAACAAAGAGACAATATTGGCACACGAACAAATGGTGCAAATCTGCCATAGATATGTTTAAGCTGAAAATATGAGTAATTCTATCCATCATAGCAGCAAGACCCTGGAACAGCTCTCTCAAGTAATGGGGGAAATGTGTAACTAATTTTAACGTGATGCTTGATATTTCTGAACAGATGTCTGTAACACAGAGGTGTCTGAAACACTCCTAGATGCCCCATAAGACCCCACCCCGAAAATCCCTGTTAGCTGTGAGCTGCAAACCAAAATCCAATTGAAATCAGAAATTTAATTAAAAGCTGCACTTCTGAGCCAGCTGCTGGCAGGCATTACACTGGTAAAAAGTGACAGCTGCTTCATTGGCAGTGCAATGTCAACGAGTGTAGAAGAGGCCAAGGAACAGGCACAAGCTACAACTGCCTGAGGGCCACACCACTTTGAAGAAGGTATTTGTAAAAAAGCCTTCAGAGACTTCTTACTACACTTTAATTTATATTTTGCTGCTGTCTTCCTCTTTTTTTTTTTTTTTTGGCTCAGTGTGAGCATAATGCTAATTAAAATTAGTTAAGAAAGAAAACGTCTGGTTTTCCAAATACAACATAATTGTTCTTAAAAAAATATCCCCTCGTTACTTAGTAAATCCAGGGTTTGTTTGCAATAAATGTGCATTTCAGAGCTCTTTGCGCTTTATACAAGTGGACTTAAATCACTTTGATCTATTTTATTTGCATGTGTAAGTATATGGAAGTATATTATTCCCATTTAAAAAAGGGTTTATTAATACCTTTTCGAAAAGGCAACAAGCATTTTCTTGTTTTAATAAATTCAAACTTGGTTTCAGGTAAGACTGTGTAGCAAGGGATTACTACTGTCACAAAATCAATTTTATTAAAATGTCCAAAATAAAAGTATAGTTGGATTTCAGGAAATAGATTGGCACATATATTAATATTCAGAAGCAATTTTTGGGCCTTAAATTTAGTTTCACAAGGGAGCGTGGACCACTCCGGGTAAACAAAATAATTCAGACATTGAAAAGAGTGAATTGGAAGCCAAAATTTCATATCTAAGCTTAAAGTAACCATTTAATCTTTGTTTGTTTTTTCTTCTGCTAGAGCTTCAGGTAGAAGTGACGGGCCCTCAGAAATGATGAGCTGTATCACATAGATATGCTTGTCACAGTTTTTCCCTGTGAAGAGACTGTATTGCTCAGCCTAAGAATAACTTTAAAATTCACAGAAAGTGAGAACGGTTGAGCAGTTAAAAATAAAAAGTCATAGGAGGACACACGGTTAGGCATAAACATTGAGACCCTTCAAATCAACTTGAGCTGTCGAGCTAACCTAAACATTTTCAGTCAGATCCTGATCCCAGTGAATTGAAAAATGATTTGCAGTGATAACTAATGTTTCTCCTTTTATTTCTGTTTTCCTTCTAATGAGTATCAGATATAACATTGCAAGACTACTCTGTAAACAAAGTGGGAAATTAATCGTTTTCAAAGGAACACTTTATTCACAGTAGGCTGTGCAGGCAAGGAATTAAGCCTAAGTAAATAAATGATGAAAGTAAATAAGAATATACAGAGAAAGCAAAAATAAGAAAATGACAGTTAAAAAATTACTGGGTATATGATAAAAGCAAAATATACTGCTTACGAGGAAAATTCATCAACTGAGTAAAATGCTGAGTAATTTCATCTGTGCATTAAATTACTTGCAATTTCCTGCATAAAAATAAAAAATAGAACAGAAGTTCAGGCCCTTGTTATGCCAAAGATCTTTTCTTCATCCAAGAGCAGAGGAGCTAGAAGGTTTACACAATTTTATGTCAATTAAAATATTCCATATAAACAATGCATACTTGTCCAAAATAACTGACTTCCACTTCCAATTCTTTCTGGGCAAAGTCTGAGAAAGAAATACTGCATTGCAATATAAAATAAGCAAATTTCATCTATTTTGGACCAAGTGAAGAATTACATGCAGTTCAGATACCTCAAAATCTTTCTATCTGGCTGCAGAGGCCTATTATTAGGATGTGTTAAACCTGTCCAGAAACTTCTTTCTATTATTGATAAACAATCCACTCATTAAATTAGGAGATTAAGACATGTATTCCTTCCAGTTCTTATGTATGTTTGTCATTAAT
Organism: Lophotriccus pileatus; assembly: GCA_035583135.1. Taxonomy (NCBI): domain Eukaryota; kingdom Metazoa; phylum Chordata; class Aves; order Passeriformes; family Tyrannidae; genus Lophotriccus; species Lophotriccus pileatus. The sequence continues at coordinate 52,458,222 of JAWWES010000168.1, forward strand.
CCAAAACAACATTGCCAAACCTCGACCACAGAAATAGAAAAAATAAATACCAAAGGTCTGGGAAGAGAAATCCTGAGGTCACAAAGAGAAGGTAACTTCAAGGGAGTATCCTGGAAATTAAGTCTTATAAATCATCATGAGCTGAAAGAAACAAATTCAGCAATTGCATAATGCCATTTTACAGGGCTAAAAATAATAAGAGTCGTGGGGTGAATGCCAGGAAAAAAAAATCACTGGAAAACTTCACAAACATTTATGTTCAAAGAAAAGGCTTCAAGCAAGAAAGTTATTTGAAGAGAGCCTCAGTGCACAGCAATGGTTCCTTCTAGGCTCCTGCTTGACACACCACTTGCTTCGAACGGGTCAGTCATGCTTACAGCAATCATTCACACAAAACCAGACCCCACTATGTTTGTAATGTACATTTTAGTGGTGATGGTGATAAAAGGTCGGTAGAATAATCACCTCCATTCTATATTCAAAGTAGACTGATACTCCTGCCTTTCTGGGAAAACTACTCCATTCTTGCTAAAGTGTTTGTTCCTTCACTCTACGGCTTATTCAAAGCCATTAAACCACTGCTGGGTAAAACCATTATATTTTAGAAAATGAGGGTCACCCTGAAAAAGATTATCCTTTACATGATCCCTACAGATTTTTCTTGAATAAATGGGTTTTCTAAATGCTATTTTTCCTCCCTCTGAGTCTGTTAGAGATTGAAAATCCAAACGTGTGTATCAGTTCAGGCAGGGCACATGCAATCTGCTTAAAACCTGAGAATTATTAAATGATATTATTTTTTAATTCTTGATGTTTTACTGCACTCGCCAAGTAAAGTGAGATGATGCAAATTGGACCCTGAGTCTTCAGACCTCCTTTTGTCTGTTATTGTGCTACATGGCTTGGGCAAAATCACACTCACAAGGAAGGCACCAGGAGCTTTGCTTCTGATCGTGCACAGCTTTCACCACACAGACCTTGGGGCTCTGAGAACCAGCCTGTGACAAAGATTTCCAGGCAGCACTGAGACCCCTGCAAGGCAAGGGATCTCAAAAGGAGTGGTGTTCCCTTTATCCCAGCAGAGCCTGGAGCCTGTCTTTCAACTCAGAAGTATCCCCTTAACATTTTGAGAAAATACCCTTGCCATGCTGCCTTTTAAAAGATGTAAAACTATCCTAACCTACCAGCCTGCTGTGCTCATCTCTCTAAAGAGTGTATTGAATTTTTATGTCATATGCTGAAACATATTCTGTTATAAAAACACTGCACATGGTGAATTTTGTTACAATCTTCTTATAAGAGATTCAGATTCAAGGAAATTGCATCTCCTTATTCTCATCTACATCACACCTGAAAGCAGTACTAACAAAGACAATGGGAGAAGTATTTTCTCTTTTCTGCCAAGGACTTCATCTGTATTCATTGTGTATAAAGTCACCACTTAAGTATAACTCTATGGGGTTCCACTTCTGGACTAGACTGTTGTCTTTGTTGCAGAGCAAACCATTCAGATGACTGTAATTATACCGTGCTACCAGGGGGTCCAGCCTGAGCTCTTGAGCCACAGCAGCTTTCGAACAGTTTGCTTGATGGGTAGCAGGGATATGCTTGGCACGGGGGTTTATGGATAATCTGATTTCCTACTGATAGAAGTGTGTTAGCAGCTGCTGCTGAAGTTGACATTGCTGGCTCCCCCCAGAAGCCGGCTGTGCACCCCGTTTCAGCTACACTGCCCAGCAGGACCCTGTGACAGCCACTGTCATCTCCTGTACATCTCCTATGCTCTTCCACTACACAAAAGGGGAAGACTACATACATTTCCAGAGAAGCTTGTTCAGGAAATTTCTGCTATTAACACATTCTCACTATGCAGTTCCACCCAGGGACAGATTGATAATATTGCTGAGACAGTCTGACAGGATGGTCCTGTTAGCCCTGCCTTGGCTGCAGCTCTGGCCATTCCTCTAGTGCCTCCCCTGTACCACAGGTGATCATTTCATTTTGTCATTAGCATGTTTAGAGAACTAACTGTCAGGAAATAACTCTTTTTTTCTAAAGCCAAGCTTCTCTGTCCCCTTAGTCCCTGAAGCAGGTCACCACAGGTCACTGCAAGATCACCCAAGACAAAGTGCAAGCAGAAATGAGGAAGGATTAATGGGATGGAAATTTGCCCTTTTTGTCATTCTTCAAGTTGCACTGGAAATTCTACTATTACACACTATTTTAGGGGTCCCAAAGTGAACCCAGTCACCAAAGTCACTGGGTTTTAAACCAGAATTTTGGTTATCTAGTTTCTACCCTAGCCTGATGGGCTGCTGGAACAACAGGAGCACTGGGGAGCAGCCATGTAGAGCCAGGTGCAGAAACCCATTAAGGCATCAGGGGAACTGTACACTTGGTCACACAGCAAAAACTTGGTGGGTGACTCACAGACTCAAGAAAATGTTGGTTTCCACTTACCCAGCGTGACACCTGAGCACTAACAGACCTGTGGCTGTGGAATCAGTCCTCCCTCCAAATTAAACAAATTGGGTCTTTCCCAATTCAACCCAGAGTCAGCAAGAAGTGAGGGGGGAAAAGAATTAAAAAGCTTCAGTGCAGGGAATCTCTCGGTCGTATATGACAGACTTGTCTCATATTCGAAGGTGAGACTGCCAGCGTCAGGTAGGAGATTCAAAGTCCATGTCTCTGCTAGTGATTTTGTAGACCACTCTGCAGCACAACAATTTTTTTCTTTCAGTACTCAAAGCTATTCCAAGCATTGGCTAGGTGCTTGGTTTTGCTTTTTTTTTTTTTTCTGAGTCATATATATATTATTTTAAAAAAAATACATTTAAAAAAAAAAGCAGAAAGGAGGAAAAGAAAAACAAGTGTCATCTAAAAGTGGTGAAAGATTAAGAGAGAGGTAGATCCAAAGACAGCCAGACCCATGCACAGACTCCAGCTTACGGTAACTTTTTTCCAGAGGTGTCACTACAAGCAAACAACTGCAAATGGAGTTTATCCTACTCCGCTTTCAGCAGTATAACATTTACCCACTTCTTACAGATACCAGACAGGTGAGTAATTTACCACTGCACCACTGCACCTCTCTCCAGTCACTGGGTAGCCACTTACATGAGTAGAAATTGTCCAGCTCTTATTTCAGGAAAGTCTTTTTCATTTCCTTCACATAAAGTTCTAACACATTAACGACATGTAGCTTAGATGACATGAGAGGTGGAACTCTTCCAAAATATATTTCGGATCCTGTCAGAAAGTATTGCGTGCCTTTGTGCAGGAAATTATAAAATAGAAAATAAACATGTAAATATACCATTTCAACACATCCTCTACATCAAAGCGGGCCTGATGGTTTTAATTTCGGCTTTTTGAGGTTTTGTTTTTATAAGTTGTTGAATTTATTTTGTAGCTCCTGTTTATGAAAAGAACTTTAAAAAAGTTATAAACTACACTTATCAAATGAAGAAAAACTACAGCTATAAAGTTCTCAGAAAAAAGGAAATAATATGAACCATGTATGTGCACTTGTGCGGGGACACACACACACAAACATATATTTTTAAGCTAGTGACTGCTGAACCACAGACCACATGCAGAAGAGTAAAAACCACCCATAACCAGATGTGCCACTGTAAATCCCATATTTTAGGATATATTCTGAAATCCTCAGTGCTCAGGAAGACATAAATTCCCACACTATTTCTATCAGTGATATGGATTCCTAGAAAGACCAACTATCTTCACATTTCTAAAAATAATCCGAGCTCCAACTGGGAGGTACAACCCTTTTGAAGTAGAGAGGGAGGTTGGATTGAAAACAGTGAAAACGTGATTTTGAAAATCGTCCAGCACAACACAGAAGTGAGAACAGCAGCAACACCTCGCTTCAAACCTTCTGAGAACCAAAGGGCTGCAGAAGGAATTCCACTCTTTCCCACAGAGTTAATACTTGAGCATTGTACCTCAAATGAGCTCATCAGCGCATGGCTTGTAGAGCCACCATTTGTTAAACTGTGAAAAAAAAAATGGTCTCAGGTTATACCTGAATTGTCCTATGGCAGGAAAGCGTAGCAGTAGGCAGGTGGAGCAAAATGCTTCAGTTCTCTCTCTGTCCACAGCTGAATAGGAAACCCCAACTCAAATGTTTCCTTCAAGCTATAAGAACAAAACAAGGCTGTTTGCAGGGAATGGGGAAAAGTAATTTCCAAAGTCCCTATCCAGCTACAAATACAATATATAAGACAAAATAGCTTTTTTTTTACCTTGGAATATCTCTCACTGATCTAGTAGAGCAAAGTTTGTTGATATTCAGGGTTGCAAACCCATCTGTTTACTCAGGCTTTTGTCTGTCAGCATAGTTTGGAGAGGTCACTTCGAGAGATCAATTTTTTTTCCTGGGGGTTTCTTCAGAGCTACCACAATTTGTTATTGCGTCTGTTTAGAGGCTTTAATTTGTGGTTTTCAAGATTGCATAACAGCACAGAGAGGTGGTGAGAGGCCCACATGAATAGTTCAAAATAAGTTTGACAATATAGCAAATATCTACTCAGTAATGTTCCCTGGACTGAGCACCATGGAATGCCAAAGAAGTTACCAATCAGGCTGGTGTAGGAATGTGACTTTATCAGGTCTGGGACATACACTTCCATTCAGATGCTAAAATGCTGAATTACCTTCACTTGCTGTTGACACCAAGTAAAGACAATGCACTGCATGGGCTGCAAACCAGGCATCTGATTAGATTGCTCTAAACCAGCCTATTCAAAACTAGATAGAGAAAAAAAATGAGATTTTAATTTTGCCTTTTATTCAGAGTTCTTGTAATAAGTTATATAAAAATGAAGCAAGCTGCCTGGACTCCCATGAGGAAGCTCAGCATTCATTTTTCCATTTCGCAGATGTTAGACGGGAGGCACAGACATGCACAGTCACTTTTGAAGAAGCACAGGCTGCACCTGCGGGAGTTGGAGGTCCTCAGGGTCTTTGGGAATCTGCAGCCAGAGTCCTGACACTGGCCACAGGCAGCAATGGGGCACTCAGGACCCATTGGCACATTGAATGCTTGGGTGGCATGTCCCAAAGTCGGTGTGGCAGGCCACCTGCATGAGTGGCAGCTGTAGCAGCAGCTCAGCGATGCATGAGCTGCATTTGCATAGCAGAGGGCAGTGTTCAGCATTTTTGACAACTAATATCCCTCTCTGAGGAAGCTGGTGAGGAAACGATGTGCATGCTTGCAAGTGGGAACCCTGTAACAATGGAGGGGTAAGGTTGTGAGCAGAGACACCAAACTAGATCCGAGTTCTGTACCTCCGGGACAGATCTGCACCTAGTTAAGCAGGAACGAATTTACAGGCCATTAATTCCTCTGGACAGGTGAAGACTGAAGGTGGCCAGTCGGTGCTCAGCCCTTCATACTGCGAGCACTTTGCTACTGTCACACAACCCGTCCAACCCCAAACCTCTCCGTGGACAGCACACAGGTCTACCTGGCCGTGCCCATGAGGTGACGCTTCAGCCATTTGTTTAAGGACTTTGCCAGACCTATTCCCATGAGAAGCTTGTGTATATACATCGCTTGACAGGTGTAGAAGAACGCTGCTGGCTCCTCTTGGGACGCCGTAAAGGAGCGCCCGCCCTGGCCTGCTGCTCACCTGGCCGCAGCAGGACCCCGGGAGAGGGAGGACACCTCAGACGCAGCGCTCCCTCACTGTCCCCCGTCCGCTCTGCCCACCCACCGCGGCACGCCCCGCAGCTCCGGCCCCGCGGCGCCCGCGGTGACCCTCGCTTTCTCGGGGGAGGCAGGTGAAGGCGCGGCGGGGCCGGGCCGGGCCGTTAGGGCCGCGGACACCCCTGCCCGGGGCGCGGGCCCCGCTCCCGCTCCCGCCGCCGCCGCCGCGGCTTCTCGGCCAACAGCGCCCCCTCGCGGCCGCGCGCCGAGCGCTCCCCTCCTACGCGCGGGGCAGCGCCCGCCGCCC
>JAWWES010000168.1:52466165-52523094 GCA_035583135.1 Lophotriccus pileatus
TTTTTCTTTTTTTTTTTCTTTTTTTTTTTTTTTGAGAAGCGTTTACTATTTTTTAAGGAGGCTCTCTTCCTACGGGATCTGTTCCCAGCTGCGTGTGTGCGCGGGTGTGTGTCTGAAAAGTTGTGTACAAGTGCTCCGTGCTGCCTAGCAAGTGCTAACTGGGATTTCTAGTATTTCTTTGTGATGACCGATTTTGAAATGGGTTTCTCTAATGCCAGGAAATCGCGTCTGATGTTGTCAAATACTAGAACTGCCAATAGCCAGAGCTGGACGGAATGTCCTATTTATGTGGGGGGGTTTTGTAAGATGTTCGTTCACCTTCCTTTTTTTTATGGATTTTTTTAAATAATAAAGGTTGAGTAAATACACGTCTAACCTTGACTGCCTTTCTCTGTCTTCAGACCGCTATGTTCACTTTCCATTTTGCCTACCTCGCAACACCTCCCCCCTGCAGCCAAGGAGGGGCAGGCGAATCTGCAGGATGCGCTGCTGAGGGCGGCAAGCCCTCTCTCGGCGGTGGCAGGAGCGCTCATCGCCCGAGACCAGGCTGATAGAGTACTGGGTGTCCCCAGGGGGAAATCCAAAACTCCGGGGCTCCCGGGGGAGGAGACTGGCCAGGAGGACCGTGCGCTCCCTCTGTGAGCCCGGCGAGCCGCCCCCGGGAGGGCGAAGGTGCAGGGCTGACGGGCGGCGTGCAAGCGAGTCCCGGCCAAAAACCCAGGCAGGGGAAAGCCGTCCTGGGCTGCAAAGCCGCCGCGCAGAGGACGCCCCGTCTCGGGCACGCAGGCGGTGCCAGACCGGAGCCCGGCCGGGGGCAGCGCGACCCGCACCTGCGGTGAGGCGGGGCTGCGGGGCGAGGGCAGGTGGGTATCGCCCAGCCCAGCCGTGAGAGGCTCAGCCCCCTTCCCGGGGCTGGCAGCTGCGCTCCAAAGGGTCCGGGGTGAAGGACTTTGCTCCCTCGGAGCCCGACAGGTGAGACCGGGCGTGGAGAGCATCCCGCAGCCGCCGCAGGAGCTGTGCAAAGCCGCCCAGAAACAGCGGGTCTTTAAGGACCTCCCACGGCGCCTCTGAACGCCTCCTTGTTCTTCACAGCAGCGGGACGAGGCGCCCGAGCTTAAGCCCCTAAGTTTTGGAGGGGGGTGCACGGCCCGGAGGCAGAGCAAGCCGAGGACGCCGCTCTCCGCATCTGAGCACCGAGTCGCGCCCGCAGTGTTCAACTAAACCTGCGGAAAGCTCTTTGTTAGGGCGTAATAGTCCCTGTCTTGACCGTGACAATGTTCCTCTGGACCCGCAGTGTTCCTATCCCTCAACATTCACGGGTTAGACCAACATGCGTAACCGCTCCCGCCGCCTCCCGTAAGACGAGCAGCACCGGGTGGTCCGTCACAGAGAGATCAGACGTTCCGACACTGCTCCTGTGTCCCCTTTGCCCCCGAAGCCCCCGCCCTGGGTGGGAGCGGCGGGAGCGCAGCGCCCCTGCAAACCGGGCTGCTCTGTTGAGGTGTCAAAAGATCCGGCTCAGGTGCCCGCTTCGGGCTTCCCGACCCGCCTGGCCATCGCGCCTGCTCTGACGGCCTCTAAAACCTATTCAGCCCCTTCACCTTCCCGCTGCCCCTAAGGGCGGACCCCCCGGCACTGGGCTTGGGGCTGCACCAGTTCCGCCTGGCTCGGGCGCCTCCGGTTGGTGCTGGGGCGGTGGGACGAGAGCCCACCCTGAGGTGGGCTTGCTTCCCCTGTTTGCGCGCTGGGCGCCAAGCACAGATCCCTCCGGAGCAGCGCAGGATGCGGCAGGGCATCCCCCCGCTCCTCCCGGCGCGGGCAGCGCCCGCCCAGGGGCGACAAAGGAGTCGGTGCCTGAGCCGGCGGCCAACACCGCAGTGCCTCCCGCCCGGTGCATGGGCTCACTAGCCTCGGCTCCCTCCAGGCCCCCCACGAGGGACGAACGAGCGCTCCGCCCTGGGACCAGGCTCCCCAGCACCAACAAACGTGGCCCTGCCCCGCTGCGGGACAGCAGAGCCCCCCGCTCTGCCCCGCTGCCCACGGCTCCCAGCGCGGCCCCGGCCCTGCCCCCGCAGCGCCTTTCCCAGCCCCACGCACGTCGTGCAGTCAAAACCAAAGGCAGAGGAGCAGCGGATCTCCTCTCTGCTACAAGGGCAGCCTCTGTGTGCGCGATTACTCTTTTTCTTTTTTTTTCCTTCAGCTTAGTTTTCCTTACTTTACAATAAAGCCATTCTTTGCTTTCTCACCTCGTTATCTCTTTCCCTTATCCGCTTTTGGCACGCTTTAGTTGTAATCCGAAATTACGGGCAAACCCCTGGCACGTCCCCACCCCAGCCCGGCCCCCAGGACATTTTACGATCATACAGACTTCTGCGATCACTGTCCTTACGTGGGCTTTAATAGTAACAGGAACAGCCTCGTCTTTGCTCTCTACTACTAGCAGATTTTGGTAAAAGGCTATCTGAGGTCAGGATTTTTTCCTTCTTTTTTTTTTTTTCCTAAATAAGTCAGCCTTCTAAAGCTACATTCCTCCTTTAAACCGAACACAGAGCTCTTATTTATCACTTTCTCTTTAATCAGCAACAGAAGAAAAAATTGCTATGAATTCCTGGAATCCCTGAAAGAGATCACACTTTTTCTTTGCACAAATCAAAGTTATCTGCTCCTATTATATCCTCCACTTAAAATGAATCATAAGCCTCCATCCCACTGAGCTTTCTCGGGGATAGTTGTTCAGCACAGACGAGAACAATACGCTGTACATCTAAAGAGCCCAGGGCGGCAAAAGCCTCTCCGGCTGATACAAAGGATTGAGAAACGTCCTATCTTTAAAAGGCATTTTTAGTGCCTTTCCACCTCCCTAGTGCATGACAAACAGAAGTCAGAGAGCAAGAAGAGATTTATCAGAGAAAGATCTGAGTGGTGATTACGTGTTCTGTCAATAATTAATTGAATTATGTCCTCATCATAATTACATACAGTCCTCTAGCCAGGAGGAGAAAAAAAAGAAGGAAGTTGTGGTGTGGTCGAGGGGGGATCTCAGGACATGGTTCCAGTCATTAAAAATGTGATGTAACATTGCAATCTGGTGTATTCTGAGGCACAAATGGGGAAACACAAACGAAACCAACTACTAAAATATTATTTGCTTTACAGCAGGGAGACAGAAAAAGCACTTGCCTTCATTAGCTGTTTTCATTACTACTTTCTGCTGGGGATTTAAAGGTATTTTACAATGCAAAAAACAGAGGTCTTATTCATTTGATCTATGAACTATATGTTTTGGGGGTTGTATTGTTCACCACATGCTATCTGACTACACTGGAGGTTTCTGATGTTTGAAATAAAAAATCTAATCAGTCCAGAAATTGAAATTAGTCCAGCAAGGCATCCTGTATTCAATACCAATGTAGAAATTACACATCTAAAGAATCTTGCAAGCAAATTCTTACTCTGACACTATTTTTTCTGTACTTCTTCCAGTCATAAGGGAGATCATCATATCATTATTAATTTATTATTTACTAAGAGCTGTTAGAGTACTCTTTTGGTACACAAATGCAAGAAAACAAAGAGCTCAATTCAGTTCTCACACAAGTTTTGTTCTGGTGTAACTTCAATGACACGGGTGTAGTCACTTCAGAACCACCTGGGTGTAATTATGATAAAAATCTGGGCTATTGCACTTCCTTTGCTTTTCTAATGGTTCAAAACCTCTCTTCTCCTACAGCATGCTGCGGAAGACAGACATCTGTTTGAATACAGAGCCCAAAAATCAATCTCAAGTTCCTCCTCACTGGCAATGCCAGTGTCCTATATCCTGCCAGAATTTAGGCATGTCAGCACATTTCCTCACTGCTCTGCACCCTCCTTACAGCATGAGAGTTGTAAACCCCATCGATATGTGTTTTCTTCCACTTGTTAAGGCATATCCTCCTGGTGTCTTGAGCTTTAGATCAGGTAGCTTTTCATTCTAATTGCTTTTCAGCATCCAGCTGCCAAAAGGAATTTGACACCTGCTTCCTTCTTCTCAAATTTCTCTTTTCAAACAAATGTTTGATGATGCCTCTTGAAAAGGGGTTCACTTATGACCTTCACTTAATTGGCTAATTCATGTATTTCTCATCTACTTGGCCTTCCACCTGCTTCTTCAGGGATTTTGGAAGTGGTTTACAGTGGTAAATGCACTAACAATCAACCGCCAAAAAATCTTAACTAGAACAGCAAACAGAATTCAGTAGTCCCTGTGTGAAAATGCAATACAGGACAAGGTTAAAATCCTTCAGCTAATATGTTTTGTATAAGAATTCTTCTCAGGGTATAATGCTTACCTCCTCAAAAGTAAGGATCCCTCAGTCTGGTCCATGGAGTTCCTGTGCCCATCAAAATTAGATCAGGCCTGTCTGATGTTTCCTCTCTCTTTTGCAACTTAGTAGATTCATCCTGGTTTTGCTTATGGAAGCATTTTCTTCCATTTCCTTTCAAGTAATAAATATCCCCCAACTTAAAAGGACATTTAAGACATGGTCACATGGGATAAGGTAGCTCAATCTCCTGCATGTCGCTCCCCCAGTGCCCAGAATTACCCCAACACAGAGGCAACCCCTGAATCTCCGATAAAGATATCCAAGAACTGCATTTCTTACTGGAGATTTCAAGAATGAACTGGCACATGGTCCCTGGAAAAAGGGCATTCCATTATCCATTATAGAGTAATGGACACTATAAAAAAACCTATAAACAGATTTAAAAATTTACTGAAATCCCTAGCAATGAGCTTAAGAACCATGGCAAAACTTTTGATATTTTTTGCTCATCTCACCCTCTTAGGTTTATAAAGCAACTAGTGTTTGAGCATTCTCCATTTGACTGGACTTTCACATCAATTCTAAGACGCCCCAGGCTGGATTTTTAGGGTCTTATTTCTATTTTCTTGGTGTGTCTTGCTTTTCTTGCCTGAAGAGTCAGTCAGGATGTACATTCTCTGTAGTAGACAAAATTCAGTGTAGTTATTTAATGGCTACATAAGTTCTCAAATCAGGTACCATATTGTGGAATTTAAATGAGGTGTCACAGCACAGAACCTCACTTCAAGTATCATAAACTTGAACATTTCTGTGTTGAAACATCTTTCAGAGCTTTCTCTGAGTTCATATAACTTCACAAGAATAATTATGCCAAAGACATCATTAGTGCCAAAGACCTAAGAGTGGAAATAATTTGTAAGAACAAAAAATCATTTAATAACATCAGGATAAATTTTAAAACATATGTTTATGAAAAATTACATTTTATTATGTTTTCAATAAAATTTAAAGGTATATATTGTGACTTTCAAAAAGTGTTTTAATGGAAGTGACCCTTAAAAAAAATATGGGATTGAGTTGAAGAAGTTTTGGAAGTTGCAATTCAATGCAAGAAAAAAAAATTAGTTATTTGTTCACTTTCCATTTGTGATGACAGACAATCAGGAAAGAATAGGACACAAGGCTGCTGTCAACTGGATTTGCAGCACATGCACACAGAGAACATACTGTGCCACACAGACACATGCATACAATGGTAGAGATCAAATTAGTCCAAAGTGGTTTTGGAACACTGAAAAGGGAGAGGCAGGGAGTTATGCATTTTGTAGAATAAAATAATTATAATTATACAAAAATTTAAACAAATTAACAAGTTCATTTCTATTTCTTCTCACTCAAAAGTGGAATACATCCACTGCACTTATGTCAGCGAATAATGAACAGTTCTGGGGAAACAGGAAATATGCAACTCAGTTGTCTTGTTCCCTCTATTTCATTTAATCTTTTCACTGTATATTGCCTTCTCTAGAAGGCATACCACTGGAATGATTATGCTGAGCTCTGGTCTTTCTGATATTCATGCAGACCTACAGGTGTTTCAGTTGTGATGTATCTCTGATATTAAATAATCTATCACAACATCAATCTGAGCCAATAGTTCTATCTACCTGATTAGAGCAAAGGTCTGGTAAGCAAAAGGAACAGAAGGAGTTGGAACTTCTCCCCAGAACTGACCTGCAAGACCTCTCCTATTCCCATGAGATGTCTTCACTGGATTCATTCAGCTGAAATAATTTCCAGAAATTATCTATTGGGAGGAACAGAGAGGAAGAAAAAAGAGCAGATTGAGGAAGAAATGTCATGGATCTTGCTTTTTGTTTTTCCTTTTGTTTTTACTGGCTCAACCTTTAAGTCTTCAACTGCATTCTCATGAACACAGAGACAGGTTTAGAGGAACTCTGTAATGATTTACCGGTAGAACTGAAACAAATTGGTAGGTACCACAGAAAAGCATCTGTGTTTTCTAAAGTTGGATAGGAACCTACCAGAGAGATGCATATTAGTCCTTCCTGCAGACACTGCCAGAAGCTGGAATGATCTCCTTTGTCTCTTACCACATATCCTGTGTTACTGTGAACTCACCCTGGAATCTTTTATTTGGTAAACAAATCTAATACCTAGAAAAGAGACTTGACAAAAAGGCATATCAGACTTTATTTTATCTTTGGAGTTACTGAACGTGCCTGCTGACTCATAATTCCTTTCTGGGTCTGTCCAGCTTCCCTTGCTCAATGCAGTAAGACAGTGGCTCATGGGCCAGACAGTGGGGAAGAAGCCACTGAGTCTATGGGGTCTCTGGGAGAGACTGCAGCACTGTACTACAGATGCATGGGGTAAGGCCCAAAGTGTGGGACAATGAAAAGAGGGAGGTGATTCTCTCTTTCCCATGCACAGCACTGACAGCTGACAGATATGCCCGGCTAAACATCGTGTGTGAAACCCGGTACTATTTTTAATACCAGGTGACCAATCAGGGCATTCTTTCTAATGCCCATGTCATTTGTTTTTAGGCACGGATGTGTCATCACTGCAAAATGGAATTTGGGTTTTTTGGAAAAGAAATCAATATCTAAGCCATACTTTTGAGCAAGCCAAAAGACACCCAAGGGTATGATTGCCTTGTATGCTGCTCTTTTTAATAAGGCCAAGGAAAAGCATCACTGGATGGGATCATAATCATCTGCTGCTTTAAAGCAGACAATCGAAGAAGGCTCCTTACTGATGGCTGTAAATTCATCATTATGGATACCACTCAGAGTCATTTGGCATGACATTTTTTATGCACAGAACAGAAAAGTGCAGTATTAGCTCCTGAGTGATTGGATGAGTTGTACATCCAGTAATGGGCATATCAGAAAATGTTTCCCAGCTCCAACTTAATCTCCTACACAAACTGAGAAGATGCAGATTGTCTTGCAGTTGTTTACTCAAATTTTTGGTGCATTTTTTTCATTTTGTCCAAAGTCCTGTTTGTTTGAGAACCTACTATCATCACGCATTGTAGATTTTACTGCTGACTCTGAGACCATAACAGCCTGGCTGTGTACACTCACTATGAAATCTGCTGGATTAGAGAAAACTAGTTGCACTAACCCCATAACAAACAAACACTTCTCAGTTCACTGCTTTGGGAAATTAAGGAATTGGTAGATCATAAGCCCAGGAAAGCTGGACAAATTTTTGATTGAATTTTTTATCCACTCATGTTGGCAGTTCAACCTGGTTCAAATCCATGTGTTGTCCCTCTGAAAACTGCAAAATTGTTCTAGCAAGAATTCAATATAACATAAAAACATTAAAAATAGAAACAAAAACCCCTATGCTCATTTTCAAAATAGACCACATTTTTCATTTAAGATGTTTTATTCCTAAATATAACTAGAATTAATTTTCCAGAAAAAAAAAATTAAAAGTTTTATTTTCCATTTTGGCCAACTCAAAAATCTACATTTTCCTGTGATGCAAGGGAAATAAAATATACATTATTCATATTCCCTGTTCTGTATTCTTTCTTCCTGTTCATGAGTTGTTCAGGAACTGGTTATGATCTGTTAATTTATTCTTTATCCACACACTTCATCGATCAAATTACATTAACAAATTTCAGCCAAGAATGTATCAACTAATTGTTCACTTAGAATATTTGCTTAACTGTGATATATAACCATCACTTACACGAATGGTGTCATATTTGCTCCCCTGCTGCTTATATGACTTTTTTTTTTTTTTCAGAGAGGAAATACCAAATATCAAGTCATGGCATTCCTCAGATGTTAATTATCAGATGAATAATCTTTAAATGTTTAAAAGATACACAAAGTTTCTATCTAGACAGCAGCACTATCCACATTTAAGCCATCAACACATTTTCAGAAGTCTGAACCAACATATTTTAATTAATGATATGAATAAACTATAGTTCATAGGAGAAACCTAGATACTAAGAATGCTCTTAAAAAAATAATAAAGAAGCCTAGATTTCAGCATTGAGGCTTCCAGTGTAAACAATATCTTTTCCCCCTGTAAGCAATAGAGAGAAATCAATCCTACCTCAGCTGCCAGATAGTTAGGACACTCACTTAAAGGAGGATGTTCTGATACAAGACCAGCCCATGTCCATGGATCTGAACCTGGAAATTTCATATCCTGGACAATGTGAAATACACAAGCCATTTTCTTGGAAGAAGTACTGATCAGCACTTGTGGGTGATGGTGAAAGGAAGAGTGCTCACTTTCCTAGCAAAGCTACTTACTCAGGATATAAACCAGCTGTGTTACACTATCAAGCAAAATATCAGGTACATGCAATAACTGTGAGGCTACTGTTTAATTCCAAATACTTCTTTGTTTTATTCTGACCAGAAAGTCTATTCTGACTTGAGAAAGCTCCCCAACAGCCAATACACTCCCTCATAAAACAGCTGAATTTACCAGAAATTTGCACAAACTCCAAACAAACCCCCCCGCCAAAAAAACAAACAAACAAACAAACCAACAACAACAACAACAACAAATCCCAAACCCAACTTAAAAAAAAAAAAAAGTTTTACTCAAAACTTTCAGGTCGGGTCTAGGATGGGCTTTGGGCTTTTGGACTTGTGTGTAACTGCTTTCATTGTCTGATTGATCAACATGGTTACTTATCTCTCACTGCTGTGCATAGGACCGAGAATTGTGTAGGCAGGCGTGCTGGCCAATAAAACCTCAAAAAGCAGTGAAACACTCCCAGCAGTGCAAGCAACAGTTCTCAGTATAAATAATTGTCTTGTCATATCTCCCCAGGCCCGTTCTCTTTCCTTTCCCTCTCGCCTGCATTTCCTCAGAGATGTTCTTTCCCCGTCAACATAGCCTCATGTTACTTCTCTGCAGCTCTGCTGCCCTCCATTCTAAAATCTGGCATTACAGTGAAACTTCCAAGAATTCCATTCTCTGAAGCATTATGAGTCACACTGTAGTCCTCAGCAATATTTTTAAAACACCAATGTTTTTTTAATCACTCTTGAGACCCACAGAAGAAAGTAAGGATATTATCTTGCTAACTTACAGTCGTGGTTGTTTTTTCTATTGCCACCCACACTCTCTCATCTTTCTCCAGATACTCTGCTCCAGTCTCTCAATAGTGCAGGCATATGGTATTCAAGCATGCCAGAGTCTGACTTCAAGTTTTAGTCATTTTTCTTCCTGTAACAAGGATGGAGGGACATTAAGCCTATGACCGTTTGAGAGCTTTCTTTATATGAAAGTTTCATTAGGGTTTACTTTTTTAAAAATTATATACTCTACTGTAAAACCAACAGAGAAACATCAGCTCTGAGCCATAATTCATCATATCTGAATACCAGCAGTGCCATGTGTCTGCTATGTCAGAGGCAGCACAGAATTCACCGGTGCAACAATGAATATAGGAAGGGTAGAATTCATGCCTGGTCCTGGCTGTGATTTCCAAATAAGTGTTTTAAGAGAGGAGATGGTTATCTTTAGGAGCTATAGATATAAATAGTATATTTATATCTATAAATAATATATAAAATCATTTTTATATAATGGTAATAAAAATATAAATGTTTATTCCACTGTTTGAAGAACTTTCCATTTTAATTAGGAAAAAAAATCAACATTACTAAGCTATAGTAAAGTTATCAGTTCATTTTCATTGCATGCTTCAATGCTTCCTCCTTTCCCTTGAGCATGAGGGATGAAGCAGCTTGTGTTACGAAAGGCTTATTTGCAGCCCAGGACCGAAGTTCCACAAATTGCTGTTATCTGCTCTGCAGATGCTCCTGTGACACACTGAGTAAATATACCTTAAGGTAAGCACATAACACTGCACAATGGGCATTCAATAAAGAAGATTCCTAAAGACAACAGTTATCTGAGTTCTGTAGAGATCAGCTTCTTGCATGAAGCACTCCAGGATGACTGGCTGCCCCATGACAGTCTCCGGAAAAAGCTGCCAGGAAATGAGAGGACAAAGAGACCTAGATTTCAAATTACCACCTGATCATGTGAAGAGAAGTACACACTTGGGTCTCAGAAGTTACTGAAAAATGGTCAGTGAGCTTGCCTGTGCAAGAGATGGTTGAGAGAACTGTGAAAATAAACACATCATTGAGAAATGGAGGTAGGATGAGTGAGATTTACTTAAGAAAAGGCGAGAACAGTGTTAAGTGAAATAGAAAAGAATCCATATTAAACAGTAGCATTAATGCAGTAAGCCAGGAAGCTACAAGTGATCAAGACTCCTCAGGAATCAGAGTCAGGTGAGGGATCTTATACACAGTATAGTTGTATTTATTTGGCTACATAAAATAAAAGAATCATACTGAAACTGCTCACTTTACATCCAGCTTATATAGAGCTTTTCTGTCTCATTGCCTCATACCCACAAGTGTGGCAAAGCCATAAACTTACCTTTCATTTTAGTCAGATTTTTTTTCTACTCTATGTGTCTTTAAGAAACCTTGACCAATTTCCTTATTGTACCAGTACTAAACTTCTGGAGGATTCTGTAACTCCTGGGGTGTATCAAAAGCAGCACAGCCAGCAGGTCAAGGGAGGTGGTTCTGCCCCTCTACTCTGCACTTGTGAGACCCCACCTGGAGCACAATGTCCAGCTCTGGGATCCTCAGCACAAGAAAGACACAGACCTGTTGGAGCCAGCCCAGAGAAGGGCCACAAAAATTATAAGAAGGCTGAAGCACCTTTCCTACCGAGACAGGCTGTGAGAGTTAGGGTTGTTCAGCCTGGAGAAGGGAAGGCTCCAGGGAGAATTCACCGTGGCCATCTAGTACCTAAAGGGGTCTCATAAAAAGGAGGGAGAGCAACTTTTTACACAGTGATAGACAAGGGGGAATGTTTTTTAACTAACAGAAGAAAGATTTAGATTAGATATAAGGAAGACATTCTTTACTCAGAGGGTAGAGAAACAGAGGAACAGGCTACCCAGAGAAGCTGTGGGTGCCCCATCCCTGGAAGGAGCCAGGTTGAATAGGGCTTGGAGCAACTTGTTATATGGAAAGTGGCAGGGGGTTTTGGAACTAGATGAGCTGTAAGGTCCCTTCCAACCCAAACCATTTTATGATTCTAAGATGCTGTAACTAGCAGCCAAGATGTTTAAAAATTGCTTTACTCTTTGTGGGTGTTTTTTTAAGATGAAAAAGAAAAATTTCTAGGAAATAGGGCCAAAAAACTAGCACAGTTATTATCCTAATGTTAAACTTTTAGATCCATGTTTAGTTTCCCTAGTCTCAGTAAAGTTGTTACACCTCAGTGACCAATATCCACAAATCTCAGTGAATGGCTATGAGGTACAAGTCATTATCATTATAGATTCAGGAAGCTATTTAAATAAGTCATCCAGTTTTGAACATTTGTTATAGCAGTGTAGCAGCGATTGGCTCAGATATCTGGTAACTGCTGATGGCGTTGATCAGCTGTAGAGATTTCAATTTTTCAGAGAAACGATCAATACAAAAAAAAAAAGCACTTCCTTAAGCCCCTTCTGCTTCCTTATTTTGCACTACTTCAAAGAAAAAGAATATCCTCACCTTCTCTGAACTCCCATCACTGTGATTTTGTGCCTTGGACAGGACACGATGGAACAGACACTACACACAACCTGTGGTCTGGGCAGTACGCATCAGACTTCGCAAAGAGAACGTCATCAGTCAAAGATCAATAACTAAAGCTTCCAGGTTACTGTGAATCGCACTCCTGAGTGGCCCTTTGTACTACCTCTTACTGGCTTTTCAGGAGTAATTAGAAACAGGTGGCAGTTACACCATTTCTGTAAGTTTATAGCAAGCTGAAAATCAGAACTGAGTTGCTTGTTGTTACATTTTCAACAGCAAAAACTGTCAACAGCACAGGCCATTTTTGTCTGAATTTACCAATGCTTTATTCGGTGCTTCACAAGCAGAAAAGCCAACTGACACAATAGGGAAATCTTGCACATACAAAGTATGAAGGTCTGAAAATGAAGACTGTTGTGAAATTTAGAAATGTGATACTGATGTGAATGTGCATGTCTCTAAAGCAGTCTCTTCTATTACAGATCTCAGATATGTATATGCCAGACATAGCTGAACAAAAGCCAAAGCCTAGATTAATTCACTTTCTATAAAAGTTGCCTACATGTGTATGTGAAAATCAAAACACAGAAAGTAATATTGAAGAGCTCAAAAAGAAAATCATATTTAATTAGTTACAGGTGAGTAACTAATTAGTACAGATTCAGGGACTTAACCTTGAGGGATTTTTTTGTTTTGGTTTGGGGTTTTTTTCTTGCATAAAATAAACTTCTGGAATTTGGTTTTCTTTATAAGCATTCTTTAATGAAGAACTGGTAATGATTTAGTCAGAAAAATATATGGTATTTTGTTCACTCTTACGTTCTTTTTCCATAAAATGTCCCCTCAATATCATTTATGAAAAAAAAAAGAAAAAGCAAAATAGTACTTGGGGGAATCAAAGGGTAAGTATTCAAATAATTTAGAAGACAAAGGCCACATATTTTAACAAGCCTACCCTAGCATGGCAATATGATGGGAGTTACAGCTGTAATAGAGATTTTAACTGGGGAGGAATCAATGCAGATTTGCAGATGGAAGTCATGTCTCAAAAATGTCCTAGGCTTGTCTAAAGGAACACGTGGACAAGATGACCTGGTAACTGCAGTGTTGCAATTCTAGACTTGGATACTCTGGTGCATATGTCTTGGATTTCCATGAAGCTCTGGGAAAATTCACAGGCCTCTAAAAGAAAGAAGCTACTATGGCACAAGAGGAATGGTTCTCTTGAGCATTATCAGCTTTTTTCCAGTTAGGAGAGGAAAGAAGGAATGAATGGTCAGTTGTCAAAGGGGAAGAAGGTTGTTCACAAGGTGTTACAGGGTCCCTGCTGGAACCTCTGCTGTTCAGCTTGCTCCTAAGTGATCTCAAACACAGAGTAAACAGAAACTTTATACATTTTGCTGATGACCTGAAATTGCTCAGGATAGTCAAAAACTGAAAACTAAAAAAGTTGTTTGAGGCAAAGTATAGAAGCATCTCACAGTCCCAAAAGACTAGCTGGTGAAGAGACTGATGAAATTACAAGCTATTTCTAAATTAGGAAAAAAAGGTAGGTACAAAAGGTACACATTTTTGCACACAGCAGGCACTTGATGTAACTCTGGACAACAAAGTCTACAAAGATTTTAATGATTTAACGAAACTATTAATTTATAGCAGTGATTCAGAGTATTCCTGACAGTGCCTTTTAATTTCATTGAAAGTTGGTGTCTTTTAGACTACCACAGTATTTTTTTATAATTCCATTTGGGGATTGATCTTTTCTTTCATTACACTGCTTAATAAATACAAACTAATTACCCTAACACTGTATGGGGTCGATCAAGTATATAATTCTCTTTCTCATAGAAAGAATACTGAGGTATTTTAGTTAAATTAATTGCACAAAGTTCTAAAATGTGTTAAGTAACTCTCCACTAGGGATTCATTTCCATTGAATCCCTTTCTAAAAGGAATTAAATTAAATTTAAGCTTTTCTTGAGAAGGTGAAAAACACTTCTAAAATGTAGATATATTTCAATCAGATATTTCTGGAAAAGAAAGGTTCAAATTTTCACATTACAAAAAATTACAAGTGTTTAACTGAATGCCTTTATTTTAGCCAAATACTACAATTCAAACAACTTGAAGTAGCAATACACTGAATCTTCTTTTTTTCCTGAAGATGTTCAAGAATTTGTCTTTTTTGTTCCCACTGGGGATGACTTTTCTTTTACAAAGTATCTTTTTTTATTTTTTTTTTGATAAACAAACAAGTTAATTCCCTGACCAAATCAGAATCTGTTTGTCCATTGCATGCCATCAGTTGACAACACCACAAAATCTGCCTTTTAGGAATTCATAATACCTTTTGTGTAGAAAAAATATGTCTCTTCATAGATTAAATTTCCTGGGTAAAGTATGTCCCTGCTGATTAACAGTCTCTGAAACATCCTAAAGAGGTTTGTATGCCTGTAGGGGATACTGAAACAGAACAGAAGTGTCCTGCCCCAGGCACACCCAGGCTGAAACTAAAACTTATACTGAAAGACAAAGAAAAATACCGAAAAATAACCTAATTGTAATAGAGGAATTTATATAAATTTTAAAGTCTTTGATAGTAACTGCACTGAACCATGATCTAAAAAGGCTTCACCTGCTCAGTCAACTTGTAATTTTACATACAGCCCAGCTAAAGCTCTGGGCATATGAATAGATTGTATTAAGTAACTACCTGTTCCCAGATTTCTTCAGCTGCCAGTCTTTACACTTGCAGGCTCTCTGACATGTATGAAATAAAAGTGTCTTAAAATAACCCCATGCACTAAAAAATGCTGGGAGAGGACCAGCTGGAAAGCAGCCTGGCAGAAAAGAACCTGGGATCCTGGTGGACACCAAGTTGAACAAAAGCCAGCAGTGTGCCCGGGCTGCAAAGAAGGCCAAAGTCATCCCGGACTACATGAGGAGGAGTGTTGTGAGCAGGTCAAGGAATGTGATCCTTCCCCTCTACTCAGCACTGGTAAGGCCACACCTGCCGCTCTGTGCCCAGTTCTGGGCTCCCCAGTACAAAGCGAGACACAGAGATACCCTGGTGAGGGTCCAGCAAAGGGTCACAAAGATGATTAAGGGACTAGAGCACCTCACATGACGAAAGGCTGAGAGAGCTGGGACTCTATAACCTGGAGAAAAGAAGGTTCTTAGTGCAAATAAATACTTGAAAGGAAGAGAAGCTGTACAGAAGAGGGAGCCACGCTCTTCTCAGTGGTGCCCAGTGAACAGGACAAGAGGCAATGGGCATCAACTGAAACCTGGGAGTTTCCATCGGAACATCAGGGGGTGACTGAGCAATGGGAGAGGTTTCTCAGGGAGGTTTGGAGTCTCCATCCGTGACATATTCAACAGCCATCTGCAGACGGACCTGGGCAACTCTCTCGCAGCAGCCCTGTTTGAAGAAGGTGGTGGGATCAGATGACTTGCAGAGGTCCCTTCTAACCCCAACCATTCTATGATCTGTGATTCTGTGAAATATTACTCAAACTGATAAAAAATAAAAGAGAAAAAAAGAAAGAATAAAGGAATAATTGAAAAAATAGTCTTTAAAAAGAAAACTAAGAAAAATATGCCTGAGCAACTAGAGCAGCAGAATCTTTCTGGTACATTTATTTATAACAAGTACTTAATCAAACAGCTAGAAAAAATTGTAAAACAGAAGGAGGACATATGAATCCACAGATCATAAAAGAATTATATAGCCAATTTATGAACCACTGACAATTAAATTGATATGTCAAGAGGAGAATGCACTGAGAAATAAAAAAAAAGTTTAAAAGGAAGAAATATGGTTTGTACTTGTCCCATGGAAGTCCAAGGAATTCTAGCACTTGCTTTTCAGTATCTCTCACTTTTCCTTTCAGAAAAAAACTTGAATATGTGCTATTAGGAAAAAAAAAAAAAAGTATGAATCCAAAGAGAGACCAAGAACATGCTAGAACCATAAGCAACAGGAAAAAAAAATAAGAATAGGATCAAAAGATCATAGAATAGTTCATATTGGAAAGTACCCCTGAAGTTCATCCACTCCAGCCTCCAGCAGAAAGCAGGGTCAGCTATGAGATATGACCAACTTATTCATATGCAGCTTGGTCTTGAAAACTTTCAAGGACTGCACAACTTCTCTGAGGAATCTGTTCTGATGCTTGACTGACCGCAGTGTAAAAAAGTTCTTCCTTAAATTCAGCCTGACCTTGTCTTGTTTCAACATCTGTCCATTGTCTCCTGTCATCCCATCATGCAGCACCACGAATAGCCTGGCTCCATCCTCCAAGGTCCCCCAAAATCCATATCTTCTCCGTGTTGAATAAGCCTGAGCTTCTCCTCCTGAGGCAAATCCTTCAACCCATGACTGTCTTGGTGGCCCTCCACTAAACTTGCTCCAGTTTTAATTTTAAATGACAAATCCTGGGTAAGATATACAGCACAATCACTTCAGGGATAACCATAATGCAGTGATGAATAGTCTTTTTCGAACAGTTTGGAATTTTGCATCTTAGAGAACTCATAATATATAAAAGACACAAACTGAAAAGATCTCCCTATTCAGAAATGAAGATAAACTTCTGCTTAACTTTTATTGAGATCAAAATTCCACTTAGACAATTATGTTTAAGAATCTACTTGCATTTCTTAACAGGGGTAGACTCGAGCACATGTTAAAGCACTTTCCTGAATCTGGGCAAGAGAATGTAGAATATAACCTGTAACTGGACTTTGTATCTGATTACAGTGCCTTTCAAAACTTTACCCACAAATGATTCATATTTTCCCAAACCCTTACAAAACCTTATGAACTGCAAAGCAATTAAAAGACTGAAACAAAAGGTAATGGAAGAATATATACCAAGTCTGGAAAGAGGAGATACCGGACAGAAAGGGTTCACTCAGTATTACTAAAGATTTCCATTAGCTATCCATGACGATACATAAATAGCACTTACACTTGTAAATGACATTGTACCATTGCAAATGCTAGTGAAAAGAGTGAAATATAGTGCAAAGAAGTCCGAAAATATCAGACTATGGAAGCCAACACTGCTTGTCTTGCTTCCACAAAATTCCCATTAAAACAATAAGGTGTGCAGAATTTGGCTCCTGGAAATAGGAAATAAAGAAACAAATCCAAAGCCCACTGAAGTCAATAGGAGACATTCTTCTGACCTCAATGGGCTTTGGACATCACCCAAAATGAGATTCACTCTGGAAAAACGCAAGCTGAAGGAAATAATCATTCAAAAAGTATCTGGGAGAGAGATGTTTGGAAAACCTGGAAATGAAAGAATACCTAGGAGACTTTGTGTAATATATGATACGTGACAAGAGCTTATGAACACTATTACAAGACTGTAGCTTTTCTAAAAGCTGATTAGTCTAGAAATGAAGACAGGATATAAGAGAGAAGGAAACGATCCATTTCATCCAGTTAGGGAGCAGAAGTCACAGGGATATCGTATCACAGTGCAGGCAGGTTGGTTTGTATGGAATTTAAAATGTGCCAATCATCAAATAAAAACACAGCACCAAATTATCCCACCTGTGAAATCCCTAATTTCTCAGCTCTTCTCCCAGATACAAGTCTGCATATAGGAATCCACAGTCAGACTTCAACATGAGACAAATGTCACATTTGTTATTTGGTCCTCTTCTCATTTTATTATGAAGGTCAACAGAACCTTTTAAGATTCTGTCTTTCCCATTAGACATGAATACCTTGTTGCTAACCCAAGAACGTCCTTCTTTGGTGGAAGAACATCCACTTTCATTCTTCTGTACACCTCGCTGCTGTCAGATGGAGAAAATTTTTCAAGTGTATACATACACCCCAGTAAAATGAAGGTGTGACCTTGTTCTCAAGATCAAATACATTCAACATGCACACTGTAAATTCTCAAAATACCTATCTTCAAATGGATAAGGACATCTGTAAGCATATGCTATATAGCAGAAAATGATAAAGGTAGTTTCCCCTCATCTGGTCTTCTGCTGAGAGAAGCACCATTTATTCAGTGAAGGAATCTATGAACTGAACAAACTGTATTGAAAGGCTCTGGCAGGCTGACTAACTCATCTACTGCAGTTCAGAGTGTCTTGATCCTTCTCTGCTGTCACTACTATTGCTTCTGAGGAGAGGAAAACGTTATTTCTCACAAAAAACCCTCAAACAAGCTCCTCCAAACCTATACTCCAACACAAACCATGTGTGGCTCAACAAATAAGATTCATGAGATTTTGCAATTTAGTGCTTCATTGGTCCAGATCACCTCTATATAATTTTTGCTTCTAAGACATAGATGAGAAAAGGGTGGAGACAACTAGACTTTCTTGAATAAATGTATTGGAATAAATAATTGTAAGATGATTATGATAACAATGACAAAGATATAGTTCATTCTAGGATGTCTTTAGGTTCATACACTGTAGGTCATGTGCTATTTGGTACCATAATTTCTGGTTTAAAATCTTTCTATTCTTAGATTTTAAAACAAGAAAAATTATTTTTTTTGGAATTGTATAGCTGACCCTTCAGAGAAAAAGTTGGAAAACATTTTATTTTGAAATATTCATCCTTATGCTTCATATATTTTTGGACGACTTTACATTTAAAGCTCATTGGCTTTTGCTAGAAAATCATGCCTCAACATGACTGTAATTCTTTCAGTGGGCTCAATCCTGTGCAATCCTGAGCACTATTTTCTATCAGTTCTCAGGTTTTCCCTGAATCTGATCTTTTGTAACATCATAAAATGTTCAATAGAATGAAATCATGAGGAATGGATTAATTCTCGTGGGTAGGAAGAAAAAGCAACACATGGATTTTAAAACAAGAAGCTTGTAAAGAAAGTTCTTCACCAATAAATACAGGAAAAGAGAAATTGTGGATAAGATGATACACAAGAGAACCTTTCTTAGTAAATTGCATTGCAAAATCTTTTTATAAAGCTTCAGTAGGTTTTTAGAAAGTAGAATCCTATGCTCTTACCCTAAATCCTCCGTGATTTTATAACACTGATACTGGAAAAATCAAATCTCTTGCCTGAAAGCTCTAGTTTCAATTAACGAGGATGTTAAGCATTTTTTTTCAGATACATGAAAAGAGTGACAGGATTATAGACCACCAAATTGTTGGTATTTTAAGAATCTGACAGGCTCAGCACCATGTGCCATTCTAGCCTCTCTATGTATCCTTTGTGGTTAAAACTCTTAAGCACTTTAAATTCTTTTGGTCAGTACTTTTTTCCTTTTAGGGCAGACAACTAGAAGCACATTCCAAGTAACCATTTATGGTGTACAGAAAATTATAAGATACTAAAATCACCTCTTTGAAGGTGTTTCCAGGCATTGGATAGTAAAACAAATATTTTATTTATAAAAAAAAAAAAAAAGAGTTGATGTTTTAAATCTAGAATATAATTATCTATGTTCCAAATCAAATGAAAGACTGTAACAGCACAAAGATACAGTAGAATAATAAATAATAAAGTAGAATAATACATGTCGAATCATAGAGCCTTTACTTGGACAAATCTCCCATCAAGCTTTGGTGGCAGCTTTGCCTGATGAAATACAGCTGAGCCAGACCTGAAATAAGCAAAAATTTAAGAAGGCACACTAGTGGAATTGGTTATGGAACAACAAATGAAATGTTTATTTTTGTTTTCTGATAAATAATGACAATCAATATAAAAGTGGAGGTCCACTAAAACAGTAGTCCTCAGATATATTTATCCAGATACAAAAGAGGACCAAAAAGATGTTTGAAGAAACAGATGACTTTCCAGAATATTTGATACAGGCTGGAAAGAAATATGCGAAGAAATTTTTCAAATCATCAAGCTTTGGCAAACAGAACTGACTGTAGCTTTGCATAATTTCATTTACAAGTGGCTCAGTCCTCTCATATTTCTTCTTTTCCAATGAATAAGACAAAACTGCAGACTGGTCCCGTGCAGGACACGTATCTGCCTGTTGGGGCTCATGGTGGGGAAGAGGCCAAAGCTCCTGTGCTGTAGCCAGGAAACCTGCCAGAAAGCAGCTTCCTTGCAGCCCAACACCTGGGGAAGAGCTGGTGGACATGTAGCCCAGCAAACTGTCCCACTCAGCAGATCAGCACGCCGGGAGGCAGGGGACGAGGGGAGCTGCCAACCACCTGCCCCCGGTATGTCAGGTCATGGAGCAGGAGAAAGATTCTGGCACTGTGCAAGGGAAGTCTGTAAGACATACCCCTATCTGTGGGGGTGCGTGGATGCCGGAGCCAAATCTATGAGTCTCACACTCAGTGCACAAAAACTTAACAGCTCAGATGGATGGGTAAAATCTGTATCAGTGTAGAAACTGCATGGCATGAAAGCTTTACAGTTCTGCAGAGGAATCTGGTTCTGCTCCCTACCATCTGTGCACCAATTGTGTGGATTGTTTGTTGAGCTTTGTTTGGTTTTTTTTTCATTCAAGAAAGATATAGAAGTCAGTAGGAAGAATGCACTTCAGGTCAGTTTAACTCCTGAGCTATTCTTTTTTGCCCTCGCCACTGCTGATTATAGGTTCAAATTCCATACAAGAATTAAAAAGAAGATTCATGCCTAATTACGGTTTTCTGCAATTTATTTAATTTCAAAGACAACAAGTTAATTTCAAACTTTGTTCACATCACCGAGGGAAGTGGAGAAAACTTGGAAATACAGAAATAATAAGATTTGAGGTCCAATTTCAGTGTTAGATCCTTAGAGCTGACAGTACATTTGTATGTGCATGTAATACACACACAGTCTGCTTCAAACCTAATGACCATGTGATAGTAAACACCCGTCAGATCCAGACCTTGAAGTGGATGCTTTCATTAGGTTTGTGCTAATACCAGTAATACCATGCCTTGCTCTGCATGTATTCTTACAATATACATACAAATTAGACTGAATGCTTCTTAGCAACAAGTAAATGCAACAAAATAAAATAATATAAGCTTATACATTAAACATTTATATAAATATGTCCATTCTATGCACATAGTAATAAACACATTTCAGTCTATGAACATGCAATAAACACATTTCAGATGAAGATTTAAAATCTTAATGTTCACAGGCCCTGCAAACTTGCTGTGGCAATCATGGAGTGAAATCTGAGACTATTAAAAACAAATAGAGGCCTTGCTTAATCAAGGCTCTGCAGACTGCAGAAGTCCAGAGAGGCACCCAAGAGAATCTTTGAGGAATATGACATCAAGGTGAAAAAAAGGCATCTGTCCTATCTGCTTCTCCACAAGCTTCTCTTGACACAGAGGAAACACAGCTCTCGATCAACACGGGAAACATTATGCTCTCAATCAACAGAAAGCAACTGTGGAAGAGATGGACTAAGACTTGCATAACATTGGTAAATGTCTCACAGGAATGTTTTTTAAAATCTTGATGTTCTTTTCTGGCTTCTGGGGTTTTGGCAGGAACTCTAGGCCCATTTCTGTGTACACACTTTAATGATGGGCTTGATTAAGAGACAGTAATTCTCTAGAGGTTTAGCTATCTTATTTATTGACACGAACACGAGTATAATGCCAAAATCAAATGGTTACTTCCCAAACCATTGTAAAATCACAATGCAAAACCATGACGGGCTCTTCACTTTCCAGGTTTCATGTATTTCTTCTGTTTTCCACTGTAAATAAGCTTTATAATCCAAGCAACAACCAACCTGGCCTTGCAAGAGACAACCTCCCACCAAACAACAAGCAGCAGCAGAAACGTCAGCCTACATCTGCCCATGAGGGAATTACACTGAGGTTGAGTTATATTTGTCCCAGTAACTCTCTCTGCCAAGTGAAGCAGTTTCCTTCAAATGAGGATTTAAAGGAAGCACACAGATGCTGGCTCTGGGATAAGCTAAGACCACTAAAGAAAATTCTAGACCATGAACTGTTACCAGGTAGTTCAGGAGTCAACCTCAAAGGAAAACAAGGCAATGAGTTTATAAAAATTAACTTGCTGACCTCTTGTCTTCTCCTACACAGGATTCCAAATTTCCCACAAGGTCAATAGGATTTGCAGGCATATAATACATCTTAGGACAGGACTTCACATGCAAAGCTCACCTTATCTCAGTGAAGTGCAGCCGTTTCTGGGATGACATGTGGCACTAATTTAGTAGCAAGAGAACAAAAAGCTAAGGCAGCTAGCAAAGCAAAATGTGGTTAAGGAAGTGAGTTTAGTACTTATCAAAAGTACTCAGGAATCACTGCTGATCACAAATTCTGTATCTCTTTGAGGTAATTTAAAGACATACATAAAAATACATTCAGGAATAGACCAAGGCTTTTCATAACTGAAACGCAATATGAAGAAAACATCCTTGTCATACCCTGTAGTATACCAATGGCACTGAACTTCAGACTAACTGACCATTTTCTTCTTTCTCTCCCTGGCAGACTCAAGGAGAAAGACCCTCCCCTATGGCTCCACATTCCCAAAAAAACTCAGTCTCCTGAAGTCTTCTCTCTTGTAGGGGAAAGTGGAGATGATCCACATCTTGCAATTCTACCATGCATTCTTTTACTGGAATAAGAAATGTTTCTAGATCAACAACTTAAGAAGCCAGTGGAGTATCTGTGTGCCAACATTGAAGTCTCTTTTCATCTGTGAGAATTCCATGCTTTCTAAAAGCCTTGCCTTGTCATAGGAAGTTGGCCGAAGTCTCACAGAGATAGGAGTTTGTGGCAGAAATCTACAAGTTTTGATCACTAATTACATTATTTCTGCCTTTGAATATATCTCAGTGTACATGTATATGTTACTCTGTGTGTCTTCATTTCTATTTTATTATTTTCTTTAGTTTGACTTCAATCTGAATTTCAGTTTATCATGAAATTGTGAATGTTTTATTTTTCATTCCTTTTCAGTCTTGTGGTTGTCCTCATTCTGGCATTTAGTGACTTCTCCCTTCACTTGTTCTTTTGTATTTCCTTAAGGCAACAAGCCATTCTTGCAGTGCTGGAAGGGGATGGGGAAAGTTGCCAGCAAAATTTTTCATGCACGTGCAGTAGAAGTCCTCTCCCCATTGATTCAGGTTTGTAAAAGGTAATTCTAGGTGGAGTTTCTACAAACAATGGTACTTTCTATTCAAAGGTAATTGTAAAGCCTTGATTTGTCTCAATTACTTTTACATATTACATGCATATATATTTTTCACATATGATACTGTAACAAGTACTTATACAAATTCAACATATGAATATGAGCGCAAGCATAGCATTGTTCAATTTTCCAAGTAGCACTATGAATTCCTAAACAGCCTGGTGCTTGCAAACACTATTACATGAACAGAACAAAAAGTAGCTGTCAATCAATTAAAAACATTCATGCACAATAAACATGGTTTTAATTGATAGCTATACATAACACAACATTTTAGAAAAATTGTAGACAATATTTCTCATGTAAAAATATTTTAATGGAATCTACCTACATGGAATTTGATTTTCCATTTGCTCTACTAGAAACTCAACAGTGTGATAATCTTAAAGAACCAAATAGTGAAATTAATTAGAAACAGAAAATCTTCACTTTCTGTTTCATTATTATGACAAACTGCAAAACCCAAATATTGAATCTGAGAAATACAAATTCTGTTGTAGTTAGCATAAGTGTGATGCAAAACCCACTGATATCTTTGGAAAACAAATGAGTCTCACAACTTACACAGAAAGTCATCAAACTGAGAATCTAGTACAACAGGAAAAATAGCTGAAAAACAACATGAACTGTGTAAAGGTTAGTGATGGTGCAATGAATTTTTGACTATTGTGTCCAACGCCTCTTCAAGAGATGTTTAGCTGAAAGAGAAAGGTGTCAAAGACAAGTAATGAAAATGTGGTTACAGGCACAATATGACCCTATTATAAGAGGAGACTGAAATGAATAAGTGATAATATGACACAGGCATCAGATAATTAAATTTTGGCAGTAAATGTCAAGAAAACAGTTATGTCCACAGTGTTACTTGACAGGAATTCTCAGAAAAGAAACACATAAAGGAAACTTCATGGTTTTGATCACTACTGTAAATATAAAAAAAAAAAAATGGAGGGGCTCAGTCACAACCTTCAAATGCCTGCCAAAGTAAACAAGAAGGCGTTTGATTTTCAGCCAATAAAGATGAAGTGAAATATGAAAGTGGGAAAGCTTTGGGTAGAGCTTTTTCTGGTAGAGAAAGACAGGCAGATGTGCATGATATTTTATTTATGGCTTTGGTAGAATACAAATTATTGGGAAAAAATGAAGTATTTTAAAAATATTAAAAATTAGAAAGTATTAGTTCTTCAGACTTGTACTGAAGATGTTAAACAAGGTACAGAGGACTTTGGAAAAGCAGAAATTCAATTGGAAAAGTTCACTTTTCGTTATCAATGCTGTTTCCCATGGAAGCTGAATTCAACGACGGGATTAAGCTTTCATATGGATTATCAGATTACTAAAGATACATTTTTCAGGACTAGGCTACCAGAAACCACTGATGGATGAGAAAGAGCCAGCAAGACAGAGACATGAACTATTTCTGGAATTATCCCCTTGTACAACAGAATATAAAACAGCAAACCAATAAATTCAGCAAAACAATTTTTAGCACATTTCATGAGATGCTAATTCATATTTGCCACAGATGCTTGACAAAAGTAATTGCACTTTCCATTTTGGCCATCACACAACTCCCTCAGATCAGTTTCAAAGTTACCTCACACTGCTTCTGCATATGGATAAATGATCAGTGTTTCCTCCTACTCTGGATGGGGATATGGCAGTCACATCACTGCATGCAAAGTATACTTGTTCTGAAATCAAAAGTTAAGGTAACCAGCCATAGTTCAATGCTGGAAAGATATTTTTTCTAAAATAATTCACCATTTAAAGACCATTCAGAGGCAGAAGTCAACAGCACCCAGCCCAAGAAGAGCATATTACATTATATTGCAGGAGAGATACACTGACTTTCATAATCAGCCTTCTGCCATCACCTGTTTGACCATCTCTTTCTCTGTTTTCTTTCTGTTCCCACCCTCCCCCCAATTAATGATTTCTTTGGTGTCCCTTATTGGCAGAAAGGTAGCAGATGATTGTTCATTGTTAAAAGTGACAAAGCCAGCAGTGATCATTTCCTCTTGTTTTAGAGAAAAAAATATGGTCCATAGGTAATTGTCGTATTAAATTCTTGATACACTGTTTGACACCATGACACATCATTGACTGCAAATACTCCCAGATATTTTGTCCCCTAGCCAAGGGTGAAACTTAACACATTACTTCACGTCAGAATTGAAAGGTAGAAAAGTGAAAGATGCAGAGTGAATGGAGAACTATTGCAAGACTGTCTTACATTCTCCATCGTGCTTGGTATCATATCAATTAAAACATGCTTATCAAGATATTTTCTATATCTTTTCACTAAGTATACCATGATGAGATGGTCACCTATGAGATGACCTAAGAAAGCACAAGACACTAAATTATAAGGAAAGCCAAGCTGAAAGGATTATGGAAAGAAAACACTTCAATAAGCAACTTCCATCACTAGAGAATCTAGAGAAAGAACAAGAAATGACGACTGTCAGAAATCCTACAACTATTCAAGAAGAACCATTAAAAAATAACTTTAAAAACATTTTACAGTGGCATGTATTTATCTTCCACATACTGAACACAGTGACAAACAAGTGTAATACAAGAAACAAAGCCAATTTTAAGGAAAAAAAAAATGTTTGCTATTCAAGCCATGGATCTGGTGACAGATGGAAATTGAACCTTTTAGGCTGTTCTTACCATAATGACTACTTGGAGAACTTACTAACTCCAATTATAGCCACAATTAGCACTTTTTAAGGACATAGATGTATAAACCACTGAGACAGATCTAACACCAAAATAAAGTACCCTGTTTTTTGTTATGTTGTCTTATCAGACTCCGCAACTGGAAAACGATTCATCTTTTTCATCAGTTCCCCATAATTCTGCAGTGTCCTGGCTTCCAGAGAATGGGTTTGTCTTCATGATTTTTAGTGACACCTTCAGTTCTCTAAGAAAAATGCAGTAAGCAATTATTTTCCTGATGGTGCAACCCCAGCATAGTGCCCTCTATCCCATTTATCCACCACTAATGAGGCACTGGCCACAATCAGAGGGCACAAAATGAGATTTTCCAGTGGCTGTTGGATCAGCCCACGAGGGCCATAGGCAGTTAGCCTTCCTTGGGACTTGGACCAACTCAGAGCACTCTTTCACTACCAGAGAACTTAAGCAGAACTTCCTTCCTTTTCCCTTTGGCAGCTCCATGACATATACCACTTGCAGCTCAAGGTCTACCAGTGTCTCCTAAGCTATGACAATACAGGCAGAATCCTCACGCTGTTTAGTGACTCACCAACCCACTGAACAAATCCTAATGTAACTTCCCACACCACCTCCTCATAGAATTTCACACTAGGCCATTTATAGACATATATTTAGTGATTGTTAAACATTATCTGGACAAGAGTTATTGATCCACAAAGCAAAGACTGACTGCCTCTTAAAAAAAAGAACGTCTGACATCAACAGGTTGTAATGGTGTTGCTGCCTATCAGACACAATTATTGTTTATTTAAAGAGCTTCTGAGAAACTGTGAGAAGGCTCATTGCTATTTATCCCAAAGCATGGATGTTAGCCTGGAGTTGGAATGGAAACAGACTAATGTTTCCAATGAAAAAACCCCTTCTAGCCAAATTTTAATTGAAGCTAGATAGCAAATAAAACAGTTTTTTCTCCCCTGGGAAATAGAAGACTCTGAAAACAAAATTGTATCAATGAATTTGGGATTATTTTTATACCAAAAGTCTAAACAATATAAATGATATACAGAAAAGTATTTAGAAAGTCTTTAGTGAATAAAGAAAAGCCAAAACGTTTTTCCAGAAAATACTGAGGTGGATACAGATGTGTTTTTCCAACATAAAGATACTTATCTGTTAGTAATCTGATATCCCCAGCTCTGTCTGCTCATGATCATAGACTAATTTTCAAAATTAATCCTTATGATTTTCATTCCATAGTTTTAAACTGAGTCTCCATGTATTCTGAAGGCTTTATTGTCTCTTAGTGTTTCACACTAGTCATTAAACAATCACCTTTCACTCTATATACACTGTTTACCACTTATAGCAATGTTTATCTTTAATAGATGATGGTCCAACAAATATTCTGGAACAGATTAATTTTTCATCACTAAAACTCATTGACTTGATTAGTAATGAAGAGATACTGCTATTCTGTAATTCAGTAAAAGAAAAATATAAGGCACCCAAATATGCAATTATTATCTTTTTGTGTGTTTACAGACTAGAATTTATTCAGTAAAGCAATTTGGAGTCATTAATTCTTCTGGGAAATACTTCTAGGAAAGCTTTGTACAGATGCTTTTTCTGTAATTCATACTTACATTCATCCATACACCTTACTAAATCTTAGGTAAATACTATAGATCAAGACCATAGTTGCAGCATTCTGTAAACAAGCATTGTCTGCAAAAATTACCCTTACAATGTTTAGATCTCCAGAAAATATCAGAACTTTAAAATTACTTTAAAGTTTGCATAAAACCTGAGATTATGGTGAAATTAAAATGCAGTCAGTGGCTATGCAAAAAAGTTGTGGAAGCTTGGATGGGGCACTTACATTTGTGTCTTAGCATCTTAGAACTGCCCACACCAGAGACATTATTCAGGAATTACATCATGTTTAAAAGACAAGAAAATCATGAGTCCTGAAGAACTGTTCTCTAAGGGTTAATAGTAATGACATCATATAGAGTATTGCCATTAGGCACTACCATCTACCCCTTTCAGTAATTAATCAATTCTCACAAAAACCAGTTTATTCATAAAAGCCATTCTGAAATACTGGTTGACTTCCTCTCTCAAGTACTTTGATTGCTGGACATGGCCAAGCCAGCATGTCTAGCTCACCAGTAATTTCAATAATCTCTTTTAATAGCCAGATAGTCCACCCAAAATCTGAGCACACAGCTTAGGAAATAGGGGGATCCTGTATCTATTGCAAGTTCCTTGTCTGGGAGGATACATAAATCAAGGACCTAGAATGAATAAGGCACATCCAAGGCTTACAATCTTCAAAGCCTATGGAGGCACAGACCACCTAATATTAGTAATTACTAAAACATTGTTCCCTTTGCAAAAGAAGACTCCTGGCAAATGGAACTGGTCTAAGAATTCTTTAGAGTTTAGAGTGGAGTTTCATTCTCGAAATTAAAATGAAGGAATGATTAGACACCAAATTCTCAACGAGTATTGTATGTCCTAACGGGGCCAGTGCTCCGTAACTGCGTAAATCACCACCGTTGAACAGGTAACACAATAGAATGGGAAACTATGTCTGCCATATCGAGAGCAGTCTGGAGTGATGTCATGGCTGAGAGACCATCTGGCCTTCATTATAAAGGGAAAAGAAAGTATTAGGACAAAAGAACACAGAGAGGAAGCCATTTGAATCTGTGTCTAGAAAACTAAGCCAAATAGTTGAGCAGCCAACACTGCAATGATGTTGAGAAATAAGCAGGCCCACTTGGACTGATGAGAGGGGAGGTTGATCCACATAAGCCAGCTCAAGAAGCAGACAGCCTTGGAGTGAAACACCACTGCGTAGGCACATAGAGAATTTAGGCTCCGTGGCATAAGCTCTTCTTTTAGTAATCAGAGAGAAGATGAAAATACAAAAGCCTTCTTAACTCATGAGAAGAAAACTTCAGAGTCCAGCTGTCTTTTGCACAGTATTTGCGTCTTGAACAACCACCAAAGCGAAAACCCCTGAGAAACATGGCCCTATTTGAGAAAGCCAAGGTATCCCATGTAGGCTGACCACGGGACATAATCTTTGCATGTTCTTCAAAACTGAAATGAAGTTTTGGAGTAAATCCTCAATGCAGAAGAGGTAAAAGGCGATATATTAATTACAAAAGATCTGCAATAAGATCTTTCAATAAGAGAACTTCCTTGTTTGCCATATGCTGAGTATTATTACTCAGCATACTTTGGAAAGGACCAATAGGACCAACAGCATACTTCTACTAATATTGCAAAGACAAAATTTTGGATCTTGAGTGCCTGTGCTGTAGCACACCCATTATAATACCTAACATGGACCCCTTTCAAGAACTTGTGGTTTGAGGACAGATATTGGTTAAGATCAGAGGGCATATCTAGGACTTCACCTTTTTCCCTAGCAACAATAACCTTTGAAGAAAGAGCCTCTAAAGAGGTTGATCAGGCAGTAAATGGAAACAGCAGGGCTAAATATGAAAGGCATTTTTGGGGGTCTGTTTCTTCAAATAAATACAGATTTAGGGCAGGTGCCAGACTTAGAGGGGATAACAGAAAATTGGGGACTGTTCCTCATCAAAGACATTATCCAATAGTAGGGAAATACCAGGAGAATCCTCTTCCCACAAGGTAAACTGCATGTCTGTTCTTTCCTTAAGCCACAACCAACATACCATGCCTAAAATATGAAGTTGTTCAAAGGAATAATGACACACATTCTTGTTGAACACAGTATCACCCTTAAAACTGTGCAACACCAATGCATGTTAGGAATTCAGCACTTAAATAACACTGAAAGTGTAAATAGTGCTACGGTTTTTATCTCTGTATTCAATCACACAAAAAGGCATCCCAGATAACTTTTTATCTTTCAATGTGTCCAGCTACACACTGGAGTCCAAGGTCCTGCTTCACATAAACAAGGTCAAAGAAGAAACTCATTAATTTAAAAAATGCAGGATCTGATTCTACAAGTAACACTAGACAAGAGGCTGTCAGATTTTCAGGCAGATCATTAGTCAAAGACCAATTGCTTAAGTACAGTATTTTTTGCAACCTACTTTTTGCAAAACTACTTTGTAATATCATGTGAACTTAATAAAGGGTTAAGCAGATAGATTTTAAATCAAAACACATCAGTTCTTTCCACTTCTATCCCTATTCATATCATAACTTCTCAAAAAATTGTGAATTATTTAAACTGTTGCAGCTGGTACAGAATGCATTTGGAATACCCATTAATTTCTCCAGCTTCATCAGCAGCATGCTTTGGCTTAAACAGTCAAAGGGTGCCTCAAATTGCATTAATTTCTTCCTCAAATTAGTCTTTTCTACCTTGTGTGAAAAAAAAAAAAAAATAGTAGCCAAACAAGCCAAAGTAGGAAATTAAGCAGTTTGAGATTTAAGCAAAAACATAAACTACATTTGACCTGAGAAAAAAAGAGCGGAATGATCAGTTAACTGAGGTTCTACACAAACTTAAAAGTTTGATGAACACTAATTGGCTTTGTTACTTCAATTAAGTCTAACAGTATATGGACAGAATAGGAGGAAGCATTATTGGTGACAAAAGTCAGTCAAATCTAAAACTTACTGCTAACATTTGCAGGAGAATTCTGCAGGAGTACTTCCTGTACTGAGCACAGGAAGTAAAATTCATTAACTACAAAGACAGTATCTCTGACTATGGAATTTCCTGAACTGCAAACTGCTGGAGCTGGGGAGAACATTCTGACAAAATAACAATACACGATTGCCCTGTTCTAACTTTTTTTTTTTCAACAGCATTTATTTTAGCCAGTGGTGAAGATAGGAAACTGGCCCAGGGTAACCTTTACTCTAACCTAGTATGATCATTCTAATGTTCATGGATTGTGGATGTGCAAAATCAATAAAGGCAGCATAATACATAGGTGAAATCATATGAAAATACAATCTCTTAATATTATCAAAATGAGAGGTCATCTTAAAGTCATTATACACGATTCTTTGAAAATAACAGTACAATATGCACAAGGATTCAAAAAGGCAATACAAACTACTAGGACAGAGACAGAAATAACACTGAAACACTATAAACCTACCATGTTCCCAGTGTCTACAAAGTACGCAGTTTTGACATTGCACCTCAGGAAAAAAAAAAAAAAAAAAAGACCCTACAAAACTATAGTTTTAGGTTCTAAAATACTGTCATGTCTATCAAACTAGAGAAAGAGTATCAAAGATGAATAAAAGTATGGAACAGCTTCACATGGCTGCTCAATGCTCAGATGGGTGCACTGTTCACCAGTAATTAACTGGCTGTTTGGCCAGGCCCAGAGAGTGGTGGCGAATGGTGCCACGTCCAGCCGGTGTGCAGTCACCAGTGCTGTTCCCCAGAGCTCAGCGTAGGGGCCAGGCCTGTTTAATATCTTTATCAGTGATCTGGACAAGGGGATCAAGGGCACCCTCAGTCTGCAGATGACACCAAGCTGGTTAAGAGTGTCAATCTGCTCAAGGGTAGGAAGGGTCTGCAGACAGGCTGAATTAATGGGCTGAGGCAAAATGTATGAGGTTCAACAAGACCAAGTGCTGTGTCTTGACCTTGGGTCACAACAACCCCAGGCAGCGCTACAGGCTTGGGGAAGAGTTGCTGGAAGGCTGCTCAGAAAAGGACCTGGAGGTGCTGATTGACAGCAGCTGAACATGAGCCAGCAGTGTGCCCAGGTGACCAAGGGGGCCAATGGCATCCTGGCTTGGATCAGCAATAGCGTGGCCAGCAGGACCAGGGAAGTGATTGTCCCCTTGTACTGGGCACTGGTGAGGCCACACCTTGAACCCTGTGTTCAGTTCTGGCCCCCTCACTACAAGAAAGACATTGAGGTGCTGGAGCATGTCCAGAGAATGACAACAGAGCTGGAAAAGGGTCTGGAGCACAAATCTGATGAGGACCAGCTGAGGGAGATGGAGGTGTTTAGCCTGAAGAAAAGGAGGGTCAGGGGGCACCTTATTCATCAACTACCTGAAAGGAAGTTGGATCCAGGTGGGGGTTGGTCTCACCTCCCAGCAAGTAATGGAAAAAGGGGAAAGGGCCTCAGTTTGTACCAGCAGATGTTTACATTGGATATTAGGAAAAAAGTTTTCATGGAAAAGGTGATCAAGCATTGGAACAGACTGCCCAGGACAGTGGTGGGATCACCATCCTTAAAAGTGTACAAAAAAACCATGTAGATGTGGTCCTTAGGGACATGGTTTAATGGTGGGCCTGGGAGTATTAGGTAAATGGTTGGATACAATGACCTCAGTAGTCTTTTCCAACCTTAATGATTCTATGTTTCTGTGAAAAGAAAAACAAAACACACCAAGATGCTTCACTTTAAAAAAAATCCAGAGGATTGAAAGCAAAAGATGACTAATATTAATGTTGAGATGACTAAGGTCATTAATGCAATTAAAGAGGCTAAGAGAGAAAAATAATCTGGGTTTTGTTGCTCTGGAAATAGTAAGGCTCACCAATAAAATTCTCACATAGTGGGTGAGAAGCAATATTAAGCCAGATGAACCTTTAGACTCATTTCGTGTAACTGATCTGATAGTTTGAATTACATGAAGTAAATGAGGTCAAGAACTTGTATGTAAATATGCATATGACTATAATATAAATAGGGCAGATGCTTACAATTATTATGATACTTGTATTTATTTTTACGGAAAGAGATACTAAAAGTTTAATCAGATTAGCAATTACAGTTCAGGAAAATGAGCCACAGTAGTTTCCTGTACATTTTTACACCTTCCTTTGAAAGCACAAATGTATCAGCAATTTTCAGAGATGGGATATAGTACCAGATGGATTTCTCATGTCCAG
Source organism: Lophotriccus pileatus (assembly GCA_035583135.1). Taxonomy (NCBI): domain Eukaryota; kingdom Metazoa; phylum Chordata; class Aves; order Passeriformes; family Tyrannidae; genus Lophotriccus; species Lophotriccus pileatus. The sequence goes on from JAWWES010000168.1 coordinate 52,498,831, forward strand.
ACGAACATAAAGTACAAGCCTTTGAAGTTCTGATTTTTCACAATTTCTGAAGAATTTTCGTCTTGCAGAGCAATGTATTATTCCAGGCAATATATTTATGAGGTCTTGTTTATTGTTCTGTGTTGCTGATGTTTCTCAAACCTATATCCCAGGACTATTTCTTTAAAAATGTACTACTTGTCATGTCCCACTGCCCAAGCATACCCATGTTTTATTTTTTCTTTTAAATTCCAAAAAGACTTAGGCACACTGAGTAAACAGATTTAATAAGCTGAACTCAATCGTGACTTCTCCACTTACATTTTTTGGCAGAAAATGCCTTTCTGAGTTTCTATTTCAGTAAGATTCACTTAATACATCCAAAGCTGAGTAGGCTTTGATCCACAATTACAAAGTTAATATATATGGAGAAAGAATAATGCTGGGAAAATGCTCTCTTGGCAAATAGAAGCTGGAGCAAATTAATCCCACAAATTTCCCACCTTTAATGAGTTCAAATCTTGCCATCATTAATAATACTGAAATAGTTATTAACATTTATATAAATATAATGAGAGAAGGTCTTTGGACCTGCCAGTAGGATCGAAAGCTATTGGAACTTTTATCACATGAGCAAGATCAAAACCAAAGCAGCTATACTGCTTTTTTTCTTTTGCTTTAAGTAACTCCATAGCCCAAGCATCTGACTATCATGTTGACTTAAAGTACTTGGCTATAGCCCAAAGACAGGTTCAAATAAGGTTCTTTGATTCCACACACATGCACATACACACGTTCTTTCAATCCACTCTCCTTGCATGCAGGAGTCAACAGGACTGAAGGGCAGCACTTCAAAACATGCTCAGCACTTTGCAGGATGTGGCCTTTTATCCTTATTTGCCCCCTTGTGCTTGCTCAGTTCTCTTTTTACGAGTTCTATTAATAATGTTCTTCTGCAACAAAAAATACAGTCCAAAAGCCATTGATGCCTACTGCCATCTTTCCTTGAATTCCTACAGTCTCTATCCCCAAGTTATGAAGTGTAGTCTCTACACTCTATATCATCAGTCTTCAAGACTGAGATAATTCTGAAGAACAAGACAATAAAATTCTCACTAAAATTTGCAAGGTTGGAAAATTCTTCAGTAAATACAGTCATAATTTTTCTCTGAGATATTGTTCTATTGTACGTCTGTAAGGAGATCTCCTATTTATTTTTAAAGATATCAGGACTGAATTCTCATGGCTCACAATCCTAAAATGTGGATTAGAGTTTACCCTTGATATCCAGCTATTCTAATTTTCTTCAGACAGGAAAACTGTTTAAACTCAAAACTTTCTGCCTGTATCTTTAGGTTCCCATTCAACATAAATAACAGCATTAGATCGATGGGAAAGAGGAAAGATGTGCTCCTAGACCTTGTTCTGACAGTCACTTAGGATGCACATCCAGGAGCCCACAGACACCATAGTAGAATTCAGCAGATTCTGCACAGCCGTTCTACAAAATTAGTACTGATGAGTTCTTAGAAAATTCATGAGTCTTCTGGACTTGGATCATCAAATGGACTACTAAAATTTATAGCAAATCAGCCACTAGTGCCCGAAGGCTGCATTCCTAAATGCATGTTTAGATACCCAAATAAAAGTGACTTGAACATTTTGGAAGGTAGTCATCATCAAGCTGGTTGTTTGTGAGCCTACAGCGATGTTAAGGAATCACATTTTAGAACCTAAGCCTTCAAATATGAGTTCAAATGTTTTGGACTTTATTCTTAGAGATGATAGTGCATTTAACTGTATAAACACTTGGCCTATTAATTCCTTAAAATGTATATTTATATGATTAAGATAAACTAGAGGATTCCTGTATATGTTTGTCATAAGAAGTTATGGTGTGCACACCAAACCATACATTACAGACATTGGATGACATTACAATATTCCAGTATATTGTATTAAATAAAGTCTAGAAAACGAACTAAAATAAAAATGTGAGTTGCAATATCCTGTATAAGCACTACTTTCCCTGTCTTTTATACTACAATTATTTTCTATTTTTAAGTATATTTTAAGAAATAAAACTCTACAACCTGTTTTAAAGGAATTAAAAGACAGATATTAATGATGCTCATTAGAGAGTTTTGGAATCACCAAAGCCTTTGGAGGCAAACAGTAAACCTGAATGGTCTAACAGTTCTTTTTAATCAAGAAGTTCTCATCCTATGCAGGAACTGCATTTTAACCTACTCCACAGCTCATTCCTTCCAATGAATCAGTGATAGGAATGTTAAAAAGTGCTGACCACTCTCTTCTCAAATTTGACATTTTTGCACTACTGCTGATCTCAAAACATGCAATTGATTCACCCTGATACAAACATATTTTTTAATTTATACCACGTAAAAAAATTATTGATGAGTCACATATCTGTCATTAGTTTTGGAGCATTTAAATGTAATTAGTTCCCAAACAAAAGGCTATATTCACACTCAAACACACACAAGAAATTAATCCAAAGCAATTACAAGAAAATAAAAATAGAACTACTTCAATCTGGAACAAACCCCATCACATTACATAAGTTACAGGCACACATATCCAAAATACATAAGGTTATTAGGTCGTTAAATTTTAATAGCAGATATTCTTTAATTCATCATTTCCTTCATTCTTGATACCACTCAATTTTCAGAATTATTCTTGTGATATGAAATTAATGTTCCTCTTTCACTGAAATCAGTAAGCAATTCAAGCAACAAAGAGGCAATTGAGGTAAAAAAAATGACCCTTGCATCTACATAATCTTCAAATTATATTAAACTGAACAAAAGAAAGTAACAAAAATTTTAAGCAGTTAAATAAATATTAAGGGAAGTTAAAACACAAAAATTCAAGAAAAATTTAAGTTGTATCTAATACTCTAAAAAGCACCTGATTCTTCATTTGCAGACTGGTTATATGTACAGAAAATTCACAAAGATAACAAAACCAGGAATAGGTTAAAGAAAGCATAGTAAGAACCACATCTTGGGCTGTTCATTCAGGTGTTTTCTTCTGCTGATAAAACCGAATGGAACAGTCCATTTATTAAACATCTCCTTTAATCAGCTACTTTAAGACATCTTTGGGGGCACATTTTGTTATTTAGTCTATACTCATGACACTGCTTGAACACAAACAAAAAAGATGGATACCTCTCTAGATAGAATTCTCTAATCCCAAAAGTCATTCCCAGCTGGCTGGTATCCAGTATAACCAATTCCTACAGTGTAAGTTAGCAACTAGATCACCTTTAAGGTCCCTTTCAAACTGAACCATTCAATGAACTGGGAAGCAAGCACAGAACATGAGCAAAACAGTTCCAGCTGGTGGATTGTCTCATGTGGGTCACAACTAAGGTGAGGAGTTTGAGTGGTCCTTTCTTTGTAATGCTGCAAGATCTGATGCAAAAGTTAATTTAGAATCTGAAAGTTCTAAGGTTCTCCCTGCTGGTCCTTTGCCACAAAAAACAGACTATCATCACATATTATGAATCTTCGATCAACAGTTTTATCATACAATTCTTACACAGGCAGCACTTACTAATACAATTAGTTATTTACAGTAGTGAAGCACAGACAACTAAAATCCTACCCTTGGTCCCCACCCAGGCATCCCCTACTATAAAATAGCGTTGATTCACAATTCCAAAGGTTTTTTGTGCAACTCTTACATGCGTTAGTAAAAAATAAAAAGAAGTGCTGTCTCTGTAAGCAATGGGAGCACTGTTCTACAAATCTCAAATCTCAATAATTTTTTAGAATGATTTGATAACTCTGTTAATGCCAAGGAGAGTTCTGGTTGTGCAAAGACAACCACATCAGGGACTAGTCAAGAATATGGAAAAAGCAGAGTACTGTGACTAATATTGTTAATGCCTCTTTACACGAGATTACAGAGTCACATTCTCAAATCCTGAGGGGAATTTGGCTTAGTGGCTTGCTCTCTCCGATACTTTTAAAGAACAGAATGTAAGGTGCTGAAAACATTTATTTGGCAAGAAAATAATCTGAGACACCCTTAAGGGTAAAATAATTTCACAGTAGGTGGGTCCAGGCACACGAAGCAGTTTGGAAGATAACAAAGAAACTGAAGAGAGTTATGATTAAGACACAAAATAACATTATGGAGTCATGATCTTCATTGCTCTGAAGAAATGTGATCAGTAACAAACTTGATGCATGACATCTCTCGAAGAATCCATTTAACTTATTTCTTTTATGTAGTAAAGTAGTTTAAAAAGTGGTATTATAAACAACAGACATTTAATGAAAGAATGGTTAGAGTGTAGAATCCTGTACGATTTTTTCAATCTCGTAAAAAATATTAGTATCAATGAGTTTGTTTTATGAACTAATTAAACAAGCAAAAAAAACATACAACATCTAAGGTTATTATTTAGTTAAGTGTTTCTAAAAATACATTTGATTAATGTTGCTAATTCCTCTATCCACAAGTTTGTATTCTCAAACTGTAAAGAAGAATGTAGAATTTAATTATTCATTTTTAAAGATAATGTCAATGAATAATAGGTATTCTGTCCTGAAGAGAACAGGAACTGACTGACACAGTTACTCAGAAAAAATTAAGAATTAATATTGTTTGAGATTATTATAGCAACACTACGCACTATTTGGTTTAGGCAAAATGCTTACTATCCTTAAAGCACTTACTCCTGTTACACTCTGTTACTAGCAATTTTTATAGCACTGTTTCCCAGGAGGCACCTGCTGAAATACAGAAAAAGGCACTCCCTGGAAAAGTTGTGTGACTCCTCTGTCTTGTAGCACTTTTGTTACACAATATTTTGACCAAAACATTTAGAACTCTTGCTTAATTCAGAAATTATTTTTTACAAATCAAACAAATCTGTTTGATTTGTTAACTTATTCAAATATGAAAATATGATCTCCCATTCCAAACCTGATGACTTCAGTACCATGTCCTTCAGTCTCTCCAGTAGTCAGCAACTCACATTTCAGAGGCAGCCAATAAAAAAACATGCACCTGGAAATGGCACCACTTTCAACTTGAAGAATCAGCTCTCCCCCTCACATCTAAAGGTCCTCAGCTGTAAAACACAAGGCATGACATTAGATAGCTAATGGCTCCAAGAGTCAGATTATGAATGATTTTTCTTTTTCACTTATTGTCTTACATAGTCCCAGTACACCAAATAGGATTGTTTGTTTCAGTGGCCATATTCTGGCCTTCTGTTTTACTTGGTAACAAACTAGTCGTTTTGCCATTTCATACTACTGATGATATGAAACATCATTAAAAAATGAGACGTAGGGACATAGTTTATTTGTCAGTATCACCAGTCAACTTCTCTTTTTCTCATGTAAGGTTTGAAATCTCTTCATCAGCATACACCTGCCTGTAACCTCCATCTGTGTTGAATCCAAAGAGGAGTTATGCCTTTTACAAGCCAAATTCTGATTTATACAGTATCTAGAGACATTTATTTGAAAGGCTGCAAAGCAAAAAAATTATGTGGTATTTTTTCCTCATGAATTACACAAAAGTGTACATTGAAAACACTTTAATTTTCAAAAATTATAGGAAATTATTTGATATGAAAATATACCATCATATAAAGTATTTAGTTACAAAATAGCCTTTCTTAGTAAACACACTTTTTTCTGACTTCATATTATGGGAAATCACAAGGCTCTTTTATTCTATGAAGATTAACCAGTTGATGAAGAGCTTAACTGAGCAGAGGATTCTGCTCTCTGTAGTTCTATAGCATAAAGACTACAGCTACACTTCATTGAACTTTAGTGTTTAAATTTTTTAAGGCTCTTATGCAGCCTATTCAGTTCAAACAAATTCTCAGCACATGCCTATATGATCTGTCCATTCAATTTATATTAAAAAGTAATTCTTAATACTTTCCAGATATTTAGCTTGGGCAGAAATACACGTAAGAGCAAGTTGATACTTATAAAGTTTTGCATCAAATGTAAATGACAGTAATTGAAATCAGTGAAGACAGATTTTCAGATTTGTTGTCATAGCTCTGTCACATACAGTTGGTCTGCTTTCTCTAATTTAAGATCTCAATGCCCCTTTTTAAGACTGATTGCTTCCAGATGTATGGGGTAGTGTCAGTGGAGAGAAAGAGAAGGCATACTTCTCACTGATGTAATTGAAATTGTAGCGAAAAAGCAGTCTCAGCAAATCAAAGTCGATCCCTTCAGTGTATTTGTTTACCCTGTCCTTTGTTACATGCTGAATTTTCCTTTCTTACATTTTCAGTCAAACATCAGAAAAAGAGAGACCTTTTGCCTGCACAGTTTCTTAGCCATAGGACTCCCTTTGCTGCCTTATTCAGGGCAAGACTGTACCTTTATTCACTGAAAAACACCTGTCCTAGTGAACTGAATTCAGTGAAGCCATTTGTAAAGTGACACATTCACCTTACGGAAGATCTAATATTTTAAGTACCACATGCAGCACACTGAGATACTGTAAGGGGCTGGTTCATGTGGTTATTAGTGGAAACAGAGTATAACTGTGCTAGACTGCATGTTCACATTCTCCACATCATTGGTATGTAACTATCACCTGGACATGACATTGTAGCTCTTCAGTGACCTGTAAGAAATACATCTGATGATTTTATTTCCTGTATTTCTTTACTGATTTCTAATAGAAGACAATACTCTGCCATTATCAGACTCTTTTTTGTGTAAACGAGCAAGCAGCCTGAATTTTAAATGGGCAGACAAAATGAACCGTGTTTTAGGTCAACAGAGAAGGCTGTTATCCAGGGAGTTTGGGCTATGTTTCCTGTGTTGTCTGCCCTGCTAATTCAGTTCTGCAGAGCTAGCAGTCAAGGCCCATTTGAAAACATGGTATTAGATAAGAAAGTCTGTGTTTATTACAGCGTTCTTCTAATGTCTAGTCTATAGTTCAGCAAAACACTGAGAAGAACACTGGACTAGAATCCTAAACAATAAAGCATAAAACTGTAGTGCTTCATAGCCAAATATAACGTTTTCAAACGTTTCAGAATAATTCTTATATTCCTATATTTGTATTTAAGGCAAGATTCTTTTAATTATGAACATGTGAAACTGCAAATCATAATAATTTGTTTTTATTGTATTTCTTATTACATAAACACAGTATTATTTTTTTCCCCCGAAGAAAAATGAAAGCATTGGTAAGACAAGTATGAGGTCCTCTAACAGGACATGATACACAAGTGAGATGGCTGCATGTTAAATGGTCTTTGAAAGTAAAATCAGAACAATGGAAACATCAACATGTTCATTCCTCTCTGTTCTGCTCCTCACTTGCAGTAACCACTCCATACCAAAAGCTAAAGTTGTGTCTTTAACTGGGTCTTCTCTGTTTCCTGCTTTCACTTTGCCTTGGATTTAAGTTAGGAACACATGAATGGGAAGCATCAAAACCTCTTTATTCCTAAAATATATGATGGAATATTTAGATAAAATTTCTCCAAAATGTGTTAGAATATTAAAAGCAAAACAAAAACAAACACAAAAAAACAAACCAAACAAACAAACAAAAAACCCCAGCCACCACATACAACAAAAAAATATTACATAGGATTTTTAACACAGACAAATTTCTAAACTTCCAGGGCAGGAACATTTTTAGAGGATGAGCAAGAAATAATTTAATTTTTTTGTAACATCTATCTTGACAGTAAGCAAATACACTTTCAGCCTTTTTAGTGGGTAAGTTTAAAAAAACTAATGCATTAAAATCTTGGAGTTTATTTTCCTGTATCAATTTTTTCCTTACACTGGATTTTTGAAATATCAAACTGAAAAACGGAAATTAAGGATATTTTATGTGCTTGTAGATAACAATGTCTGGAGACACTCTAACCGTGAGAGTTAGATTTTAATACTAAAGTTCAAGAGAAGACTAAAAACCAGCTAGTGGTCCAACCACGTTAGACACCATACAACCATAAAAATCAATCATAGCAGATTAGAACTATGTAAGTCCAATAGTCTGGAAAATCATAAGAAATCATATATATATATACTCTGATAATCACATATGTAGTGCATCTAATGCTGGTGGTTGAAGCATGTGTGCATTGTATGCAGCATTTCATTAATTATTCCTTGTTATCTAAGTCAAAACTCTGAGTTTATAAATAATATCAAGGCCAACACACCATCTTTTCAACACACATAAGCCAGTTCCCACTGATGTAGATCGAGCCTTGTGTTAACACATCCTGCCACTAGAGGATAGTGTTGTCATATTACTATGCACACACATTAAGTACATGAAATTACTGTAAGGTTCAAGTTACTTGCTTTCTAAAGCCAGAAAAAAACACTGTATTTCAATAAAGGAACATTTTATTGTGTGTGTGACAAATCCTGAAGCTTGTTTTTTTTTAACAAAAATTAGAGAGCAAAATCACATGGCATAACTGCTTATTAGTTTATATTTACTAACAATCTTTAATACGCTATTTGTTTTCAAGTAAGTGGAATTAATGTATCTCAGGTGGAGTGTGCTACCTGGGAATCTCCTGGAAGGTGACAGCCCTTGTGCAGGAGTCTGACATACAGCAGATAACTGAATTTTATCCTGGTGGTACTGGATATTTGAGAGAGTGACAGGTATCAGACTTGAAAATTGACTGACAGCCTACTGAGGACTAGGAGCCAGATCAGACCAAGCTGGGGAATACACAATTATGGCAACAACAGGGAATAAGAAACTCACTCCTGTAATACATTACTTACACCCTCACTTCAGCAAAACAGAGATAAATAAGCTGCAGACTTCAATTAAAACGTGCCGAATGAATGTGGGAAAAACCCTGCACAAGTTTGAAGAGTACACTGTATCAAATAAAAAGCCACAATAACTTGCTGTCAGCAGGAACAAGAAGGGAAAGGAGCAGAAACTGTCCCAGTCACCCCCCACAGCTCCACCTGATGCAGTACAGCTGTGTCTCCATGTTCAAAATAAAAATTCTAATTTCAGGGCAAAACAATCAAAATCTAACTTTATTCTAGTGATGATGTGGACATTATTATTCTATTGAGAGGGCCAGAATATATTTTACACACTTATTTTCAGCAGTGGAAATCTACAGTGGAACACAGTGAACTCATTTAGATCTAGGATGACCTTATGACCTTATTTGACACACTGAACACCACATTCTTCAGAACTAGAGAGCATTTTTCCTCAATGTTTATTATGTGCTTACATTACTAACATGAAAATACTTGAATTAAGGTATGTATTTACTGAGTTATTTTGGATTGCATTAATTTAAGAAGTCAATAGGTTTAGCAACTGTTAGTATTTAGAGAAGAAAACTAACAGTAAATGTGGCATAGAAAATGAGACTTATGAGAGAGGTGAAGAATCCAAAAGAGTGTTAATTCTCTTGTTAATTCTCTTTATGCATGAAAGGTAGTTATAAAAAGATGATCATCTACTGCTCAGTATATCCACTAGAAGGAGGACTAGAAGAAGCACTGGAAATTTAATTAAATAGTACATTGAGAAGAATTAAAACAATTATTATGATAATTCTGCCAAGGAACAGATCCACTAAGAAGGCTGTAAAACCTTTTTTAGCAAAGGTTTTCCAGTAAATTTAAATGTGCTTGTCATAGAGTATTAAAGAGAAAAAAAAACAGACAAGAGCACTAGGTTATCAGGGATTATCTCATCACGTCTATTCCACCTTTCCTATATATAATTCTTGTACAGTCCTAAACAGCTGCAAGACAAAAATTTCTACTCATTTGCAATCTTACTAAAAATCAGTGCTAAGTGGGAAAATGGCGTTGCACCTGACTGGTCCAGTCATTTTATCAGTAATAGTAATATGACATTTGGTTTTTTCACTTGTAAACACATACAGTGAGCAGACTTTCTCTATACTCTTAAGCAAAAATCACCATGTAAATAATTCTCTTCTCTTTTCTTAACTGTCAGTTCATCAATAATATCAGACAACTCCCAGCCTTGGGAACTCTACTACCAATTTCTGAGAGTTTGTTTACAGTACTGAAACCAGTCACTAGAAAAAGGAACTAGTAGTTACTAAAAACAAAAGAACCCCAAATCTTCAGCTTTTTCACCCCACAACAGAAGCATTAGTCTTCCAAACATAGTTATTTAAATTCAGTTAGAGTTATAACTTTATTAAATTTTATTAGGTCATCTTTATTTAAAATGAACTGAATATGAGTAATTTTGAACCCAGCAAACTCCAAAAACATTTTGCAGGGATTTTTCCTATGAACTGCCTTTTATGCCTTACATTTGCACAGATGAAATCATCTTACTGTGGTTGTTTTCATAAACATATTTTACTCCCATTTAAGTAGACTTTTGTATTAACGTATGTTAATATTCCAGCATTACACTTTACTGTTTGCAGATGACATTTAAGCAATAAAATTCTCTATTCTGCATTCTAAAGAAATACACTAAATCTATCAGACCTTCTGTAGTATGAACTGCTTCATTCAGATAAGGGTTTGGGGTTTTGTCTGTGACTGTTGAAACTTGTTTTAAGTTGTAGTTCTCATTTTCTTACAAATTAATTTCGTTTTCCTTGAAACATTTACAGCTCTTTAATTGCATATAATGTTAGAACATGTGTCCTGGGTTGTTCAGTTAAGTCATTGTTATTATTATTACATAACATTATTATATCTTCACCAACAAGACACTTGGCTGAAGGTGTAAGTGTTCAGGCACATTCAGTTTTGTTTTTAAATGCACATGATTAAGCAACTGTGAAAAGATAACTGCTGGCAGATGATCTTTACAGAAATGGCCAACAGCTTTCATAAAAAGAAGGCTAAATACATTGTTAAAAGAGATACTAAACTCTGATCTATTAAACATTTTAACCAGCATTAATTGATTTGGGGGGGAGGGGGAAAGGAGACCTGAAACTGAACTTCAGGTTCTGGACCATGACCACTCATTATGCAGGGATATCAGTTTAATTTTTCTTAAAATTTAATTAGCAAGTTGCAGAGATATTAAGAAATTATTTTCTCCTGTATTTCACCTTTCAATCTCTTGGCTTTTGTTATACTGCTATGAAAGATATTCTCCAATTGCCAGTGACTATGGAGGACCTGGATTTTTAATGTCAGGTTTGCAACCTGCTTTCCTAGTTCAGATACTCTTTTCATAACCTAAATAACAGAAACAAGAATGCCTCATATCCAACCTTAATCCCTACCTCACTTTTTATATAAAAGCTATGTCTGAGGATGAGTTTGATTTCAGACCATTGAATCGATCAGGGTTGTGAAAAATACTCTGCTGAATAAGCTAGTTGAGGTGGTAAGTGCTACAGTAGATGTAGCAATACTGATAGTAGTAAAAATGAGACACAATTTGTCTCACTTGAAGAATTACAATAAATACAACTGCAAAGAAATCCCCATGTAAACCAGTCTAGGACCCATCTGTACCTATTTATCTATATAACCTCTTCAGTTTCTTCCAGAAGGGTGACTACTAAGAACAGAAAAGGCCTTGATGCTGGTCCTTGTCCCGAAGGTCAAAGCCAAAATGAGCAGCCAGACCAGCAGAGAGACCAGTCTGCAGCAAATCCTTAGAGATCCTGTAATTTATGCTGTCAGTTACCTACCAGGCACTGGTTGCCATAGCTATAGCTCCTCAGTCCCTCTGTACTGCAGTAATACAATCTTTAAGCCACAAAGGCATGAAAACTACAGAGATCTGTAGAGATAAACAGCCAAGCTTTTGGTGGTTTTGGCCAGTTCATGCTACTTGATATTAAAACAAATATTTTTTTAAAAAATCATAGGCAAAAAAAGAACTTTTGCTAATGTATTGGATGAAGGATGAAACCAGCATGCCATTTTCTTCCAGGCACATAATTATTTTTCCAGTGTACACAAACCACCCTTTCTAAGGAAAAAGAGATCAATACTTCAAAAAAAGCACAAGACTTTCAGAGACATTAAGAACTTAACAGCTAATACCATCTTGTTTTGGCTGCAGGCTTTCATCTGACAATTTTTCAAATCATATTTTTCCACAATATACAAATAAAACAACTCCCCAAATGATAAGACTGTAAATCATGTGTTTAAACGGCTTGAGTTCTAATGCAATAATTATGTGACTGGTGAAACTGTTAATTAAAAATGGTAAAACACTGTTCAAAACAAACAAATTCACTAGACATTTCTGGCTATTTTACTAGCACTGACATCTCCACTGACAGAACTGCACCAATCTAAGCATTTGGCTTCTTAAGTCCAAAACATTGCATTACTCATTTCATAGCATCAAGTCATATATATTATCAAGTACTAAATTAGTTGTTTGAGTTATAATAAACTATTATACAAGTTACTCTGCTTAAACTCCTTCTTTTGGAAAAGTATTTTGAAGCAATGATAAAACTTATTAATGTAGTGTAGATTCTTATGAAAACACTAAGCAATCTCATACTCATGGATCAATTCTATTGTTAGACCACATGCTTTAATTCTTTTTATCCCCTAAAACAGAAAATATCATGAAACTTGCCATGGCTACTAAGGAGATGCTAGAGCTCAGAAGATAAATAATGCTGAGATAGCTCATGCTGGAAGAACTAAGAGCAACATAAAAGCTAGATCACAATACCTAAATACATTATTAATGATGTTTTCTTCTCCAATCAGCAGATGGACACAGCTCAAGTGACTGGTAATGGGATATACAGCTTTTCATCTCAAAGTATCTGCTTCAGGTCTGCCTCATGTGGATCATGACAGTAACTGTTTGACAGGTATTCAATAGCCAAAATGTAATAACCAGTCTCAGTCTAGCTTTTCTTGTGCAATCTGGTTAACAAAGCTGGCATGTTGTTTTCAAACTCAGGGCTGAGTAGGCCAGGAGACTGGATTATCCTTTTAGGTCTAAAGGTTCAGCCCTTCAAAACAAATTTGAAACCCAGGTGCAAGTGGGACAATGGACTCAGTGGTCACTTTCCATTAGTGTCCATCAGGTATTTTTTTCAATGAATGAATTAACTTTTAAACACATAAACAAACAAAAAAATAAATAGAAGAAAATCAACCTGAGATGAATGGAAAAAAAGGTTAGTGTAATGAAACAGACTACTGTTTTCATAAAGCTTGGTATGAAGGACATGATGTATTCTTCTTTTACATGCACAAGGCACAAGAATTTTTAGTATGGATACAAACACAGTATGCATGCAAAACATCTGTATTGTTCAAAAAGAATTAGTAAATTGATAAAAATCGACTGACTGTAACTCCCTTTTGCAGGAAGCCTGGTAGCTGCTTTTCTCAACAAAACTTACCATGAGTTTTGAATTTATTGTAGGGTTTTTTCATGTTTACCCAACACACCAGGCACACTTATGTTTTCACTGAATCCAATCAAAATTAGGAGTATTTCAAACCAGACCCAATGGCTGCCTACATCACCTGGAATCTGATAGCAAAATAATGTAGAAGAACTACTCCTGTGAAAGGAAAATTTCCATCAGGGTATATTTGGAGTAAGCCTAGCAATAGCCATCTTAGACATAATTAAACAGCCAATTTCAAACATAAAGTCAGTATCATATGAAAGCTTTTTTAACGAGAATATTTTTGAAAATCTATCAGGCATGAAAGAGAATTTACATGTAAAAGTGCTGCAGACATCTAGCAGTAGGTCATATGTTGAGTCAGAATTGTTAAAGATACAACTGTGTTACCTCCTTGACATCCATGGACATTATCTTTAAGCTTTATCTTCTCTCAGCTCAGTGCAGACCATGAAGACAGATGCTAAAGACAGCTCTCTGATAGGATTAAATCCTTTAGGTTAAAGATGGCTGAACACGTAACTTAAATCTGGATCTCTGTATATCTACACAAATCCATTACAATCATACTTCAGTAGAACGACTGAAACTCAGTTTGTATTTAAAGTTACTTGTTACCACCGTTATTAGAATCGCAGTCCAGATTGCCTTCTTCCTTATTCTAGGCACTGTAGAGACAAATAGCAGTAAAGATAGACAAGAGAGATAAAAGATGTGAAATAGAAACAGAAAAACAGAGATCAACTTGCCAAAATCACATTGCAAATCAATGGTCACATTAAGAATAGAATCCTTCAATAGATCATTCAAACCCCAGTCCTTTGCTAAGCTCACAGAGTGTTCCCTCAGGCTTTTTCTAAGACATCTTTATTAGCCATCAGTGTTAACCAGTAGTAATTAAAGTTAGACCATAAAAAGGTCTTTTAAATACAAAGCATCTGAACTTACCATCTCTCTGCAATGTTTACAGAACAATCAAAAGTTGACTAAGAGGCTCCTGAATATAACTGCTATACCATGTATACTCAAGGTTCACTCAGGCCTACATGAGGCTGTCGGGCCAGCTGGATACAGTGAACAGCAAGCACAGGAATGCAAGGGTCAGCAGCAAGTAATGAACTTTATCTCTTCAGGACAAATTACACTGACCTATACCAGCTAAGCAGCTTGGAAATGCACAGTCAAAGCTTGAACACACTCATCTGAGTGACTAGCAGGACTTTCCATCTCTTAAGTAGAGCATACCTAGTAAATTTTACTTTTTAATTGCTCAGATTTTTATCATTCTTCTCTCACTCTGGCTGCAAGCCCACAACTTATGCATATAGCTAATTTAGCATTTCATTGAATAATCCTATATATGAAGCATATTGTTGCGAAGTACATAGCAAAACCAGATTTTACTGTGAAAAGGACATTTTCTTACTGGTATTTCATATACAGTGCTATAATACTTCAGCCTTGAATTAAAACCTCTGGTTGGTTCCACAATACAGGTAAATTTAAAAAAAAATTCTTAAAATATTAGCTGTTAGTTCATCTAGTTTCTGACATTTTAGATAAATACTAAAATGCCTTCACATATTTAGCAGAACTAAAATTCAAACTTACTTGATCCAACTTACTACAGTCAGAAAAAAACTAAGTAACTTGGGGTGATGAGTAGGATTTTTATATAAATGTATATAAAGAAACCTTTATTTATGTATCTTACATACTTTATCTTATTTCTGTACACATTTTGTTTACCTTACTACCATTATCCTCTTTACATATAAGAAAGAAAATTTAAATGTAAAGTACAGGAATTATGAACAGGCACTTACCAATCTGCTTCTTTTATACACTAATAGCAGGGATTTTTCATTTCCATTTATTTTGAAAAGCAGGTAACTTTCAAATGGCTGCTGATTCTTTCTCTGAAACAAAAATAAGGGAGTCCATAAAGAAATCTGGGAATTTAGTCTATAAATTAGAAAATACGATATAGACAATAGGCTGCCCATAGAACTACCTTGGTAGCCCCAGCAAAAGGAAGGGAAAAATAGCTCTCACAATTGATTCTTGAATTCATGTCACATGTATAGGGACTCTTCTCTGAAAAGCCAAAAAATATATGAACTGAGAGTCTTCTGATAAAGTTGAAAAGAAACGCAGAGGGTTGCAATAAAAACAAGAGCAGATACATACAGCATGCTGGAGATGGGAGCTGGTTTGTGAAATTAAACTCTATAAGAACAGCTGTGATTAATCAGCTCTGCTGACATCAATACATGCCATTTTCACAGACAGCAAAAAACAGTGGACAGCAAGAAAAGAGCATAAAGTCGAAACACGCATGAACCTCTTTGAAGGGAATGCATCATGTATAAAGATTATGTGTTATGCTTCTATGGAGTGCATGCAGGCAAAAAGTCAGCGTCAAAGGCCTTGTTTCTTGACATCTTAATAATTGTCCACAAATGTTATTTTCTGTCAGTACTTTTATTCACCTGCCTGGTGTTCAAAAGATATTCTAGCATACCTAAGAAATTATGATAAAATATAAATACAACTCACACCTATGCAGAATTTCTAAAATAAATACTGAACACTAGATGCAAACAAATTTAAGTCTAGGGCAAAATCTGTACAGGCATACCAGATAGACAGAACACACCAGGATATAAATACAGATGGAAGAGAAATCTGCAGTTTCGTTGGCCTAACACCTCCTATTGTAAGATTCTAGTTTGAAATGCTTATAAACTTTGCCAATGTTTAATTGCACCATCTAAATACTTTCAGAGTATCTGATTTTTTTAAACCTTCAGTAAAAATGGAGCTGACACCTTCTAAAATGTGACTAAGCAAAAACATTCTGGTTTGCTGAAGTGGACAAATTCTTATGACTCTGATAGTGAAACACTGAATTTAGAATTATGAACTCCTCAGTACAAGAGAGATGTGGAGCTCCTGGAGTGAATCCAGCAGAGAGCTACAAAGATGATTTAGAGACGGAGCATCTCTCTCACAAGGAAAGGTTGAGGGTGCTGGGCCTGTTCAGTCTTAAGAGACAAATGAGAGGGCACTTCATCAATACGTACAAGTATTCAAAGGGAAGGTGTCAGGAGGATGGAGCCGGGCTCTTTTCAGTGATAGATCAACAGGACAAGAGGCAACAGGGAGAAACTGATGCACAGAAAATTCCACTAGAAAATGAGGAAGAACTTCTTTACTGTGCAATGACCGAGCACTGGAACAGATTAACCAGAGAGGGTGTGGAGTCTCCCTCACTGGAGATATCCAAGAACCAGCTGGACACAATCCTGTGCCATGTACTCTGGGATGACCCTGCTTGAGCTGGGAGGCTGGACCAGATGACCCACAGTGGTTCCTTCCAGCCTGACCCATTCTGTGATTCTGTGACTGGGGACTTCTGCCATCCAGTAGAATCTACAGCTGAATTACAGACCAAGGTTTCCAACATAGCACATAAAGAGATTTTGACTACACCTATACTATCAGGTTGAATCATCGTCTGTTTGGTTCCAAAGTCCTCTTTAATAGCATTCACTCTCTGCACATGCTTGATTATTCCTGGAATACCCTCTGAAGCAAAATAACAAGGTTTCCTTTAGACAAAATCTAGAAGCCATTCAGTAGCTAGATAGGTCTAGGAAATGATTTGAGTACAAAGTCTCTCTGCACTTGATCCAATCCTCCAACATCATCCTTGCAAGCCTTTTGCCTGGCATGACCCCATAACACGTCTCTCTGATAACATGTTACAGTGGCAGATAAGTGGTGTGCCGCAAGCACTCCTCCTTTTATGTTGGGCAAACAAAATAGGGATTTGTTATTAAAGAGCCTTTCAAAATTGTTCAGATGTTTCATATGAAAACACAGACTTTAAAGTGCCAAGAGGCAGTCAGTGCAGAGGACTCTATCGCAGCTTTTGAATAGGGGACCTTGACTACCAAAAAAGACATGGTAGGACACCTTGATGCTCTAAGAGGTTTCAGTATAGCCCCAGGCAACAATATTCAAAAACAAGCTTCACCCATCTTAAAGTACACAGTAAGAAATGGCCTGATCAAAGGATGTGAGCACAGCAGAGGAGCGATATTTGTGCTGTGCATGCAGAAAGGCTGTGGAAAGGCCTGCAGAAGCCTACAAGATCCCTGCAAACCCTGCACGGTGCAGTAGCAGGCAGCCTGCCCTCGGGGGAGCAAGCCAAAAGCTCTGTTGATGGAAGCTACACCTCGCATTCTGACAAGGAAGCACGGATTGCTCTTGAAAATCAGAAATGCAGTGTATTCATCGGCTGAGAAGATGGACACTTCTGAACATACATAGAAGCAGCCCCTCATGCATCCACAAACTCATGGTACTTGCAGGGTTAAGTCCTGAGTGTGCCTTCTGAGTGTGTCTTTCAACTCTTCCCACACTGAGATAAAAATATACAACTATATTAGCTATGACAAATCCTAAAAAAGACAGAAAAAAGTATGAAGTGTTGAAAGAGAAAATCTTGTACGGCATCAACAGGAGGTACAATTAATTGGATCTCTTCGTTCATTCTATAAATACCAACTTAAGTATGATAAAAACGAAAATGTAGGAGTCTTAGCTGCAGTCACCTTTATGTTACTAGTCTCACTCATCTGATACAAAATTAATCTTCCCTTTGATATCATGTGGGAAGAAGGAATCCTAGTACATGTATGGGAACATTGTATTTAATGCAGCAAACCCCCAGAATTAACAAAGACTGCTAAAAATTGCACCAAAATACACCATAAAAATACTCAATTTGGATATGAAAAAGAGAAGAACTATCAAAAATAAATATGTCCTTTCTATCCTCTAAATGCTAGGCCCAGACAATTTATGTTAAACAGATTATTATATCATATTTTCAAGTATCTCTTAACTCATTACAAATGCAAAAAATAAACCCACACAAATAATGAAAATGTGACAACAGACATGTTACCAACAGAGTTGCACCTCTCTGAGTTTATTCTCATGGAAAGATTCAACTCCATGACATGCAGCAAAGTCTTGCTTTTATGATCCTTTTATTTGCTTCACTGAGACAGAAGAACACCAAGCGATTTGTACAAAGTGTTTTAATGTTACTATTTTTGTAATTCCCATCTCTATGGAATTTGGGTACCAGCACACAAATGCAGGCACTTCTCATAGGAATTGGCTTTCTGGATAAGACAAATGGTTCATCCGGCTTAATAGCCTGTCTTTTACTTTGATCATCATCCGAATTCCCACATGTAGGTCATTTTAATACTTAATAACCACTGTGCAAACTGTGGCCACAAGCAGATAAAAATGTTTTAACTGTCATTAGATAATATTAGATATTTTTGTTATATATTATTTGTTCAGGATATTACTGAACCTCAGTAGTGATGTCTGTCACGTAGTTTAACCCCAGTAGGCAGCTAAGCACCGCACAGCCGCTCGCTCACTTACTCCCAGATGGGGGGATGGGGGTGAGAATCAGGAGGGTAAAAGTGTGAAATTTCATAGATTGAGAAAAAGATTGTTTAATAATTTAAAAAATAAAAAAGAAAGAGAGAGAGAATAAAAAAGAAATATGAAAAAACAACCCAAACAATTGCTCACCACCAGCTAACTGATGCCCAGCCAGTCCTCAGGCAATGGCAGCCCCAGCCAACCTCCCCATCCCTCTATCCAGCTTTTTTGCTGAGCAAGACAACATACAGTATTGAATATCCCTTGGGTCAGCAGGAGTCAGCTGTCCCACCTGTGTCCTCTCTTAACCTATGGTGCACCCCCAGCCTCTTCACTGTTGGGACAGTGTGAGGAACAGAAAAGGCCTTGAAGTTGTGTAATCATTGCTCAGCCATAACAAAACCATTCTTAGGTTACTAACAGTGTTTTCATCCCAAATCCAAAGCATAGCTAGCCCCATAGAAGCTATTGTGAAGAAATGTAACTCTATCCCAGCTAAAACTACCACAATGCCTTAGTAACATTCTGAGTGAGTTTTCCATCCTCGTTATTTATGTTTTTTCACAATTATTTTAAAATTAAGTTGGCCCAAACAGAAATCCAGAATCCACGTTTTAATTAATAGGGACAATGGTTACTGGCACACAACAGCAGGCCAGTTACCAGCCATATGTGACAGCATTTCCAAGTGGTCCAGGAGCTCTACTTAAGCTCTGGCCCGTGCACCCGAACCTGGCCCACTTTGTCAGAGCTCTATCTCTATCCAGCCCTGTCTCTTTCCAGCATGACTTACTGACTGAACTTCCTAGGTGGACCTCAGGTGTACATTGCAGGTACACCATTCTCTTTGGCCCTGGTCTACTGGATGAACTTTAAACCTGTGTTATAATAGTCCTCTCTCTTGGCTTGTCTCCTTGAAGCTCAGATCTGTGTTATAGGAAGTCTTGTCTCCATTTTGGTCTCCTGTTTTTCCTTAGTGGATTTCTTGGATGGACCGCTGACTTTTTACCTTGCCTTGTCTCAGACTGATGACTAGCACCATCCTGACCCCACTGGGATGGTCCCCTGGACAGAGAGGACCTTGTCTTTGCTGTAGCCATGTTCTTCTCCCAGCTCTTTCTCCCTCATGGAACAACTCTTGCTGCTCCCCAATAGAAGATAAGCAAGGTGACTTCTTTGCCAAAAAGCCTCTGAAAGCGTACTGAAAAGGGTGTGCAACATGAGTTTCACTACTTATTTGAAGGAAAAAGAGTCATGATTTTTTTCTTTTTAAAGTAAAAAATCTCCTAGCAAACCTTTTCTATAATGCTATCATTGCCTAAATAATTGATAATATTGTTCACTCTATTCAAATGAAATCTTATCAATTTTTTTAAACTTAAGAGGCAAGGAAGAGAGTGAAATGGATTAAGAACAGACAAAACTCAAAGAAATCTGTATTTCAATGTAATGATTCCATGGTCACTAAAAATTGTTAAAGCTGAGATTTAAATAGCATAATTAAATATCCATGAGCATTTTTAAAAATTTTTACCAGTCCAAATTTTACAAAAATATGCATCAGTATTACAGCTAGAGGGTATCCAATACTGACACTACTACACATACATATGATTAATTATGGTTCTGAATGTGCATCTCTAGTTCTGTGTTAAGTGATGCCAATAATTGCCATTTGTAACCATGTGGTCACACACAGAGCTAAAATATCATGCTGTTTACATGCATGAAGCTCCGAATTCAACCCATTACTCATGACCTCAAAAGAGTCTGACTTTTATACAGCTTTGAATAAATGGTTTTGCAACCTTTACAGCACTGCAGATTGTGACAGCAGAATATCCAACACTAATGGATTTTAAAAGACTTGAGAATTAGAGCCTTACAATTTAGATTGAGAACAGCACAAGAATTATTTAGTGTCATTATTTAATGTAATTCAGGGTAAGCAGAATGAATCCATGTTAGTGGAGAAAGTTCCTGAAAGATGTTTAAGCTTTTTTTGGAAGTTGAACAAACTGGTTTTGCAGCTTTTGATGCTAGGCTGCATAGAAGCAGAGTCTATTGCAGGTGCTGATTAAGTAGTTTATTCTCTCAATTCCTTCAGACATAATCTGGCAGTTTCACTTGTTCCTGACAGGAAAGTTACCTTAAGTAGTAGTTTGGCCTACACAAGCATGAAAAAAAATTTGTCTAAATTTCAATCCATCTATTCCAGCCTTCTTACTGGCAGTGGTGCTTCTGTTTTCAATTCTCTCTTTACATCTGACACAGAGCCCCAGAAAGGAAGAGATCTGCTTCAGTCAATGAAGAGATGTTTGGAGAAACAGCCTGACAATGTTTGACAACTATGTATAATGATGACAGTTCATTGGCTTCTCAAACCTTGTCCACAAGTGCAGTTGCATAGTTTCAGTTGAGCCAAATTAACAGCTTCCTAGCAAAAGGTCTCATTGTCCCCTGTCTCACTGCTCAGTTAGTTTTCTACCATTTTAACAAGCTGAACTGACACAACACCCAATTAAACTAGAGACAGTGCATGGGAAGCAGTAAAGTCATACAACTGGGGATGGAAGATGTCATCCATCCCAGTCACAGTGATCTGTTCAATAAACTCAGGCCAGAGCATGACAACAAAAACAAACGAAAAGCAAATAAACAAAAAAGAATATCCAGTACTGCTAGAAAGGACTAACTGTGTAAATATTCCCCTTTCATTGGCACCCTGGACACCTGGCCCAGTTTCAAGCTATTAAATATTATCCAGGTGTTTTACACAATACTTGACATTATTTGGTGATTTAACTTTTGCAGGTTTAGACAATTTAATCAGTACAGCAAAAAATGCAAATAAGAAACTATGCTACATGTATTAGTTTTTGGCATTTTAATTACAGAGGTAGGTCTGCATCTGTTCTCGTTTTTGAAAACACATAGTTTGCACGAAACGTTCAGAAGTTAATGCAAATATTAATACAGTCATATTCATACTCATATTACATCACCTTATTTACATAGTTAATCCTACTCCATAGCAGAATAATTAGGCCCACAGTGACGTAGCATTGTAGTAAAAATAAGATTTCATTGTATAAGTCATTTGTCTTATTCTCATATTTTATGAAGACACTGGAGCATACAGATGGAACTATTTTTCTTGTAAACCTCCTCCACCCACTGACTATTTCATCTAATACAGCAGGCCTTGAAAAACACAATTGCTTTCTGTTACTGATGAATTAGACTCTGCAGCAAGTGCAGTGAGGGGGAGTCAAGTTTTCGCAAGAGTTTCTACATCTGTGGTCACAAAGAAAACCTCCTAAATGTTAACTGAGTCAGCACCATCTTTTGAACCTCTATTCAGTCCAACATATTGATTCAAGGTTTCTCAACTAACTGTGAAATAAGGACAGACAATTTTTGCTGCTGCTATTCAGAAGCAGTTGGGGAACATTGATACTGACAGAGTTTTTCCATTATTTGGAAAAACTGTGAGCACGAGCAAGCACAAAGGAGGCCAAGAGCCAATGAGAAACTCATTAAGCTGCTTAAACTGATCTAAATCTAGGCTGTTGAGGTCACATCCCACCCCCGCCACATATTTCCACCCCCTTCCTCCAGCCAATGCTAGTGTTTACAGAAGCAGGTGGTGATGTGCCAGTTCAAGGCAAAAAAAAAAAAAAAAAGAAAAGCAAAAAACAAACCAACCCAAAACCAAACCGACACATTGCTTTGGGAGGACAATTTTCAACCTGATCAGTTCTGTTCTGTGAACAGGTTTAAGGAGCTGCACAATACCAGCATCAGTGCAGAGGAGGGAGATAGGAGCACAACAGCTGGGAATTAAGAGTAGTTTAAGCTTCTACAAAACTGAAACCTAACGAAGAACTGGAAGCTCTTGAGTTTATTCTTAGCTGTACAAACCCTTTCACACACTGATCAAACTCCAGGCTACAGATGGAGGTAGATTTCTTTCCTTTACCATCGCTTAGTATGTCCAAAATCCATTTATTCTGTCGGCCAGAAAACTCATTTATTGGTAGTAACTCATTCATCACTGGCTATCAACAGAGGCACAACAGTGATAACTGCACTGCATTTCTAAGTGCTCAAACCAGAGAAGATTAAGGAAAGGATAAGGGGCAGACATGATTTATTTTCCAGCGCTTAAGAATCAGGAAAGGAAGGGGGCTGAAGTAAGAGGAAGCAGCTCTCCATAGTGAGTAGACTTCTTTGCAGTGCCTGGAAAAGGGAAAGTTTCTTTGTCCTTTTTGCCACAGCAAAAGCAGTGTTCAAATATAATGGATACAAGCTGATGTTAGATACCATCCTGTCAGACACAAGTGGTTATTAGAAATCCCAGGTCCCAAAAAAGAGAACATGAGCTGTTTGCTCATGCTGGCTTTGATACTTACCGGTTGGGTAAGGAAGGAGATCAATGTCACTTCTATGCTGCATTTTTTAAGCTGTAATTTTTCTATCCTTTAGCAGTACAGCACAATTAGAATTTAATAAGTATGTCAAACCTAAATTTTAAATGATGTCCTGGCATTATTATGAGTATTAATGTCCCCTGCACTTTTTCCTCAGCTAACAGTAATTTGGGGCTTAATCTGGCAGTGTGAGAAATACAATTTGTAGATTTTCCAGGTGAAGTGTCTGCACATTTCTTTTGTCCAAGATTGTTCTGGGGGTTTTTTGCATTCTACCTTTGAGAGATTAAAAAGCTATTTGTTCATTGATAATTTAAAAAATTATCGCTGGTACAGGCGGGCACCGTGAAAACATACACACACCTGCACCCAAGCTTTTAAAAGCTAACAAGGGATAAAGATACTGTTAGGGAACCAGGCTGCAACTTGGCAAAGCTCACCTTTTCCTTACGCACCGCGCACTGCAAGGGTGCTCCGAAGTCCTCAAACTGATGATGGGCACACCGGGTTTGTACCAGCGGGCCAGCGTGCGTCGGGTATGCCCTATGTCAGGATTTTTGGGGTTTTTTTTCCTTAACATTTCCGCTCTCCAGTGACAGGCACCCGGAGCCCCTCACTACCCAGAGCGGCTCAGGGCGGGGGGTGCAGCGATCCCTCGCTTCCCACGGGCTGAGGAACAGCCTGCCGGAGGCTCGGGGCGCTGAGGACACCTCAGCCCGCCCCGCTGCCCCCGCTCAGCCCGCGGGGCCGCCCCGAGGCGTGGCCGGAGCCCGGAAAGACACGCGGGGATCATCCCGATCCCACGGGGATCACCCCGATCCCGCCGGGAGCGCCCCGGACCCGCCGAGGATCGGGGGGGCCGGGCGGGAGGCGGGGGCGCCCTCAGCCCCGCCCGCGCGGGTGACGCGACGCGAGGCGCGGCCCCCGTGACGCGCGCAGCCAATGGGCGGGCGCGGCCGGTCCCCGCGGGCGGGGGAGGAA
>JAWWES010000168.1:52530028-52557671 GCA_035583135.1 Lophotriccus pileatus
ACCAAAAAATGGTTTTGTAAGAAGTCTGTATATCTTTCTTGTAGGCTCCCTTTAGGTACTGGAAGGCTGCAATTAGGTCACCCCAAAGCCTTTTCTTCTCTGGGCTGAACAAATCCCATTCTCTCATCCTTTCCTCATAGGAGAGGTGCTCCTATCTTGGTGCTCTCATTATCTGGGTGGCCTCCTCTGGGCTCTCTCCAACAGGTCCATGTCCTTCCTATGCTGGGAACTCCAGAGTTGTATGTGGGGTCTTACCAGAGTGGAGTAGAGGGTCAGAATCTCTTCCCTTGACCTGCTCTCTACTCTGCTTTTTGATGCAGCCCAGGATACGATTGACTTTCTGGGCTGCCAGCACACATTGCCAGCTCACATCAGCCTCTCGCCCACCAGCACCCCCCAGTCCTCCTTGGCAAGGCTGCTCTCAATCTATTCATCCCCCAGTCTGAGTTGATAACTGGAGTTGCCCTGACCCAGGTGCAGCACTTGGTCTTGCTAAACCTCATGAAATTCTTGTCAAGCTTGTCCAGGTCCCTCTGGATGGCATCCTGCCCTTCAGATGTGTCAACCTCACACCAGTTGGGTATTCTCTGTCACTCAGTGGCACAGCATTTCTGGATACATTGAATTCAGCATCTTTGAGGTATACTTTTTCTTCATAAAAGCTGGTGTCCTTTACTGAGAGATATGTTTAGCATAAACTGGATCTATATCTTTTAATTAATGCCTGAAGTTAAGTATTAATTTATTTATAGCTTAAAACAGTGTATTAAGGGTTTTCATAGTACTCCCTACACACTCTCAATTTGAGTTGTATAGCTATCTAGATCAGGAATGGCTGATATCCTGTAATAAAGCATCCCCAAAACGCCAGGCTTTCAGTGGACCAAATCATTGTGCTGTATTTGGCGTATTCATCACTTACCAATCCTGGCTGAACCCTGGCTGTTTCTTCAGTGTGTGTTCAGCAGAATGCCCCAGCTGGACTGACAGGGAGAATAGCCAGTGCTGTCACGAGTCAGTCCCATGCAGTCAATAAAGCTGATTTGAAAATTGGTGGTCTTTCATTTGGTAGAAGAGATACTCACATTATGAAATAAAATTGAAATTTTGAACAACTAGTCCTCTCAAGTTTGAATCACAGAAGGATTATAAATGGACAACGCTAGACCTTCTGTTTTGTGAAGCTTTCTAGGTATATAGTTTTGCGATTTCACTTCTAACATTAGCAAAACAGGACTTGAAACCAAAACTGTATATAAACTTGGGATGGATTATCTCTTGTATCAGTTACATGGCTGATGGGAAATAGTCTGTGGGCTCTAGAGTGGGTTTGTTTGGTGTTCAACTGGTGTGCCAACTACTTGAAAAAATTAATTTGAAAACTAATTTTTGGTCACGGCTTTCAGTTCTGATTTTCTTTCCTAGAGAGATTATTTTAATGGGTTGATATAACCATTAAAAAATACTTAAATGTAGCAAGTGAATACACCATTAGTACTAAGTGAGGTGCTGTTTGCTGACCAGAAAGATGCACTTTGTGTTACTCTTAAAGCATCTATGAAACTTTTTGTTTAACTCCTGTAATTTCTTATTTCCAATTTTTCTTGACATCTTGCTTTTTTGGTGTTGGGAACTGGAATTTCCTTCTGTGTTCAAAGCAAATGCACTTCAGTACTGACTAGTGGAGGAGGGTACCTTAACAGTGCTTGTTATGTAATTTTAATATTATGCTTTTAAAACTAATGGAAATATTAAAATGTACCAAACAGAGCTGCATACAAGTATTTTGTTACCTAAAATGAGATGCTTCTGAAAACAGGATTCTATGCCCTTCTACTTCTTACACAAGGCTGACAACTACTTGTGTAACATATGAGGTGTGAGGACTGTGTGTGGTTTGTTTTAGTACTTGCTATCTTCTGCCTTCTAATTGTGCTTTCAAACTCTCTGAATCCTTCCTGAGTGATAGCAGAGCAATGAAGGCAAAGGCTGTTCTAATCAAAAGCAGCAAAGTGACTTTTAAAAATAGATATCAGCATTTTGTAAACTGAAAGCATCCTTTTCATCCTGTGTTTCAAATCATTCCTCTTAAGTTTTTTTTGTAAGAGTAAAGGCCTACCACTCCTTAGAGAGGACTCGGGTGTACATTAATGCTTGTGTAATACAGACTTATTAATGTAGTTATCCCAAAGAGAATACAAATAATAAGAAAAACCAGGTAACTGTTGAATCCACCCATATGTGCAGACTTTAAAAACAGTATATCTTGTATTTCCTCCCTTCCTCCCCCAATTTCATTTGAAACCAGAATAATTCTAGAAGTGGGATAATAGCTTTTGGTTATTTTTGTCTGTGTGTTGTTCCCCCACAACAGGCTTTCAGGGCCATTGGGGGAAAAACATTAAAAAATAACAACCTAGGAAAAAAAAATCCTGGCCTATTCCAGAATATACATTTTAAAGGACTAAAAGATGATTGCCAAATATTATTGTTTGCTACACCTTTATAGTGACTTTTCTATACTTCCTCATCACTGCTTAATTTAGCAGTCTGAAATACTGACAAGTAAGCTTTTGCAATGACATGTAAAATAAAAGCATTATATGAGCCAAAGGTAAAATGATTTGGTTAACAGTTCTGTAGAAGTGGTTAAGGTTATTATTCATAGAATCAGAATGGTCTGAGTTGGAAGGGACCATAAAGATCATCCAGTTCCAACTCTCCTGTCATGGGCAGGGACACCTTTCACTGGATCTGGTTACTTGTTGTGGGGTGAAACTCTCTTAAATAGCATCTAATACAAATACCAAATTGGTGGGCAGGAGGCAAAGGGAAAAAATATTTCAGTATGAGTGTGTGAAGTGAGAAGCTTCTATGAATGGATCAGGGAGCACAAGAATAGACATCAGTGGTAAAGCCACACATGCAGTAGCCTTAGCTTATCAGTATCTTTATATAATTAACATTTACAGTAGGGTATAGGAGTTGGTGACTAAAGCAAGAGTAAGTGTATGTTTTCCTTCAAATGTGGGAGCCTTTTATATATATATATATATGTGTGTGTGTGTGTGTGTGTGTGCATATGTGTGTGTATGTATATATATGTATATATAAAGAAGGACAAAGGTAGTTTTTGTTGGCTTGAGGTTTCTTTTTTTTTTGAAAGTAAAAGGATGTTTCAGTGTGATCAGGGAGAAATTGCAAATGAAAATAAAGAACTACAGTAATTTAAACCTTATGTGAAGGTTTTTAAATAATACGTAGGACATTAACCTGGGTAAAATCACGTTAGTTAACTGACTGGTGGTTGCAGGTAACAATTTTTTTTTTTCCTAAGGCCATTTGTTACTTTGAAGTTTCATTAGAGAAGATACATTAGGAAACAAGTGTTGCATTGCTGTCTGTGTTTGTGAAGTACCAGATGCTCACTGATGGTGGTGTTTCAGCAAATGGCAAAGCAGAGTGAATCCTGTTACAGCCTGAGCCTCTCATCTTTACCAGTGCTCTGCAGCCCCAGGCTGCAGATCTGATGTCTGACTGAAAGGAGTCAAATATTGGTTTGTTCCTGGAGTAAACTAGTTAAAATAAAATTAAGTTTGCAAGAAGCAAATGGAAAACAAGCCTTATGCTACTGATACTTAATTATTAATATAAAATTATGGTGTATTTATGTCAAGGATGGAGTGCACTGAGCTGAGACATCAGATTGGTTTGGTGTGTTGCAAGTCAAGTCTGTTACACAAAGCTGTGATGATACAATTCTTTAGAAGATAAAACTGGAGCCCTGTGTATAAGCGGCTAACAGGAAATACAAGCAATGCTTTGTGTTATGAAAAATAAACAGCAGCAAGAAAGGCAGAAGAGTTTCAGCAAGTTGTAAGTCAATCTTCTGAAGTGGTTTGTGACTGTAAATTTTGCTGTGGGCAGCCCCTCACAGTGAAAAGGGCTGGGTGGCCTTCACTGCTTACAGGGCATGTCCCAGTCGTGGCTGCAATTCAACATCCTCCATGCTGTCTTGGAGAAAAACTAATAGGACTCTGTTGTTAGACATCAGAAGTAGCCAGCAGTAGCATTGCTATCTGTAAATGCAAAATCACAGTTGCTAAACAAGTACTACAACATAAATCAGTGAGTGTTGATTACAGTGTGCTAAAATATATAAACTTTGTCATCATCACCCCATTGAAAGGTTAATCTTTTTACTTATCATTATAACAACATAGATCCTCAAAGGATGCAATTCTTGATATAATAAAAACATGGTGAGTTATGCTGAGACTACCACTCGACTATCCAGTGTATGTCAACTACTGAGACAGTCTTTAACAATAGTAAGCATATTTGCTAGAAGGTCAGCTGCAAAGATCATTCCAGCTGACAATCCAGGTATCATTCTGGCAAATGATTTTGTTGAGGAAAAACAGTAAACAAAAAACAATAAACATCTAAACATTTGTGTGAAACCGGCCAAAGCCTTCAGCACCATAAGCTGCATCTCCAGAGACTCCCCCCTAAGCTGTCTGTCCAAACAGTCTTGTGGTGGTAAAACTAGTGAACAATAATGGCATACTAGCAAGAATCTTCAACAAAGAACCTCAGAAACATTTGCCATCTAAAACGGTACCCAACAAGCATATAATTTCCCTGCTGTTTTTAACTGTGTTGTTTATGGCTCAGTGCTCCTTTCTGTGTGTCCAGCTGACTCCATATCAAGCTTTGTGTAGTTTACACTGAGTGTAGATTGAAACTACTGGTGCTAAAGATCATGGCTTATCACTCCGTAACAAACGTGAATGAACTAGAAGTGCCACAGACTGTCTGGATAGCTCTGTCAGGCCTTACCTTTAATACCATTGATAACTAGAGTTTATTCTGATGTTACCCTCTCAGAAGGCATGTTGAACTGCTGCTGTTAACAACACAGCATTGAAATCAGCTGACATACAGTGCTCTCCTGGTAATGTTTGCCTTGAACAAATTGCCTTGGTCCCAACTGCTGATCTAACACCACCAGCTCACCTCCTGCAGGTATGCTGTGGATATATGTACCAGGTTGATGGCAGCTGGGCCATGTGCCAGATATGATCTGTCCTGGTTCCCACCCTCAAAATGAAGATCTGCAAAGAAGAGAGCTCCATAGTAGTGTTCAAGATTCCTGGAGTGTTCAGAGATTATCACACTACTTTGAAGTTGCTGCAGTGGGAAAAATACTGCATGGAAGGCTCTTTAACTGCTCTCCACCCATTTTGACTCCTTGATCTTTGATTTCAGTTCTCTTCTTAAGAGATTAAATTAAATTCAGCTTCTGAGCCCAATTACATTGATTATGTATTAGGCCTCAGCCTGTTAGCCAGATTATTTTGATTACATACTGGGCCCTCATACAGTTCTGAAAATCAAGTTGTTAATGTCCCTTTCATGTTTTCTCATAATCTTTGTTTAGTTTCAGTAAACTGTGTTTCAGTTTCATTGTAAATATGTTTTAGATGTAATCCGGAATGCTTTCATAGCATTCTGAGTCTGCCTTGGCAAGAAACATGCTCTTCTGGGTGCTGTAGATCAGACCTCTGTTTATCTTAATGAAAAATAAGTCCATGGAGGCTACTTACTATACCAAAAGGAAAAGAAGGAAGGAATTAAATCTGCATTAAAATAAGCATTTTTCCCTCTGTTTCAGATTCAGACTGATGATTCTTCTTAAGGGTTCTGTGCTTTTTGCTCTGTGTACTTGCATTTCACAGGGAATCTTAATCATGTGCTAGTTAATGCAAGGTTTAGCTATCCAGATTTCATAGTCCTGAGGTTTTTGCTGGTATTTGGCTTGCTACTGCCATTGTGGCATGGTAATACCACACTGATATAAACTTGATACTCATTAGAGGGAAGAAATTTGCAGATAAGTGTTAGACTGACCTGTGTGGAGAAACACCATACAGGGTCCTGCCTAGCTCCACATCTTCTTCAGGCAGAGAATCTCTCTTGCCTTGTGCTTATATTGTCACTAGTCAGCCATGCAGTCTTTTAAATCTTTTAATGGCACATGGATCCAAGTGATTTTACCGACATCTGCAAATCTTCACCCTGCTCTGACCAGTTTATTTTAGAAAGCAATATGCAAGCTTTCTGCATCATTATAGAGTTGAGACCACTCTAGGCTTGCCTTGGCTTTTGGTTTTGTGGAGCAGAAGGCTTTGCACGCTTTGTTCTCATTCAGTTTTTAGCAAGTGTGTTTGGAAAGGTAAGGTCAGACAGAGTTCTTCTGGTTGCTCTTGTTTGTCCAGGTAGCTTGAATACTGTTTTTGGGAGACTGTCAGAAAGGGAAGGATAGGGTCTTCTGACCTATTGACATACATGGAATACAGGGTAGACCCTCCTTACAGGTCCCAGTATGGTCACTTATGTCTTAGCCAAAAGGCCAAAAGTAAAAGTTGCCTTGTGGGATGCTTGATGATGATCAGTTTAATTTAAAAAGAAAAATTGACCGTAACTGTAGATGCACTTGGCCTTTTCTTCCCCTGGTTACACACTTAGCATTGTGCTCTGACCTGTCCTTACTTGTGTACATGTCAGGGGGGTGAAGGATCCAAAAGTGATGTTGAGACAAAAAATATACCACATCATGCCTGATACAGGATGACTCAAGGGATGCAAGGACATCCTTGAACTGTTGAGACTGGCAGGAAATCTTTTCCCCTCCTTGTCTTTCACTCTCTTGGATTAATTTTAAGCTTAGTCAAAGGCACTGATGAACATAAATCGTATTCTTTCGATTGTTAAAAACAGAATTTAAAAGTTGGAATCACACTGTTACTGATTGTCTTAATATTCAATGAAGTATATAAAGCTCTAATTTTAAAAAATAAATCGATGAGAAAAACTGAGGGTTGTGTTTTAATCATGATCTGAAAAAACACATTCCCAATCTGACAATTTTCAGAGTAGTTTGAAGACATTTTTGGAGGTTTATCAGCACTTTTGGAATTGAATGTGTCTGTCAGTATATGAACATTTGGGTAGGAGGGAGCCTTTGCCAGAACAAGGAGAAGAATAGGTATTTCCCATTCTAGTCACAGGAAGACAGTTGATAAAAACATATCTGTATTTTGACTGTTATGGTGTCAAATACATTGAATGGTTCACTGATGTAGCAGAATGCCCATTACTTATTGTTAGGAGTTGTGGTTTCTGAAGTAGTTTGGTTTGTTACTGGGAGTAGGAAGCTGAGTTTGGATCTTTGATCTGAACTAACAAGCACTGTATCTTTCATGAAAAGTGTGTTACCTTGAAATCTTTAGCAGATATGAATACACAGAATTGTTAGCCTAAATTTGTTTGGCTTTTTTTAGAGGTCTGGTTAAAATTGCTGAGCTGTATGGCTTAAGTTGACTTAACTAATTTTCTCCAGCTGCCCTTCTATCCAAGGGTGAGCTCTGGAGGCCCGTTCTCCTGTGGTAGCAGCATCATAGTGCCACTTGCAGAGGTCATGGGGTAGAGCTGTGTGGCATTGAAGTAATAATGACTTAGAAACTGTTTTGGCAGCCTTCTGGTATGTGCTGGCTGACTGGAGCATGGCTGAAAAGCAGGGATGATCATGCTTGATGGTGGGAAGGAGGAGGAAATCTGTTAGATAAATGGCCAGTGATTCAGGGCTAGAATTACTCTGGAGTCATCATTTCTAGTTGGGAGGTTGCCATAGCAACAAAAAATGCTTTTGTTGAACATTTCTAATTAGAAATGGTACCCATCCTCTTAAATAACCACTTGGGCTAATTTTAGAATTTATCTGCAATTTAGAATACTTGCTTTCCTGAGGTATGTGCTACCTTAGGATACCGTAGTGTCTGCATGTGTGCAGGCACATGTGAGCACCTGTTAGTCTGAATTAAGAATTTGTTTGGGAATAGAGGAAACAGGAAAAAATGACTTTTCCTGTTCCAAGTAATGAACAAAATGCAGGTGGCAGTGGAAGGTAGCCATAGAAAAACACCATTAGGCTTAAGCATAATACTGAAAGTCCAGAATCCCGTGCAGTAATAGTGTTTATAATGAATCTTAATAGCATTTATTTTTCAATACATGGAAAGTCATTGCTTCCTAATTCTTAGTAATGATTTTCTTTCTGCTTAGTCTATTAATTTTTTTTAAATTTCAGTTAATGGATAGAAATTACCTTACAGATCACTTGTATTTTAGCAAAACCACTTTCAAACATTTAGTGTTTGGGATTAAAAACTGAAATAGTATGAAAAATGCAATGTAATGATGTTGCCATTTTTACTGAAACAAGTTCTAGAGTGGTTTTTGTAACTGAGACTTCAGTGTATTGTCTCCCCTTATTTGTTCTATAAGGCTGTAAGGGGGTTTTATGATATTAAATTTTCAAAATGGGCATCTTAAATCTATTTAGTGAAAAATAAATGTTACTTTCAGTTGCTTTCTTTGGTATCATAAGTACTGTGTGTATAATACAATATAATACAATTGTTAATCTATTCTTGAAACATACATTATTTCCCAGTTATGCTACTAGGACAAAATCTGAATAAAATTACTGTCTTGGAGACTCTAAAGGTAGATAAATTTATGTATGGTAACATTTCAGTGTGCACTGAATGTGTACACTCACAGACTATGCAAATTGTTGATGAATAAGCTTTTCTGGAAATACTTTCTAGAACCTGAAGAAAACTGGTTTCTCTTAATTTAGCAATAGCCCTATGCAAATGCCATTGATGTTATTTCAAGCAGGAGTGAAGGACTGCTTTTGTACCTATTATACTTAACAAAATGCTAATTAAATCAATTCAGACTGCTAAAGTACCAGCATCACAACTTGATTTCCATCATGAATTCCATTCCCGTATGATTTTTTTTTTTCCCTATTTCATATCTTGTGGGCACTTTCTGAGAATATGGTTTTTCCTGTGAGGAAAAAAAAAAAAAGCTAAGATATATTTTAAGATCTGTGTGCTTCTAGCTTGCAAATTTGAGACTTCTACAGCAAACTCAGGGTGTGCGGAATGAATTGCAATATTGCAGTAAGATATCCTGATCAGCTGTTTCTGTATTTTTAGTGTAGATCACTCCTAGATGTTTTATCATTCTTGTAAAGAATGCCATGACATTATTCATGTTTTAAAAGTTAACTATTGCCTACTTTAAACCTGCTTTTCCTCCTTAAAAAAAAAAAAAAAAAGAGGAATGAGAGAGGCAGCATCACAAGTTCTGACAGGCTTTTGTTAATGATGCATTTTATTCAGCTTGAGAGAGAGCACTGTCAAGTGTAGTCTGGGAAATAACACCAAACTGGAAACCTAGAGTGGGAACTATTTTTCTGGGTTTATGTTATAAACTTCATACAGAGGAAGAGTGACAGTCTAATAAGGATTATTACAGTAAAAGCAACTTGCTCTGAGTAGGCAGTAAACTGCTGCACATCCTCATATATGTTTTAGAAGCTGTTGAAGCTACTGCAATAGTAAGACTCACTCCTTTTAACTTTATATCAAAGCCTGAATGCCCCAGCCAAGCTTGGGACTCTGGCAGCGAGGCACAGGACAAATAGGCAGTGAAAGGTTCAGCTGCTGTAAATAAGCAAGTTCCTCTGATGCCTTTGAAGCTGAAGTTGGATACCTTGGAGACACGGAATTCTTAGAGGGAAAAAGGTGAGAGTAGCTAAGGAACTACATTATTTGAAATTTTCTTTTCAGTTGGCTGGTAACTTCAAATAAATGGGCTAGTCCATGTGCAAAGGTGATCTGTTCCCATCTATGTGAGGGCTATGGTACAGAAATGGACAGTGAAAAGATAAGCAGAAGAATAGATGACTGTACATTCAGAGGATGATGAAAAAGAGCCTATTTTGCTTCAATCATTGCTGTAACAAAAATCACATTTTATAAGTTTTTTCTCCGAATTTCAGCTGCAATTAACTGCTTTAATTTCTTTTTAAACAGGTGTCAAACAAAAAATCAAATAGCACTCCTCCCCCAGCACAACTATCTAAAATCAAAGTACCAGCACCACAGACAGTAGTGAAGAAGGAAAAGCGGCAGAGTTCTTCAAGGTTTAATGTTAGCAATAACAGGGAGCTTCAGAAACTGCCAGCTTTAAAAGGTATGTCTTTCTCAACTAAAACTACTCTTGTGGGGAAACTTGTGCATGAGACTGAGGAGCATTTCAGCTTTATGCTTATATCTGGATAGACAATATATACATAATATATTGAGTATGCACCTATGCAAACAGCACATACTTGCACTGGAGTTGTTTTTTGTTTTGTTTTGATTAATATTTGGGGACTTCTAGTGTGTTGTTTTCTTGACCATCATATAGGTAATGTCTGTATGACAGCATATTCACTGAGCGCTCTAAGCAAAATATTAGGCATCTGTCCTCAGTGCAGCATGCTCAGACTCTGCTTTGTTTGTGCTAAAATTTCTCTTGGCATTATGAGAAGATCTAGTCCATGACTATTTATGGGTCTGGTTTTCCAGAGCATAGGGCAGAATGGCATCCTTTTGGTGAATATGAATTTTTCCTTTGTCAATTTTAAAGCTTTCTGATCTCTTAGAATTCTATTTACTGCCATCTGTGATGAAAAGATGATGGTAATTGGTGTGTCTTCTCTTCAACAGCTTTTATCTTTGTTTTAGCTACTACCTGTTGTGTAGATATGTTTGCATAGTGTGCTATGGTAGCTTGTGTTAGGGTAGAGTTTTCCAGGTGGGGTGAGATGTATTGATCTATTGGTTATGAGCTACTGATTTGCTCTGAAGGTTTATTTAGAGGAAAAAAAAAAGCTGTTTTGATGTGCAGTGTGTACTGCTTTCCAGTGTTCAAAGTTGGCAGTGAAAGCCTGATTGATCAGTGAAATGTTGAGTAGTACTGATGTAGGCAATGTGAAAATACTGGGGATAAAACTTCTTCCCTCCAGTCATTGTTTGCTTATTATAATGCATTCCTGTTTCTTGAAAATAAACTCAGCTTCTCAGCCCATCTGAATTATACTTCTTTTCATTCAGATCCAATTAGGGTCTTCTCTTCACACAGATATTGCCTTTACTAAAAGAATTTGAAATACCATCCATCATGTCAGTATAGCAGCCTATATACAAGATGCTGTTAAAGTTTTTCAAGACTCAACTGCTGCTTAATTAGTCCATTTCAATCTATTTATTTTGTTAATAAGAATATTTAGCACCACAGATTATGAATACTATGTTCTGTCTTTTAAATTGACATAGTGGGTTCATGCACAAGCTGTGACATCGAGGGCATGAGTGTCATGAGAAAATGACACTGAATTAAAGTGGTGATTTTTATGAGAAGTTATGCATACAGCCACCTTGACTGTAGTAACCTTTTGTTTGAAGGCCTACCCCCAAAGGAAAACATTAGTTACTTTGTCCTATTTTAAATGCAATGTTTCTGGTCGCGCCTGGGATTCAGCTCAGGGAGACCAGAACTGAACATGCCATTAGAAGCAAAGTGGACAGTGAGCTGGAAATGGGAAAAATGAGTGCAGATGAGAGAGGGGGGAAGGAATCCATCTTACACTGGGGTGAGGTGAAGTTTTAGATCTGTTCCCACCTTGGCTGTGTGTCAGTTTAAACTAGTAGGCCAATGAAGGGCAGAGAAATACCGGCTTGGGCTTGGAGGGGAGAGTCTTAAAAACTGTCTAAGGTATTTTCTGAGAGCATTCCAGCATTTTTGACACAGTGCACTTGGATGTGAAGAAATGGTGGGAGTGTTGTTGTGCATGTGCATTGTATTTGCCTTTCAGTCTGCAATCACTCCCCCCACTCTCAGGTGAAATGAAGGATCTGGAGCTTCTCACTGATGGATGCCTGGTGCTGTATGTACGTCCCCAGGCTGTCAAGGGCCACACTTTGTTATGTTGTGGAACACTGGTGCAATTGCTGATCTAGTGGTGGGTAGTAGTTGCTACCTTTTATTAGTAAAGGTAATAATAGCTATGTCCAGTCTCATGGATCATAGCAGGTGTCTGTATAATTGGTGTGCTTACTCCTGACGTAATTCCAACCTATTATTGCTGAGAATATTGTTGGCCAGTGAAGCTGTTTCTCTAAACTGTGCAAAGATACTTGTCATGATGTGCATTTAGTGGGTAAAGTGAACCTGAGAAACTTTCTTTTTGGACAGCTTTAAGTGCGTTGTTTAATGCCTGTGTCTGGACGGGGGTTAAATTGGACCGACAGGCTTTAATTTAAAGGGCTGCGATTATTAAGGTGGATTTCACTTCTGTGAAGTGCTGGGAAGAACATAGTGTTCCTTCAGGTTAGCTGTGTTTAACCAGCTTTCAAACTCCTATTATTTGTAACAGGTGGCTGTATTTCTACAGCTACAGTACCTGGGAAATCTTTCTTTTGTCTGTAGTAGACTAAGAGATGTGTATTTTCATATAAATGTTTTGTTGACTACTGTCTGGTGTGATGTACTTTACCTGAGACTGTATTTTTAGCACAGCAATAAAGTGATATTGTCTTTGCATACTTTAAGGTCCATATTAGATATGTGAAAGCCTTTAACTGGTAAGTTCTAAATGACCTGCAACATTGCTGAGATAACCACCTTTCTTTTGTGCCATAGGGCTGGAGATGAGGTCAGCAGATCACTTGAAATAGTGAGAAGGGAAAGGAAGAGCTGCCAAAGTGGGTTTTCATCAAGATTTCTTATTTAGGAAATACTTTTTTGGTCTTTAGATATGCTGCAAACTTTCTCTTGGGTGTTGTACAAAAGTGCCGATGATAAACTTCTGGAAATACCAGCATACTTGCCCTGGTGCCTGGTATTAGTGTGGTTTGATTTGTGTTCGTTGGAGCAATTTACAATTAATGTTGTGCACCCTCAGATTATTCAGGAAATGGAGGAGCAGGATAGCTCAGATAATGCACAAAGAAAAGGAAATAGATTATGAATTAAGGGGCTCTAAGAATAGACCTGAACATAGAAGAGAGAAATCTCTGATGCAAATTGTTTGTGGAACATCAAGATCTATATATTAGCAAAGCTACAACCTAGTGAAGCTCGCTGCAGCACAGTGCAATGCAATCTGATTTAGGTTGGGCAGAACAGGTAGCTTGTCTGCCCACACATAACCCAGAAGTATCTCTGGAGAAGTGCCCCCAGGATGGTGTCAAACATGGAAAAGATCTTACTTATTTTCACCAAAAAGTATAAATTCTGTGCCAATAAGCTTGTGCTGTTTTGATTTCCGCTTACCCAGTTCCCTTTGTTAGCTAACATTCATAATACTTCTGTACTTCAGTACAGAAAGTTGATTTTTGCTCAAGTTGTTTATTGGGAAAAATTACTTACTGGACTTAAAGGTGTCTTTTATTTGATTGTGATCTGAAAGCTTGCAGATTAATGCCTTAGTTTTATCGAATATAAATGGGAAAGGGTGCTTTGGCCTTCAGAAACTTAACAGTTTCTTCATTTTGGTTTTCTAAGGAAGCAGTTTGTAATTTAGGATAGATTAAAATGGTTTAAAAATTTAAAAATATGTTCTGTATGAGATGAGTGGCATAGGTGTTCAGTTATTAATATTTTATAAATATATTTGAAAAATACCATATCCAAACTCGGATGTACCTGACCACTGACACACTGAAGGAGTCTGTGCTCACTGCAACTGCTCACATCAGCTTTATGCAAGAAGCTTGAGTTCATTGTTACATTATGGATAACTTCTTCATTGTAAATTAGCAAACAATTCCACAGTGTCTGTGATTTAGTTTGTTGTGTGCTGCAGTTTATTTCTGGTGATGTTGATGAGTCACCTTCGTTTCAGTGCTTGATTCCAGGTTACCTCTATGAACCCAAATAGATCATATACTGGAAAAAGCTCTAGAGCTTGAATCTGAGGGGGGTGTGTGCTACTCATCCTGTCGTGTGAGCGTGTTATGTTACGAATTGCATCCTCTTTGCTTGTGCACTTGACAGCTGCAATAATACATTTTCCCTTCAGCTCTCATGGAGTTAGTATCCAGACCATCATACTGATCAAGTCTCAAAATTCTAAACAAAAAAATGTCCTGGATTTAATGCTGTGGGAAGGGAAGGGTATGGTTCTTTCCTTTTTTTCTGTGTTTTTCTTTGTTTGTTTTGTTTGGTTTTTGTTTGTTTGTTTTTTGTGGTGGGTGGGGTTTTTTTCATTTTTTATGAAGTCATTGCATTTAATTTCAGATATCTTTTTTTTCCTTCTCTTACATGCATGTTAAGAAAACTTTACCACTTAAATATTTATAAATTCTTTAAGTTTAGTTTACTGTCTAAACCTTTAGGAGACCAACTTAATGTTTTCTGAATTTTCCCTGGAATGTTTTTTGTAACCATTTTTCATTGTTGTGGTTTTTTGTTTT
The DNA here is from genome assembly GCA_035583135.1 of Lophotriccus pileatus. NCBI lineage: Eukaryota > Metazoa > Chordata > Aves > Passeriformes > Tyrannidae > Lophotriccus > Lophotriccus pileatus. Next base: position 52,544,416 of record JAWWES010000168.1, read on the forward strand.
GTTTTGGGTTTTTTAAATTAAAAAATAAAATTCTACTTTTCCACTCTGATTTTACTGAGAATATAATTGTCCCTTACCACATAAGAGCAGAGAGTGAATTTCAGCATCTGCACATCTGCAGGTCTTAGGTTGCTGCTGCGATGGACTTGCTGAGTAATTGACCAAGATCAAAAAGGAACAATTCATAACTGCTTAAGTAGCAACCTAAATGTTAATGTTTCAGTTCTATTCAGGAATATTAATACAGAAAAGTAAAATTTAGGTTTAATGCTTCAAAAATGAACATTTTATTAAAAATGAAAATTCCATTGCAGTTTGGTAGACAATTTTTTTCCCATGGTACGCTTAATTTTGTATTTTTAAGATGCTCCCTTACCTATGATCTACATTGAGTTTATATGCTATAAGAGATTTTTAACTATGCAAATAGGTGAATGTACTTGTATTTGTACATGTTATTTTGCAAGAATGTGCTGATTTTACTGAACAGTAAATGTAGTAAGCTGTAAAATAGAGAACTTGTCCAGAGTGGTGAGTTTTTTTAAGGATGTGGTCTGAATCTTTACAGTACATGAGAAAATGTTGCAATGAGAATTCTTAAATGCAATATTAAAACACCGTGACTGGGGTAACATGTTTTATACGGTTGTGTCACAAATCTAACTTTAACCTACAAGTAATAGTCATTAGAAGAATGTTCTCTGTCAGCCTCAGAATAACAAATTTGATACTTAATATTCTCAAGTGTTGCAAACTTTCCCAGTGAACATATGTTAGTCATGCATATGTAAATTTGAGCATGATTCAAAAATATGCTTTTTTGTAGGATTTCTGCATATACTTTTTTAAAGCTGGGTAAAATCCTTTTATAGCCATGTAGAGGACTCCTGGGATGCCAGTGTCGTGATTTAGTTCATGGGTTTGGGTTTGAGTTTTTCATTTGGCTTTTCTTTTGGGTTTGGGTTGGGTTTTTTTCAGATAAAAGTGAATGTTGTTTGATATAATCTTAAAGCTGGTGATTGCAATTCAGCTTTTATTTTCTAATACGCTTCTGAATTTATTTTAAAAATTACTGTTTACCTCCTGGAGTTGGATTTTTGTTCTCAAAAATGTGGATACAAAATTCATATAAATGTAAATATCGAGGCAGGAAGAAATGAGTTACATTGACAGCTGTGGACATACATACTGGTTTTTAGTGCTCAGAAGTATAAATTGTTTTCTTAATGTAGAATAACTGCATGTGATATGATTAAACAGATTCTGGTATTTTGTTGTTGAAGATCTTGCCATGCATGTTGATCAGTCCTGGTTTTGATCATCTGGTGGAGATGCCGGTTTCTGCCTTAGCATGGTTTCAACATTAAAAGTATTATCAGTCCTATCTATTAAAAAAAACCCTCCAACAACCAAAAAAAAACCCAACAAAAGAGAGGGGGGAAGAAATACTGAACATGACAAGTCATTTTTCTGAGCACATTTCATGCAGAAAGCATGGCTCTTTTTTTTCTTTTTCAGGCAGAGACTTCATAGCTGTGCCAAATTCTGACTCTGTTCTGTGTAAAAGAACATCAGGGTGGTGTCTCAACTTGTCTGCCTGTGATACAGGCCTCTGATAGGAGGCAAGCATTATTAAAGCTTTCCTAATGTTTTTAAGCCATAAATGGCTGTCTAGGAGATAGCTCTGCTTTCGGTATCTGTACAATGTTAAAGTCTGATGAATCAAAGTTGCAGAAGAGGTGATTCTAGTTTTAGTCTGATACCTAAAAAAAAAACAACTAACAGTTGAAACAAATTTTGATTGCTAAAACTGTTGAAACCAAGAGAAAGAAGGAAAAACTAAGAATTTCTCAAGAGGTCAGAAATGTAAGATTATGTGTTTTTTCTCAGTTGCAGAGTATAGATAAGTAAACAAAACTGATATCAAGTGAAGGAAAAAGCAGATCAAGTATTGTTCTCTGTGCTGCAGAGAAATTCAGCCATATATGTTGATAATTCCCACAAACTCTTTTTGGAATATGTTTAGACTTAAGCAGAGTGTGTTACCTGTTCATTTAAAACCAGCATCTGTTTTCATGATACAAAAGCGACTGACTGGACATGTGCAATGTAATTAAATTTATGGGAATTGTAGTGCTAATGGACTGCTTTGGGGTTTTGAGGAGCATTTTTCTTCTAAGCTGTTGGGACTGGAGATCTCAATGTTTAATATCACTTTCATTGCAGAAACCTACTGCTGCCACTTGTAATTTATGTAGAGAACAAAGATGGCCTTTCCAGATTAATCATGCTTCTTGAAGGCCTGTGTGGCAATTAAGGAATTGTGTCCAGCTGCAAGGTGGTAGCATCACTGTTTAGATAAAAGTATTTTATGCAAAGCAAGATGGTAGATTAAACAAGATAATGCTACTATAAAAGATCATTTGCCATAATTCATAAGACACTTAAAAGGCAAAACACTGAGGCAAAACAAATTCATTCTCATGCAAAACATCAATGAATGCAGTTTTGTGAAACAGATTATTCTCTTCTCCCTAGTGAGCTACATTGGACTAACTCAGTCTGCTAAATGCTGTCCTTCTGATCCTGACTCTGTTTGAGCTTTTAAAGTTTTTTTTTGGCAGCCCAGTGTTTAATTTATTAAGACAAAAAATCCATAGTGGAAAATACTGCAGAAGCTTGTTCTTTCCTTCATCAGCATGGTTAGGTGTATGTGTTGTATCATGTGGAGGAACTGTGGAGGCTCTTTGTCCTGTTACGTTAGCAACTTTGTCCTTGAACTTTGATCTTAAAATTATCAGTGTTGCATAAACAGACGTTCCTGTATTTATTTTTCTTTTAAATGTTTAGAATAATTATTAAAACGTGTGCAGTAAGCATACACATTTCTAAAAGCAAAACCTGGGAATTGTTTAGTGTTCATACAGGAAAATATGATCTCCTAAATGAGTAAATATTTTAATATTAATGATAAAAAATAATATTAGAATAGTTAGAAATTATCCAGTCCCAATTGCTACATACCATTTTAAATATTAAGAAACATGATAGCTAGTGAATGAAGAACTACCAAAAAAAGGTTGTAGAGAAAAATACTTTGCTTGAGTGTGTGAATTTTTTTCCCTTAGCTAGTTTTACATGAAATCATAGGCTTGGATTAATGAGCCATTTTTCATTTCAACTGCCCTATCAAACACCTACTCATTAGTCAGCAGCTGAAAGTGTTAGAAGAATGCGCTACATCTGTCACTGGCAGCATTTCCTACCAAACTTGTTTCCACTGAAGCTTGGATAAAATCCATAAAAACAGCATTTAAAATGTGGTATTGCCTTATTTTCTAGATTCTAACCTGTCTCTGAATTCAGTTTAAATCTCTCTTAAAATGTCTTTTATTATGCCCTCGTTTACAAAAAGAACATTTTGTTCCTTTGCATAGATCTCCTTGTAGTCAAACCTAAACATTTTTGCTGCTGCACTGAACTTCTCTCTTCTTAAGACCTCCACAGATCAAACGTTGAATGCAATGTTTATACGTGTAAATGCAAATCAGTGTTTGTTGGATAACTAGCATGCTCTCAAATTTTTACTACTAAATGCATTTTTTTATGCTGAATTTCTTGAAAGTGCTATGTGTGATCTATGTAATAAGGCCACAGACAGGAGTGCGTTTGGTGGTATTTCGGTGGAGTTTTCATAGGGCTTGATTAAAATAGTGTGCCAATACTTGAAATTAGCTTCTGCAATCTGCCCTGGGAATTGTGGTTTTGTATCAGATGCTATTTTTAAAATACATTTCTTTTAAGGTAATAATTATTTTTCTGTTGTACAGCTTTGTGTACTCAACCAGTATCTACTGATTTCTCTCCCTAGCCCCCACTTACAAAACCTTTTGAGTATACAAGATTGGCTGAAGGAAAACTTGGCACCGTTGAGCCTGTGTGCTACAAGTGACCATGCAAATATTGGGAAATCCAGATAGTGACAAATCCAGTCGCAGGCCGATGTTTGTTAATTCCACTTTTAACCAATTTTTGCTGTACTAGAAGGAGTAAATACTATCAGCTTCTCAGTGTGGAATGTAGAATAGCCTTTTGCCATGCTTCAGTCTTGAGAATTCTTTAAGGAAGCTGCATGATAGTTTATACCCCTTTCATTTATCCAGGTAAGGACTTTTTCCTTATCTGTTTTCTTTTAATAGTTTGGTATTAACATGGTGTTCACTGCCTCTGTTTTGTTGAAGAATTTCCTTTTGGCTGTCCCTTGGAGCTGAGTCAGAGCCCCATAGGACAAGCCCAGTATCCTTTTTATTTCTATGGGTTTTCCTCCAGAATACGTAGTATCCAGTACCTTTTCTCCTCTGAAACAAAGTTATTCTCTTTGAGGTCAGGGTTGTGATGAGACTCTTACTTTCTACAGCGTGTCATCATTTGTGAGAATAGCAAGTTTTGCATAGGCTGTAATTGGAGGGGGGGAAGTAAACTACATTGCTCCTACCAGAAGAAAAAAGTCTTGTTTATTCCTATCCCTTTTTTGGGTTGCTGTCTGGTGGGCCAGATAATGGAATCAACACTTCTCAAACTCACCCTTTTTCTTCTCATTTTAACGCTGCTCGGGATCCCTAATCTTGTTCGACCATGCAGCTGCTCAAGCCCTCGGGCAGCAGTTCAGGCGGTTGTGCACCTGTGCCTCAGAAGAGATGGGATTGCAGCAGTAGCTCCTATAGGTTTAGCTCAGCTTAGACTGCCATGGAACACAGTCTAAGTTAGCAGAAAACTAACCTGACTATAAAGGGGCTTTCTGTTGGCTTAGTGGGCTACACCAACTCAGCTGTGGGTCTGATGGCAACTGAAGGAAATCAGAAAAAAATATTTTCAAATATAATGAGGAAAAGGCCCGAAGCAATCTGCAACAGGCCTGCCTTAGGTTGCTGTGGAATAGCAACTTCAGCAATTGCGTAGTTATACCTTTAATACCTTTAGAGCTCAGACTAAATACCCTCCCCTCCTCTCTCAATCAGAACACAGAAACCCCTCATACAGTCTGAAAGGTAACCAACCAAGGTGTCTTAATGTAAATAGAAGTTCATGCAATTTTAATGACCTTATGTTGTTGATTCTGTCACTATCAGAATAGTAGCTAGTTTAGAATGGAAATAAAAGCAACCTTTGGGCAGGTGAATTCATTGTGTGTGTTCTAGGGGGATGGAAAGGGGGAGTGTGATTGTTTTTAAAATCACAACCCAAATGGAGTGTTTGGTTTTTTTAAAAGTGCTACATAGCCTTCAAGTGTAAAGAGTATTCACCAGCTGTAGTGCTGGATTCTAACTAGATATCTTTAAGGTCCCTTCCAACCCAAACAATTCTATAATTCTATAAATGTAACACATTAAATTGCATCCTGAGAACTTTATAGGAATTTTCCTTCATTCACATCGTCAGAAAGTTGGAAACAACGAGGACAGTTGAGAGGAAACCTGCAATAGCTAGTTTCACTATACCATCAGTGTTTTTTTCATTCATTTAGTTCTAAAAATGGATAGCTGAAATTAATAGTTTTTCATTTTCTTGCAACACAAGTGTCTTCATAAATTCGTTAAAGTAAGCTCTTCTCGCATTGATATTCACTAGCTCTATTCCATTTGCACTGTGATATTCTTTCCCTTCCCATTAGTATGTCAATTCCTAACTCAATTTTCTTTGCAATTTTTTGCCGAATCAAGTTGCTTAAAATAATTCAACTTCAGTAAATATTTTCCTTTGCTGGCAAACCAAATATTTTAAGGCTGAAACAAAAGGAGGGTGTACAGACCTCCTGAGCAGAATGTACCTCTCAATCCGTAGGACTGGTGGGAAGATTGCAGATGTTAACAAGCAAAAGATCTTATAAAGATAAAAATACTTCAGCTCCACTAGTGTCCTGTCAGAATTACACCAGAAATACACTGAATTATGGCTCTCGTAACCAGTTTCCTGGTGGTTTACTAAGTACTGGCCTCAGATCTAACACAGTCCTTCAAAGAGGAAGAAATGAGAACAGGGTATGCAGTTCTTGCAAAAGAAAACTTACTGAATGTGACCTGGTGTTGTGTCAGTCCGACTGCTGGCACCACAAATGTCACATTTACTCTCTCTAGTGAAGAACATTGGAGGGGGATTGACTCTTAAACTGTTACCTAAAATTTTCTAATGAACCTCCAACTTTGAAAGCCGTGCTTTTGTATATAATGGGAAATGGCACTGTAATTAAAGTAGTATTCCCTTTTTGCTCTGTTGTTGTGTCTCGTTGGACGAGCAATCTTCATGGCCATTTAATCTCTGCAGGGAGTTTGAGATACACAAGCAGCAGCTGACCATTAAAGTAGAGAGGAGGAGTAGTAGAGCAGCTGCTCTTTAAGATATGGTTACCAGATAAACTGGAATTTTAAACCTAATTTTTGCCACTTCACACTGCAGTTTATCACTATGGAACAATCTAATTGTACTTTAAGAGGGAGAAAAGAAACAGAATTTGCTACAAGATTCTGCCTGTGAAAATATTTTAAAACATTACTTGAGTTGTTCAGTTTTTTCCTTCGTCCATCAGAATCTTGTAGGAAACCTTGTTTGAGGTCAGTCTTGTTTTTGTTTTTAAAGCTAGGGGTTTTTTTAGGACTATGGTAGCTCTTTGTTTTATAAGACTAAAGCTCAGTATTGACGGTTATACTCGATGATCTTAAAGATCTCTTCCAGCCTTGATTCTGTGATTCTAAGGTATACCCAGGGGATATACAGATAAAAACCCTGACATTTTTGAGAATACACCTTCCCTGGTTTTGCCTAGACTGGAAGGATAAAGGATTTGAATCTCTGTAGTCTTAGGAAAACATTTAAAAAGGCATCAGAAATTCATGTAGTCGTTTTGATGTTCTCAAAAGCAGGATCAACTACATTTACGTCACTCATTATGTTTGGCCATTTTCTAAATTATTAGAAAGTATGCACTCTTATTTTGTTTCAGTATGCTTAATGTGAGAGGATTTCCTTTAATTTCTAACCTGATCTTCTTCGATGGAGGATGCATTAACTGTTTTAAGTGAATGTAGAAAAACTAATTCCGTCCAACTCCATAATTACTCTTTCAAGTACTTGGATATTCTCAGTGAAGTCCTTTCTATTAAAAAAGAAGCAAACAACAAACGACCCACACCACATCAAACAGAGGAGCTGAGTTCTTTTTAACTGAGTAATATTTTCAAGATTTGTTGTCTTTGTGCTTTCTCATTTGGAAGATACTACTTTATCCAGGAGGTACTACTTCAAATTGGGCCTTGTCAGCAATCAGTAAATCCAATTAATTTCTTTATGCGTCTTATGGGTGATATTCTTCTTTTTTATATCCCAGTTAATCTTTTCCCTTCATCCAGCTGAATAATATTCAGAACAGCTCTAGCTCACCTTTGACAGTGAATCATTGTAGTGCAATATAATTTTTCTAACCAGGTATGCATACGCCCCATAATTTGTTTTTATTTCAAATTTTCATCAGCAAATTACCTAATTGAAAAGTCTCTTATTGTCTGATGTACTCCTTTTTTTTTTTTTTTTTTTTTTTTTGAGCAGATATGAGTTAAGACAGTGGCATAGATCAAGTAGTCTAAATACTTATTAAAACCAGTATGTCCCATACAGTATTTGGGGAGAAGCACAGATCTGGACATGGTACAAGTGTAACAGTGCCAGTTTCTCTGCACATCACTCCCAGGGGTGCAGTACCTAGGAGACAAAATGGTCCTTCAAATAGCTCACTGTAAAAATAAGTGTGCAAGTCTCCTATGATGAGGAAAAGGTTCCTTACAGTTTTGTTCCAAATATCTTAAATAATTGAACTAACAAGTTCAGGAATTGTTGTGCTGTGCTTTTTTTTTTATTATTATTTTGGGATTATGAGACAAAATTGTTTATATATGCTTATGTATTGGTTCTTAGTGTTCCCAAGACTTTAGTTTTTAATAATAATTTAAAAAGTTACTTATAATTACTGACCTTTCTAGAAAGGGAAACCAGTGTTTTGCAATATCCAAGTTTAACAGCATAATCTTAAGGTAGATCGATTTTTAGACTGAAAGAAATATTCAGGCTCAATTTTACATTGTGGTCCATTTCTGGATTGTAAGAAATATTCAGGTCCATTTCTAGATTGAAAGAAATATTAAGCATGAAACATGAAATTTTCATCTCCTGCTTGTAATATAAACGTATTTTTATGAATAATGTAGTATTAGTAATTAGTAATAGTAGCAACCGGTGATAAAAGAGTTTATGGAATGCTTATGAGGTTTTATATTTCTAAATTATCAATAATAACAATTGAAAGACCTGTATCTGACTGTGAATTGCCTTTTATTATGGCCCTTGAAAGCTAAACCTGTAGATGTTGCAGTGTTTTTTCACGGTTAAATTGAACTCCGGTTTGGTAATCTTGGGCAACCTCACTGAAGGAAAGGTTAAGGAAAGGAGGGGGGAGTGTGGAAAAGGCATGCGCTCTTTCTAGCAGGTGCTACTGAATATCATCGAGGGGGCGGGGGGTGTAACAGCAGCAATGAGATCATCCTGGGCTTAAAAAATAAATAAATAAAGCCCCCCAACCAAAGGCAGCGGCCCCGTCATCTCCGCTCCGCCCCTGCCCGGCCGGTGCGGGGCCGGCGCGGGAGCGGCAGCGGCGCGGGCGGAGCGCGGCTTGCGGGGGGAGCCCCGCACCGGCCGCCGCTCATTCGCGGCCTCCTCGGTGTCATTTGAAGTTGCTGCCGTCGGCCAATGGGGCTCCTCCCGCCCGCTGACATCACTCCCCAGCCAGTTCCCTCCAGCTGCAGAGCGCTTCAGTTTCTGTCTTTTTTTAAACTAAAATGGAGGCTGGTTTCTTGCCTTAAGGAATACAGTGCCGTGCCTGCTGGAGCCTAGATGTTGACATGTAACAGAGCTGGCAGCAGGATGGTGGTTGACGCAGCCAATTCCAATGGGCCGTTCCAGCCCGTGGCCCTTTTGCATATTAGAGGTGAGTTATTGTGCGGGTGAGAGTGATTCGCGACCCTCTGACGAGCGAATAAATGGCTATTGTGGAGCTCGGAGAAGGGGAGCGGGAAGTCCTTTGTAGCCCGGTCCCTCTCGGTTTGTTACAGCCGCAGTAAAACCGGCGGAGAGCAAAGCCTGCTTTGTATTAAACGTGTTTGGGGAAGGTTTAAGAATTCGGGGAAGCATTGCTTACATAGTTAAAAGCAGGTTTTACTGCTTTCTGCCGTAACTCTCCCATCCCCCTTTCAAGCTGTGCTGATGTCAAAGGATGTGAAGTCACTACCCTAGAAAGGTACTGAGTGGGGGAGGGAAAAGCCAAGTTATCCCTATACCGTTTCTGTAGAAAAAGGGCAAACCTTTGCTGTGCTGCAAAACCTTTTTTTGTGTGTGAATCGTGCAGATAGAACCCCTTTAAAGTGCTCTGCAGCTTGTAAAAGAATTGGAAGTGTTGTCAGGGAGGAAGGGGGGAAGAGATGTGACATTTATTATGAAAATATCCTTTATGTATTCAGAAGGCATTTCCCAGAAGAGATGCATTTTGGCTTTAACAAGGAACCTCTTATGTGCCTATTGCGTTGTGCAGTTCTGAATGTTCAGTTTCTTCACAGAATATGTTCTTTTGGGTTTATAGAATTAGTGCATTGCAATTCTACATTTTGTATAATTTGGTGGGAAAATACATGTTGGTATGACACTTCTGTAGAATACTGTGTATCTCTTGTTCTGAATTTTTTTTGCTTACTAAAATTTTGCATTGTGTTGTGTGGTTTTGATGTATTTTTAAGCTGCCTTTCTTTTTAATGTCTCCCTTAAGGTGGTTTTGCTTTAGAACTTTATGAAAGCAGAACATGTATTAGCTGGTATCAGCACACCTTGAACAATGGCATTTATATTCAAGAAACACAGCTGATACTGTTCTCAATTACCTTTGCTTCTCATCTTTCACCGGTGTAGGCTAAATGTTAGTACTGGAAAGGATATTTTTTTTTCATTAATATTCCATACACTGAAAAATTTTGCTTTGAAAGTTTATAAAACCCCAGCTGTTCAGAAGTCTGCTCCTTTAAGTAGTAGCACTGGTCTTTGTGTACTAAAAATTTTTTCTTTTCCTTTTAAAAGAGCCGTATCCTTCTCTGTCTGAAGCGAGGCTGGGTAAATTCTAGAAGACTCTAATTTTCGTCTGTGACTGGGAAGGAAATGCAGTACAATTCTCTTGATTAGGAATAAGGACTGCTTGTTGTCAAGGGTATATAAATGCAACTGCATGACCTGTGGGCAGGCCATCGCTTTTCACCCTGCACAAATCACCTGAATTCCCAAATAGATGTTGCCTTTTGGAAGGGGAAAAGCACCATCTTTTAAAGGTGCAAGTCAGGAAAACAAACCAAGGTTGGAATCGGAATGATGAAGTATTGACCTTAATAATCCTTTGTCTCAGTATGATAACAAGGTTCTTGTCACTAAACTTCTTATCCCTGTTGCTGCTCCAGTGAAATACGTAAATGTGGAGACTATGGATTTTAAGAAACTGTTCTGAAATTTACTTTCCGAAGGCATACATTTTTGGTGTACTCGATAGTACAGTACTAAAGTAGAGGTTAAGGGGTTTTGTGGTTTGGGGTGGCTTTTTGGGTGGTGTGGGTTTTTTCTGTTTGCTTGGTTTCATTTTTTTAGTGGATTATGAGAGTAGACTTTCTTGTAAGCAATTAAAGGATAACTGGGAGACTGTTTTTCATTTTTCAGATGGTAGGAAATAACATGGGTCTCTGGAATTATAGCTCAGAGGAGTTTCTTGACACTGGGAGAGGAAAATCTTGTCTTCCATCCACACATGTACACAGAAGTTGCTTTAGGATTTTTGTGTGTACCTTATCTCATCAGCTGCAGTGATGCTCCCAAAATGAAACCTGTCAGAACAATGCAAAATTAATGATGGTAAAAATTAACTGGTATTTCTGAACCCTAATGACACATTATTGCCAGTTGTCCCAATGCATGCTTCTTCTACAGCTGTCCTTTTGCATCATCTGTTGCATTATAGGATTAAATTTCTGGTAGAAGTGTTCCTCTTGGCAACTGTAATCGCTAAAACTTCAAGGCCAAGGATCAGTGATAGGGGCACAAGCCCCTCAGGTGTTTCTGGTAGATCTAGTTTGTTGAAATAGAAAAGGTATTTCTTTATCACCAATTTCATACAATTTTTAAAGTTTTGAGATGGTGTAGTTACCATGTTTGACCTTAATCTTACTTTTAAAAAAATATGTGAAGCCTTGGGGACTACACTGTCAGTACTTCTTTGAAAATAAAAATTGCAATCTTGCTTTTAAAGTTAATTCTAAAGCATTCACTGTACCTGGATCATATGGACAATGTGATGTTTGCAGAATTAAAATGAAATATTCAGCAAAATCCTGTCCCGTGCCAGATCAGAACCTTTCTCCTGCCCATCCTGAGCTTTGTTGGCTGGGTTGCTTAACACCTTTGCTGAAACAAGAAGGAAAAACAGATGCAGGTGTTTTTTAAAAAGTAAGTTAAATTCTTGTGAATAGGAAATAAGAGTGTCAGAATTTTATTGACTGCTGTTGGTGACACTGGTTATCTGCACCATCATCAAAAGAAGGAACAGCAGGTATTTGTAGGATAGGCGGTGTCAGGACCCAAATACCCCATCTTCCAGCGGTTTATTTGGCTGCCGGTGCACAGGTTGACTTTGGATATGATATGGAACCATGACTCAGGCTGCTGTGAAAAGAGCTGTGAGAAGTCTTGTCAAGGTTCCCCTTTGGTTCAGGAGATGTCTTTTAACTCAGGCCCTTGGCCTTGGTTGTTGCCTCAGCGAGGTTGCAGTTGTGTGGTTGTCCAACCACGTGCCTCGCTGATCTGGGTCCCAGTGTGTTGGCTCCCAGTTTGCTGTGCTGCTTCACTGTGTGCTTGTTCAGCAACCACGGGACTGTCAGCTGCCCCTCATGGCTGTCACCACACCTGCTCTCCCCTCTGCATTCAGGTACTCTGAGACTGTGCCCTTTGTCACAACCATAGACTGTTGGCAGCTGTTCACATCTGCGGAAGGTGACTTTTGACCCACCGTTGGAAAAAACCCAAGTGTCAAGAGAGACTAATCCATGCTGAACGCAAGTGGGGTGGCACCATTGCTGTATGTTATTTGCTTGTGCTGAAAGCACTGGCTGAGAGAGTGTTTTGCCTTCTGGGTAGTGAGCCCTTGGTTATTCCACCTGCAATAGGCTTTCCTGGATATCCGAGTAATGCTACTGCTGTATTGATCTTTCTGGAGTGCAGAGATAGTGCATAATGGTCAGCTGAGTTGCTTGTCACTGATTATCATCATGAACTGAAAACTTTTTAATTCATAAAATTAAATTTATTAAAAGAAAAAGAGAAATAGAAAAGAGAAAGAGAAAGGAAAAAAGGGGAAAAAAGAAAAAGACAGAGAAAGAAGAAAGAGAGAAAAAAGGGGAAAAAAGAAAGAGAGAGGGGAGAAAAAAGGAAAAAAAGAAAGAAAAAAAGGAAAAAAGAGAGGGGGGAAAAAAGAGAGGGGAAAAAAGGAAGGAAAAAAGAAAGAAAGGGGGAAAAAAGAAGGAAAAAAGAAAGAAAGGGGGAAAAAAGAAGGAAAAAAGAAAAGGGGGAAAAAAGAAGGAAAAAAGAAAGAGAGGGGAAAAAAGAAGGAAAAAAGAAAGAGAGGGGAAAAAAGGAGGGAAAAAAGAAAGAGAGGGGAAAAAAGAAGGAAAAAAGAGAGAGGGAAAAAAAGGCAGAGGGAAAAAAGAAACGTAAAAAAAGAAAGAGGGGAGAAAAGAAAGAAAAAAGAGTGAGAGAGAAAAAAGAGAAAAAACAGAGGAAAAAAAAGAAAAAAGAAAGAGGGGGAAAGAAAGAAAAAAGAGAGGGAAAGAAAAAAGAGAAAAAAGAAGGCAAAAAAGAAGAAAAAAGAGAAAAAAGAAGGAAAAAAGAAAAAAGAGAAAAAGAAGGAAAAAAAAGATTGAAAAAAAGAGAGAAAAAAGATGGAAAAGAGGAAAAAAGAGAAAAAAGAAAAAAGACAAAAAAGAAAAAAGAGAGAGAAAAAAGATGGAAAAGAGAAAAAAGGAAAAAAGAGAAGGAAAAAGAAAAAAGAGAGAAAAAAGAAGGAAAAAGAAAAAAGAGAGAAAAAAGAAGGAAAAAGAAAAAAGAGAGAAAAAAGAAGGAAAAAGAAAAAAGAG
>JAWWES010000168.1:52558262-52596190 GCA_035583135.1 Lophotriccus pileatus
AAAAGGAAAAGAGAGAAAAAAGAAGGAAAAAAGGAAAAGAGAGAAAAAAGAAGGAAAAAAGGAAAAGAGAGAAAAAAGAAGGAAAAAAGGAAAAGAGAGAAAAAAAGAAGGAAAAATAAAAAAAAAAGAGAGAGAGAGAGAGAAAGAAGGAAAAAAAGAAAAAAGAGAGAGAAAAAAAAGGAAAAGGATGATTACCGGGTGGCATTGTTGCCAGCGCTGATCCACAGGATGGGTTGGTCAATCCTTGTCCCAACGTCATCGATCCACAGGATGGGATGGTCGATCATTGTCCCAGCGTCAATCTCCTTGTCCCAGCGTCCTCGATCTAAAGCATGGGGATGGTCGGTCCTTGTCCCAATGTCATCGATCCGCAGGATGGGGGTGGTCAGTCCTTGTCCCAGTGTTGATCCACAGGATGGGTTGGTCAGTCCTTGTCCCAACGTCGATCCACAGGATGGGGTGGTTGGTCCTTGTCCCAACGTCGATCTCCTTGTCCCAGCGTCCTCGATCCACAGCATGGACACACAACACTCTGCACCTGAGGTTAGCACAAGAACGGGTTACAGAGACTTGAGTGACATCAATACAGCAGCTTTGGAATGTGAAGCAGAGATCCTGACTGCTCTGAACAGCACCTCCCCACCCTCACACAGCCCACCTGTATCCCACTCCCAACAACTCCGTGTGTCTTTGCACTGAGCTCAGATTTAATGAACTTTTTAATTAATTAATTTCTCATTAGGAATACAGTTCGATGTTGATAAGAAAAATCTCTTAATGTTCTTTTGTCAGTGCATAGAAGTAGCCCAGATGCCAGTATTTTCATGAACTCAAGACACATATTTGAACAAAACTCTGCTCTGACCTGGCAGCATTAGCAGCATAAAAAAAGTTACTTGAATGGACTATTTGGTGACTGACTGGGACTGGTAATGTCTGTTCATGCTTTTCAAAAATTATTTTCAAGTTGTTTTGCAAGACATACTGAAAGTTGTGTGGGAAGAAGTGTGAGAACACCCTGATATTATGCTTACTCAAACTGATGCTCCCATTGTCCATCCTTCTCTTCTGTCTTTCAGGGCAGGAAATGTTTTTTGACAGATTCAACTTGTTATTGAAGTTACTTTAGATTTTGTGAAAGATGCTTTGACTTTTTTTTTTTTTCCCCAGAGATGATGTGAACTTAGCCCATTCTTTCTATGTGCTCCTTGTACGTATTCATCTTGAGTAAGGGATCATGGAAGGTAGTTCAGGTTCCATCTTTACATTGTTCTTTTCAGGGCTAAAAATGTCTGTAGTAATGTTATTGTGATGTGAGTATCTGAGTCTTTAGATAGAAATTTGCGTCCTCCTTGAAGGTGATGAAAAATTGTTGTTTTGTTGGGCGATTTATTTCTTAAAGGAGAAAAGCTCAGCACTTTCATTTTAGAAAGAACCCAGCATGTGGCAGTAGCCATTCTTCTCGTGATGTGCAAAGGAGGCTGAAAGGCCTGGGTTTGTTTGGCTGAAGAAGGGAAGGTTAGTGGGTGATCTCATTTCAGCTGTTTGGAGGGGATACAGCACAGAGCCAGGCTCTTCTCAGAGATCCACAGGGATTGAATGAGAAGCAGCACCAGAGATTGCGGTTGTACGCAAGGATGAGAAATTTTCACCACAGAAGTGGTTAAACACTGGAACGAGATTCCAAAAGGGGCTATGAAATCTCTGTGGTTGGAAATACCTTGACTGGACAATGCTATGAGCAGCCAGGTTTGTGTAGCTCACCCTGCTTTAAGTGAGGGGTTACAGTAGCAGAAATGACAGCCCCTTCTGGTGATAATGGTTCAATGATTCTGTCACTCTTTGGTGCATATGGGTCAAAAAAAAAGACCGGACTTGATGTCATGTAAAAATATTGCAGTATCAATTATAGTGTATTAAAAAAAAAAAAAAAGGCAAAGAGCAATATTATTATTGTAAACAGGTTTCTTCCCCTTCTTTTCTCTTTACTAAGGCAGACTTTTTAGTACATTTGGTTGCCAGTGTGCCTATTACTTTTACCTCTGTTAACTCTCAGTTTTTGGTGTTAATGTTGTTTTAATTGATTTTATGTGATTTTAAATTATTTTTACCATGTTTCAGCAAACTATTAAAGATGGGTGACTTGAACCACATGCAGTATTAAAAATATTGGCACACTAAAAGGATGTTTTGTTCATTTCTAAATCTTTTGTTAGGAGCTCAGCAGTAGTAAAAAAAACTGTAGCAGGTATGTGTTTTTCAGAACAACCATAATTCTTCTGAATAAGCTAGAATTCATAAATGTACACGGCTATGTCACCTACATTTCTTTACATTTATCAGCTTTTGGAAAGTCCTAATAAATTGAATTCCTTCGGTTCAGTTCTGTGAGATTTTTCTGCAGCTCTTTTTAACAAGCTTTAAGCTGACAATGAATACAGCTTTCAACAAACGGTGTGACCTTGCTATTCATCTTCTGTGGTGTTTATGAAAACGTTGAACAGTGTCATTTCTAACACAGATCCTTACAACATTTTTCTAGTAGTCTTCCTGCATTATGAAAATATGATATTAAATGTATAAAAATCCCAGGATAATTGTCATCAACTTTCTAATACTTTCCAAGAACTTGATACCTTTCAAGCATAATTTCCTTTTTACATGCTCAGTTTGCCTTTTTTGAGTATTAATATTTTATTATAGTCTGAAACTGGCCAATGCTGATTATAAAAGCATACCTAAAAATCTCAAAGTCACTTTTCACCCTACTGGTTTTTTGCTGTTACTCTGTTCTGCAGTGGAAAATTAATCTGGTTTATTCCTTCTGTATTTTCTGTGTAACTATAATTTTCACCTTCACATGCGTCTTGCACTTTCCACATAAGTAGGTTATTTTAAGGATGATAAGCTTAACTGGTCTGAGTATACATGTTTATTTAAATATTAATTTCCTTTATTTCTTTATCACATTTAAATTTGGTAAACAGTCTCTCTTTGTTTTGAGGAGTGAGCAAAGTCTTCCTGGGAAGACAGATACATAGAGGAGTCATCTTAATTTTCTTCAGAGGTGCTTCTGTTGCAGTGATGAATCTTGTTAATTCTCTTTGAGTGAATTTAAATTTTAAAATTTAAGGCTTCTTTATACCTTTGTGGAAATCTGCCCATGCAGAAGACTTGTAAAACCTTTTTCACCCCTGCCAATCCAATAATGGGATTTTCCATGGCCAGCGTGCAACCTCTGTACTGCTTGTGGGTCCTAGTTGTTGTTGGATCTGGATCTAAACTGCAGCTGAGATTTAAAGGAGTAGAAAGTTCTCAGTCACTGCTGCTCTTTGACGCTGCTTAATGACTTGTACACGTAATTGTCAGCTTTGAAACCCATCTGCTGTTCCTTTAGATAAGCATTGCCTCAAAAAGGAGAAGCAAGACCATCTTCCTCAAGGACAAGCAGCAGTTCCATTCTTAATGAACCCAGGCCCCTCGAATATATGAAATTGTGGAATGTTTCATCCATTAGTATTAGCTAATCACCTGACTTGTCAAAGGACTGGTATTTGACTCTGTTATTGTGTTACTTCTTGTACAGTTCTGCTAGATTTTTTTGAAGGACATTCAGACATTGACTGATGGGGTTTTAATGTATCTACCCAAGAAGCTCATGGAGAGTGTTTTTAGAACTTGACCAAGAGCAGATTTAAAGGAGGTTGCTTAGTTATCTCTCTCTCCTGCTGTGTTTAACCCGGTGACGTGCTTATTAACTCTACACTTACCGTGCATGGCTTTGTGTCAGAGGATGTCTTTTACCTTGTTACTGCCTTTCCTCTTTGTTCTCTGTCACTCCTCTTTCTTGACTTTGTTGGGTTGCTTTTACCTTTGTATAGACCCTTTGCCTATATATAGAGTGTAGGTAGAGGTTCTGCTGCTGGAAACAATGAGAATGTTAAGTGTTCACACTGCATGTAAAATATCTAAGGGTTTGACTGTAAAATGTCTCTAAAGGGGACTTTTTGTTGAGCTGAAAATTCCATTAAATTATAGGAAGGTAGTCAGCTGGAATTTTTGCATTGCATTTACTGACTCATGGGGTAACTTGCATGCCCTTTCAAGGAAGCAGAATTGTACTGGCATAAATGCATATGTCCTCCAATTTTTACTCATAATGGTTTGTGATTTTTGCTATGAAATGCATTTTAAGCTTAAACTTAAGTATCATCTGTTTCCAAGGAAAATTTTTATCATCATTTTTGTTCAAAGCTTTTAATAATTAAGGGAGCTGGTGCTTGTCCTCTCCCTATACCATTGTGTCTGTGATAAAACAGATAAATGGCACGTTGAGCGTGGGATGTTTTAAAGCCACATCTACCCACCTTTCAATCGGTTCCACTTAATTCACATACAAATCACATGGTACCATTTCTGCTATAGCTTGCAATTAAGTATTATTTTTCATATGCAGTCAAACTTAGAGGGGGGTCTGACTCTGGGTTGTTATCAGTAGTGGAAGTGACAGCTTTGTGTCAAGTTTTGTAATTGCCACTGATAATGATCTGAATTTTATGAAGTAAATATTTTTCTTCATAAGGTACATAATATAAATGTTAATTGTAAAGCTGAATTAACAAACTGTTCATTTGGGACTTTTCTAGTTGTTTTCTATTAGCAGTCTACTAATTTGAAACACTTTTTTTCATATTGAGAATTTTTATGGAAGTCTTTTAATTTGCATTTTGGCTTAAAGCTACCAGCTCTGTGGCTTCACACAGCATCTAGAACCAAATTCTGCTGTTGTTTTTGTATTTAAAGTGAACATGTAACTATGTCAGTGATGTTTGCAAAGTATCCTGCCTTCATTCAAGTCATATTGGAAAGAAAACTTGAACAAAATTATCAAGGCCTAGGGGGAAGAAAAGTTTTCTGTTCTTTAGGTATAAGTTTTCTTAAAATTTGTGCCCTGTAAATTTACAGATTTGTTGGAGGGTCGAATTTAAATGTGTTACATACTGCAAGTCACTCTTTCTGCTGTGTGAGAGGGGTGGAAATTTGGTGAAAATTGTCAGTTTTTCTGGCAGTTAAGGAATATACTCTGTTAAGGACACGGTTGGTAATAGGTACATTTTCTGTTCTTACTGGAACCCTGATGTGAGACTGGAGATTAGTTTGACCAGAGACTGGAGACATTTGTTTGAAGGAAATATGTGTGTTTTCAGACAAATATGATATGAGGAAAATAATGTTGGATTATGCAGGAATGATTTTTGGATTGAATGGGAAATTATTGTGCACTTAATTCCTGACAAAGCGAGCAGGTATATTGTGTCTTTAATCTTTTTAAAATATGATTAAGTTGAAAGCAGGTATTTTAGTACATTTTAAAATGGCCATGATTGGCTTTCTACTGGATTTGAATCAAAACTTTCCTTGCTGAAAAGTAACTTTATTTCCTACCAGGGAACTGCTGGTAAGTGCTGTTAGCATTTGACATGGCCAGCATTGGCTGCTAAGCAAGTTACTGACCTAGTTCTAAATATATTTCTTTTTTTTTCTTCCCAAAACATTGTCACTATTGTGCTTGACTGTTTCTTTTACCTGTATCACCTGACACAAGGTACTTAAATTTCACAGGCATAAGGGACTAAGGAAGGGTTGGTTATGCAAAAAAAAATGAGGAAAACTATGCAGTGAATTGGAAGATAGGGTTTTTTTCAGAGAATACAAAAAAAATCCGAACCCGAACAAAGGAAAACCAAGCAAACAAGAAAGAACCCACCAAGCCTCCCCAGGAAACCTACCATGCCCCCCAAAAAATCCAAAATACACACAAAAAAACCCACACAGGAGATGTAACTTAGAATCTATTAAATCCATTAAGAAATTGCTCTTAACAAAACCACAAAAGGCCTGGAAATTTCTGGTGATACTTCTGCATATCTTGTAATGACTGCTGGAATTTTTAATGTTGTTTGGTGACTTGGGGTGATTTTAAATGGTCATCAGCCATTCAGGACCTTAGTTTGCATCTCAGCTCAGTGTGATCTGTTTGAGCTCTTCCTGTGAATAGACATTTCAAAAGCCCTGTTCCCTCTCCTGTTTCCAGGATGGAAAAGAGTGGAGAACTTAGAAAGTGGATTCAGGGTTGTCATCAAGGAAGGGCTGTGGAAGTTTTTTGTTCATTTCAAAATCAGTGTTGGCTTCAGAGAAGCAGGGAAATGCTCATAACCCAGGCTCATAACTGCTTGGGGACCGGCATTTGCTTTAGATTGCACTGGGGTATGAAACACTTGAGTTTGACTGTAGAGAACCAGAGGGGTGGCTTTTCTTCATGCTTTGTAACTTATTGTGTCATCTGTTTCTAAGCCAACACATGACCCAACTTGTGATATCTGTTAGTGGTTATTGTTGAATTCATCATTGAATTCACCTATTTTTTCAGGCAGAAAGCAATCCCCAGGTCTAACATATATCCAGGGAGTGAGGAGAGAAGGAAAGAGGCTGACAGACTCTAGAGAGGAAACCAAGTTAATTTACGTTTTGGCAGTTGATTGTTCCTTGAATTATATTTCTCATGGATGTGTGACAGGTACCATTGATAAGTTACTCAGACTTGGGAGCAGTATCTGACTCAGGGGTGGTGTGTGGGGTTTGGGTGTGTTTATAGCAGATGTTTAGGCTCGATTAGCTGATACTTATTTCATCCAAGTGTCCAAAGTGGCAGAGTTTATTCAGCAGTTCATATTTTTCTTCAGTTTACTTAACGTAACACCATGCCCTTCAGCTACAGAAGGCTACATGCCTTATGCTACAGAACAAAATTCAAGTCTGACCTCACCACTGCAGTGCTTCATTTTTTCAGAGAGACTGTTGCATATATTTAAAAACAATTTTAAAATTTTCAAATGCAGTTGAAGATGTTGCATAACTGTGTTTTTATTCTGTAAGAATGGATTGAAATACACTCTAATGGCTAGGAAATTGAGGGGTTTTCTGTTTAAAAAACCCCTCTGTTTTCTGTTTTGTGTTTAAAAACAAGTTGTGCTGTCATATTAACTGTATGTATGCTAAAAAGCTCTACTGAGAATTCCTTATGGGTTTGGTTTCTTTTTCCCTTGTTAAGACACTTTTTTCTTTCATTGTCTATTTGATTATCCTCCCTGTCATTTTTCTCCCTAATTTTCAGGTGGAACTTCCATTTCATTAGCTCAAGCCCATTTCGGCTTTTTTCACATGTCATTTTCTGTATAAGCATTCCTGTTTTCCTCTTTGTGCTTTGAAGTATTTGTACAGTTATCAGTTTTCCTCTTCTTTCCATTTTTAAACATTTTAATACAGTCTAAAAATCCTTATTTATCCTAAATATGATTACAAATATATTCTTAAGGGTCTTCTTTAAGTTCCTGTGGCTTCTAAGAAAATAGTTGCCTTCTGATAAAGTTCTTTATAAAGCAAGAACTTAGTGCAGCATGGTGTTGGTCCACTTTTGAAAAATCACTAGATAATTTGATATGCATATTATTCACAGTTGATCTAATTTTATCATCATTAGACTTATGATGTACACCTGGAAAAAAGTTATTGGCAGTAATTTCAATGCCTTGGGTCGTTTAGTATGTAAAAATTATGCCAAATAGTTTAAAATGACAGCAGGCTTTTTTCCTATTTCATTATCAGTCAGTCCTTAAAATCTCCCATCTTAAATCTTTGACAGTTAAATGTCATTACTTAGTTCCTCCATCCTCAAAACCACAGTGTAATCTTGTAGTTAGGAGATAGCTGCCACCAGCACTGGATTCCCCAGAGGGGATTAGTATTGTAAAGCACTTGTTTTGAGCTCCACTACAGGACTGACAAAATATGTGCTGCTCATTCCTTTCAGGCTCTTAGACTGTGCGTTTCTTGCAGTGGAGTCTTCATATTTTTGTTTTTCAGTTACTGTTTAACTAGTCTGATAATGACTCATTTGATTCTAACAGCCCTTGTCTTTTGGGTTGTTTTCCATTACATGGAAAAAAATATTACTTTAAAATTCTCATAAGCCAATGAAAAGCAGCTCTTTTGAATGAAAATTTAGCCAAGAGATTTCTTTATGTGGAAACCAGCAATGTAAAATCCTGTGTACCTTAATGAATTCCAACATGTTGCTCTTGTCTCCCCTCTCCTCACTTCTGTGGGGAATGAGAGGGTTGGAATGAACCTTAAATATCTATCTTCCAGTTCCAAACCTCCTGGCATGGGTGGGGACACCTTCCACGAGATCAGGTTCCTCAAAGCCCCATCCAACCTAGCCTTGAACACTTCCAGGGATGGGCATTCACAACTTCTCTGGCAACCTGTTCCAGTGCCTCATCACCCTCACAGTAAAGAATTTCTTCCTAATATCTAATCCAAACCTGACCTCTGTCACTTTAAGACCCTCACCCCTTGTCTTATCCCTACAAGCTCTTGTAAGTTCCTCTCCAGCTCTCTTCTAGCACCTTTAGGTGCTAAAAGATGCTATAAGGTCTCCCCGGGGTCTTGTTTTATCCAGAACAACCCCTGCTCTCTCATCCTGTCTTCATAGATGAGATGTTCCAGCCCTCTAAAGCATCTTAATCACCCTTCTCTGGGCTCACTCCAGCAGGTCCATGTCCTTTCTGTGTTGGAGATCCAAGATTTGGACACATGATTAGGATTAGTTTTTAAACCTTATTTTCTATCAGTATTTAAGGAATTAGTTATCATATTTTGGGTGTCAGTCTTTCAGGTGTATTACCAAGTATGAAGCAGCAGCAGTCAGGAACAGTGGAATTTTTCCAAATGCAGGGAAATGAAAAGCAGAGGGTTGGGGTTTTTTTCAATTACAAATTTCTGTTATCTGAAGAACAGCCAAAAGGTATTTCTGGCAGCAGCAGTTCAGTTCCCTGAATGCAAAGGAGTGGACATTAGCCTGTAATTGCAGCTGGTTCTCATCCCCCCCTCTCCTGAGTGCCTGGATCATCATTTTCTGCACAAAAGCAGCTGATGCAGACAAGGGTCACACTTTGGAAGTTTCAGTTGGATGACCAAGTATGGCTTGAGGTTGTGAACTCCCCCCCTACATCCACCTACCTTTCTAAACGGCCTTGAACGAAAGAGCTTACTATGATAGTAGCTGGTTGGAATAGTGAGTGTTTTCTTGTAATCCTTATGGAAGCTCTAAGTACTTGTAAAATATTTTTAATTACTGATCAGGAGTTGTTTGGGAATCATGAGCTCATTGTAGATGGGAAGGAAAGTCTATCTAATCTATCAGTCTAATGTTTCTGATGTGAAATGTGCTAAGTGTTTACAAAAAAGACATTGAGAACTACTCTGTAGGAATGTTTACAGGTATCATACATGGTAATTGGAGAAGGACCTTAAACTCACAGCTCAATTCTTTTACAGTAAGCCTGCATTCTTTTATGATACTTTACTTCACTGACATGTGCATCCCTTTATCTTCAGTAGTGAGCTAAAGAGTGGAAGTCTGTTCCTCCTCTCTGCCACTAAAATGTTTATACATGATGCTCTCTTGAGACTAACACAGGGGCTCTTTTTCCATGAGTGTTCCTGTGGCTTTGGTTGCTGTGGTCATTTCTCTTGTTTTAAGCATTTCTTTTGGCAAAGGAATGTTTCTGCAGGGTCAATAATGTTCCAAATAAAACAATATAAACAGCAGTACGTTCTATGTATTCACTAGCCTGATGTATCCCTACAACATCTTGCCTGCATTGATTTATCTGCAGCCAAACTCCCACTTCTAGGGTTGCTAGTTATAGTATAAAATGTATTGTATATAATTATAGTGTACTTTCTTGTATTCCTTGAGTTTATTTTTATGTGCTGCTAGAAGTAACAGCCTTAATTAAACTTTTCCATGCATGAATTACAAGTTTTCTTTCACGTGCCACCCACTTATTTCCAATATCACATATTAGGATAGAATACTGTTAACTGGGGGAGTGTCATCTCTAATTAGCATTAATTATTGTCATCAAGGTTTCAGTAAAATCAGTGAAAACTATAATGACTTTGTCAAATAATAGAAATGCAGTGAAAATTATTCCAGAATAGTATTTCATGCTTTGAATTAGGATATTTTAAATGGAATTTTATCAAATGTTAAACCAGCTTTTGAAATATTTTTCTAGGTGTTTTCTGATTTTTCTCATTTTTAAGGACTTGAGCACTAGTCCTGGAAAAAAATGCTAATTCTGGTAAATCTGTGTTTTGACAGATAATATTCTTTTTTCTGTACTTCATAGTTCTTCTGCCTTCATGTCTGGCAAGTTCCATTTCTCTTACTCAAGATACTGAGCTCTGTTTTTGAAAAAATTCTGCTATGGTACTGTCAACTGGAATGTCTTTAAGAAATCATTGCAGGATACTGGATTCCCCTTGTTGAAGTACAGCTGCATAGTGCAAATTACAAAGCTTCACTAAAGCTTTAATGCTGCTTTTTTTGCCAATGAACATGAAATCTGAAATGCACTAATACTTTTGACCAGCAGAAGAGACCTGTTACCAATGTATTTAGAGATACATTCTGGGTAGCACCAGAGGAGAGGAGACACTTAAAAGTTGTTTTTCTGTATCATTAAAAATTTTAGTCCTTCATTAGGTTTGTTTCATAAGATATATTGTCTACTTGCAAGCAAGAGTCATCTACTGACACGCTTGGACTCTTGCTCTACACCAGAGTCTTAAGGAGGCAGTTACTTTTAGCATGTGATTTTTAGTTAGTCTCCTATGATGTTGTTTTGCACAGGCTCCTTCTCCTTTTTGTGGTGGTTTGTGTATTCTGACTTAAGTTTCTGTATGTGTTTCCGTGTTAAAAAATCTAGCTGCCCATTCAAAATGAGAAGAGCTTTATTTACTGTGTGTGCACATAATCTGATTGGTAGCTGTGGGCATCTGATAGTTTTAAAATAAAAAAAGAGCTCATTTTCTTTCAAGAAAATGGGGACCTGTCAACCAAGAAAAACTGGTGCCTCTGCCAAGCCTTTATGTGTGAGCAAAAAAGTGTTCACTCAACTGAGATGAATTTTCTCTTCTATGTGTATTTTCTACAAATCATCAACCATGTCTCTTGTTTTCTGCTTTCAAAAATGGTGTAACACAGTGAGTTTTACTCACAAATATTGTGGGGTTTGGTAGAAATTATATCAGCTCTTCTTTGTGTGAGGACATGACCTAAAACTTGAAATTTCTAGCTTTATTTCAGTTCCAATCTGTACCAGAAAACAGCTGTTTCGTGTGAGGTCTCTGGTTCACCTACTTGTCCTGCTTTGCCTTTTGACCTCCATTCAGCAACCGTAAAGTTACACTGTTGTCATAGAAAAATGGGCCTCAATGAAAAAGGTGGAGAAATCAATCACCAGTGCCCAGTGATGTCACAATTACAACACAAAACTAAAAATCTAATTTTTAGATTTGAAGGAACATCAAAAATGTTATCCAGAGAGCAGTAAGTTCTCTGCAGTCCTACAAAGCACATATATTTGTGTGTCACAGAATACTGGACATGTGTTCAGGCACTTAAAGCCTGAACTTCAGTCTCTTCTGGTTTATTTTACTTTTTCTAACTTTCTTAAACCAGGCATGATTTGTTTTAGTGTGAAGGCAGACAAAAATCATGATTTTTTAGAATGTTAGCAGTGCTTTAGTTCTTTAACTAAGCTGTACATTACAAAAAGGTGATGCCTTTTCAGGATGCTGTAGGTTGCTGGTAACTCCTGAGTGCAAAATGATGCCACATCCTGGCTGAGAAGCAAGTGAGGATGGGGACAGTTACCTGGGTGAAGTCTGTTTGCAGTGAGCTCATTCACCTTTAACTCGCAGTAAGAATGGCTGAAGGCATACCTGAAGCTTCCAAGGAATCTGTTTCCATACAAAGTTAAGTGTTTAAATTAAAACTTTTCCAGCCAATCATCTGTGTTCTGCCAAGGCAGTCGGTAGCTGAGTACCTGAGCTTTCCCTGACTGTTTCAAACAGCAGTATAGGCTTAAAGTGCTGCCTCTCAGAGACACTGGTCTAGTTAGTCTGATATAAAAGCACAGCTGCTGTCAGTGATATGGTGGAAAGTAACTTGTTTTATACTCATCAGTATATAGACAAATTCATGGCAAGACCACAGTCTAAGATGATGTTGAAAATTTTAAACTGAATAGCTATTTCTGTATCAATACTGTGTTAACACAGACGGTTTAGAGCTTGCATCTCTCTAGATTGTGTAACTTGATCTAACAATGATCCTGCGATTGCAAGGGAAAAATCTCTGAAAAGCCCAAACAAGACAAAAGGCTGATCCCTCAGTTCAGAGACTGTTGTAGTACCTTCCTTCCTTTGGTACTTTTTCCAGTGCATATTTCTATCCTACAAAAAGGACAGTGGCATAAATGATGCAAGTGTAGGCATAAAATATGCCATAATAATATTTGTGTAGATCTGTATCACTCCAAAAGTGAGACTGACCTCTTGTGATTCTGAAGAACTGTGCTTCTGTTGCAGTGGAAGACCAGCAGTGGTGCTTATTTGAAGTGTGAGTAGTGATAAGGGATAAGTGTTCGGAGTGAATAACAAGTCTTAAGATTATTCTCCTGCTACTGTTTAGAAACAAGTTTTGTGAACATTATGTAAATAGTGGCTAGCAATTGGGAGGGGGGAGTGGAATATATGGGGTTTTGATTTGATTGGGGGGTGTTTGATTTGGTTGGGTTTGGTTTGGGTTTTGGTTTTTTTTAAACACTGATCAGTGAATAGCTCCAAATGTCAATTTTGATGTAATTTTAAGGAGTAGCTTCTGCATAACTGTGGCCTTCCCATTGGGGAATGGGGCACCAGAGTTGCACGAGTATGGAAATTTTTTACCTGATGACATTCTCTTCAAATATGTCAGTTAACTTTAGCAATTGGAAGTGAGGCTTTTTTTGCTCAATTGAAATGGAAGGTGATTTGGAAATCACAATGCAATTAACTGAAAGAACATAAGCAGATAGTCCCTGGCATGTGACTGAGGATAAATGTCTTGTCAGGGAGTCCCAGATTTGCTCTGCAGTTGTGCATACATGCTCTGCACAAAAATTATGGTCTACTCAACTCAGCTTCTTAACCACCTCCCGTCTCCTGTCATGCTGCACTCATCCTTTCAAACCTTAAAAGGGAGAATGATCCTGGTTTGATGTCAAATACTCCAGACAAGCAGCAGAAGAGTTGTGAGGTCTGGACACTTGGAAGCTGTGTGTGAACACTCCCAGAGGAGGAGGATGTATCTCACCTGAGTAAACAAACACAGTTCCTGAGAAATATGGAAGGTTCTCAGTCTGTATAAAGATATCTCAAATGGAATAATGAGGATGACTGAGATGCAATGACTTCAGAATAAACGGCAAGGGAGGTCTCTTGCCTTGTTGAGGGTGTTTCTTGACCCTCGTGGTTGCCAGTCTAACTTTCCCGATTAGTGTTAATTACATCTTTAATACTTCCTCTCCTTTAAGGTTAGTGTACTTTAAATCACTGTAATTGTATGTCCATTACTTGTATAATTATAGTCTGTATTTAGGCTTTGGATTTTGTGGAGTATACATTCATAGCACAGGTATCCTTATGTGTAACTGTTGTTATGCTTCAGGTTGAACCACTTTCCATTTTACAGTTAATTGGGAAAAGCTTACCACTCCAACCACTTTGTATGTCTGAGACTTGTTACATTCAGGTTGTAAATTTGGCTGGCTCTCAGTATGCAAACTGCTTGATTAAATACTTTCTGTTGTTGTTTTCTCAGGAGAAATTATTCGTTATTATAGTTTTTATTCCAGATAAACAAAAGCATGTGTATTCAGATCCAAAATTCGTGTGGCTTTGATCATGACACTAGACAGGAATTCTGGTTTCTTTGTCAGAAAGTTTGCCCTCTGTTTAGGGACATCTGTCATCTAGCACCTGCTTTCTACTTCTTGACGTCTGCACTGTCCAGGTGTCTTGCTGACACTGAAGTCTGTAACTGGTTGTGGTTTCTTTCATGGATGCTACATTTTTATTCTGTATGTTCTCCAGGGCTATTACTATATGGCATTTTTTTACTGGATTTAATCTTCAGAACAATTCAGTGTATGTAACCTTAAAAAAAATGCCAGCTGTTTTAAGCCAGATACGTCCTCCAGGTTTCTTATAACAAAAATGCTTTTGGAAGCAACTCCTCTTGGGGAGAGAGGAGCTATTCCAGATTTTGTTATCATAAGGAGAAGTTTGTCAGGCACTTAGAAGGAGAGCAACTCATATTTAACTAAACAACTGGACTGTAGATATGTTGCACATTGAGTTTATTAGATTGTACATACTTGTGTTAGATTGTGTGTGCTTGTATTCAGTAATACCACTTGAAATACTTGATGGTAGCTCTTGCTGCTTCTGTAAGAAAATTTTAGCATTTTACGATACTCTAAGGAAAAAGAAAAGTCATCAACTGGAAGAAGTGGGAGTAAACTGCAGAACTATTTATGAAGTCAATCCAGTCCTACTCTTTTGCAACATGCTATTACTGTCTTAGTGGTTCATATCTAACAATGAAAAAGTCATTATGCAGAAACATAAAATGTTTTTCAGTGTAAATTTATGCAGACTTTCGGTGTTGTGTTCACATTTCATGTGTTAGTCCTGTAGTCAAGTGGCCATGGTAACTGGACACAAATTTTTGCTGCTATCAAAATATGGTACTGCTTTCTTTACCACTGGCCAGTTATTACCATATTTCCTAAATGTTGAAAATTTGGGTTCTGACCCTGACGGTATTTGCTGTGTGTAATCTGTAATTTCACATGCATCAGTCGTTTTAACAGCTCATGGAATTACGTAAGCAAAAAAACAAAGCATATGCAGGCATTTTTTTCAAGTGTGTTTTTTTTCCATGCAGTATCTAGTTCTGGCAAGGGCAAGTACTGCATCACTGTGGCAATTTTGTTAAATCCTCCTGTCATGTACAGTGTGTTTCACTGGGGCTCGTGGTCTAAGCCATTATATTCCTGAAAGTTGTGCAAAGATTCAGAAGGTTTACTTGCATTCTTAAACACTGTTATACCCGTGTTTCAGGAAGTAAAAATGGGGAGTAGAGTGAAACCCATTGCGGTGTAATTTACAACCAATTATTTTTACTTTTCAGATGTTCCCCCTGCGGATCAAGAAAAGCTCTTTATCCAGAAGTTACGACAATGTTGTGTACTTTTTGACTTTGTTTCTGATCCACTAAGTGACCTAAAGTGGAAGGAAGTAAAACGAGCAGCTTTAAGTGAAATGGTAGAATATATCACACACAATCGCAATGTGATTACAGAACCTATTTACCCTGAAGTAGTACATATGGTAAGTGGTTTGACAACGAGAACTTCTTATTTTATAATGCAGGGTTGTTTCTTCAGCTGTATCAATTTAGCTCAAGAATTTTTACTGAAATCTTCAAAAAAGATCAACTGTGTTTGCACATCTGCAGAATAATAACGGGGCTTTGACATCCCATCGCCAGTGTTGATTCCTCTCTTTGTAAGATAGAAATTAGATACATGTATGAAGCAGAATTAGCTTATGGTTTAAGTTTGTAAAAATTAAATCTTGTATTTAAAAAAAGATGTTGCTTTTCTTCCCCACAAATCTGTTTTGAAATAGGTGTTAATAAAAGTGGGGACGGAAGTTAAATATATCTAGCTGTTAAAAAAAATGTAGATTGTAAAACTGAAAATTTGAAAAAATTATAAGATTAGAAATAAGATCACCTGTGCAAGCTTGACACTTACTCTTATGTAATCCTATCTGGAGATTGATTTTATTCTGTGTTCAGAGATGAAAATGAGTCAGACTTTATTAAATACAAAGTATGGCAGATGAGGAATCTGCTGGAACAAGCTGTGTGAACCATTCAGACCTGCATTGTTTCTCCCTTCTCACTATCCAAATCCTAGCCAGCTAGACCTAGTTTATTTTTCTATCATGTGTAAGTCCAACCCAGAGGAGGCCATAAAACTACAGCAGAGTCTTTCAGCTCTTGTTGTGCTGACGAGACACCAGTTGCCTGCAGTGGCAGTTGAATTGAGGTCTGTAGCTGTTGTCTGCAGTACTCTTGAGAGCATTTGAACATTTTGAAACATTTCTGACTAGTAAGCCTACAAGAAACTCTTTGCCCTGTGTAACGTGGTGGTTTTTCATGAGACTTTATAGCTTAGGGTGAACTTTCAGGGGTTGAGAAAACAGTGCGCCTCTAACATAAATATGAACTTCAACAAATTTAGAGGTCCTCCTGCAAACTGGAGACTTTGAAGCTTCTTCAAAGATTCCAAGGACTTATAGCATGAAAGATATTGCTTATTCTGAAGATTGTTATCTAAATCAGCCATAAGTGTTTGCTGACACAGAAGTTACTTTCATGAGAACTTCTGAGTATATGAGGCTTATGCATAACTCTGGATGCCAGCACCCAAAGCATTGAGGATGGTTAATGAGGAGATGTGGGATCATGGTTTTTCCCATGTTTTGATAGCTTATTTATATTTCTGGGTTTTTTCTAGTTGATTGCTTGTTTTGGAATACTTGACACTGATGAAAGGAGAGATATGAAAGAGAATAAGCTTGCTGAGACTTCATTTGGGTTAAATGGAGTTCATGATGAGTTCTTGAATACCGATGTCAGACATTAGTGTTTGCTCTGAGCAGGAAGTCTTAATGCAGGCACAAGTGATGAAATACAGGCAGTTATCTTCCATAAAACAGTTGTGGCCAGAGTATATTTGGCTGAGGACCATATATATAGTTTCTTTGCTTTCAGATGCAACTAATGGTAATAAGTCTGCAGTTTGGGCAGTTTAGTAAATCTTGCAGCAGAATTTGGCTGCTACCTTCACTGCCAGGGTTTGGCTGGTAGCACACAGCATCTGTTCTTTCAGTGAATTTAAAATGCTTTCTATGTGCAAGGTTCTAAAGGGTGTAGGGTTTGCTTGCACGGGACTTACACAGTACTGTGAGAGATGCTGTCAGTGAAAGCACCTGGACTGGTATTTTGAGGTTAAATTCAGATATTTTTTTTTTGTCTGAGCATCTAATGAAGCAATTGTGGTCTTCCTTCAGTAATATTATCATTACCTTTCTTTCAGGCATGTATGTGTAGATTGAGGTGTATGTTTGCTAAGTTGTGATACATTTGGGTTGATTGAGTGGATTTTAAGGAAAAATAAATCTAATTTCTTTGTGTGCTTGAAAACTTTCCCAAGAGACATTGAAAAGTTATGTGCTGCTACTACCATTGAATTGTGTTAAGAAGGAATAGCATTTTTAGTAAAATCATGAGTGATTAAGAAATACTCAGAATTGAGAATGGTTCTCAGTTTGGAAAGCTTGTGGAGTTGGTAGTTGGCATAGAAATTGGAACTTTGCTGTGCCATTCTCCCAGTTTTCACAATTTTGTTTGTGTCTGCATGTGTATGTACATTCTACATATATATATATGTGTGTGTGTGTCTAAGTTCTGTTTGGTTTTGTTAACATATTATGTAGGCCAATCACTTAGGGCAATGAATTTCACAAGTTACCTGTTTCATAGTAATACCTGTTTAATAATATGTTTCCTTTCCCAAAGCTTCAAATGTTCTTTCTCTCTGACAGGAGATCTTGTCTTTATAATCTGATTCTCTTTTCTTCTTTATAATTCCTTTTGCTTGTGTCATGTCCTTCCACCCACCAGTAAAGTCTTGTCTATAAGTTATATATTCATTTACTGCCTTAGTTAATAATTTAAAGTTAAGCCTAAGTCTCCTTTTCAAAAGTTACAGGAAATTAATTTTTAAAATGGATTTAATGTTACTGTCCAGAATGGATTCAAGAGTGTTTTCTATTTCTTACTAAAAGAGCCAGCTGATATGTGCTTCAAGTTCTTTTTATATTTCTAAGCAAAGATGTGATGAGAAAGGAGATGTTTTCATTAAATGCTTATATAACAAGTTCCATTTCTCAGGTATAATATAAGTAGGTACCCCTTCTCAAAACTAAGACATGTAGGCAGATGTCTGCTTTTTTTATTGTTTTTTTTATGAAAACCATCCATTAAAAATTCATATTTGGAAAAGAATATGTACTTTTTTAGTTGGCTTTTGAAGAAAACAGGGCTTTATGAGAGTACTCTGTTGTGCACTACTTTGTCAGAATATTAGGATATTCAATTTGTAGAACTTGGTGACAGTTGCTAACTGTGTAGAATACGGACTCAAATTAATGCTGGTTTCCACCTCAGGGCAGGATGGGCAGTATCTGGATCGTTTTAAGAGGAACTGTGAAAGTGAACATCAATACCAATATTCACATCCCCATCTATCCAGCCAGAGGGTATTGAGGAGAGCTGAGAGGAGGCTGGGACAGTACTGGATGTGCAGGTGTTCAGGGTTTTAGTGTCCTGATAAAGAAGTAGATCAACAGTGTATAAATATGACTTATGTCTAAGCTCCCATAATAATTTCCTTAGTAATGATGAAGATGAGATACTTGTGGATGTTAACATTGTTGTGAAGCACATAGACTAATAGTACATTTTTAATTTGCTACTACATGTAGGAACAGATCTAATTTTATTCAGCAACTGAAGTGGTTTTCACTGCAACTTTTCATGCATTATTAAAACTACCTGCTCAGTTATACCCATGGGAGCTTGATTTATTTCTTTTTTGAGAGGAGTTGCAGGTGTGGTGTTTTGTGTCTCTTGCTGTTATCTTTGGTCTAGAATAACAGATGTTGCTGTGAATAGAGGTGTGCTACTTGTTGCTCTATTTAGCTATTATACTGACTTCAATCAGTGAGTACAGAAGGCACAGACTTTCAGTTTATACACCTCTTCGTTCTGAGCTGTTCACATCAGGCTGCTCAGCAGAAAGCAGGAGAAAATGTGTAAATGAGAAAATGTCTGATGCTTGCTTGCTTGCTTGAAAATGTTCTCTACTATTTTATGAAATGGGCCACCAGAAAATTAGGGTGCTTGACTACCATAACAGCAAATATCTCTAACGTGGTAAAAATGCAGATTGTTTGCTTTTCCTTTTTCTTTGTTCTCCCTTCACCCTAAATTATGTCCTTTGAAGTCAAGTGTTGTCAGTGCTAACAGCACAGAGAATTTTGGCTCACTAGCCCAGTTTGCATAAAGACTCAGGCTTCATAAATTTGGGGGGGGGGCTTGGGGGATTTTGTGGATAGGAGGGAAACTGGGGAGGGAAGTGTTTTTAAGTTATGCTGTGTTTATTTATACTTCTATGGGAAATTGGCCTTAGAGGAAATTGGGCTTTGCAGCTTGTGTCTTGTCTGTTTGGTCAAACGACTGAGAAGTTAAAAAAAGATTAGCCATCTGACAGAAAGGCAAAGGAGTCACTGATACTAATTCACTGTAAATGTTCCTAAATTTCAGTGGCTTAGTAGACAAGAGAGTTTCGGGTTTGTGCCTTTACTGAGAGATGCTGCAGCTTGATTTGAGCAGTTTTGTATTCTGTTGGTCAAGGATATAAAATGCAAAACAGATAAAATCAGACTTCATTGGTTCCACTGCTCATGGAAAAAAATACTCTGTGGGTTTTAAATATTTCTATTTGCTATTCTCAAAACTAAAATGTACAAAACTTTGTTGCTATCACCTTACATGTCCCAGATTTTCTGCTTTCTAGTGAGAGCTTGGGATTTTCTTATCTAAAAAAATTCTGATTATTCTACCATTTACTTTACAATATTTGCAAGTTTTATGTATTCAGTCTAGACTTCCTGGGTTTGTTTTCTTGGAAGACCAGTGATGATTGTAGATCTTCACTGTGTTTGTCCATGCTTATTAAAAGGGGCATGAAGATATATCAGCTTTACTTTTAAATCTCTGAAATAGTAATTACTCTGATATACCAGTCTTTGTGTGTATCAAACATATCTCAGCTGTTGGAATGAAGGAATATTATGAAGAAAGACAGAGCATCAGGATGACTTTTCCTTCGTGGGAATATAATGTTCACCTTGCAGATTTAGCTGATGCAGTTTGATACTGCCTCCCACTGTCTGCTCTGCCATCTGTCAGGTGTGAGATGACAAGACAACACATGCTTATGCTCCTTGGCCCTGCCAGTTAATAGGTAATTCACAGCTTTATTTTAAACTGGGAATGGAGGTGTTAATGAGAAGAAGTCAGAATGTGAAGAGGGAAATATGGCATTCGGTTGCTTTTCCCAGAATCCCACCAAAGACGGGTAGAATGCATTCTTCTGCAAAGAAGCATCTTTAAACTGAGACAGCTTAATCCTTCAGAGCTTACTAATAATCTTCAAATGATCAGCACGAAAGCTTTGATGCTATTTTTAAAAAAACCAACAACCAACAAAGAAAAAGTAAACCACCACCAAAGCCTCAATAAAAATGTTTGTATCACACATGTGGTTGTTATCTGTGATAGAATTTGATCATTCATAAAGACTGAAATTGTAGAATAAATAATAGGTTTTAAATGTGATATTGGAATAGACCTTGCTTCCTGAATAGCTACATTATAAGTAAACTCAAACTTGTGGGGTTTAGGGTTTTCTTTCCTTAAATTGAGCTGTACTTGTTGAAGACATAAGAACCTTTCAACTGATGCAAAATAATGCTTCATTTACTTCATGCTCAAATAAGGCATTCAGTTCTGTGCAAGTGCCAATGGAGGGATCTTTCTAGCTGGTCCTGGAGATGCCCTTTACTGGCGTGTTTGCTGAGCCAAGAACTGATTTTCTTGCGAAGGCTCTGTAAATGTTTCTGCTGCTCCTGGTGATGTGGCCTTCTGCAAAGAATTTTCATTTTCTTGACAAATCAGCTTCTATGCCCTGTTGTCTCTTACTTTGCCAGACTTGAAAATCTTAGAGTACATTTCCTCTCTAAATGCTTGCAAAAAGACACCTCCAATCTGTCACAGCAATAGAATATCAGTAACAATGTGTAGGTTAACTCTTCCCAGTACCTGTGGTGTTTATTTAGGATGGAGCCTATATATACCTTATGCTGAAGCTCCGTGCAGACAGCTGCAGCTGATTTGGTAGATCAGTTTGTACAGGATATAGCTCTCTCTTTGGTGTAGTCACCCTTCTCATTGTGAGCAAGTGTTTACCAAAATTTATTTTTAAATATCTTAGTATTTTCATAAGCACAAAATGATCTGTGTATTTGAAAACAGAAATTACTTCAGTGTTGTAAGAAGAAACAGACTTGAAGAGAATTTCTTTATGGAGCCTAATATGCTCAGTTGTTGCGAAGGGTCAGGACAGCCCACCCGTGTGGATTTATTTTGGCAGCCTTCTCCGTCTTGTGCAATGTGTTCAAGCTGCTGAGAGACTGAGGCATTAGTCTTAAAGAATCACTTTGAAGCAGAGACTGTTTGAGACCATGTACTAATTTGAATTGATCTTTTTTTTTTTTTCTGTTCCATAGAAAACCAAGTTTAGAGTACTTGGTACTGGATGGGTGATGAGTAAGCAACAAAGCAGAACAAGGAAGTCTCTATTGGGCACACTTGTGTTGCTAAATAGATGACGTTTTTCTACTCACTCAGCAATTTGGTTGTGTCATACCAATGACTGTGCCTTACTGAACACTCTGATTTGCAAGTGGGATTGGGGAATTCATTTCTTTTCAGTACTGACAGCCTGTAAAGATAAAGGTTTTCTTACTGCAGTGCACAGAAACCAAACACACAGTAACCCCCAACTTGCACACAAGGAAAGCTTTAATTAACCCGTCAGGGTGTGAGAACGACTGTTTGCAACACTAGCAAGTTGTTCCATTCTTATCCACAATGAAACCAGCTGGTTTTGCTAGCTGTTCTTCCAGGTGAAAATACAGAATACTGCAGACCTTCTAAAACTATTGCACCATTCTAGGTAAGGTTATTCTTAAGAATGCATGTTAAATTTATTCCTAAAAATTATGTAAGAGGTTTTTTTGTTCAGCCAGCAAATATTTTTTACTTTGCATTTGTGTTTTATATGCATTGTGTGAATTGATATCAATTGGACTATTTGTGATTATATATTTTTATCTAAAATAAAAAAAAAATCAAGCTAAATGCATTTAGTGATGGGGTGATTGGTCCTGTCAAAAACAAAACCTCTTGAAAAAATTTTCATTCCATGTGACAGGTAATGTGGGGGTTTTTTTATTATTATGGACTTGGTAACTCTCCTCATGTCTAAGGGGTTTGTGAAGGCTTTGGTTCATCCATAGTACAAACGTACATCTAGACAAGCACTGGGACACGCAAGAATATGTATGTGTATCAACGACTTGAAAAGTTTATAGTCTGCTCCACTTCCATGAGGGTGCTAAATGTTTTTCAGGGGGTTGAGAATTCAGAAAAAAGTGAAAGGTGTAAGGATTAGGATGTGTGTTTCTCCCCCTTCAGTGGTCCTGTGATGTCAGGTATATGGACATGGTTTAAGAGAAATACCACTGGAGGGAGGAGGTGTGGAATTTGGTTTTGAAGTGTTTCAATGCATGTACAGCCCCTGTGTAAAATAAAACCAGTAATATTTTACGGAGGAGAATAGTTGTGAGTAATCTTTGGTTTGTATCTCTGCTTCTGACTTCTACTCTTGCCAGTTGCTGCAAGGCCTTATAAAGTGTGTATGTGTCAAAATGTTTGTATATAAACATTTTAGATAAGCCCATTTGCTTGGGCTTTTAAAGCATGTCTTGTGTAGAGACATCAGAGCAATATCCTCATAAAACACATCCTGACAGCAGCTTTGTGCTTGCAAGAGTACAGCATGGAAAAATGTTCTTTAAGTTAGAAGTCTTTAAAGAAGAATGAAAGCTCCTCACTGTTTAAAATGCTGTGTTATATAGCTTGTACTTTTTGCAAATGTTAATTAAAATGGTTCATCTAAGGAATTCTTAGTCAAAACCACCTTTGAAGTCTTATTTTAATCGTTCACTTGTTTCAAAGTTCTTAAAGGCACATGTAATTTCAGTTTGCAGTTAATATGTTTCGAACATTACCACCATCTTCCAATCCAACGGGAGCAGAATTTGATCCAGAGGAAGATGAACCAACCTTAGAAGCTGCATGGCCTCATCTACAGGTATTTCTTGGAGACTGAGACATCATAGTCTAACAGAAGTCTGAGATTAAAGTACTTGTTTATTTATTCAAAATTCTTTAGGTCATATGTTTATCTCAAATACTTTACTGTGCAATTTTCAAAATGTGTTTATTGAATTTAAACTGATAATCTTTTTTAAAAAATACGGTTATATGATAGGTTAAAGTCTCATTGTTTCTTGTGGTAGAGATGTAACTGCTGAGATTATAAATGAGCTTCCATTTGTCCCTACAAATGCTTTGATCTGGCCCTGGCACAACTTGAGCTTTCAGAGGTACCGTGACAAACAGAGGAGAAGAGAGAATTTTTCAAACATGTATTTCTGGGCATGATAAATATTAGATTACTGTATGTCATTTGGGTAAAATCTAGTGATGGAGCTCAGCAGTTTCAAGGGCCTCAAGTTCTTGTAATTTGTCAGGAGAGCAAGAGGAAAGCTTTTACTGTGTGATGCGTAGATAAATATAATTTAAAACATTGTGCAGTTCTGAGCAACTAATTAGTAATTTTAGTAATGTGATGCTTATAAAATGGTTTCTTGATTAAAAGACTAATACTGGTTTTTTTGTTGTTTATTTTTTTCCAGCTTGTTTATGAATTTTTCTTAAGGTTTTTAGAATCTCCAGATTTTCAACCTAATATAGCTAAGAAATATATTGATCAGAAGTTTGTATTACAGGTGAGGTAAAAAAAAAAGAATTTTTAAATTCAAGCTTTAAATTATTTTTGCAGTGCATTAGATTCAGTTAAAGTGCATCTCTTTTTCCCTCTTTGCAGCTTTTAGAGCTCTTCGACAGTGAAGATCCTCGTGAAAGAGATTTTCTTAAAACAACTCTTCACAGAATATATGGGAAATTTTTAGGCCTAAGAGCTTACATCCGGAAACAAATTAATAATATATTTTATAGGTATGTCAGCATCTCTGTATTATGGTGCATGTGATCAGGTGTGCAGTTAAAACACTCTAAGACATTGCTAGCAATTTTTAAAATCCTTAGTAAGTTTATACCCAATATTGCTACATCTGACAATAATTAATACTAGTCTGGGAGATTTAAATTTGGGTAGTCTTGCACATGGTATTAATCTGGCAGCTGAAATTTGAGTTAGGTTATGATTTATTTAGTGGGTGGTTTGGTGTCTTTGTGTGAGGCTTTTTTTTCATACTGGCTAGTAGTATTTGTATTACAGTAGTGCCTTAATAAGGTGCAGTTCTTCACAATGCAGAAATTGAGCTGAAATCGAATTACTGAGAGATCTGTAATTTGCTTGAAGGAACTATTTATTGCCTTTTCTTTCCTCAGAATTGAGAGGCACTTTTTCATTCTCATGAAATATTCGTTTAATTGCCATAGAATGAGCTGTAGAACTATCCCTGAGACCAAAAAAAAAAAAGATAAAAAATGAATCCACTGTATTATCAAAGATCTGTAGAAGTGCGTTTTTACTGCTGTTGTGTCCAGGGTGAATGCAAGATTATGGTGCCTGTTTTAATTATTTCATTTTGGTATGCTTCTCTTTGCTACAAATAACTATGCTGTGTATCAGTCTTACACTCCTTCCGTCATGCTTCCCTTATTCTCTACAACTTCATCCCAAAATGAATTTATGGTGGTACCCCTTTAAGAAAACAGCAAAATACTGCCTCTTCCTCGGTGCCATCTCCAGAATGGCACCTAGCAGTGCCAGCTGTAGAGGGAGCTGATCTCCCCTGCCTGTGCTCACAACTGAGCCTTTAGAATTGATACAGAGGAGCTACTTTCAAATAATTAGTGAGCCTGCACGGGTTAGCAGACAACCGCTCTTGACAGGACGTGTGAAGAGTCAGTATGTCCCAAGGAGAAAGTACAGGCGTATCTTTAAGATGTGAACTTTATTCCTGCCCCCTCCCTTTTATTTAATTAATTCCAAAGTGCATAATTTGGTTAAGTAGCTGAACCAGATGGTAAAACAGCATCACAGTGTATCATAGTGAACTTCTGAAAATTTTTATTTGCCACTTCTTACACTTTCAGAGATAATGGAAGATTATTTGTCTTCCACACAAGTAGTTCTGGTGCAAAGCTTTTGAAAGACTCAAAAATTACCTGCTCATCATATCAATTTTGTATAAAAAGTGTTTTCAATCTGATATGTATATGGAAGATCATGTAATTTGCACAACTACCAAATTGTAAGAGGGGAAAAAAACCAACAAACCAAGAGACAAGCTCACTTAGTTGTGTAATATTTCAGAGCCAGAGGCTTAAAAATTTTGCATCCAAGTGTAAACTGGTGTACTTGGATAGGAGCACCAGGGAGGAAAGTTGTTTCAACTTCTGTCTTGAGTTAGTGCATTGTGCATGAAAAGCTCTGTAAAGTATGCATAGAATTTTTCAAAATATTTTCTTTTCTTATACTTTTACCTACAGGTTGTCAGTTTACTGCTATACTTACCTAAGAAATGTGTGGTCTTTATTTGTCTTTTAGTTACTGACTGGAATTGCATGAATTCTGTCCTAATAGTGCTTTAATCTTTTTTTTTTCTAAAGTAAAATACATTGTTTTTAAATTATTAAACCTTTATGTTCCTATTTATTCAGTTCAAAACTTTTTGTATCATTGTCTTTAGTTTTGCTTGGAATTGTCGTCCTGAATTGTCTGGGAAGGATCTTTAAGGATTAAAAGTAGTCACTTCAGATATTCTGGATTAAAAGTAGTGATTAATACGTCAGCCTATGACAAATTTTTAAATGAAAAGTTACTTTCAAATTAGTGGAATTATTTTCTCACGAGTGTAAATTTTTATAACTCTTTGCAAATTACCTGAAGGCGTGCACAGAACTTTCTCACCAAACTTACACTCAGGTGATTGGGAAGGTGATTGCTTAGTGAAAAGTGCTCTGTCAAAAGAAAATTCGGGGAAATTTGACTTCTTCTGTTTATTACAGAGCCTTTTGTATCCACAGAGATCTGTAATGCCAAAGAGCTTTTTAGATCCAGAAGCAGTAACTGAACACCTCACTCTGTGCTTGCATTGGCTGTAGAAGGTTGAGTCTTGGCATTTAATTATGCCAGATGCTCTTGTGTTATTTTAATATTTAAAACATCATTTGTTGTGTTTAGTTTTGCATTATTAAAATGGCAAAAAATACGAGTTTTGGGAAAATCTCCAGTATGTGCTGCTTTGTTAAATGTGGGGGAAAAGAGCAGCACGTGTGAAGGTTGAAAGCAGCTTTGTGTGCTTGTGACTTCTGTTTCCAAAAAGTTTCTTTTCTGCTCTGTGTGTCTCTGTTTTCTTTTTGCTGAGTGACTTGAACATGGGAGGTCAAGGCTACTTGTAATGTTAAATGGGGATCTTGGTGTTATTGTGTCTCTCTTCAGCAGTAACCCAGTAAAACTTTTCATTTATTTAGGTTTATTTATGAAACAGAACATCACAATGGCATAGCAGAATTACTGGAAATACTAGGAAGGTAAGTTGTAGGTTTTGTTTAATTAAACTCACCTGGATTTAAGACTAGACTTCAAAAATCAAGTTGGGTATTAGATATTGATTTGAGACAAGGTTTAAAATGGCTTTGTTTCATGTGTAAAAGCTGTAACAAAGAGTAAGATAGTAGAAACACATAAAAAACTTGAACCTTGTGGCAATATTTTGGGATGTGATAATTTTTTAAATCTTATTTTTTAGATCTTATTTTCTGCTTAAGTTCCTTGTAATTACTATTAGTTGTAAAACAACTACAGATAAAATGTAGTGAGTTGAAAGTTATTAAAAATTCTTCTACATCACTGAATACATAGTGGGTAAAAAAAGAAAGCAAAGGTTATGAAACTTAAGAAGCCTCTTTTTATTGACCCAAATATTTTTCAACTTAAAGCTGATAGCCTCACTGAAACGAGTGGGTTTTCTGTTAACTGGTTTCTGTAATCCATGTGCAGGCTTTTGGTATTTTTTTATACATTAATACCCTTTAAAAGCTTAGTTAGATTTACTTTATAGCATTTCCATATCTTTGCACATGAAGGTTACAGGTCAGCAAGATCAGGGTGCTTGGTGTTGTGTCTGGTCAGGCTTTGTGTGTCTCCAAGGGCAGAGACTCCACAGCTCCAATGGTTTCCCTTGTTTGACCCCACTCACAATAAAAAGGGTTTTTTCTTATGTTTGAATTAAATACCCTGTTTCAATTTGTACCCTTTGCCTCTTTCACTGGGTACCGCTGAGAAGAGTCTGACTCTTCACACCATCTCTTCATGTATTTGTACACATGGGTGAGATCCCCCTCAGCCTTCTCTTGGGGCTAAACAGCTTTTTCAGCCTTTCTGTGTATGTCAGATGCTCCAGTCCCTTCACTGCCCTTTACTGGACTCCCTCCAGTGTGTCCATTCCACTTGTCCTGGGCACCCCAGAGCTGAACCCAGCACTGCAGATGTCTCAGCAGGGCTGAGCAGAGGTGAAGGATCACCTCCCTCAACTTACTGGCAATGCTGTTCCTAATGCAGCCCAGAATGCTGGTGAAATTGGAAAGCTGTTGGAACATTTTCTAGGTCTGTATGTCTCCCCAGAATAGTTCTTTAATTTTGAATGAAATGTTGAATGATTAAAGGACCCACATATCCATCATTACTTGTAATCAAGTCATACTCATCAAGACATTCTGAAGACTCTGGAAAGCTACTTGAATATGCAGCTAAATCTTCAAAACTGGTGCTTCTGAGTCACCAGCTTTTTCATTCTTGGTTTTGTTAGGCTAGCTTTAAGTGTTAATATTTTAAAAGTTAAGTTATTGGTTTGGGGTTTTCCCCTCATTCTTGCAAATCTAAATTTCTAGGAATTCTGAGCTGTAACTGTTCTGTGTTGGTTATTCTTCCAATCCATAAAGGAGTTTCACACAAAGTGTTGTTGACATAGAGCTTCTTAGGAGTAACAGTTTTTAGTTGGGTTTCTGGGGTTTGACTTGGCAGAAGCAGAGAGGAATTGAATTTTATACTGAAGGACATTCTTTTCCTTTGCTGAGTGCTATATAATACTGAACAAATGAACACTTCCAGTGGGAAATACTAATGTGGTTATGTTTTTTCTGATAATCATCTTTCAAGAGGAATGCAGAATTCTTTCACACGAAACGCCAAACTTATCGTAAATTCTGCTCCTCTCTGTTGTTAACAATCCTTAAAATATCTTGGAGAAACTTTTTTTTAATTAATTTTTATTTGTCAAGTATGTGAAAGTTGTGGCAAGCACATCATAGAAATGTTGATGTTGAAACGGGGTTTTGATATTATGCACTGAGAGACTTCAGAAGAAGTAACTTTATATCGTCTAAATAGCTGTGCAGTCATCACTAGTGAAAATTGCTTTAAGCAAGCACAGCAAGGGTGAGCAAGTGTTGTTTAGTAAGCTTTAATTCTGGGATACCATCTGATTTCTGAGATTGAAATACACATAACTTTAAATTTTTTAATATGTTGTTTTTTAAGAAAAGTTTGTCTGGTTCCTTCAGCCTAGGTGCCTTCTCTCCTTATTAGTGAAGAGAAAAGCCTTGGAATGAGTAAAATAGGATTTAAAATAGTAAATGAGCAATAGGATTCCAGGTGTTTAACTGATGTTAACGTTAGCAAAGTGAGTGGACACAAAACACTGTTCTAGTACTGTAGTTTTAGATTAAGGTGCCATTGACCCAGTATTGAGCAATGTCTGCACTCACCTGTAGCTGGAATGTCGTGTTTGGTTGTATGCTAGGACCTTACAGAAATAGTTAAGTAGAAGTCATGTTTTGACTTGGTCTGCTGTCCTGGGTTACCTCTTCCACATCCAGTCTCTGTTTCACTCGTTAAAACCATGAAGAAGGTGGGAGAAACTTGTATTCAAAGCTTTGAGAACAGTGAGTAGTTCACAGTGAGGGGTGGATGCTGAAGTGTAGGTACAGTTATATGCTGCTCAGAAGACTTTGAGACTTGTGAAAGACTTGGTTGAGGGATGGACAGAGATTGATTTGACTATTCTATTCATTTGTAAACTTTGGAAAACAAATGCTAAACCCAAGAATTTTGGTATATCTTGCACAGTAGTGCAGACTTTGTGTAATGACTGATCTTTATTTTTAAACTTCTTTCACTGGCAGCATAATTAATGGATTTGCCTTACCATTAAAAGAAGAGCACAAAATATTCCTATTGAAGGTTTTGTTACCATTGCACAAAGTGAAATCACTCAGTGTCTACCATCCACAGGTAAGTTTTGTTTGTTGCTTTTCGTGCTAGTGTTTCGTTCAGCTTGTCTGGAGAATCTGGGGGACTCAAATTACTCTGGTGTGGGTTCTGTTCAAAGCTCCAGCACTACCCTGTTCTAAACTACATGAAGCAATTCAGTTGAATTCAATTTGTTACAACTGTTGATGTTTTGAAAGGAATTGGGAATTTACTAGGACATCATTGTTTAAGTCGATAGATCTTTTTAGAAATACACAGGAAAAAGGGGGCATCTGAGTTGTATCATGCTTTTCAACCAGCTGTATCTGTTCTATGATGAGTTTAGTTCCATTCAGTATTTCTAGAGGAGTGGGAAATCCATACAGTGTGAGAGAAAATACAGTATTATTGTGATATGCTGAAATTTTCACCTTGTTACACAACTTATGGGGTTTTAATTTGAAAGTCCAGTATTTTCTATGTAGTTTGAGTACTCCCAAGTTTTAAATACCCTTTCTTTAAGTGGGTATGCAATGTGTATAATTACAATTCTCTAGCAATTAGAGATGCTTATAAGCATTTGCTTTGGATCTTGTCTACTGGGCAAGTTCCTGTTGAAGTGGTAGGCTAGAGCGACTCCCATTTTAAAAGATTTTTTTCTCTTTTTTTCTAATGCCAATGGACATAACCTGTTGGGGTGTATACAATGAGACCTTTCTTACAGGCTCAACTAGTGCAGACATCTGTGATTGCCAGCTTTTCTACTGACCTGAGATGTATTGTTTTCTATGTGTTCCCCTAAAACCACGAATTCTCCAAAACCTTCAGCTGATTTGCATTGCTTTTCAGTATCAGTAAAAACAAGATAGTGACAAAGGGATGCCTCTCTTACATGTCCTACTGAGTGAAATGGGAAAGTACTTCAAGTGAGTCTAGTGTGTGAAACACTGGTGTAAACCCACAAAAATTCACATCGAAACAGTGGCAGAAACTCAGAAGGATTTGCTGCCAAAACCAAAAATACATAGAGGAAGTTAATTTCCATGTTAAATTCAAATTTACTTTAGAATAGCAACAAACAGTAGCTGTAATAATCCTTGCACATCCCTCAGACTACCTAGGGACATTCTGGGTAGCAGTCATCAAAAATAGGAAAGGAAATGGGTCATCAGCTGAACTTCCATAAACAGAGACCTAAAGATGGTTGAACAGTTTGTGAGGCTTGCAGTGCCCGCTTAGTTTGGGACTGTCAGCCCATGGAGTGAAAGGGATGTAATAATTCACTATCTAGGCACAGGCTGACAGTTTCATTCTCAGAATTGAAGTTGGTAAGTACTGTAAATCAGCCTCAGCTTGCATCAACTTTACATTGATATGCATAGTTATCATTAGTTGTCATATATTAAAAAGTCCTAAGATTTACAACTGTTCAAGGCACTGTTATCTATCTTAGGTTATGAAATACAAAATACTTACTAAATCAGCGTGGGAGACCAAAATGTTAGTGGGTGGAAAGCACTCTAGAGGACAAGATTGTGATTTAATCCTGTGTTTGAAAAGATGGAGTATGGTGAAATGCCAAGTGCTAGGTCTAAAAAGAAAACATCAAGTCATGTGTGTTTATATTATAACACAGAAGAAGGGGAGGGCAGGATTGGGAAGGTTGGGGAGGATAGGTAAAGTGTATTTACCCTTCTGTTTAAGTTATCTGCCAAATAATTTATTTTTTTTTAAATTACAGAAGAAACTTTGTGTTTT
Organism: Lophotriccus pileatus; assembly: GCA_035583135.1. Taxonomy (NCBI): domain Eukaryota; kingdom Metazoa; phylum Chordata; class Aves; order Passeriformes; family Tyrannidae; genus Lophotriccus; species Lophotriccus pileatus. The sequence continues at coordinate 52,589,312 of JAWWES010000168.1, forward strand.
TATTTGAAGCATTCAGAAGTATTCTTGACTTATGCTAATGATTTAAAAATGTGTATTAATAAGCTCTTTTTCTTTTACTGTAGCTGGCGTACTGTGTAGTTCAGTTTTTAGAAAAGGACAGCACACTTACAGAACCAGTAAGTTCATCTTGCTATTTTAATATATTTTGAACTATTAATATCCCTTCCATTTCTAGACTGTTTAAAGAGGTTTTGGGAACAAAGTATTGATATGCAATTGTTTATATTAGAGTCAGATGTTTAATCATTTTGATCTATCAAATTCAGTTTTCCCAACAGAATGTCCAAAATAAATTAAAACATTAATAGCATATCTCTTACAAACAGACCAGAGTTTGTTCTACTTATTTTGTTCTGGCTGACCAGATATGAGGTGGTGGATCCAGAAGCAGTTTAGTCAGAAATTAGCTTGCCTGAACAGTGCTCTGTTGAGAGATAGATGTTACAATGGAACACAGATTTCTGGTGCACAGAGCTACCTGCTGATGCAAGGCTTTTGAGTCAGATCGTGCTTGTGGCTACCAGCTTTGGACCGTAGACAAAATCAAACTTTGGACTGGCTGCGTGTAATTCCGTGGATGAATAATTTTAACTGCCCTTGATAGTATATAGTGGTTTGCCTCCTTACACCCAATATCAAGTAGGTAAAAGCTAATCTGTTTAATCAGTAGATCATTAAAAAAATTACTGCTGACAAAAGCGCACCTTTACTAGATTATGACCATTTCCATTGTAAAATGGCAACTGGATTTCTTGAAATAAATGAAGTATGAAGCTGAGCAAGAGTTCTCTTCTAGTTGAAGCTTTTAATATTTATTAAGATATCAAATCCCAGACATTCTGTCATTCATACTGTATGAGATCTTGAATTCTTAGCTTTCTTCCAGACGTCAGCTGGAATGTTGCATATTTCCTAGCAGAAATCTGAACTCATTGCATCCAAGTCTGTTTCCTTTTTTTGATCTCAAATTAGTACACGATTACAACATTCTTTAAAAACATAGCACGTGCATCAGTGAAGTACTAAAAAGTGAAGTACTAAATTCCCCTTCAAAGATTCTGGTCATTTAAAATATAAATGCTTTGCTTCCCCTTGCAGTTGTGACATGAGATTTTTTGATATCTTATTTTTAAAAATCTGTATAAATTGCCCAAGGCTTCATTGAGGACATAGTGTCTGCTTTTGGGATTAAATAATATATACATGGAAGGTGCATTGATTTCTCGGAATTGTCTTGTCAGTGATGGTATTAAATATTGCTTGTAGGTTTTATATTTAAAAATCATAGAATCTTATCTATTTTTAGTGTTCGTGGTGTGCTAGGTAAGCAAGCTGGGTAAACTTATTACTCATGAAGAAAGTTAAGACTGTGATTATACTAAAATAGTCAAATAAAACTCAGTGTTGAAGAGCCACATGCCTAGAGTATTTGCTCACCTGTCAATTTAGGTATTTTTAGTAAATATTTTCTTTAAAAATAATGATAGAAATTATTTTTTTGAGCTTTGGAGTGCACCTCCAAGAAGGCACACATAGAGATCTAAAGCTGCTGCAACTTAAATGGCAGATAATTTCCCCCATAGTATAGAAGCAAATGTTCTGCTCTTACGTGGGACAAGAAATCCTGAGTTTTGTGTTCTGCTTAAAATATCAGAGTTATTAATGAGATACAATTCAATGTGAGGTAAAGTCAAATTATCATGAAATTATGTTCTCTTTGTCTCTACAGGTTGTAATGGCACTGCTGAAATACTGGCCAAAGACTCACAGTCCAAAAGAAGTCATGTTTTTAAATGAACTAGAAGAAATTTTAGATGTTATTGAACCATCTGAATTTGTAAAAGTTATGGAGCCTCTCTTCAGACAGCTAGCCAAATGTGTGTCCAGTCCACACTTTCAGGTCTGTACTTACTGAATGTATAGGAATATGAGGATTTTTGTAAAGCAGAGTTGTAATGTGGTGTTATTATGAATTTTATTTGTTGCAAAGAAGTCTTCAATTCTGTGTCAAGTTTTAGGGATGCAAATGTTAGCTTTACCTTTCAAGAGTGCACTATGGGCATTTGTGTTGGGTGATTCACTTCAGTGTTATGCTTAACATAAAAAAACTTAAAAGCTCAGTGTTTTCAGAAGTACCTGAACCCTTTCAGTATGTTTCAGTATGTTCAGAATGTTTGCATTTCTTAGCTTGTACTTGTTCTTTTGGAAAGTATTTCTTTGCTTGACTTTCAGAATTCACGAGTTATAGTTTGAATCGCTTCCCTATCAGGGAAAAAGCAATTTCTCCATTACTTTCCATCAGCTCCATGACTCCCATTTACAAAATCCAAAAATAAAAAAATCCAAATCTTAGTTGCAACTTTCCTTATATTTGCCAAATGTTTTAGTTATTTGCTCTGTGAGAGATTAAAGAAGTGTTCTTTTTTTCGTGTCGTCTTAGGTGGCAGAGCGAGCATTATACTACTGGAATAATGAATACATTATGAGTTTAATTAGTGATAATGCAGCAAAGATTTTACCCATCATGTTTCCATCCCTGTACCGGAATTCAAAGACGCATTGGAATAAGTAAGAAACATTTGTACAAATTTCTGCTGCTTCCCTTATATTTAGTCCTAGGCTGAAGAGTTCAGATCTGTGGGTTGCTAGTTTAACAGTGTGTTGAGCTGTTTGTTCCATGAGATTGAAGTTGCTGGATAAAGAGACTACTGTTGTCAATCTTCAGGAAATATTAGGAGTTGAGGAAGTTTTTCCTTTTTTCATTGAACAAGAAACAGTGTTTTAGTGCATCTAATTCATGATGTTTTTCTATAAATGTGAAACATATTTGGCATTCATCTGTAGCTCAGATACTTCTAAAGGCTGACTTTGATTTCTGATTTGCATTTTTCTGCATTCTAATGAAATATCTGGTAGATCAGATCATTTTTCCCTTTCCTTTTCCACTGGTTTATTGTTGGGATTTTTTTCCTCCTTTCTCCATTGACTAGTTTCATTTTTTTTCCCCACAATAACGTAGTACTTGCACATGAGAACAGTCCTGGTCAGCTCCCTCCTGCAGCTGTTCCATTGTGAAGTGCCTCTTTGTTTGAGCTATTGTGCAACTGCTGGGATGGCGGCAGTATCCCAGTCTGGCTCTGGCCATGATTTGAGGACTGCTGGTGGGCTGGCCAAGAATGAGTAATCCATCTCCAGTAAACACTGGGAAAGAAATGGAAGCTAAAGTGATGTTAAAGTGATTGCTTACTGTTGCTGGGTGTAAGCACTGACAAATAAAGTACTCATTAATAAAATTCCAATTCAGTGACGCAATTGTACATAGTAAATGTGAGTTGCTATTGGCTGTTTCTTCTGGCTTTCAAGGTCGTGCATTCATTTTAGTCTGAGCAGAAGTCATGCCACCCAGTACAGCTGCACTCTTACTTCTTGCATGATACAAAGTAATAGTTTAACTGATTACTTTTTGAGCAGCAATGCATTACAGACCAGAACTGTAAATTACTCTGTAAAAGTGCTGCATAAGGCAGATCGGTTTTGTGTACTTTTTTATGTGTTTTCCACTTTACTTTCCTGACACTTTTCTGAAGAGTCCTGGATAATTGTGTTGAAGTAGATGCTGTTGCTGTGTGGCAGTTTTCAAAATGAAAAGAATGGTGTCTTTTCTACACTCCTTTTAATCACTCTTTTTTCTTGAATTTGTCAGTTGCCAGTAAGTCAAGACCTTTAACGTCATCTTGCATTTTCTGTAATAAATCTATCTTGATTAGTGTCAGCTACTAAATCTCAAAACTAGTCCTGTATTGGTACACATAGTATTAAAAGCTCAGTTCAAACATCAAAGTGTAAGTGATGAGTAGTACTGTAGTGTAAGAAAACTACATTCAAAGTTGGTAATTTTAGTACTTGTGTTAGGCCTTTTGTGGGTTAACTGAAACTTCCACTAATTAATTTTGTTTCCGCTTATTCTGAAATGATGTAATTTTCCAGTTATGTAGGGTATTGGCTACTGTTGACCAGAAAAAGTAGATTACAAAGTTTAAAGTACTCTGAGTTTCAACCAGAAGTTTTACTTATAGGACAATACATGGCTTGATATACAATGCTCTGAAACTCTTCATGGAGATGAACCAAAAACTGTTCGATGACTGCACACAGCAATTTAAAGCAGAAAAACTGAAGTAAGTTTTCATGTCAGTGTGTCTATCTGTTCTTGAATAATTTGTTCAGAGTGCTTTAGCTCTGAAAAAACACTGTGTCATTAGTGGGAAGTTGCCCATTTGATTCCAGTACAGCAGTCTCAAAGTTGACTTGGTGAAACTTCTCGTTATATGTGAACTGTAAATCTTTTTAACGGTAGGGTGCCTCATGTGAGCTTAGATCTAATACTGCTGGGGTCACCATCTCCCTAAAAATGAAGCTTTTGAGAGGGACACTGCTAATTGTGGCGCCCAGTGTAGAAGATCTGTTAAGCAGTTCAGTTCATATCCTGTGTTTATTTTAGCTTGCTTTATTTACCTGGTGTTATTTTCTTTCATGTTCTCACTCTGTCCCAAAATACTTTTCCAGAATTTTTCAGCATTGCATTGTGTGTGAGCATATCTTCATGTTCTTATAAAAATTACCTGAAATCAAGTTGTTACTGTATTGTAGTGCAGGGTTCAGACTTTATCTGACAGCAGAATCCTGCTCAACTGAGACTGAGAAGTCAAAAGTGTTAGTGGTTTGGGTCTCATTTTAGGAACTGGGAGCACAGTTAGAAAGTAGGTCTTGAAAATACCCAGAATTAAATTTTTATTTTTAATTTAAAAGTAAACAGGGACTCTTTCAAGTTGTGGTTCAAATTGTACACCTATTTTTAACTGATGTACTGGAAGTGATACAGATTCTCAATGTAGATTGATTTGTCCAGGTTTTGAAGTTCCTTATTACATTTCAAGTAGAAATGAGCTTGTAGTGTAGCAAATTTTTAAAGTGTATGTGGTTATAGATGACAAAATTGTGAGCATTGGCTCTTTTTAAAAAGTCTGTAATTATCTTTTCCCACATAGCAAATAAGTGGAATCCCTTTTAAATGAGAAATCACTCTTTTCCTCTGTTTTTTAGGAGCTTTTTGGGTGGTATTTTGAGTGTGAACTAAAGCAAGGAGAGTGCTGAGTGACATGGTAGCAAAACAAAACAAAAAAATCTACCATACAAGAACATAAAAAGAAGATGGTTAAAGAGTTCTTCCCTCCCAGCTTGAATTAACTTGAGAGCTGGAGACAAATTGTGTATGTGCTTGGATGCAGCTGCTCTTCCTGTTTTTTTTCTCCTAATATTTGGATCAACTGCTCTATGAATTGAAGCCTGAGAGCATTTTTAGCCCTCCTAGTTCAAAGTTCTTTTAAATTCTACGGGCTTTCAAAGGCAGGTGATCATTCTGGTCTCTGCACTAAGATGTTTATTTGTAAGAAAAAGGGAAAAAAAAAAAAAGAAAAAAGGTTTTACCATCTCAAATTAGGTTAGGCACAAGGAAACAAACCTTTCCTAGTTTAATTTAAAAAAAAATGCATTCAGACTTATCCCTCTTGGCTTGCAACTCCCTAGAATGAGCATGGTTTTGTTGGGTACTTCTCTGTTAAGAGTTCAGTTCAAAATGTCCCTGGGCCTTTTCCTTTAGACTATTATCTGAAGCTGTTGGGCTGACAGTAAAAATGCCTGCCCCTTTTTGTAGGCAGTTATTGACTTCTTGTTTTAATAAAGAATTCAAGTATTATAAAGTTAAAACACAAACATGCTTTTAACATAGATCAAGACTTCTTTCTGTTTTAATATTAACTCTTTTAGCGACGTAATTAAAGATAAACTGCTATCAGCCAGTTTGTTGCTTTCCTGAGAAACTATGAGATTTTTTCCCTTTGAATGTTGATTTGAGGTGATGGGGTATTGATATGATGCAAATTATCCTGTCAACAGTGATGTTTTGGGCAGTAGACTGAAACGGGCGTAGCTGAATAATTTATTCTGTTGAATTCTTTTACTCCTATGTGATTTTTATTTTTTTTTTCAGAGAGAAGCTAAAATTGAAGGAACGGGAAGAAGCATGGGTTAAAATAGAAAATCTAGCCAAATCAAATCCCCAGGTATTTAGAAAAGATTAACATGTTCATGTTTAAATGCTTTAGTTTTGTTAAATATCAGTGGGGGAAACAGGTCTGACTGATCATGGAAATAAAGAAATTTCACTAACTGTATTATGAAAGATATACAATAAAAGTACTTATAAAATTTGTAACCTTTCTCTTGTGCAAGTAATTTTTTTTTTTTTTAAAAAGGTTTCTTAAAAGTATGATATGAAGTACTTTTTCCTTTCCTTATAATAGGACATATACTGTATTGCGGTTTGAAAAGTTATTGTGCAAAATTATGGAAAAAATATAGAGATGCCATAATTGGTCTCTCTTGAAAAGCTGTTTTGCAAATAATATATTCCAAAAGAGATCTTTCTGCAAACTGTGAGTTATGACTGGTCAGTTTTCCTTTGTGTCAAATGGATTAAAGTAATACTGTACGTCCTTGTCTGCTGCATTTGTTCTCATACCTGCACTGGGCCGGTCTGTTGGGGAACCTGCACCTCAGGTTCGTCCTGAAGGAAAACATCCTGTTGTTATAGATTATTTGAGATATTCAAAATAATCAAATATAATAAAGAAATATTTATTAGTATACAATAAAAATTATAAACATATAATTAATAATACATAATAGAAAATGATCCAGTATACATTTTAGACGCTCGTCGGGGACCTAAAAGGTCCCACGAGAGGAATATTTTCTTAGATTAAAATATCCCATGATGGTACTTTACCAAATTTAATA